>CM066032.1:1252509808-1253152206 GCA_033557465.1 Ichthyophis bannanicus | reverse complement strand
AGCTCATTTTCAATCTCTCTGGTTATTTGTGGGGGCTCCCTTTTTACTAGTTGAACAGAGAATTGACTACAGAAAGGGGGATGGTGACTGACTTCATCTATTCTCGGGGGATGCCGTCCAGGCCTCGCTGCTTGCTTTGTGATGCAAAACGGGGTACCGTTTCTGAGGCGGACGTGTGTAGGGCCTGCGCGCATGAAGCTGCGGAGATAGAACTGCTTCTTTAAGGGGGGGGGGTTGTCCATGGAGGAACACTGGTAGCGGATCCGGAACCGGTTTCCACCATACTCCCATCTCTGGACCTGATGCCAGGAACATCTTCGGCTCCAGATCTCTCCGGGTCGCAACAGTCCTTTCCAGGACGGCTGGCGGCAATTTTTTTGCCAGATTTGTGGCTTTGATACAGCATGCCTTCGGCGCACCTCAGGGGAGGCAGGCTCCGGGGGTTCCTGTTCCCGGCCTGGGGTTGAAGCGGCCAAGGACTCCTTTGGTCGCAGCAGTCACAGGTCTAGCGGCAAAGAAGTTCAGAAACGGAATGGACCGGTCGGAACACTCGGTGATATCGGAATCGTAGGAGCCGGATCCTGACCTGGATTTGGACAAAGAGTTGGAGGAAGGCGAGATTGCGGAGCAAGAGGATCAAGCAAGAGTGGTATGCATTTTTAGGAGAGAGGAGTTGCCTGCGCTCATCTCGGAGACTCTGAAAGCGCTGAATATGCCCTCGGGGGATCCGTCAGAAGATACTACTCTGGAAGACCCTTTATTGCAGGCGTTTTGGAAGACGCAGAGAGCTTTCCCAGTACATAGGGTAATTTGGGAAATGATTCTGCAAGAATGGGATTTGCCCGAATCGGTGATGAAAGGAACTTGAGTCATGGCACGTCTCTACCCATTGGTAGACCAGGATAGAGAATTGTTTAAGTGTCCCAGAGTGGATGCCGCAGTCTCTGCAGTTACCAAAAAGACTACCATCCCCGTGGAGGGCAGTGCTGCCCTCAAGGACGCCCAGGACCGTAGACTGTACTCCTTATTAAAACAGGTTTTTGATGTAAATGTGCTCTCGTTGCAAGCCTCTATTTGTGGAGCGTGGGTGGCGAGGGCCTGTCTGCACTGTGTGCAGAACATTCAAGGAGAACAAGCAGAAGAGGCAACAGCAGAGGCGTCTAGGTTGGAATCCGGAGCAGCCTATCTGGCAGATATTCATTATAACCTTATCAGAGGTCTTTCGAAGTGTATGGCGTCAGCCGTGGCGGCGAGAAGATACCTTTGGCTGCGTAATTGGTCAGCAGACGGGTCTTCCAAGTCAAGATTAAGTAAACTCCCCTTTCATGGAAAACTACTATTTGGAGACGAGTTAGATAAGTTGGTTAAGGACTTGGGAGAGTCCAAAGGCAGTAGACTACCGGAAGACAAGCAGAAGCAGGGGCGAGCAGCACCCATGCCTTAAGGCCAGCAGAGGGAGTTTAGGCGCTTCTGCTCCACGGGTTTGGAAAGAATCAAAGGGGACGTTTTTCCTATAGAAACCAGGGCTTTCGAGGTTTTCCTGGAGCAGGTAGGGGATTTGGAGCGGCCGCCTCCTCTACCTCGAACCTTAAAAGATCACAATGATGCCAGGGGGACCCAGGTGGAATGGGTTCCCGTAGGGGGTTGGTTGCGGGAGTTTTACCCAGCCTGGGTCCAGATCACTTCAGATCAGTGGGTGTTGGAGGTGATCCAAGACGGTTATTTATTTTATTTATTTATTTACTTCTCTTATATACCGCGCTATTAAAATCAGTGCGGTTTACAATTGAACAAAAAACATACTGCAATGTCACACGACAATTGAGTTTTTACATTGAACATGGACGAGATAACCTGGAGGTAACAGGGGTAACTAATTACAGAGTAATTATTCATGGAGTATGGTGAGAAATTATACATATAGTATGGTGAGAAATTATACATATAGTATAGCTTGGTTTCAACATATTTATAAGAGGTTTAATCAATAAGATGTGTGATCAGTACCAATAATAAATAAGAGAGGGGATATGGTGGTAGAGCTAGTCATTTTCTTTATAGTGTTGGATTTTGGGTGGGGTGGAGTAGGATGTGAGGATGGGTGGTTGTTTCTGGGATTGGATTCTGGGTAATGGATGAGGAAAAGGTGGTGTTTGAGGGCTTTTCTAAATGAGAATAGGTCTGGGGTGGAACGGAGCTCAGTGGGGAGGGCATTCCAGGTCATGGGTGCAAATAGCGAGAAGGCTCTATTGGCAGTAGCCTTTTTGCACTTAGTTAGAATGTTGGGGATCTCTAGAGTGTTTGCTTGATTAGATCTCCTGATCCTGTTGAACGGCCGTCTTTGAATGAGT
The DNA here is from genome assembly GCA_033557465.1 of Ichthyophis bannanicus. Lineage (NCBI taxonomy): Eukaryota > Metazoa > Chordata > Amphibia > Gymnophiona > Ichthyophiidae > Ichthyophis > Ichthyophis bannanicus. The sequence continues at coordinate 1,253,149,855 of CM066032.1, read as the reverse complement.
TTGCTGATGGGTGAGGTGATCTGGTTCCTTAGGGCTTTGAATGTTAGTACTAGGGACTTATACTGGATTCTAGCCTGAAGTGGAAGCCAGTGGAGATCCATCATGACTGGGGTTATATGTTTAGCTCTTGATGTACCTGTAAGTACCCTTGCTGCAGCATTCATTGCAAGGCGAAGAGGTCCTAGTGTTGACTGAGGGAGGCCATGAAGGATAATATTTGCAAAGTCTAGATGTGGGAGCACCAAGGCTTGGAAGATAGTTCGGTAGTTCGGTTATGCCTTGGAATTTCAAAGGCCAGTGAACAATTCTTTTATACAGTCCCCGTGCAAAGCTGCTCTCAAGCGCTTGGCTGTGCGGGACATGGTGCGAAGGCTGTTATCTCTCAAGGCCATTGTGCCGGTCCCTCCCGACCAATGTGGCGTAGGTCGATACTCCATATATTTTGTGGTTCCAAAAAAGGAAGGAACGTTTTGGCCAATTTTGGATCTCAAAAGAGTGAATCGATGTCTCCAGGTTTCTCACTTTCGGATGGAGACTCTAAGATCGGTCATAGTAGCAGAGTAAGAAAGGGGGAATTTCTTACTTCCTTAGATCTCACAGAAGTGTATCTCCACATTCCTATTCAACAGGAGCATCAAACATTTCTCAGATTTGCGGTACCAATGGGACATTTCCAATTTCAAGCGCTTCCTCTCTTTGGTCTGGCGACAGCGCCTCAGACATTCTCCAAAGTCATGGTGGTGGTGGCAGCGGCGTTGAGGAAAGAAGTGTTGGTTCACCCTTATCTAGACAATTGGTTGATAAGAGTGAAGTCCAGAGCGGAAAGCGAGGTGGCGACAGCCAAGGTAGTAGCATTCCTACAAAGTCTAGGCTGGGTGATCAACATCTCCAAAAGCACGTTGCGCCCATCTCAGCATCTGGACTATCTGGGAGCGCATTGCGATACAAAGCTAGGAAAGATCTTTCTGCCCCAGCAGCGAGCGTTAGGACTGAGATAGTTGATTTGCAAATTCCTCCGAATGCCGTCTCCCACGGCGTGGGATTATTTTCAGCTGCTAGGGACCATGGCAGCGACGCTCGACCTAGTTCCGTGGGCAAGAGCCCACATGAGGCCATTGCAAAGGGCCTTGTTGTGGAAGTGGTTGCACCAGAGCGATCAGTTGACGCAACGGTTGCCCTGCCTTCCAGAGAAACGCAAGGCCCTGCAATGATGATTGCGTCCAGGAAGTCTCAAAAAAGGAATGCCCTTGGAGGTACCGGAGTGGATATCGCTAACGACAGATGCCAGTCTAGCGGGCTGGGGGGGCGCACTGCCAGGGACGTTTCGTGCAGGGTCTCTGGACTGAGGGAGAAAGCAGTTGGGCCATCAACTGGTTGGAGTTGAGAGCAGTGGCGCTGGCTCTTCAAAAGTTTCAACCTTATCTCCAGGGGACGGCGGTTCAAGTTTTCTCCGACAACGCGACCGTAGTAGCATATATCAATCGCCAAGGGGGCACCAGCAGTGTAGCTCTAGAGGCAGAGAGCCTGCTCGATTGGGCCAAGGAGAATCTCTTGTCCTTGTCGGTGGCGCATGTGGCAGGAGTGGACAATGTGGAGGCCAATTTTTTGAGTCGGATGAGGGTAGACCCAGGAGAGTGGGTGCTTCACCTAGACGTGTTCACAAGGCTAGTGCACCGCTGGGGTACACCAGTGATGGAGCTTATGGCGACCTTTCGATCAGCTCAGGTCGAGCGCTGCTTCAGCAGACAAAGGGAGAGAATGTCGGAAGGACTGGATGCTTTCATTCAGCCCTGGCCGAAATGTCAACTCCTGTACATGTTTCCTTCTTGGGTGTTGATAGGTTGAGTGTTACAGCGCATAGAGCGACACAAAGGACAGGCAATTTTGGTCATGCCAGATTGGCCGAGGAGGCCTTGGTATGCCGACCTGAGGAGACTGTTATTCGACAGACCGTGGCAGCTTCTCTCTCGGAGGGATCTTCTTTCTCAGGGTCCTCTGTTCATGCCCCAAGTGGATCAATTCTTGCTTACGGCTTGGCTATTGAAAGGGCGAGAATGAGGTCAATGGGATATTCGCCGGTAGTTATTTCTACCTTGCTGAGAGCCCGTCGCAGGTCTACCTCTTTGGCATATATACAAATGTGGCGAGTGTTTGAGGCGTGGTGTGTGGACAGCCAGTCGGTGGCGTTAATGGCGTCACTACCGCAGATTCTGGCCTTTTTACAAGAGGGATTTCAGAAAAGCTTAGCAGCGTCGTCCTTAAGAGTACAGGTAGCAGCGCTGTCCTGTTATAGGGGGAAAATTTGGGGAGTGGCGCTCGGATGTCATCCATATGTTAAGCGTTTCTTGAAGGCAGTGGCCTTATTGAGACCTCCGCGTAGACACGTGGTACCCACATAGGATCTGCCGCTGGTTTTGGAGGCATTGGTGCAAGAGCCCTTTGAGCCTCTGTCGAGATCATCTCTGAAGGACCTTACCCTGAAGGTGGTATTCTTGGTAGCAATTTCGTCCGCGGGGAGAGTTTCAGAACTGCAGGTGCTGTTTTGTAAGAGTCCCTTCCTTTCCTTTTTTGAGTCGAAGGTGATTCTACGGCTGGTACCGTCCTTCTTGCCTAAGGTGGTTTCGGCATTTCATATGAATCAAGTGGTGTCTTTGCCATTGTTTGAAGGGAGCAGTGCTGACCCTTCGACAGGGAAGTTGAAGTGTTTGGATGTGCGTCGAGCGTTGAAGAGGTATCTTCGCAGGACGGCCAGTTTCTGTAGGTCGGAAAGGCTATTTATTCTCTTTGCTGGGGAAAAAAAGGCAAGGCGGCATCTAAAGCTTCCATTGCCTGCTGGGTGAAGGAAACCATTGCGTCAGCGTATATTTTGAAAGGTAAGCCAGTGCCGGAAGGACTTAGGGCTCATTCGACTAGGGCACAGGCGGCATCTTGCCGGAGAGCAGTTTGGTGCCGCCAGTGGAGATTTGCAAGGCGGCGACTTGGTCTTGGCTGCATTCCTTTGTTAAGCATTACCGTCTGGACATTCAGGCAGAAAGGGATGCTTGTTTTGGATCAGCGGTGCTTCAGGCTGGTCTACACCCATTCTGTTGTTCACTGCTCTGTTACATCCCCAGAGGTTCAGGACTAGACTGGAGGGATGATAAGGAGATAAGGAAGATGAAATTAGACTTACCTGCTAATTGTTGTTCCTGGAGGAACTCTGGTCTAGTCCCGTGACTCGCCCGAGGATTTTCAGTAGATTAGGGCCTGAAGCAGAGCGATATGACAGGTAAGCAGGGGGTTTAGAGACGTGTCAGCCTGCTGGGTAGCCGCGAGGTAAGGTACGCGATGCACTTAGGGTTCACAGGCTCCATTAAAGAGTAGAGTGGGCCGAAGCACTCCTATAGCATTTCACGGTAATGTACATAGTTTCGGGAGTGAGGTGGAGTTCAGTTAGTTCCTATAAGTTGGTTAATAGTATTTCCTACTTAATTGTTGCTCCGGTGAGTCTGCTTTGTCAATAGGTAACTTGGGAGAAGGTGGAACCGGAGCTTATGTACCAATGACATCACAAGAGTGAGGTTTTCAGTCTCCAAGCTGCTGGAGGAGGTTGACTACCCCAGAGGTTCGGGACTAGACTGGAGTTCCTCCAGGAAGAAAAATTAGCAGGTAAGTCTAATTTTATCTTTCTTTTCTATGAAATGCCAAAATGTCATGCTCAAGACGGATATTGACTGGAAAAGAATTCCAGAAATGAGGACTCGCTACTGAAAATGCATGATCCCAAGTAGATGTCAACCGTGCATAAAAAACTATAGAAGTTACCAAGGGCTGTAGATAGACAACTGCAAGGTTCTGATGGGCACTTGTATGGTAACAAGATTTTGCACACGTGAAAGGCTCTCGTACAAAAAAATCAGATACACCTTATCCACCAAATGACGAGCAGCTAGTGCAGTGATTTTTTAAAAAAGGGATAAATATGATCTTATTTCACAATTAATTAGTAGGCATGCTGTTGCATTCTTAATCATCTGAAGAGCACATAGCACACACACAGATGTCCCCAGCTACAAAGAATTAAAGTTGTCTAGTCTAAATTCACAAGAACTAAAGACTGCAGCACATAAGAAAATTACTCATTTGCAAGATATATGTCAGCCTACAAAGTAAATGCAGTCTCAATAACATCCTTATCTGCACACATACATAGTTTTGAATCTAGCTGAATCCCAAGACAGCATGTCTCTGTCAGTTACACTATGGATAGCTTTCAGGCCTCAAAAACAGACACCCAAAGGTCCTCAGTATAGCCCACCCAAAGAATCTCTGTCTTCAAATTCAGTGCTAATTTATTGTGAGCCATTCAAGACCCAGATTGCTGTCATATAATTAGAAAGCTTGGATTGTACCAAAACCATGTCAGAACCAACTGGAAAAAATAACTGAATGTCATTCCTATACATCTGAAACTGTAGACCGCTGCAAATACACATTAAGCAAACGAACAATACAGAGCCTAGTGGTAACTCCATTTCCAAAATTCTTCAACTAGATTGGTCATTCCCAACAAAGCTGCTGCTCTTTCCTAGTCAGGAAAGAGGTAAATCATTTGGGGAACAGCACAAGATGTACCAAGTGCCTATAGACATTTCAACAGAATGTCATAATAGATAGTGCTGAAATATCTAGTAAGACCATAATCAACATGGAACCATCATTTAGAGTTTGCCGTATCATGCCAAGCACCAAAGCCCAAAAAGGTCCGAGTGTTATGGTTTATGTGGAAACTGCATTGAAAATCATCCAGAAGGGCATGTTCATATAAATACTGTTGTCATGTGAACCAAAACAGCATTCTCTTAATAACTTACCCAAAAAGATAAGTAGGAAATAGGGTAATAAATTGCTACATCTGTCACATCTAAAGAGGACTTTTTTTTTTAACCATTCTGAGAAAACAACTTCACGTAAAGATAAATTATCCTGCTTATGAAGATTAGCGCAGACAGTAGTTAATAACACTGGTCATTTCTGTTGTTTTCTCCAAACGGTCTCTATTTTATCTTTCTTCTTGGTGACTAGAAGGTGCACAATATTCCCAGCCTTCTGAATGGTAAATGATGATTGCTTTCCACATTCTAAAACTCTTAAGACTAATCTTATAATCTTCAGGGGCGTCTGCCATTATTTCAAATTGTACTGTTTTGATGGCAGACCCCCCCTGAAGATTATGAGATTTATTTTATGAGTTTTAGAATGTAAAAGTGACATTCAGAAGATGCAAGCAAGACAGACTTAACATAAGATGATCTCCAACATCACCATTGATGTAAATCATGAAGCCTCACACCAGAAAACCTGCCCTGTCCATTCAGATTTGTTTCTTGAGAGAGTACAGTTTTGTGCCAGATCACAATCTATCAAAGGACTGTGATTTTTTTAGGGCAATTTTCAAAAAGTAATTTACGCAGGTGAACAGATATACAGTATCTCCAGGAACAAGCAGGAATGTAGTCTTCACATATGGAATGTAGTCTTCACATATGGGTATCGTCGGTACCGACGGAGCCTGTGCAGGAACGCTCCCCAGCGTCCAATAGGAAAGCTTTTGGGAGCATCCCACAGTGCCTGCGTGCTGCCTTCCCGCCTTTCTACCTCTCTCACTTCAGTTCTTCGTTTTCCATGGAGCCGACAGGACGTGTACCCGGTCACCGCAGAAAATTTATTCTTATTCTTTTGTTTTCTTGTGGTCGCGTCTGCCTTCACTCGACGCCTACCAGTACTGCCAGTTCTCTTTTCTTCTTTTTCAAAAAAACCCCCCTAGCTTTCTAAAAGATTTTTTCTTTCAGGGGCCTATCCCCTCTCAGTGCTAGGCGCCATTTTGAGAACTAGGCCTACTTTTCTTCAAACATGGAGAAGCCAGCTAGTAGTTTCAAGAAATGTTCTAACTGTGGCGGTACTATATACGTCACCGACACCCATGATTGGTGTCTAAAATGTTTAGGTCCTGAACATTGTCCATCGCAGTGTCTCTCCTGCAGAAAGATGACCAAAAGGGGCCTTCAGAATAGAGCTGCAAAACTCGGTACCCTTTTTGCCGCAGATACGATGTCAGTTGCATCGACATCTTCCAGAGCTTCATCTTCCTCCCATGGATCTCAGGTAACTAAACTTAAGTCTTCCAAGACTAGCCGGTCCTCAAAGGATAGATCTCCTTCTAAGTATCGAGATGCCACTGGCGTTGCCCTCGAGGAAAGTTCACCGGTAAAACAGCCCCTGTGGGAGTCTTCGGTCTCCAAAGCATTAATGGGGCTCCAGGATGTTCCAGAGGCTTCCACCTCTGCAAAAATACTGGTGCCATGTTCTGGGGTTGTGGCAGCTTCCACCGGTACCAACACCCAGGCATCGGCAGGAGTGATGGATAAGGGAATCCTCGCTATTGAACGCAGTCTAACGACCCTCTTAGCAGCTTTGGTACCGATAAGACCGCTACAGACAGTTCCACAGGTATTGGTACCTACATCGTTACCAGTACCGAGTGCACCTGCTTCGGCAGGTATGCTTCCCCCCATGCCGAGCCTTGAATCTATCTCTGGTATCGGGGGACAGGATCCGAGACACTCTGGTACCGACTTCGAGCGGTACCGGTATCATGCGTTACAGGAGCATCTGATACAGAGTGACTTCGAGTCTTCCGATTCCGATGACTCTGATGACTCTACTGGTGCTAGAGCGATCCTACCAGAGGATCCAACTCCTTCTCCTCAACGCAGAATGTCTCCTCCAGAAGACATGTCCTTCCAGGATTTCATACGTGATTTAGCCAAAGGTCTTTCAATCACGGTGATTCCAGAAAAGGAACCTCGGGCAGAAGAATTAAGAATTCTACAATATCCCATGGCTCCTAAGGAAGCAGCTACACTTCCCATTCACAAGATCTTACATGATCTTATGTTAAGGATGTGGGAAACTCCTTTAATGGTGTCTCCACATTCTCAACACCTCGATACCATGTACCGAGTGCCAAGCTGTCTTGGCTTTCAAAAGACTCAGTTACCACACCATTCAATGGTAGTGGAATCGGCCATGTGTAGAATTAAGAGTGCTAAAGTGCATTATTCTAATCCTCCAGGCTGGGAATCGAGGGCACTCGATGCCTTTGGGCGTCGATGCGTTCAATCCTCCATGTTATTAGCCAAGATCAGTTCCTACATTCTTTATATGGGTATGTTCCTGGAAGAAGTCGCACGTGACTTACAGCTCATGAGCCCTAATATGTCTAAGGACAAAAGGGAAGATTTCCTTACCCTGGTCAAGCACGCCCAGAATGTCTCTAAATTCATGAACCGTGCAACCTTTGATTGCTTTGAATGCATAAGCAGAACCTCTGCTATCTCCATAGGTGCATGTCGAATTGCCTGGCTTCAGGCATCAGACTTAGAGCAGTGGGTGCAAGACAAGTTAGGAAACATTCCTTGTACAGGGAAAATCTCTTTGGCAAGGACTGGCAGGACAAGGCTAATCAGCTTGAATCTGAAAATACTACCTTGAACAGACTATCAAAGTCTACAGCCAACCCAGCAAAGAAAAAGTTATTCAAAAAAACTTTTTTCAACAAGAAAAAGAGGTTTTACCAATCATACCCCCATCTGGGCCACTGTCCAGTTCATGTTCCCCAAAAGGGACGACAACTAAAAAAAAAAGACAGCAGAGAAAGCCGCAAGCTCAAAGAGCTTAACCGGCTCAGCAGACTCAACCTCCTCAGGGTCTTTGACTCTTACCTAGAGAACTTAGTCATTCTGCCCCTAAAAGGTCCAGAACCCTTTACCATTCCAGGCAGGTTATGCCTTTTTGCCAAAAGATGGCAACAAATAACGTCAGAAAACTGGACTCTGTCCATTGTACAACTGGGGTACAAGCTACAATAATCAAACAGTTCAATTCTCAGGTCCCTGCTACCGACCTCTTCTGGCAGGAGGTCACTTCACTTCTCGCTCAAAGAGCAATAGAAGAGGTACCCATATCCCAGCAGGGTACGGGGTTTTACTCTCCCTGTTTTCTCATTCCAAAGAAAACAGGGGGACACAGACCTATATTATACCTCAGAGAATTAAACAAATATCTGATCTCCAGGAACAAGCAGGAATGAGTCTTCACATGTGGGTACGTTGGTGCCGACGGAGCCCGCACGGGAATGCTCCCCAGCATCCAATCAGAAGGCTTTTGGGAGCATCCCTCGCGCCTGCGCGGTGCCTTCCCGCCTTTCCCCCTGCCTCTCCCCAGTTTTCGTTTTTCCGCGGAGCCGGCAGGACGTACCTCCTGTCACCGCAGAAACTTCTTTTTCTCAAATATCCTTTTTTTTTGTTTTCTGGTGGTCGCGTTGTTTTTCCCGCCAATACCGGCATCACCGGTGCTCTAATTTCTTTTCTTTTTCTTTTTTCTTTCCAACAGAGAACTAGTTTCGGTTTCTCTTTAGAGGCCTACAGGCCCTTCCAACATGGAGCCTTCTTCCCCTAAGAAGTGCCTTCACTGTGGAAACTTAGTTTTCGTTTTAGACTCCAACGCCTGGTGTCTAACCTGTTTGGGTCCTGACCCTTGTTCCTCCAATCCATTGGGCTTCAGTGTGGGGAGAAGACCTTCTCTCTTTCGGGTGTCCCTCGACGCCGTCTTTCCTCCTGATGTGAGGATACCGGTTTATTCTTCTCGCCAGGATCAGGTAACCCACAAACAGTCTGTTAAGACTAGCCAATTCTTGAAGGATAAGTCTCATGCCCAGCATGATGACGACTCCGGCCTTCCCCTCAAGACCCCATTGGCAAGAAAACCCCGGCGGGAGTCTTCGGGCTCCAAAGCATTCACGGGGTTTCAGGTTGTTCCTGGGGTTCATTCCTCACAGAACATACCTGAGCCATGCTCGGGGGTGGTATCCGCTTCGAGCGGTACCGATCCCCCGGCATCGGCACCGGCGTCGAGTGCTCCACTCTTCGCCGAGGATCGTCAACTGGTGTCCTCGGTGCCTTCGGGGCCGATCGACTCTACCCAGACTGGCTTTCCTGCATCCCGGCCATGCGCGGGGTTGGTACCGGCTTCGAGCGGTGCCGATTCCCCGGCATCGGCGCCGGTGTCGAGTGACTTGCTCATCACCGGGGATCGGCATTGGGTGTCCTCGGTTCCTTCGGGGCTGATCAATCCGACCCGGACGGACTTTCCTACAACCCAGCCGGGCGCGGGGTTGGTGCCTGCTTCAGGCGGTGCCGATTCCCCGGCGTCGAGGCCGGTGTCGAGTGCTCCGCTTGTCACTAGGGACCGTCATCTGGGGTCCTCGGGGCCCTCAGTCGATATGACCCAGACTGGTTTTCCTCTGTCCGGGCCAGCCGCAGGGTGGGTTCCGGCTTCGAGTGGCGCCGATGCCCCGGTGTCGCTGTCGAGTGTCCCATTCTCCACCGGGGCTCGTCGTCGGGTGTCCTGGACCTCGGGGCCGGTCGATAAGCCCCAGATGGTTTTTCCTCCATGCTCGGAGTGGGTACCAGCTTCGGGCGGTACCGATACCCCGACTTCGGCGTCGGTGTCGAGTGTTCCTCTCTTCGCCGAGCGTCGTCGGCGGACGTCCTCGGCGCCGATCGATGCGATTCCGCTTGACCTTCAGGGATCGGCATCGCCGACGCCTCCTCCGACGCCGGTGAACTCTAGACGGGCATCGGTAACCTCGCTCGGTTTGATGCCCAGTCTAGAATCGATGTCCAGTCTGGATGACTGGGTTCCGACACGCTTCGGAACCGATCCATGCCCCTTCCGGCTACACAGTACCAAGGATAATCACCGAAGCTCCCTGGTGGCCTCGGTACCGCTTCGGCAACCTCCGCTGCCTGCTACGAGGGCCTTACCGTCCCCGGCGCCAGTATCGAGGTCGACTCACGCTGTTCCATCGGTGTCGTCGATCCGTTCTATGCCCAGCTTGGAATCGATACCGGGAACCAACGGTGCAGTACTCACTGCCTCGAACCGGGGCGGTCGGTATCTCTCTCCCTCTAGCGGGCTTCCTTCTGGTGCTCAAGCTGCTGAATCCACATCAGCATGCCCAGGAATAGTTCCCCTGGGAGATCCTTCCTTTCAGGAATTTCTCCTTGCCATGGCAGCCTTTCTTGCCATTCCTATTCCTGGTCCTACTCTTACCCAGGGTCCTGCAGAAAAAGCAAGCATTATGCTTCCTTTGCATCCCTCCTTGCAGGATCTTCTTCTAGGGATTTGGCAGTCGCCTCTGAGGGTTCAAGCGCCTTCTACAGCCATGCATGTTCTGTATCAGGTACCCCCTCTCCGGGGTTTCAGAAGAACCAACTTCCGCATCATTCCATTGTAGTGGAATCAGCGATGAGGAAGGTCAGGAGTAAGAAGAAGCATTCTTCCTACCCTCCAGGTCGTGCATTCAAGGCACTGGATGCCTTTGGACGTCAAACCTTCCAAACTTCGATGCTGGCTTCAAGAATTATTTCATATATTTTTTATATGAGTCTAACGCTTCGGGAGGTCACAGAGAAATTATCTCTTATGTCTTCTTTTTTGTCAGAACCTAAGGCCTCTGACTATTCCTTGCTTCTTAATCATAGCAGGAATATCGCTTGGTTTCTCTCCCGTGCTGCTCTAGACTCTTTCGAGTCTGTTAGCAGGTCCTCGGCTATTGCCATTGGAGCACGTCATACAGCCTGGCTGCAGGCTTCGGACTTGAGCAGATGGGCACAACATACACTGGGTAATTCTCCGTGTACTGGGGAAAATCTTTTCAATAGAGAGGCTTTACGTCAGGTGGCTCAGTGCTCCACTGACTTTCCTAGTTCTGGAAACCGTCCTAAGCCTTCTTCTTCCCCGGGATGGAGGAAATGTCCTACCAAACCTTCTTTCCCTAAGAAAAGAAAGTTTCATCCTCCTTCTGCCCATCCTCCAGATGTGCCCAAGCCTGGGACATCTTGTCCTGGTCTGAAGTTCCCAGGCTCTCACCAGGCTAATCAGAACCAGCAGCCATAGGCTCCTGTATGCTGCAATCTACAATTAACTTCTTATTACCAGAAGTTTATTCTTCCAACTCTACGCTGGGGTTTTTCTTTTCAGTATGCCCAGGATACTCTGTCCAAGGACTACAGTACCCTCCCTTTCTTATTACTTAAAGGGAGATCGCCACTATGGACATTCTTTCCTTCAGCTGACTTACCTTGTGGTACGTCACCTCCAACCCCCCTATCTCTCGGGGTTCCCCTGCTGGAGCTGGTACCATATTGGAACATCTCTCTCTCTCTCTTTCCAGGGTAGATTTCCTGTTATCCTTCAACGCATGTTCTGGACATCAGACAGGGACGGAATATCCCCGCTCCCTTTGTCTGTGTTCTCCCTGTTTTCATACAGGAGAATCCCCTCGGCTTTTGGTTCAGTTGCTGTGCGTGCAGGAGTCCGGTGAGTACTTTTATGCTCTGCAAGCACTCACTGCAGGTTGTCTTCTTCTGACCCTATCCTTATTAGGATGTGGCATCATGCCTGACTTCTGCCAGTTTTATCCCATGATTCTCCTCAATGATCTCTGCAATCGTCAGAGAAGCTTCCCACTATGGGGGGACTTTGTCTCTCAGGGTCCTCCTCTTAATAGAAGCGGCTTATATAGTCCTTCCAGGGCTATATAGCTAATTATACCCTCTGGTCTCTCCTTGTGATACAGAGGTCAAGTTTTTTTCTGCGTGAATGTCCAAGGAGCTCCCAATCTGGCAGGAATCTACCCCCTTTTTTCCTTACAGCTTGGCATTCTGTTTTCTGCCCCACCTGGACAGCGCATATTCTTCTACTGGGCATGATACCCCTGAGTCCCTTGGCTGGGTCATCCCGGTATCTTGGTCTGTGCGTTTTCTTGTCCTTGGGACACATCAGAAGCCTAAAGTACTCCTGATGTGCTCTTGCCAGACTGATGTTATCATCTGTTCTTCACGCAAACATACTGCTCTTTCCACTGATCTGCACCCCTGCACCACAGAAATAGATTCTCTATAATTTTTCAGGTGGGTTTTACCCCTATTATTAGATTAATCTTTTCCCGTCACATCCCCCGTGTGGATGTTTCTTCTGTGGCCCAGTGGCAGGCATGGATTCTCAGTATTATTTTCATGTATGTATGGGTCCGATGCATACATGTTTTTGTACCCTGGGTGGGCATAAGCCATGCCCATCTATACATGTATATGTATACATCGCCCTATATATATATATATATATATATATATATATATATAATGTCGAACTTGTCTGGACGTATCTATTCAGGTCTGTATCGATATGTCTGCAGTTCCATGTCGATATGATTATATGTATGCCTTATGGGTATGCGCATATTGGGAGAAGTCAAAGCACCCTGTGTTTTTACCTACTATCTCCCTGACTGTCGGCATTCAAGTTTTTACTATCTTAAGGGGTCCAGACAGTCCGCTTGCCTATTTTCATACGACTCGGTAACTGGGACCGGGTTATTCTCACAACCGTTTCTAATTTTGGATTATGCACCTCCCTACCTATGAGGTGTCTACCTTCCATGTCTCCCTATCTCTTACCAGCTAGGAATGACGGTGTACATCTTCAGTATTTCGGAGCACACTTCTGTTCTCCCTGGGAAAGGGGTTTCTTTCTATACCCTCTCTTCCCTTCCGGACTGGGCTAAATTCCAGATCGGTCAGTCTTCCTCTTTTAGTCCTCAGTGTTACTAACTCTGTACCTGAAAGAGTTCTCAGCTTTTTCACATAAAGCTTTCCATTGAAGACCTGCCGTTCTTCTCCTGCACCAGTTGTCACCTGGGTCACCTGCCCATTCCGGATTTGGGGCTTCATCCTCACTGCTGTGAAGTTCCCTTGAAGGTCCCGCTACTGCGTCTACAGTCCCCTCCGTCACAGTTCTACTCCTACAATCCAGTGGGTAATCTCTCTATTGTACTGGTGCATTACATACTTAATGATGCTTGACATGCATTCTAAAGACTCACCTCCCCTGTAGTCTTTAGTTCTTGCTGTTCCTCTTCTCTTCTCAACTCCTACCCCCCGTCCCTCAGGGGATGCCGGGGATCCAGGTTGGGGAAATGCGTCTTCCCAGGGACGCGCATTTCAGGGGATCTCCCCTGGCACCCTCAGCTAGGGAGTCCCCACATGTGAAGACTCATTCCTGCTTGTTCCTGGAGATAGCACAGTTACTTACCTGTAACAGGTGATCTCCGGAACAGCAGGAATTAGTCTTCACAACCCACCCACCTCCCCTAGGAGTTGAATCTACCTATTTCCTTTCCTCTCCCTCTCCTTCTGTCTCAGCTATGAAACTCAACTGGGGAGAGGCAGGGGGAAAGGCGGGAAGTCACCGCGCAGGCGCGAGGGATGCTCCCAAAAGCCTTCTGATTGGATGCTGGGGAGCATTCCCGTGCGGGCTCCATCGGCGCCGACGTACCCACATGTGAAGACTAATTCCTGCTGTTCCGGAGATCATCTGTTACAGGTAAGTAACTGTGCTTTATGAGAAAAGTTCAAAATGATCTCCCTCAGAACACTCCTACCGTACCTTCAGTCAGGACTGGCTATGTTCTCTAGATCTAAGAGATGCGTACACACATATTCTCATCCACACAAATCACAGGAAGTTCCTTTGATTCCTGGTCCAGGGAAGACATTTTCAGAATAGAGTTCTTCCCTTCGGTCTGGCTTCTGCCCCAAGAGTCTACACAAAATGCATGGCAGTGGTAGCAGCATTTCTGAGAACTCTAGGAATATTCGTCTTCCCTTACTTAGACAATTGGCTCATTCGAGCATCAACAGCTCCAGAGGCCAGGTTCGCTCTTTCTCGAACAATGAGAATTCTTCAATACTTGGGACTGGTCATAAACCTCCCAAAATCTCATCTCACCCCCTCTCGATCTCTCGAGTTCATAGGGGCTCGTCTAGACACAGGGCAGTTAAGAGCTTTCCTGCCACAGCCCCACTGTCTGCGTATAATACAGCTGGCATCCCAAGCAGTTACGAAGGTCTTCCTGACTGCCCGGGAGATGCTTCTGCTTCTGGGACATATGGCATCCACTGTTCATGTGGTTCCCTATGCTCACCTTCATATGCGAGCAGCCCAGTGGACCCTGTCCTCTCAGTGGACACAGGCCTCAGGTCGACTAATGGACAAAATCAGAAACTCCACATGTCTAATTTCGTCCCTGCAATGGTGGCAATCACTGGAAAACCTCCTCATAGACTCTCCTTTCCAACAGCCTCTATGCCAAGCCACCCTAACAACAGATGCGTCCAAGTCGGGTTGTGGGGCCCACTTGCACGATCTTTCAACTCAGGGTCTCTGGACCCCACAGGAGGCTTCTCTTCACATAAACCTCCTAGAGCTGCGGGCCATTTTCAATGCTATTCGAGTATTTCAGGTCCATCTCAGCCACAGGACAGTTCTGGTCCAAACCGACAATCAGGTAGCCATGTTCTATCTGAACAAGCAAGGCGGAACGGGGTCTCTCGCTATGCAACGAAGCTTTGCGACTATAGGCCCTTGCCAGAGAGCTTCAAACCCACCTTCTTGCAGTATACCTTACAGGCATTCAAAATTCATGGGCGGACAAACTCAGTCGAGTACTGCTGCCACACAAATGGTCTCTCCACTCAGACCAATTTGCTCGAGTGTTTCAAATCTGGGGAACAACAGATATAGACCTCTTTGCAAGTCTACAGAATGCCAAACTTCCCCGATTCTATTCCAGAATACCGGCTCAAAACTGTCAGGCAAAGGATGCCTTCCTACTCCACTGGGGTCAGGACTTCCTCTATGCCTTCCCACCCATTCCCCTCATTCCCAAAACTTTATTCAAACTTCAGAGAGACAGAGGTCGTATGATACTTCTAGCTCCACGTTGGCCACGGCAAACGTGGTATCCTCTGCTTCTGCGTCTCTCTCAAACCACTCCTCTGGAGTTGGGAAATGCTCCAGATCTCCTTTCCCAGGAGAACGGATCCTTACTGCACCCGAATCCCCAGTCCCTGCATCTCAGGGCCTGGTTACTGAAAGCCTAGATTTCCTGGATATCAACTTCTCTCAACAGGTAAAAGATATCCTTCTGGCTTCCAGAAAACCTTCCATGAGGTGTTCCTACGCTTTTAAGTGGAAAAGATTCTCTGTCTGGTGTTCACAAAAGGGACTTAACCCCCTTTTGGTACCTGTGGAGTCGCTACTGGAGTATCTCCTCCAACTATCCACTTCTGGTCTTAAGACCAATTCAGTGAGAGTCCATCTTAGTGCTACTGCTGCTTTTCACAAACCTTTTGATGGACAACCTATTTCCTCTCATCCACTTGTGTCAAGGTTCATGAGAGGCTTACTCTTAACAAAACCTCCCATTAAACCACCACCGGTGGCATGGGATCTAAATCTTGTTCTCGGGCAGCTCATGAAACCACCTTTTGAACCCTTAGTCACTACAACCCTAAAGTTTCTTTCATGGAAAGTCATTTTCCTAAATGCTATCACTTCTGCAAGACACATTAGTGAACTGCAGGCTTTAGTGGCTGACCCTCCTTATACAAGGTTCCACCATGATAAAGTAGTCCTCAGGACTCATCCTCACTTTATGCCAAAGGTGGTTTCGCCTTTTCATCTAAACCAGTCAGTTTATCTTCCTATATTCTTCCCTAGGCCTCATGCCTCCAGTACAGAAAGGAATCTTCACACTTTGGATTGTAAAAAGACCTTAGCCTTTTTTCTTCAAAGAACTAAGCAACTTAGAAAATCTTCTCAGCTTTTTGTTGCTTTTGACTCTAGTCATTTGGGACTTCCAGCTTCCAAAAGAACTTTATCTAAATGGATTGCAGATTGCATATCCTTTACATATGAGAGTAAAGGACTTTCTCTCGAGGGCCATGTCACAGCTCACAATGTGAGAGCTATGGCAGCCTCGATGGCTAATCTTCATTCTGTGTCTGTTGATGACATCTGTAGAGCAGCTGCTTGGGCTTCGGTGCATACCTTCACAGCCCACTACTGCTTAAAGAAGGACTCCCGTCAGGATGCCTCGTTTGGCCAAGCTGTTCTCCAACATCTCTTTTATACTTAATACAACTCCTACCCGCCGGTCCCAAGTTTTGATGCCAGAGGTCCATGGGAGGAAGCATGACCCATCTCACCTGGGTTCGCAGCTTGCTGGGGTCATTCCCTTGGCATCTATAAGCTGGGGCGTCCCCATATGTGAAGACTACATTGCTGCTTGTTCCTGGAGATAGCGTAGTTACTCACCTGTAACAGGTGATCTCCGGGAACAGCAGGAATTTAGTCTTCACAACCCACCCACCTCCCCTAGGAGTTGTCTCTATCTATCTATCTCTCTTTCTCTACTCCTCTCCTTTGGTCGCAGCTATAAACTCAACTGAAGTGAGAGAAGTAGAAAGGCGGGAAGGCAGCACGCAGGCTCTGTGGGATGCTCCCAAAAGCTTTCCTATTGGACGCTGGGGAGCGTTCCCGTGCAAGCTCCGTCAGTACCGATGATACCCATATGTGAAGACTACATTCCATATGTGAAGACTAAATTTCTGCTGTTCCCGATCACCTGTTACAGGTGAGTAACTACGCTTTACCCAAGTAAAGGATTTTTTTTTAAATTTCCCACTTTCCCTGTGGGTAAAGAGTTTATGTACTCCAGAGCATGCATACTTTGAAGAGCACTGTGTGGAGTTATTCTCAAGGATGGGATTAGGATATGGGATGCAAATTACACCGGTTTTTCATGGGAAAAAGCAGCTGCAATTTGTTTTCATGAGAAAAAGCAGCTGCAATTTGATCTATGTTTTTATATACAGCAGTTCTAATTCACTGAAGAACCAACCACACAACACAATGTAATGTACATCATCATATATCTATCAAATACAAATATAATGCATTCAAAGATACATAACACCATATAATAAAATAAAGTATTAATGTACGCTTTTGCCTACCAGCAAGGTTCAAGCCACTCTCACTGTAAATCAGCTCCTGCAGTAGCTCAAGCATGACTGCCCTTCAGATTGATTGTTATAAATTCCTGTGAGTATGGATTCCCATGGCAGCTTTCAATGGGTCAGTATGTACATGCTTTCCCTTTCAGTACTGGTTTAAAGTCAGTGGGCTATGAGTCAATGCAAGTCATTTTAAAAATTGCTTCCTTTAATTTTAAACACCATTGGGTAGATGCAGTAGACGGCACTATGCTTTAGTGTACTAGTTAGCTAGAGATTTTCCCGTGCTAATTTTATTCTCAATATAGAAAGCTATCTAGCATGGGAAAATTTCAAACAAAAACCACTGTCCAGTGGGCATGCAAAGAGCAGAGTAATTAATTGCTCCTGATGAAAAAAAAGTGCTGAAACTTAGAGCAGTTTTTTACTCTTCCTTTTACATGGAATATTTGCGACAGCTCAGGGATGGTATAAAGATGCAGCCGGTTGCAAAAGGGTGATCTGAGGTGAAGTGCTACTTCATCAGATGATCTAAGTGTGTCCAGACCCCCGATCTCCCCCCCCCCCCAACACTCCCTGACACCCAAAACTCCAAACCTTCCACAAAATCATTGATGGATCATGTGGTTCCTATCCCCCACCTGTGGACACCCCCAGAATCTTATTAGTGTCCTCTTCTTCCCCCATCCCTAATCCCCATGAAAAGAATCATTGGTGGTCCAAGAAGCTGCTAAATCCCAACCACCCTAATCCTCCAAAAGATTTAGCATGGCCTGGCATCCCCCTCAGATCCCCAAGTACTTTCTACTTGGGAGGCAAGAGCACTTTCTAGATGCTCCTGCCTCCATGCCACCATCTTGTAAAATGACAGTGCCTGACCCCGCACAGTGCATCCTAGGGTGCACAGCACAAGGTCAGTGGGGGCAGCGCTCCTGCCTCCCAATATAGCAATGTAGAAGGTAATTGGGTTCCGGGGGATGCGGAGCCATGCCACTTTATTGGGGGGATTGGAGGTGGGGGGGGGGACCAATGGTGACTTGGGCCACTAATAACATTTTTTGTGTGGATTAGGGGGTAGGGGCTACTGGGAGCCACTAATATGATTTCTGGGGTATGGAGGATAGGAGCCATCGATTATTTGTTTGGGGGAGGTTGAGTTGGATGGGTTCAGAGCTTCGGTAGTCGGTGAGTGTTGGGGAGGATCAGGGAATATCAACGGGGTATCAGAGGTCTGGATCTGCTTGGGTCATCTGGGGTGATGTGTCAGACCACTTCAGATGACCCTTTGCTCCCAGTTGAAGACTACTGTTTAAAAGAATAGACATCCACTGCTTTACCACTTCACCCTGAAGAAAGCCACAACATGTTTATGTTTATTAAAAGTTTTATATACCTCCTTTCTAATAAAGACAAGGTGGTTTACAAAACTAAAACCAATAAAAGTGTTGAAAGGAATGCCTAATAATTACAGAAAGCAAAAGAAAAGCAGAGAAAATGGTTTAGCGGTAGGGAGTGGGGTCTGCAGGTCTCCGACCGTCAACCTGGTGACTGAAATGTCTGTTCCATTTACTAAGACGCAGCATGACCCAGAAAACTGCAAAGATCATCATACTAGCTGCAGAAGTCCAAGAGAACATGCGTTTCATATTTCCATCATAGCCAATCTCCAGAGATTTCTCAGATTTCAGTGTTTAGAAAGGTTCTTCAAGTGTTGACATTTCAGAATAATGATAGTTGTGGCAGCATCCCTTTATGAATAGGGAATCCATATCTAGATAATTTTCTAGTTCGAGCAAGCCAGATTTCTCTAACTGCTGTGGGACTTGGGATGGGTAATAAATTTGTTAAGAATAATTTAACACCCACAAAGAAACAGGAGTATTTTGGTGCCTTCATCTTCAAGAGAATTAAAATTGTTTTGATACCCAAAAGAGCCTGAAGACTGCAATTGCAAATCAGGAAATCACTGATTAAGCAGGATCGCAAAACTTGGGACTATTAAAAATCTTGGGCTACATAGTGGCAGTGCTGTACCTGGTTCTGTAGGCAAGAATTTGCATGTGACTTTTGCAAAGGGTTGCTTCAAGATGGTCTTCTCGGTCACAGGACTACACCTTGAGATAGGTCCTGCAAGGGAAGATCAAGGCCAGTTTGGAATGGAGACTTGTCATAGGGAGCCTGCCTGAAGGGTTGGAAATGGATTATCCAACCTGCATTATTTTCACAAACATGTTGTCAAAAGCAGATTTCCAAAGGACTCTGTAATGCAACATAGTTGAAAGGGTTGATAAACATATTAGAAACACGAACCAAGAGGATAGCCCTACACGTGTTCTTTCCAGTCCTATGATAGGAAGACAGTGTGTGCATTCCTGGCCATTGTAGTATCATCAGTGTACATGAAATTTAAGTAAGGCACCAGAAGCTTTAAAATGATGCTGGAAGTTGGCTTTTTGATTCAGTGGGTGGAAAACATATTTTGCCCTCTTAATGGCTCACATAGGAGTAAGGAATATATATCTACATGGACATTAAGCTTCTTCAGCAGGAGAGTAAAAAAGAGGATCCTCTGGTATTGATGTCCTATCTCACTTGACTGCTGAGCAAGCTTTTGTTTTTTTTAGCTTAACTTTGGCTAATTCTGCCAGCAGTAATTGCAGGACAGCTGTTCAGTCATTCTTACATTCCTTCACCAAACACTGCCACTTAAACATTTTTGGGCAGATGCTCTAAGAGTGGGGCTTTCAAGGTCCTATTTGGTTATGGGGTTAGCTTGGGTGCAATGGTCTAAAATAGGAAGGAAAAGTTTAGACTTACCTGATAATTTTCCTTCCTTTAGTCCTAGCAGATCAGTCCAAGATACACCCAGTTGCTGATTGTCTAATGTACATATGAAATACAGATAGAAACATTGAGGATAACTATAAAAATACTATCATCATTTATCCAGTAGCGATCTTCGCCCTTGGTTCTGGTTGGTTGGAGAATATTAGTTCAAACTCAAGTCGTCTGCTTAAGGTCTGGTAGATTCTTAGTTTAAGATTTGGATACAGGAATACTGGAGAGCTGAAGCTGCAAGGGCTCTTATATAAGGTGATGTAAGCAAACTATTTTTTTCTGCCTCCATCTGCAGGTAGGGGAGCAAAATCCACACATCTGGACTCGTCTGGTAGGACTAGAGGAAAGAAAATGAGAAGATAAGACTAAATATTTCCTTAAGTACAGAATGTAGAGTTTATATAATCCTTCTCCAGTCCCTTCCTGCACATTAGAAATGCAACCTGGCATTGTTACATTACAGCACGAAATGGCAGGATTGCAGGCAAGCCGTATTCATTTATTTTCACTCTGAGCACCATAGAGCGGAAAATTAGAGCTGCCAAGTGACACTCTGGACAGGGATGAGCCATCCTGTTACTTTTTTAAAAGGAACCTAAACCTTTCAAACTGTCCATTTTTGAAATTGTCAGATTTTAATTCTGGTCTGTTAGGGTTTATTTTTGAAACATATACAGGTCAATAATCAGCTGCCATGGCTGGCACGGCAGTTAAAATAGGTATCTTTTACGCCACTATCCAGATTCCAGAGTGTCATTGAATATATTTATTTATTTATTTATTTATTTATTACAAGCTCTTATATACCGCACTATTTGGGATCAGCGCAGTTTACAGTATAACAAAAGACCATACAACAAGCTGTTTGGTTTTACATTGAACAGGAAGAAGAACTTGGATAATACATGGGGAAATTTTAACTGAACAATTTACAAAGTATATACAACAGTATTATTCTTAGATCAGCTGGGTGCTCAATGGGAGTTGGAGGTCAGGAAGGTGATTGGGTGTTCTGGTAATAGTGGGGGAATAAATGAGATTTGATGGCCTTCCTGAATGAGGTTAGATCAGGTATAGCCCGAATTTCAGGTGGTAAAGTGTTCCAGCACTTAGGGGCATAGAAACTGAACGCCCTATTAGATGTTGCTCGTGAGCATTTAGTTGCTGCCTTAGGGATTATGAGTGAGTTTGTAGATGTAGTTCTCCTGGATCTGTTTGGTGTGATGGTCTGAATGAGGTTCATTAGAGAGGAGGAGGTGATGCCTTTGATAGCCTTGAAGGTGAGTAATAATGTTTTGAACAACAGTCTCCCGTGTATGGGGAGCCAGTGGAGCTGTTTTAGAATAGGTGTTAGATGGTCCCTTCTTGATGCTCCGTAGAGGACTCTGGCCGCAGTGTTCATGGCGAGTTGCAAAGGGTTTAAGGTGGAGTGTGGTAGGCCTTGAAAAACAGCATTAGCGTAGTCAAGGTGCGGTAGGGTTAACGCTTGGAATATAGTCCGGAAATCTTCAGGATCAAGCAAGGAGCGAAGGTGGCGGAGTGTCCGGATTTTGAGATAAATCGCTCTAACTACGTTGGATATATGTAATTTCATGTCCAGATGCTGGTCTAAGGTGACCCCAAGGTATCGGATGGAAGGCTTTGTTTGGAGCTCAGCTTCTTTCACTTTTAACTGAGAAGGAGGGGTGAACAATGGGTCTCTAGTGATGAAGAGAACCTCCGTTTTCCTGTGCTGAATGCGGAGGTTTTGGGATTGAAGCCATTCGGACACTGCATCAAAGCATTTGGTCAACGGTGAAAGATCCATGTTGAGTGTGGAAAAAGGCATGTAGAGGAGAATGTCATCTGCGTATATTAGACAGTCGACCTTGAAGGATTTGATGATGTTGCAGACTGGCTGAATGTATATGTTAAATAAGAGTGATGATAGGGATGACACTTGTGGCACACCCTGTTTTTGATGGAAAGGTGTGGATGTTGCTGTTCCTGAAGTTACATATTGCCATCTCTGATCCAGGTATGATCTGCACCATGCCAGGGCAGTGTCATTGATGCCCTTTTCTTTTAGCCGCCCTATTAATAGATCGTGATGTACAGAGTCAAAAGCAGCGGCAATGTCCAGGAAAATAAGCACAAAGCCTTGGTGGATGTTGTCAATGCCTGTGATGATGTTGTTGAAGAGGGTTGTGAGGAGGGTTTCCACACCGTGTAACTCCCTGAAGCCATGCTGGCATTGATCTAGAGGGGATGCAGAGTTGATGTGATCCTGTATTTGACTTTGGGCTACCTTTTCAATTACTTTCACTAGAAAAGGAATGCTAGCTATGGGTCTATAAGATTCGACTTTCTGAGAGTCGAGTTTAGGGTTCTTCAAGAGGGGTCTAATGGATGTTCTCTTGAGGGTTGATGGGAAAGACCCAGATGTAAAAGATAAATTTATCATTCTAGTGATGAGAGGGCTAAGATCACTTCGTAGCTCCCTTATCCAAAAGGCTGGGCAAGGGTCAGTTTGTGCAGTGGATGTGTTAAGGGCAGCAATAATGTTCTCGACATGTTTGTTTGATGGTGTGGAGAACATAGATAGGTTAGATAGGCAGATGGAGTCTTGAGCGGGGATTGTTGCGATGGTGTCAGTTGTTAGCAGCTTAGATTGTAGATATTCAGCGAATGCTTGTGGGTGAATGAGTTCGGGTTGTTTGGACGACGGCTCCTTAGCTAAGGTCTTAACTAGATTGAAAAGATCACGTGGTTTATTTAGTGATCTTTTCAGTGTGTCGGTGTGGAATTGTTTCATCTTAGCGATGACTGATTCTCTGTGCGTGGATAGGTGTAATTTGTAGGCTGCTAGGTCTTCCGTGGAGCGTGATCGACGCCAACATTTTTCCAATCTTCTTAGGTGTATGAGGGAGGTTCGTAAATCCGGGGTGAACCAGGGAGATGGTTTTCTTTTCTTCAGGTTGTTACTTTGATTTGGTTGTAGTGCAATGGTGCTGATATTGCTGTTCCATGTGGTGATCAAGTTCTCCAGGTTGATAGAGGGGTCATTGAGGAGAGGACGAGTTTGAGCAAGAATAAGTTCTTTGTTGAAGGCTCTGAAGTTCTGAGATGATACTTTTGTTGATATGACAGAGTTTTTGTTGAAGTTTGATGGTGTTTTGCTCTTGATGGGAATGGGAAAGATGATTAACTTGTGGTCTGACCAAGGTACTGGGATTACCGATGCGTCAAGAGTGGCGTTGGAGTCAAAGGACTGTCAGAGGGGCAAAGATTATGTCAAGGATGTTTCCTTTTTTGTGTGTGGGAACTTCGACAATTTGCTCGTAGCCCAGTTCGTTGATTGCTTCTAGAAGGGCTGAGGCGTGACTGGGGTGAAGTGTTGGGAGATTGAAGTCTCCTAGAATCCAGTTAGGAACGCTGGGGTTGAGTGTGTTGGTTGCAAGGTCTAGAATGTTTGGAAGGTCGTCAGGAGAGGGAGAGGGTGCTCTGTATATTAAATTGATGGAGCACTGCTCATTTTTTATGGATATGATGTCTATGTTGTTTGAGCTTGTGGAGTCGACGGTATGAAAGTTTAGATCCGTTTTGGTGAGTATAAGTATACCTCCTCCTCTCTTGTTCTCTCTGTGTTGGAAGTGGATGGAGAAGTTGGCAGGTACAAGTTGATTAAGGATTACATTATCTTCATCAGATAACCAAGTTTCAGTTATCATGAGTATATCCAGATTGTATGAAGAGATTGTTTCAGAGATGACTGGCCATTTCTTACGAATGGATCGTGCGTTTATGAGCGTACAATTTAGGCGTAAGGGTTGAGGGGGTTCCTCTTGTTTATTCTTCTTGGAGTGTTGGAGAGCTATGTGTATTAGGTGAGAGCGACGCATGGGGGCTTCAGCTCTTTGGTTAAGATAAGGAGCTTCTGACCATCTTTTTCCATGGCTCTTGAGTATTGGAATATGGAGAGATGTGTGATGTAAGGCAAGGGATTCATTGAGTAAGACTAGGATAAAGAGAATACCAATGGCTAGGGCGGTGATTGATGAAGCCATTTGGAAGTTTCGGTAGCTTGGGTGAGGTACTTTCTAAGGAGAAATGTAGATTCCTGTTATGTTTGCCTACTCAGGAGCTATCACACCTGGTCTAGAATGTTTGGTGTGTTATGGGATAGGTGTAGATTCGAAACGCTATGAAGTGTAGCACAGTAATAAGACTCATAAAATGAGGTTGTGTTAACAACAGTCAGAAATCTGAAAAGGCTTATGCTGTTATGTGGCAAGTATACATGGAGCTGAGAACGGAGAAAATAACATTCAGATATCAGGTATATCAGATTAACAAATAATAAACTGTGAAGGTAACATAGGACATGCAATTACAAGGTTCAGCTATTATCTGTATGGGATGGAATATACATGCAATTGTATAGGCCACGCAATTAAGTATTGGCTGGTCTCAGTTCCATACGTTGCAATTACACACATTTGTTAGTGGTGAAACATGATATTACCACAGTGAGGCCGGTACTTGGTAGAAGGAGACTTGCATGTGGCTTTCGGGATTATGTTGGATCTCCTGTCATGCCCCGCCTAAGGGCCACGCCAAAGGGCCCGATGGCGCGAAGCTTTTAAAGTTGTTGAAGAGCTGCCCCGATTGGGCAGCGATGCTCCGGAGGCCCCTCCCGCTGCTGGTGGCTCGATCCCCGGGAAGGGGAGAGCTGCTGGTGGTGGCGGGGGTTTAAAGGACCGGCGCCCGATGGCACGAAGCTTTTAAAGTTGTTGAAGAGCTGCCCCGATTGGGCAGCGATGCTCCGGAGGCCCCTCCCGCTGCTGGTGGCTCGATCCCCGGGAAGGGGAGAGCTGCTGGTGGTGGCGGGGGTTTATATACTTATAGTGGGCAACAAAAAGGGAGCGAATCCTCCATAACAAGGCACCAAACAATGAAAACATATCCACTATGTATCACTGCAATTAGCTGCAAAGTAGTAGTGTTCTACAGGAACCTTAAGTAATTTGTTAGGTTTCTGTGGTTTTTATGATATGATACCCGACACAGGCATATTTTGCTACAACACAGCTGTGTTGGGTTGTGATAATAAATCCACTTCTACATAATCCTCTGAGACCTGGCATTCCTCTGCCATATGTATACTATCCAGATGGGACCATCCTTGCTCGGCCCATCTACTATGGAGGTAATTTTATAAAAGAGTGTCTAGGTTAACGTGCATTTTAATTCATGTATTTCATACCTGTTTTATAAAGTACGTGCATATTTTGCTTTATAAAACAGAGGCGTAAGTTGTCGGGAATGCGCACTAAATCTAGGCACAAACTGTTATACTAGCCCTATGTCTGGTGTAAATGCCCACACCTAGATTTTGCAAGAATGCATGTAAAATGATAGTATTTCATAATTTACATGCATAAATTTCCTCTTTACCTGTGATCTGCCCAAACTCTGCCCAATGCAAGCACACAGTGAAAAGTATGTGCCGTCAGCCCAATATGTACTTTCAGAACAGCAACCAACTACATTATGCACATAAGTAGTTATTTATACATGTAAACCACTAAGATACTGTGACTTATGCACATAAACATGTGAATATAGGCACAACCTATAAAATTGCCCCTTATATAGATAGTAATGGGACAGTCACTGTGATGAATGCCACTGAAAATTGCCAGATAGCCCTGGTCATTGGCACTTATCTGGTTAGCAGGTGCTGCTTTCTGGATAAATGCTTCTAAATATTGACCCTACAGATTTTTTGCAGGTTTATGCAACAACCTTTTTGGTCCCAGCATGTTCTCTGTTTGGATTTTGTGATCCCACAGTCACTAGGATTCCATGTTGCCCATAAGCTCTGTGATGCTAAATAAAGATAAAACAGATTTACACACATTCTAACAAGTAAAACGAGCTTATTAATCAGTATTAACTAGTTCCAAACCAATGCTGTGTTGAGTCAGATAAAATATTTACACTATGTTCAAATTAAAGTTCAGACACTTTAGGTTAATATTTGGAATCCTTGTATCAATACAGTTTGTGTGCTTATCGGGTTTCCAGAGGAAGCACTATAGACCACAGTGTTCTCAACCCAGTCCTCTGGACACACCTAGCAAGTCATGTTTTCAGGATAACAACAATGAATATACATGAGAGTGATTTGCATACAGTGGAGGCTGTACATGCAAATCTTCAGTGCATATTCATTGTGGTTTTTCTGAAAACCTGACTTGGATATGTGTATCTCGAGGACTGGGTTGAGAACCACTGCTATAAACTATTACAGCTAATCTTTAATTATGTTTTTTTAGACTCCAGAAGGCATTTGAAATCGATAGAAACAGTCCAACCTGTGTCCAGAATGGGTCAGAAAAGCACTTCCCAGGCAACACACAACCTTGAGCGACAGAACTTTGGTATTCATGGTGCTTACAAGTTTACCCCAGGTACATTGTCTCCTAGAAATTTCAGACATGGATCAGCCACAAAGGAAGACCATCTTCAATTTTTGCATTATCGGGAGAAGGTGCAGCAAGAGGAGGACAGATTTTCCCCACTAAGAGCTGAAATGGATTATGGTAGAGATGAAAACATTATTGATGACATAACCGTACAAAGTGAAATGCTAAAGGAGTCGTCCAAGCTATCAGCTAGAGAACAAATTCAAGGTTATCCACCAACCAAGAGCCAAGTGATAGATGCCAAAAGTAGGAGGGGGCAATCTGAACGATCCCTAAAACAAAGCACCCTTTTGTGTGGTAGCTTGGATGAACTCTGGGCCAGGTTTACTGAGAGGCAAAGGAAACATCATTTCCACCACAACAGTAGTGGTGAACTCTCTCTGCTGCAGCGCCTGGACCGGCTGGCTCGGCTCCTTCAGAATCCCGTTGGTCATTCACTGAGGGCAGTGGAAGTTAAACTTAGTAGTGCCTTGCCTAAAAGTCAGAAGCAAGAGGTGTTAGAGAGCAGACACACAGTAGGAAAGGAGAGCAGTTTGAGTGGCTTGTCATTTCACCAGTATGCCCCAGATACTGCAGTACACCCAGATGTATGGCATAGTGAAGATACCCCAGAATTTGGACTGTCCAGAGATTCCAGACCATATCAGATAAGAGAGATCTCCACTGACCGTATCCGAAGAATCTTACAGGAAAAGCGGCATTTAGATACACCAAGTGAGAGTTCTTCCACTACAGGACCTGCTAAGCAGTACCCCAGTACCATTACTGACACTACTGAATCTGAGGTGACAACCCAAACAGATAGCGAAATGGTGACACAGACTGAGACAAGCAGTTCCATTTCTACTATTGATACTGCCAGACTTATCAGGGCTTTTGGACCCCAGAAGGTGCACGTGCCATCAAAGTTGTCTCAGTTGTACAGCACTATTGATCAACAAAAAGGCCGTGCTGAACACAAAGGCAAGGGAATCAAAAAAGCCTCGGAGAAGGAACACTTAAAAATTCCATTTCCTGAGCAGCAGAGAAGTAAAAAAGATACACAGGTATGTGGTTGATTTATTCAGTGACATTCCAAAAATCTGTGCCCGACTTTTGATACTGTAATTTAGGCCTTTATTTTCCCAGACCCATAAGTTTTATAAAGTGTTTCCTGTGTCTATAGCATGTTTTATATGCAAGAAATAGCTCTTATAGAATTGCATGGGTATATAGACATGTGCTTACAAAAGCATGCCTACTTATATGTGGGCTGGTACGAAGGCATTCCTGAGGTGGTATTTGGCCAGAGCTGGGGCAGAATTGCGAGGTAAACACACACATATACAAGGTAAGTACCTGCCTTGGCACATTTGTTTGTTACAGGGGCTTATTTTAGGAGTCAATTTTATAAAGGGACATATGTGTATGTTGCCTTTTTAAAATAAGCATATGGAAGATAATTTTTATAACAAATTACCTAGGTTTGGAGGTAGAAAAGACACTTATTTTTATAAAGACACATTGGTGCCTGTATATCTTTATAAAACACTAGGGGTAAACTGGCCAGAAATCACAGTAGACATTCATTACTGCTGAGGGGTAAATGTCAGTGCATAAGTACATGCATGTTTTATAAAGTTCATATATAAATCAGAACATGCGGTGTTGCATAAAATTACACACCACCTTGGTACTGCATGTACTTTTACACCCATAACTCACGTAATTTTTAAAAAGCTGTTTTTCATGTGATAAAAGTTTATAAAATTACACCCATAATGGGCTTTACTTTTTAAATTTTTTTATAGGCACCCAGTTATAAATTTACCCCAAAGAGATTAATGGTTGCTTTGCTTTTCATGCTATGTTATCATGGCAAATATAACAGAAAAATATTCAGCTATTCTGCAGGTTCAGTGATATTTTGTTGTAGTAGATTTCTTACAAGGATACTTGGCTCTTATGAAAATTCTCCCATTCATACCAGCTATTCTAAATAATCATTTGGTTCTTATGTTTCATCATGAGAGTTATGTTACAGGACATAGATTTTCTTACTGTATCATGGCATAACATAAGAAATCGGATCCAAATGAAAACTCAAAGTGCAGTGACTTTCACTGGTAATTATAATAACTGTGGCTTACCAAATGAATAATATGTAACCAGTCTAATACTGAAGTGAATTTGGAGCCGTATTGCTTTTTGCATATTATGACGACTACCAGTTGTGACTCAAGGTACTCTGGTTATGGCTCAAATATTGTACATGTCCAAAAACATGAATATTCAAATAACTCTATGGAAAAATATTGTTTAATTATTCTTAATACCAATGTGGCAAAATGATGTCACTCACCAACCCACACAACTGCTGCCTTCAATGCCTTGGTCCGGAGCACGACGACTCCAAATGCGAGCTCTCCAGAACCATGACCCCAGAGGCCTTAAAGAGCCACCATCAGCAGCAGGAAAAATTCTTTCAGAAGTCTGATTCCTCCCAGGAGTCTCCAGTGATACCACGCTCCAGGACCCCCTCCGATACCTTGGTGCCCTGCAAAGCCAGAGCCTCTTTGGAGTCCTGCGGCTGCAGGACCCCAAAGAAGAAATCCCCAGAGGTGGAGCATAAGAAGAAGAAACCCTCGAAGACCGCCTCGGAGGATGGATCCAGGAAAAAAGTGAAATCCCAACCCAGGTCTCGCAGTTCAAGGCGTGAGTCCGAGGAGTCGGTTAGGAGCGGCTCTCCAAGATGCCCCGCAAGGAGTTCTCGGCTCCCGCCGACCAGCCTTGGACCTCCGAGGCCATCCTCATCAAGGATTCTCCCTCGACAGCACCAGTGCCAGGCCCAAAGTCCTCAGTAGCCGCATTGAAAGCTGTGGAGCCAACTGGCAAGGAGACCAGAATGGCAGCCCTAGAGAGTAGTACATCTGCCCTAATGGTCATGCAGCGGGTGTTCATGTGCGGCTTGCCCTGTTCATCCACCATGATGATGGGACCCTTGACATCAAAGACTTTCCCGGACATCGAACCGGCCCTCGAGCACCACCAGCCTTGAAAGAGCCCCTGGCCCCAGTCGAGGTCCCGGTCCCATTCCTTGGGATACTAGTTCTCCCCGGCAAGCACCTGCAGCTCAGACCTACAATCCTCCAGAGGTCATGCACCCCAAAGAGTGGTCCTTGATTGAGGTGATCGTGCAGTGTCGGACTCGTTTTTGGACTTCAAGTCCGAATGGGAGACTGAAGATGAGGAATCCCCGGAAACGAGGCAACACCGTGATGTGCCTTTGGTTCCGTCTCTCCCGGCAACCCGAAGCCATTCCCCACCCAAGGACGTGGCGTTCCTCAATTTTGTGAGGGATATAGCCAAGGCGCTCACTATTAAGACCAAGGCCAAAGAGGACCCGCGAACCGAGAAATTGGAGATACTCCAATATGAGGCACCCCCAAAGGAAACCCTTATGGTCCCAGTGCCCCCAATCCTCGACCGCCTCCTCCTCCTCCACATTTGGGAAACACCAGCATCAGTACCAATCGTTAGCAGGCATCTCGATGCCATGTACTGAGTACACCGAAGCCCTGGATTCCAAAAGACCCAGCTTCCCCACAACTCCATGGTCGTGGAGTCGGCCATGCACCGGTTTAAGAGCCAAAATACTCATTCATCAGTACTACCCGGCAGGGAGGCCTGAACTCTTGACACCCTCGACCAGAAAGCCTTCAAGGCTTGATGCTAGCTTGCCGAATCCAGTCCTACAAGCTCTACATCAGCATGTACCTGAAGGAACTGTCGAAAGAGCTTGGGGGATTCTCGACAGGCCCTGATGGATAGCCCCTGAAGAGGTTCAAGACCCTAACCTTGATAGTAAAAGAATGCTCAAAGCTTCTGTCCCGAGCAGCCTACGATGGCTTCGAGTCATTGGCCGGGATGGCCACCTGGCCTCTCCTCCAACAAACCCTCCTCCTCACTGAGCTTGCAGGACTACTCCAGGACAAAGCAGTGGAGCCAGTGCCAAAACCTGCCAGGGGCACTGGCTTCTACTCCAGGTATTTCCTTGTCCCCAAGAGGACTGGGGGTCTCAGGCCCATCCTCGACCTGCAAGAGCTCAACAAGTTTCTGATCAGGGAGAGGTTCAAGATGCTCTCCCTTGGAACATTGCTGCCATTCCTCCAGCAGGAAGATTGGCTTTGCTCCTTAGACCTAAAAGATGCCTACACTTACATCCTAATTCATCCCAGCCACAGAAAATACCTCCAGTTCATGGTGGGAGGACAGCACTACAAATAGAGGATTCTGCCCTTTGGTCTGGCGTTGTCCCCAAGGGTCTTCACAAAGTGTTTCTCGGTGGTCCCAGCCCACCTCAGGCTTCAAGGGGCCTTCATCTTCACCTATCTGAACGACTGACTCATAAAGGAGGACACAGTTGCAGAGGCACACCACGCCACCTGATGCACCATCAATGCCCTGCAGCACCTGGGGTTCATTATAAAATACTCCAAATCCCACCTCACTCTGGCCCAGCACCGAGAGTTCATAGGGGCACAACTAGATACCATCCAGGCAAAAGCCTTCCTCCCTCAAGAGGATTCAAAACGCCTCAGGGAGTTAACCACAGAAGTACACCGATGCTGGACACTACCTGCTTGGCTCCTACTCCACCTGTTGGGACACATGATTTCCACAGTCCATGTGACCCCTTATGCCTGCCTGCACATGAGGGCAGCCCAATGGTGCTTTCGTTCTCAGTGGACTCAAGCCACAGGCAGGCTCAGGGAGAGTGAAGGTGACCCATCAGCTGGCGGACTCCCTCGGATGATGGAGTCCGCTAGCTGATGGGTCACCTTCACTGTCCCTGAGCCTGCCTTCTAGGCACCCAACCCCCAGAAGGTCCTCACCACGGACGTCTTGCTATTGGACTGGGGAGCGCATTGCAGGAGCCTTCAGGTGCAAGGCTGCTGGTCCCAAAAGGAATCCTAGTTGCAAATCAACTTGCTAGAACTCCAGGCAATATACCTAGCCCTCCAAACCTTCCGCTACCAACTCCAACACCACTCGGTGGTGATCCAGACCGACAATCAGGTCTCAGTGTTCTACATGAACAAACAGGAGGATACAGGGATGTACCTTCTCTGCCAGAAGGTGGTAGCCCTCTGCTTCTATGCTGCAGGCATAGGGATGCTCCTAAAGGTGGTGTACCTCCCAGGCCAGGACAATACTCTGGGACAAATTGAACAGGGTCCTCCATCTGCACGAGTGGCGCCTGGATCCAGTGGTAGTCTCAGGGCTGTTCCATCTCTGGAGCATCCCCTTAATGGACCTGTTTGCCAGCCCAGACAATACGCAGTTGCCCCGATTCTGCTCATGTCAGCCGCACCCATTCCGGGTGGCATCGGATGCGTTCTTCATCCTGTGGATGGAAGGCCTCATGTACGCCTTCCCACCGACACCGCTGGTAGCCAACCCACTATCCAAGGTCCAGCAAGACAGAGCATTGCTAGTGCTGATAGCCCCTCAATGGCCCAAACAGCCCTGGTTCCTCTTGCTCCTCTCACTATCGGCAGTGTCCCCAATTCCCCTGGGCCGAGCTCCAGGGCTACTCTCACAGGAGCAGGGCTCTCTCCTCCACCCCAATCTGGGGTCCCTCTCAATCACGGTTTGGCTGCTGAAAGAGTAGCATTAGCTCCCTTCAGTCTCCCATGGGATGTGGAAGAGATTCTTCTGGCCTCTCGTAAGGCCGCCACTAGAAGAGCAGGCGCCTTCAAGTGGCTCCTGTTCTCGGTGTGGTGCATGGAAAGACGGGCGAACCCGTGTTCCTGCTCAAAACTAATAGTTCTCCAGTACCTCCTCCTTCTTATCGCAGGCGGGACTGAAGTCTGATTCAGTCAGAGTACACCTGAGTGCCATTGCAGCGCATCACCATTCCATGAGGAAAACCTGCTCTCGACTCAGACTCTTGTGTCTCTATTCCTGCGGGGCCTCATGTTATCCAAATCACCCGTCTGCCTCCTAGTGACGGAGTGGGATCTCAATGTGGTACTCTCGCAGCTCACTAAGCCTCCATTCGAGGCTATCTGCCACCTCCAGTGCCTATCCTGGAAGGTCGCCTTCCTGGTAGCGCTCACATCAGCTCGCAGAGTTAGTGAGTTCCAGACTCTGATGGCAGAGCCCCCCTTCATGAGGTTATGCAAGAACAGGGTGGTGCTCTGCACGCATCCCAAGTTTCTCCAGGACCAAGCAGGAAGTCAGTCCTCACATATGGGTGACATCGATGCCGATGGAGCCCCCATGTGGAGCATATCCCCAGCTTTCTAAGAAAGCCTTTGGGAATACACCACGCATGCACGGTCCCCTTCCCGCCCAAAGGTGCCATCTTGCCCAGTCTCTCTTTTTCCCTGGAGCCCATCGGACGTTTGTCCTAGTTCACCTGGAAAAGTTGACATTTTTTCAAAGATTCTTTGTTGTTTTTCTCCGAGTTCGACGCCGGTTCCCCTTCCCGTCAGGTTCGGTACACCGATATCGAGCCCGTTTTCTTTTTTCGGTTTTTGCCCTTCGTGGCTGGCGTTCGCGCCCTTTTTTCTATTTTTCCCTGGAAGGCTGGTCTTTTGACCTCGCGGGAGCCCTTTTTTCCCCGATGGCTTCCAGTGGTTTCAAGAAGTGTGATCGGTGTAAGAAACCAATGTCTCTCACCGACACACACGACTGCTGCCTTCGGTGCCTTGGCCCGGATCATGATCCCAAGATGTGTGGCCCATGTGGCAAAATGTCCACCAAAGCACTACGCAGCAGTCAGCACCAGAAGGAGAGGATTTTCTCGGATTCTGCCTCCAGCCGGGCCCGGACCTCGTCTGAGGCCTCGACATCTCGGGAGTCTGATCCCGAGCATCGCCGGGGTTCCTCAGACAGGGGGACCCCCGACAGGGACCACAAGAGGAAGAAACGGCTCGCAAGGGTGGCGTCGGACGAGGTCCCTGGTTCCTCGAGGGCCAGGTCTCAGACCCCCGATCGCCGTCCCGGGCCTTTGGAACAGGAGAAGCCGTCCAAAATGCCTCGTGTAGAGCCAGAGACCGTCGGATACGTAAGTCCTGTAGTCCTCGTGCACTCTCCTCCGAGGGAGCCGACGTCAGGCCCTGCGCCACCAGGGCCCGAGTCGATGGCTGCTGAGTCTCCTGAGCTTGGACTCAGGCTGACGGCCCTGGAGAGCAGACTGTCTGCCTTCATGGAGCAGCAGTGGGTACTGATGGCCAGCCTCGCTGGTGCATCTGCCCCGAAAACCAGGACATTGACGTCGAAGTCGACCCCGGAACCAAGGGCGTCGACGCCGGTGCCTTTGGCGTCGGGGCGGGTTCCACCGAGACCTGCGCAATCGGAGCCCCTTGACTCCTCTTCGGAGGAGTCCGCATGGGAGACGGAGGACGAGGAGTCCCCCGACACTTTCTGGACTCGGTGTGTCCCTTCGGACTCACCGCAGTCCGAGCCCCGGAGTAGGTCCCCTCCGGAGGACACCCGGTTCTCGGAGTTCGTGCGGGATATGGCCAAGGCCTTGGCAATTCCCGCTGACCCCGAGGAGGAGCCTCGAGCCGAGGCCCTCCAGTATGACTCTCCTCCGAAGGAGGCCTCTACTGTTTCGGTTCCTCCGATGCTGGAACGGCTCCTCTTCAGGATGTGGGAGGCGCCGGCCTCAAGCAAGCGGGTCAATTACATTTATCGACTCCGTAAGAGCTATGGCTTCCAAAAGGCGCAGCTGCCACACCATTCCATGGTGGTGGAATCGGCCATGCATCGTCTGAAGAGCCAGAAGATGCACTCCGCGGTTCCCCCCGGCAGGGAGGCCTGGAACCTGGATGCTTTCGGCAGAAAGTGCTTCCAGGGCTCGATGCTTGCTTGCCGTGTCCAGTCATACCAGCTGTACATGGGCATGTACCTCCGAGACCTAGCAAAGGAGCTTGCCAGGTTCTCTGCTGGTCTCTCCGGGGAGCCTTTGCAGAGGTTCCAGTCTTTGTCTTCAGGGATCCGGGACTGTTCCAAGTTCATGTCCTGAGCAGCCTACGATGGCTTTGAGGCTTCAGCTCGTGTAGCAGCAGCCGGCATCGGTGCCCGACGCCAGGCGTGGCTGCAGTCATCGGACCTCGAGCCTTGGGTGCAGGACAAGTTGGTCGATGTCCCTTGCCGGGGTGAAAACCTTTTTGGCAAGCCCATGGCCGAGAAGGCAGCTGAGCTCGAGACCGAGCACCTGACCAGGACAAGGCTGTCCAGAAAGACTTCAGCCCCTTCTCACAAAAAGAAGGTCTCGGGTAAAAAGTCCTTCTATCCGAGAAAGGGGTTTGCCTACAAACCTTTCCCACAATACCAGGCCTCCCCAGCTCCCCAACAGGGGCAGCAGGCCAAGGGGCAGTGACATGGGCCCCGTAGGCAGAAGACCCCCAAGCCTCCGGCTCCTGCTCCTGCTCCTGCTCAGCAGGGAGGGGGTTTTTGACTCCCAAAGCATAGCCTCTCCGTCTCTGCTGTCCTATCCCTGCACAGGAGGTCGACTAGCCCTGTTTGCCCACAAGTGGCCACCCATTACAGGAGACAATTGGGTCTTAAGCATAGTCCACAAGGGCTATATGCTCCACTTCCAACAGTTGCCTCCTACTTACTTCCCAGGAGAGCCTCCAAGGCCTCCTCTGCACACAGACCTTCTCTTTCGGGAACTCCAGGGTCTGCTGCTGGACAAGGCGGTGGAGCCTGTACCTCCCCACCTACAAGGTCACGGTTTCTACTCCAGGTATTTAAGAGAACCGGAGGCCTCAGGCCTATTCTTGACCTCAGAAATCTCAACAAGTTCTTAGAGAAAGAAAAGTTCAAGATGCTTACTCTTGGAACATTACTGCCCTACCTCCAGCAGGGAGATTGGCTATGCTCCTTAGATCTAAAGGATGCGTACACTCACATCCTCATCCATCCAGACCACAGAAAGTACCTCAGGTTCATGGTGGGAGGAAACCATTACCAGTACAGGGTACTGCCCTTTGGCCTAACCTCCGCCCCAAGGGTCTTTACAAAGTGCCTGGCAGTGGTGGCGGCGGCCTACTTGAGGGATCAAGGTATCTTTGTCTTCCCCTATCTGGACGACTGGCTCATCAGGGGTCAGACATGTCAGGAGGACAGACAAGCCACCCTCCGAACTATCTCTCTCCTTCAAAACCTAGGTTTTGTCATAAACTTCGCAAAGTCCACTTTGCTCCCCTCCCAGAACCTAGAGTTCATAGGGGCAAGGTTAGACTCTCTGCAGGCAAGGGCCTACTTGCCAGTGGACAGAGCACAAAGGCTGATGGACTTGGCAAACCAGTTTCTCAGCATGCCACTGGTTTCCGCCAGATTCTGTCTGAGGCTCTTGGGCCACATGGCATCGACAGTGCATGTGACTCCAAATGCCCGACTCCACATGAGGCCTGCCCAGTGGTACCTCAGAACTCAGTGGACACAGGCCACAGGAAGCCTCAGAGACAGAGTACGGGTGTCCAAACCATTCCTGAACTCCCTACGCTGGTGGCTGCACCCCCCAACTTACTACGGGGATGCCATTTCAGATACCTGCGTTCACAGTAGTATTGACCACCGATGCCTCCTTGCAAGGCTGGGGGGCACATTGTTTAGACAAGTGCACCCAGGGCTTGTGGTCTCCCTGGGAGTCCACGCAACAGATCAACCTACTGGAACTCCGGGCTATTCGCTTAGCCCTCAAAACCTTCTCTCGAACCCTGGCTCACCAGTCTGTCTTAGTGCAGACAGACAACCAAGTAGCCATGTTCTATGTGAACAAGCAGGGTGGCACTGGGTCCAGGCTCCTGTGTCAGGAGGCACAGGCCCTTTGTTTGTTTGCGCTCAAGCACAACATGTTTCTAAAGGCTGCTTATCTCCCTGGCCAGGAGAACTTCCTGGCAGACAGGTTGAGCAGAGTTCTGCAGCCCCACGAATGGCAGCTGCACCCGTTAGTGGTTCAGAAAATTTTCCTGAAATGGGGACTTCCATCAATAGATCTATTTGCCAGTCCCCTGAACCGGCAGCTGCCCAGGTTCTGCTCCAGGCAGCCACATCCCATGAGGTTGGCAGCGGATGCCTTCCTGATTTCCTGGTCCCAGGGCCTCCTGTATGTGTTTCCTCCCACGCCTCTGGTGGCCCGAACCTTATTCAAGATTCTACGGGACAAGGCCTCGGTGCTTCTGGTAGCCCCCAGGTGGCTGAGGCAGCCTTGGTTCCCACTTCTGCTTCAACTGGCAGTGGACACCCCACTACCTGTAGGGGTGCAGCCCGATCTTCTCTCTCAGGATCAGGGTTCCCTTCTGCACCCCAACCTCAGGTCTCTCAATTTGATGGCCTGGAAGCTGCAAGGGTAGTGTTGGCTCCCTGGGGCCTGCCTCAGGAAGTTGAGGAAGTGGTCTTGGCCTCTAGAAAGCAATCCACCAGGAAAACCTATGCCCTGAAATGGAAAAGGTTCTCTTTGTGGTGTCAGCAGCACATAGCAGATCCTTTCTCCTGCTCTGTGCCAGTGGTGCTTCAGTACCTGCTGCATTTATCCAATCAGGGCCTCAAGTCCAATTCTGTTCGGGTCCACCTCTCAGTTCTGGCAGCTCACCACTCACTGGTGGATGGACACACTTTGTCGGTGCACCCCTTGGTGTCCCGGTTCTTCAGAGGTTTGCTCTTGCTCAAGCCTCCTATCCGTCCTCCAGCTCCTGAGTGGGAGTTGAATGTGGTCTTGCAGCAACTGAATCGTCCACCTTTTGAGCCGATGGCTACTTGTCCTCTACGCTTCCTTTCTTGGAAAACTCTCTTCTTGATAGCCTTGACCTCGGCCAGGCGAGTGAGTGAGCTTCAGGCCTTGGTTTGTGACAGGCCTTACACTCGCTTCTATATGAACAGGGTGGTCCTTAGGACTCATCCTAAGTTCCTTCCTAAAGTTGTCTCCTCTTTCCACCTTAACCAGTAGGTGGTCCTTCCGACATTCTTCCCTAGGCCTCATGGAAGCCAGGCTGAAGCAGTCCTGCATACCCTGGACTGTAGGAGGGCCTTATCCTTCTACATTGACCGTATGCAGGAGCATAGAAGGGCTACTCAGCTTTTCGTGTCTTTTGACCCTAATAATTTGGGGTTACCTGTGTCCAAGTGTACCTTGTCCATCTGGGTAGCTGACTGTGTCACCTGGGCTTACAGGGCAGCTGACCTTCCTTTGCAGGGTCGAGTCACGGCCCACCGTGTCAGGGCAATGGCTGCCTCAGTAGCTCATCTCCACTTTGTACCGTTGGCAGACATCTGCAGGGCTGCAACTTGGTCCTCAAGCCAGACTTTTGCAACCCATTACTGCCTGGAGAGGAAGTCCCGTAGGGACAGTGCTTTTGGTCAGGCAGTACTACGGAATCTCTTTGAGGTTTAGGCAACTCCTGCCCTCTGGTTGGGCTACCGGTGGGGGTATGTTTCAGTGAAATCCTTTCTCTGATGCTGCGGCTAGAGGGAGTTCTCTTTTTCAGCCTGGGTTCCTGGTAGCCCAGAGCTAGGGAGTCCACCCATATGTGAGGACTGACCTCCTGCTTGGTCCTGGAGAAAGAGTAGTTACTCACCTGTAACAGGTGTTCTCCAGGAGCAGCAGGAATCAGTCCTCACAACCCTCCCTCCTCCCCTGGGAGTTGCAGTTGTACATAGTTCATTTTTACATTTTATGTGCTGTCTTTTAGCTATGTCATCAGACTGGGCAAGATGGCACCTTTGGGCGGGAAGGGGACTGCGCATGCGTGGTGTATTCCCAAAGGCTTTCTTAGAAAGCTGGGGAAATGCTCCGCATGGGGGCTCAATCGGCATCGATGTCACCCATATGTGAGGACTGATTCCTGCTGCTCCTGGAGAACACCTGTTACAGGTGAGTAACTACTCTTTCTGCCGAAGGTGATGTCTCCATTCCACCTTAACCAGGATGTGGTACTTCCCACTTTCTTTCCAAGGCTTCACACTGGTAGGGCGGAGACCATTCTCCACAGTCTGGATTGTAAGAGAGCCCTATTCTTTTACTTGCAATGGACCCAGGCCCACCGCAGAGCGCCACAGCTTTTCAAATCCTATGACCCCAGCCGCCTTGGGCGCCCAGTTAAGCGATGTGTCAACTTGGGTAGTGGACCGCATTACTCTTGCCTACAAGCAAGCAGGAATCCCACTGGACCAGAAGGTCATGGTGCACCACGTCAGGACCATGGCTACCTCAGTGGCAAATCTGCGTTCCATCCCCATGACAGAAATTTGCCGGGCCGCCACCTGGTCTTCGTTCCACACCTCCACAACTCGCTACTGCCTGGAGAGGGAGTCCTGATGGGACAGCACCTTCAGTTAGGCCATACTCCATAATCTCTTCAGGGTGTAGGCAACTCCTTCCCTCTGACCCTTCTGTGTTCAGGCTACAGGAGTGCTGGTTTTCCGCCGGACACTTGGATCTTGCGAGAGTCTCTCAGTAGGGACTCAATTGCTGCTGATCACGGCCCACTATTGCAGGTCGCCGTGGTAATTTTTGATTACAGATTCTCGGTAGCCTGTAGCTGGGGAGTCTCACATATGAGGGATGACTACCTGCTTGTTCTCGGAGAAAGCTTTGTTACTCATCTGTAACAGGTGTTCTCCTGGGACCAGTCCTCACAGCCCTCCCTCCTCACCTTAGAGTTGCTTCTTTACCGTCTTTTATTTTTGCTGTCTTAGCTATATCATTAGATTGAAGCAAAATGGCACCTTTGGGCAGGAAATGGACCACACATGCGTGGTGCATCTCCCAAAGGCTTTCTTTGAAAGCTGGGGAGATGCTTCTGCGTGGGCTTCGTCAGTGCCGACGTCACCCATATGTGAGGACTGATTTCCTGCTGTCCCCGGAGAACATCTGTTATAGGTGAGTAACTACGCTTTTCGGTCTCTGTTTCAGGGAAGACTGACAATATCATCTCTCATATTGGGTCATGTAATTCATTACATTCACTATGTTTCACTGCTCTCATTCTGTAACAGAAGCATTAAAAAGCATGGTGCTGCTGTCCTCCAATTTCTAGAATGCTAAGTTAAATATCTTTCGTTTCCATTCAAACTAGATTCATCTGAAGAATCTTCAAACAAAATTTCTTCTTTTGCATTTGCTTGATCACTCTTTTGCATCCATAGGTATATACACTTTGGGGCTTTTTACTAAAACATGCTAAGCAACAGTCCCCCCCCCCCCACACTCACCTACCTCCACACCTCATGGTAGCTCCTCAAGCCCACGCATCTTACACTCCCAGTCTGAATACCCGCAACCACACCTTAACCGCCTCCATACTTAACCCACCTTGAGAAGCTCGTGCTGTGCACTTAACCATGTATATAGTTACATTAACTGGCTTGTATATAGTTATCATGTTCTCCCTGTTAAGAAACTTGTTTATTGTATACCCAAGTTATTTTTACCTGTTTATTGTAAGCACAAATCACTAAACTGAGATGTGTAGATTTAATGTTTATTGTAAACCGCACTGATCTTAATTAGCGCGGTATAAAAGAAAATGTAATAAAATAAAAATAAATAAATAAAACGTGTTTTCATGCTTGATAACTACTGTATGTACTCATGCCCGCAGTAACTGTTACTGCAGGGGCATGACAGCAAGGGGGAATATACCATTTGCTGGTAATTTTGCCATTATCACTAGTGCACTTAACACCACTGCAGTAGGTGGAGTTAGATGCACGTCCAGTACTCGCGCCATATGTTAGGGTACGTATCCATGCTTTAAGCAACATGACCTGCTGTCCATACCCCTGACAGTTACCGTGGAGGCTTTGCACTTAACACAAGTTCGTTTTTGCACTAAATGCGTGTTAGGTGCAAAAACCTAACGAACTATAGTAAAAGGGCCCTTTTATGATAATCTGCTTTATCCTTTTTTACATTTTTTCATCTTAAACTGCCAGAGTTTCACAAAATTGGGACTTTCTTCAAATTCATTCATTGTGATTTCTGTTTGTCCTCCATCTCTTTAATAGGATTTCCACCTGAGTTCCTGAAGTGGTCTCCACGAGAAGCATTAAATCTAAGACATACTTGTTCAATATAGCATTCCACTGTGTCAAAAAAACTTTATCTTTGAAAATATTAGGCTCTTTCATAATTCTGAGTCCTCTAGAGGGATTATTTGTTTAATATGCTTCATTAAAGTTTCAGTATGTGACTCTGCTCTAATTAAATACAAGGATGACAGATCCAACCACTTGTTTGTGGCCCTTAATTTTATCCATGTCATCATCTAAAGTGGAAGCAAAGTTCTTCAAAGAACATAAGATATGCGATACTGGGTCATACCAAAGATTCATCGACCCCAGTATTCTGTTTCCAACAGTGGCTAGTCCAGTCCACAAACACCTGTCAGGTTCCCAAAAGATAGAAAGAACCCATTTTGCTTATCACAGGGATGAGCAGTGGTTTTCTCCAGTCCAATTTAATAATGGTTTATGGACTTTTCCTCCAGGAACTCATCCAAACCTCTTAAATTCAGCTACATTAACAGCTTTAACTACATTCTGTGGTAACGAATTCCAAAGTTTGATTACGCATTGAATGAAAAAATATTTTCTACAATTAGCCTTGAATGTGTTACATTGTAACTTCATTGTGTGTTCCCTTGTCTTTCTACATTTTGAAAGAGTAAAAAATCGATCTGCATTTTCCTGTTCCACTCCATTCATTATTTTATAGACCTCTATCATATCTCCCCTCAGCCATTTCTTTTACAAGTTGAAGGTCCTAACCTTGTAAGCCTTTCCTCATAGGGATATCCTTCCATCCCCTTTACCATGTTTATCACTCTTCTCTGTACCTTTTCTAATTCTGCAATATCCTATATTCTGGTGACCAGAATCGCACACAGTATTCAAGATGTGATTGCACCATGGCCAATGTTATCCACCTGTTCCAGGAGTAGGAAGAGGAATGAACTGGAAGCGTTGATCCCAGGGTCTTATCCACCTTGAGCTTGGCGAATGATCCAGACATGGAGCAGGAACCAAAGAGGTATCCACTCCTGCAAGGGGGGGTGGAAATCCACTACTGTATCCTGTTCCCAGAGATGCTTAGGGGCTTGTTGTGGTAGGAGTGGGATTCCCTAAACTCCCCGCCAAAGGGGTTAAGGGTGTATAAGAAGATGCATGCTCTCCCGGTGAGAGAGTGCATTGTGTGGTTTGATAATTCCAAAGTGGATGCATAGGTCATGGTGGTTACCAGACAGACCACCATTCGTCTGAAAGGTGGATTTGTGTTGAAAAACGAGTTTGCTGTGGCGGCTGCTATTCTTCAGTTGGCAATATGTGCAGACCTGACATTTTAGGCCCTGCCCCAGTGGATTCAGTCTCTTCCACCGGATGATTCTACCCTTTTGGAGTTGGCCATG
This sequence comes from Ichthyophis bannanicus, assembly GCA_033557465.1. Lineage (NCBI taxonomy): Eukaryota > Metazoa > Chordata > Amphibia > Gymnophiona > Ichthyophiidae > Ichthyophis > Ichthyophis bannanicus. Next base: position 1,253,108,176 of record CM066032.1, on the reverse strand, counting down.
CCCTTCCTTTCTGATGCTATGTATGACCTGGTACATTTAGTGACCAGATATTTTGCCCTGTTGACGGTGACATGGCATTGGCTTGGCTTTGATATGGGGCAGCTGACTCAGTTGCCCATCTGGTCTTAGAGGGATGCTTCTATTGGGTCCATTTGAGAGAAACAGGTAAAGGACCTGGGAGAGATAAAGTCTTCTGGAAGACAGGTCCAAGAGACCTGAATAGCGAGCAGGAGCTCCTTTTCCGTCAGCCTCCACCTGCTCCTCACAAGAGCACTGATCGGACTCCTGGGTGGGGTCTGGGGAATTCCATCTCTACTGGCCTGGACAGCCCTTCCTCCCCTTATAGAATTCAGGCTCGTTCTCAGTCTTTTCATGGAGCATGTGAGCCCAAGGACTCTTTCCCCTCCAGAGGAGGCCCTTCCTGGGCTGCACAATGAAGGTTTGGGGGCCCATTCCCTGCTGGTTCCTCTGGCCGGCGGCAAGCTTCGCTTTTTCTTGCAGAAATGGGACTGGATTACCAAAGATTGCTAGGTGCTAGACACTTTTTAATTCAGTTATGTCCTCGAATGCAAAGAGCCAATTCCGGATGCTTTCGTCATCTCCCCTTGTGAATCTGCGATCAAAGGTGCCGTTGTGGGGACCACCTTGGACAAGTTGATGTGCCTAAAGGCAGTGATGCCCCTGGGACGAGTGGGACAAGGGCAGAAACTCTATTTTGTGGTGTCCAAAAAAGACGGTTTCTTCTGGACCTCAAGGAGGTCAACAAGCACTTGCACATCCTGAGCTTCCACATGTAAACCTTGCACTCCATAATTCAGACAGTGTGCCTATGCGAATTCTTGGCGTTTCTGGATCTGGCCAAGGCGTATTTTCATATCCCGATCTGGGCAGATCAGCAAAGTACAGTTGTGGTCAACCTCTTAATGCCCAATATATCCTAAAAGTCAGAGGACTACCAAGGTATTTTGGAGCGAAATATATCAGAAAGCTAGGTCTGGGTCGAAGGTCATGGGTCCTCCAGCAGGACAATGACCCAAAACACACATCCAAAAGTACAAAAGAATGGTTAAAAAGGAAAAAATAGACTGTTTTAAACTGGCCAGCAATGAGTCCTAATCTCAGTCTAATCGAAGACCTTTGGAAAGAGCTGAAATCTGCCATTAGTAAAAGGAATCCTGGAAACATTCATGAGCTGGAACAAATCGCAGTTGAAGAATGGGAGAAACTACCAGCAGACAGATGTATGGAACTTACAAATGACTACAAGAAACGTTTGGAGGCTGTCATCACTGCCAAGGGTTGTGCAATAGATATTAGTGAAGGGTGCCATTGATCCTGTCCAGGTCATATTTTGTTTCTTTTCTCAGAAATTACTATGTCTAAGTTACACAATCATCTATTTTTTGTTGTATACCTTTGAACATACTATTAAAATATTATGATGACATACAGTTGGAATATTTCCAATTATTTCTCAAGATATTGTATACAACATACCTAAAATGCAAGGGTGCCAGTAATGTTGACCACAATTGTATCTGTGTTGTACCCTACTTGGCTCTCACTATCAGTTTGCCACCACCCCAAGGATGTTCTCTAAAGGTCATTGTGGTGGCGACTGCGGCGCCGAGAGATCTGTGTCCTTTCTTATATGGATGACTCCTCTGGGGCCCATTCCCTTTCAGAGGTATCTCGGGTGGCATCCCTAATGGTGTCCTTTTTGAAAAGCCTTGGCTGGATGATCAATCTGATAAAGAGCCAGCTGTTGCCTTTCCAGTCCCTGGAGTCTTTGGGAGCACATTTCAACACTCAAGTGTGCAGAGTTTATCCTGCCAGAGAAGAAAGTCAAAGGACTATTGTATTGCCTGGCGCTGTTCTTTGTGCAGCAGGCTCCCAGAATATGGGATTATCTTCATCTCCTCGGATTGATTGCAGCGACCATAGAGATGATACCATGGGTGCATGTTCACATGTGGCCTCTCCAGCAGTTCTTGGTGATCCCTGAGTTCTCAAGACTTCGAACATAGCTCCCACTCCAGATGATGGTGAAGACCAGCCTGCGTTGGTGGTGGCAGCCCTGTCATCTGAGGAAGGGAGCGCCCCTGGCCGATTTCTCCTGGATCCTGCTGACAATGGATGCCAGTCTGTCGGACTGGGGAGCCCATTGCTAAGACCATACGGCCCAGGGCCATTGGAACCACAGGGAAGTGGTGTGGTCCATGAACCACCTCGAGGCAAAGGCCATCAGGTTGGCTCTTCTGCTTCCCCAGTCCCTGGTCAAGGGCTGGACGGTTCGAGTGTTTTCAGACAATGCCACGGTGGTGGCTTATGGGTGGAGAAGAACCTTGTTGGCTTAGCCCCTTGCCGAGGCGGACAGTGTGGAAGCAAACATCTTCAGCCATCACTCTATTGGGAGTTGAGTCAGGAGGCATTTCAGTTGTTTCTGTGCTGCTGAAATCGCCCTGAAATGGATCTGATGGCAACCTGCTCCAGTGCCAAAGTTTGCCACTGCTTCAGTTGCCACAAAGAATCAGACTATAAGGACACCACTGCTAACGTCCTCAGAGTGAGCTCCATTTACCTGTACCCTTTGTCATCTCCCACTCAACCACTTTACGGTCCATCCCTAGGGTGCTCAGTTTGTTTATAAGTCACCTGTGTGGAATGGTGTAACAGGCTTTACAGAAATCTAAGTACACCACATCTAGGGCTCTCCTTTGGTCCAACTCCCTGGTCACTCAGTTAAAGAAATCAATTAGACCTGCTTCTGGTAAGCCTATGCTGCCTTGGATCCTGCAATCCATTGGACTCCAGAAACCTCACTATCCTCCGTTTTAGCAGCATTTCCAATAATTTACTCACCACAGAGGTTAGACTAACCAGCCTGTAGTTCTCAACCTCATCCTTACTTCCACTTTTGTGTAAAGGGATCACATGTGCCTTTCTCCAATCCTCTGGGACCATTCCTGACTCTAAAAAAGCATTGAAAAGATCAATCAATGGAGTCACTAGAACGTCCCCAAGTTCCTGCAGTATTCTGGGATGTATCTGGTCCTATCGCTTTATCAGCTTTTAGTTTAGCTAGTTCCTTACGAACACAGTCATCTGAAAATTGTTCGATTTCCTTCACTTCTGTTCCTACTTGTTCGTGTTTTCTGAGGTCCTGCTCGTGGCCCTTCATCTGTGAACACAGAACAAAATTATTAGTTACACAATTACGCTTTATCCTCCTCAGCTTCTATGCTCTTTCTTCTTCTTTTTGTATCTTTGCTTTCCTAACTACTTTGCTAGCTTCTCTAAGTTTTTCCAAATATTGATGCTTGTCTTCCTCTCTCTGTGATCTCTTGTATTTTATGAAGGCCACCCTCTTTTTCTTCACCTTTTCAGCTACTTCTTTTGAGAACCATAGTGGACTCCTTTTCCTTTTACATTTATTTACCTTTCTAACAAAAAGGTTTGTTGCCCTAAAAATATTGCCCTTCAGTTTGCCCATTGCTTTCCTACATCCCCCAGCTGTTGCCATCCCGCTAATTACTCCTCGAGGTATTGTTCTATCTTGACAAAGTTAGTTTTTCTAAAATTTAAGACCCTCACTTTTGAATGGATTTTAACAGCACTAGTCCTAATACTGAACCACACCATCTGGTGATCGGTGGAAGCCAGATGATCTCCCACTATGAAATCAGAAACACTTTCACCATTGGTAAGCAGCAAATCCAGTATGGCCCCTTCATGACTGGGTTTTGTTACCAGTTGCTGGAATAGTTCTCCCTGTAGAGAATCTAGGATCTCCTTACTCCTAGATGACACCGCAGCAGGGATGTGCCAGTCAATATCCGGCATGTTGAAATCACCTATCAGTAATTTTCCTGTCATGGTAATACTGCGTATGTCTTCTATTAAATCCCCATCCACCACTTCTCCCTGTGAAGGAGATTTGTATGTCACACCAGTGCAAATGGGTTTCCCTTTCCTCTTTGTAGTTTAACCCACAGTTCCTCTTTGCTCCCTTTTAAGCTCTGTAATTCTATAACGTTTATATTATTTTTTACATATAGTGCCACTCCTCCGCCCTTTCTTCCTACCCAGTCCTTCCTGAATAAAGTATAGCCCAGTATAACTACATCCCAGTTATGACTGTGCATGAACGATGTCTCCGTAACCGCCACTAAATCCAAGTCAGCCTCTTCCATTAAAGCCTCAACATCTGGGATCTTATTTCCCATGCTATGGGCATTTATGAACACAGCTTTCCAGATGTTACCCCTTTGACCAATTTCTACAGAGGTGCTTAATGTTTCACTTACCTGGGGGCTTTCTTCACCCATCCCCAACAAATCTAGTTTAAAGCCCTCTTCAATAGTTTAGCCAGTCTGCTGCAGAAGATACTTCAACCCTTCATGGACAGGTGGACACCATCTCTGTTGTGCAACCCTTGGAAAATCCTTGCATGGTCCAGGAAACTGAAATGCTCTCGATGACACCATCCACACAGCCATGCATTCATCTCCAGGATGCAAGTTTCTCTGCCTCGGCCTTTACCCTCAACAGGTAGGATTGAAGAGACCACCACCTGCACACCTATCTGCTTCACTCTCTGTCCCAGAGCCATGAAGCCATTTTTGATATGCTTGGAGGGATCCCTAGTAGTATCATTTGTGCCGACATGGATGAGCAACATCGTATAATGGTCAGTAGGCTTGATAAGTCTCAGCAAACTATCCGTAACATCTCAGATTTTGGTACCTGGTGGACAGCACACCTCTCTGGACATCAAAGTCTGGTCAGCAGATGGACGCCTCAGTACCCCTCAGAAGAGAGTCACCAACCACTACTACGCTTCGCTTCCTTATGGTCACTAATTTTGCAACTTTGGAGTATTTGAGTTCTGATTCTTCCCTTTCCTGGGATGCTTTCACCTCCTCCACTTCCAGGGCTGCATACTGGTTCTTCAGTTCACGGGCTGGAGGAGTTGGATTGTTGATTCTGCAGGCTCTGGTGACTCATGTTCAACTCTCTTCATTCTTATAGCCTTCTATCTTCATCTCTTTCTGAGAACTTGGATGCTTCAAGAAGCATCTCATCAATGTACTTCTTGCTGTCTTGAATGCTTCTCAGCCGTAACTCAGCCATTTCTCTTCAAACAAACTCATAAACAAGTTGGCTACTGATGGAGCAAAAGTAGCTCCAATGGCTACCCCAGAGATCTGATGATACAACACCTTTTCAAACACAAAGAAGTTTTGAAAAATGGCCAACTGCATTACTTTAGGAGAAACAAAATCATGGCCTCTGACAGATCTCCTCTATGATGTAAACTAACCCCCACTGCTTCATAAGCTGCAGGTTGCGGGATACTGGTATACAGAGACGTTACATCAAGGGTTGCAAGTAAAATGTCAGCTAAACCAGACCATTCAGAATGGCTCTCTAAAATCCCTAAAAAGTGTGTGGTATCTTTTATGTAAGATGGTATATCAACTAACAGGGGGCGTAAAAAAGAATCCACAAATATTGATAACAGTTCTAATAGTGTACCTCTAGTAGACACTATAGGTCTCCCCGGTGGATGACAACTATCTTTGTGGATCTTAGGTAATAAATAAAATTTCGCTACCACTGGGGATTGAACATTCAAAAAATGCCACTCTTTCTTCGAGATGATTTTAGCATGCAAAGCTGCCATAGTGATATTTTTAATATTAACTTGTAACTCATTTGTAGGATAAACAGACGGCCGTTCATATATATTTTCATCTAGCAATTGACGGTCTGCTTCCTGCAAATATGCTGATCAAGACCATAGCACAATCGCGCCTCCTTTGTCGGCCCGTCAAATTACTATTTCCGAATTAGACATTAAATCATGTAAGGCTGACCATTCATCAATCGAAAAAACATGATGTGACCGATAGTGGGACTCCTCCAAATGTTGTAAATCTTGCAAAATCAGTTTTTTTAAAATCAATAAGGCAGGGTGCATTGGGCCGGGTGGACTCCATGTTGACTTTAATGGCAACTTCATCTGCTTAGGAACCACTGACTCCATCCCGGTAGCCGGCTGCGGTCTCGTTGCAAAAAATGTTTTCAAATGTAACTTACGAAGAAGACTTTCAAAATCCACACGAAATTGAAAAGCATCAAAATAGGTTGAGGGAACAAACGATAAACCTTTGCTGAGAACCCAAACATGGTTCTGAGATAACACGAAATCTGTGAGGTTCACCACAAAAGATGTTGATGTGATACAATCCATCGCAGATTTCTCACCTCTTACTGGTAACTGCCCCCGCGACCTCGGGGTCACCCACGACTTTTGCCTTTCTTCTTTTGATCCATATCGTCGTCCAAAAAATTCTCATGAGAATATTTACTAGAATCAGTGCCTGACGACTCCTCTGAGGTTAATTCAAATTCTACCCTTTTCCTCTGTTTCCTTTTGGGTTTGGATTAATATTCATCCAGGGGTACACATACCTCGTGGTATAGTCCTCATAATTGCGTCTAAGTTTCTTCAATTTGGTCTTCTTCACCTCTTCACTCAATCGATCAACCTGCTTCTGAAGTTCTTCAGTCTGTTTAAAACGCACCTCTGTTTCGGTGGTCTTCAAAGCGGATAACAAAGATTCAAGTTCTTTATTTAAATCTTCCAGATTCGTTTTGACAGTATCTATGAACAACACCATCAGGTCTAGGGAGCACTTATTCAGGATACAGTTCCATTTAGCAAGAAATGACGCATCCTCAGCATATAACCGAGGTTCTTTGTACACTCTCAATCCCCGGGGGATATGTTGACAGCAAACATATTCTATAAGCGACAGTCTGTGTAATTCAGAGCGAACAATGCGCTTCTGCAATGCTGATAATCTGTCCCAACTGATGGTATCCACAGAGGCACTTTCAACCTCCTGCAAACCAAAGGGAGTCTTCTCAGTGTATAATTCGGAAATGTGGTCACTCGATAAACAGAAAATGTCTTTCCACATGGACTGACCCTCCATAATTTGTGATCCAAAACAAAACAATGGTCAACTTCCAGAGTGATCCTGCAATGCCAAAATCCAAAAACACTCCAACAAAACAGGACTGGTAATTAATATTGAAACAAAAAGAGAGAAAAAAATTCTTTATATCCCACAGTCTCTCTGTAACCTTTTACGAACCTATAAGGGGGTCTCAAAACTCATGGGCTAATGAGTGAATTACATCAATATCTGTAAAACATTCGCCCTTTTGCATCAATGACCAACCCCAATGGTAAACATATACATAAGCAATGTGCAGAAAGAACGCAACAGCAAACTTAGCTTCAGAAATCCTTCAGCCTGTCATGATCAATCTGGTGCCCCGATGCCCCACTCAAGCGCCCATCAAGCATTTCACTCTATGTTTCGTCAGGGGGTACATTTTCTCCCAAAGCTACAAAGAAACAAAACCATATCATTAAAACCTCACCCATTCCCACAATCAACCATTCAATTAAAATCCATATACTGCTTACCAAAACCACATTGCTCCATCTTGATCAGTGTCAGCTTAACTTCAACATGGCTGGGCGAACTTCAACAACGCTGCGCATGCGGACTAGCCTACTACTCTTTTAAAACCCAGCCATGCAATGACATCAAACAATATCCAATGATCAGCAGAACCAAATGAGCGTCAACAACACCGCACGTATGGACTGTCCAGCTACTCACATGAAAGCCCAGCAACACCACAGTGTCAAACATTGCCCGGTACAAACAAAACCAGGTAAACATCCAAAGCGCTGCATATACAAAAAGACCAACTATGTCTTTTAAAAGCCCCGTTAGAATACACCGATGCAGACAACCCTTCAACTAATGAAACCACATCAAATAAAAATATATGTACAAACATATGCAACCGCTCCAAATCCTCTTACCCTCTCAACCTCAGCTACAGTCAAAAACACACAACCCAAACGATTTGCATGTTTAGACCTTCTGGGATCACCGTGCCCACACGAAAGATCCATCTCTGTTTACAAAGCAACAAAACCTGTTCTCTTGTTTTACCCCCTCTACCAGCCAACACCTCATCAAGACAAAAACACCTCAAATCCAAAAAATTGTGACCAAAATCCAAACAATGCTGTACTATAGGTGCCTCCTTTACTTGACAATGGATCCTGTTTTTATGTTCCAGTATGCGCTTCCGGAACTGCCGATTAGTCTTTCCTATATACAATAACTCACATGGGCACTGTATACCATAAACTACAAACTCCGAATCACAAGAGGTCTGTATTCTCAACTTAAAATCCCTCCCATGGTATGTGAAGTGAGTAATATCCCATGTAACTGCATAAATCCCACAGTCACCACATTTACAATGCCCCTCCTAGCTCCCCTTCAACTTGCAGTAAGGGACACAATACTGAGGGACTCAACCTTTCCTGTAGATTCCGATGTCTTTGCCATACACACCTGACTTGCTTATTCTCAAGACCTGGAATAATACACAACAAATTCCCATGCTTCTTAAATATTCGCTGTATGCATGAACTAAGAGGAGAATACTTTGTAATCAAGTTGACATACTCCGAATCCTCCTCACTATCCAAACCAGCGTTTCTATGTGTATGTAAAAGCAACGCTCTGTTGTTAAAGTTCCCTTTTATAAGCTTGTTTCACAACACCCATCAGGTATCCCCTCTCTACAAAATTAGCACTCAAAACTTTAGACTGTCATTTGAATTCAGACACATCTGAACACTTCCTACTATATTGTATAAATTGCGAGAAGGATAACCCATTATGCAGTCGCACTGGGTGAGCACTATCATAGTGAAGGAAAGTGTTTTTATCTGTGGACTTCCGATGCACCGATGTTACCCAGTTATTTGTACCTTTACCCACCACCAAAAAAAAAGACTAAATTTGTAATAATTTGGAATATTTATTGCATTATTTTTCCATTAGAACACAAAAGTGCAAAGCTACTGAAGTGCAACATGAAAATGTCTTTCATCTTTTTTATGCAAGTGCTCATTACCTACAACAGTCAGATACCAAAGAGCACAAGATAGAGATTATCCAATACTGGTCTCTCAACTTTTTTGGATTTGAGGTGTTTTTGTCTTGATGAGGTGTTGGCTGGTAGAGGGGGTAAAACAAGAGAATAGGTTTTGTTGCTTTGTGAACAGAGATGGATCTTTCGTGTGGGCACGTTGATCCCAGAAGGTCTAAACATGCAAATCGATTGGGGTGTGTGTTTTTGACTGTAGCTGAGGTTGAGAGGATAAGCGGATTTGGAACGGTTGCATATGTTTGTACATATATTTTTATTTGATGTGGTTTCATGAATTGGAGGGTTGTCTGCATCGGTGTATTCTAACGGGGCTTTTAAAAGACATAGTTGGTCTTTTTGTATATGCAGCGCTTCGGATGTTTACCTGGTTTTGTTTGTACCGGGCAATGTTTGACACTGTGGTGTTGCTGGGCTTTCATGTGAGTAGCTGGACAGTCCATACGTGCGGCGTTGTTGACACTCATTCGGTTCTGCCGATCATTGGATATTGTTGGACGTCATTGCATGGTTGGGGTTTAAAAGAGTAGTAGGTTAGTCCGCATACACGGCGTTGTTGAAGCTCGCCCGGCCATGTTGAAGTTAAGCTGACACTGATCAAGGTGGAGCAATGTGGTTTTAGTAAGCAGTATATGGATTTTAATTGATTGGTTGATTGTGGGAATGGGTGAGGTTTTAATGATATGGTTTTGTTTCTTTGTAGCTTTGGGAGCAAATGTACCCCCTGACGAAACATAGAGTGAAACGCTTGATGGGCGCTTGAGTGGGGCGTCTGGGCACCAGATTGATTGTGACAGGCTGAATGATTTCTGAAGCTAAGTTTGCTGTTGCGTTCTTTCTGCACATTGCTTATGTATATGTTTACCATAAGGGTTAGTCATTGATGCAAAAGGGCAAATGTTTTACAGATATTGATGTAATTCACTCATTAGCCCATGAGTTCTGAGACCCCCTTATAGGTTGGTAAAAGGTTACAGAGAGACACTGGGATATAAAGAAGTTTTTTCTCTGTTTCAATATTAAGTACCAGTCCTGTTTTGGTGGAGTGTTTTTGGATTTTGGCATTGCTTCTCAGCCTTGCCAACTCTTCTCTCAGCTCCTCCACTTGTTTCATGAGGGCTTCAGCTTTCAGGCATCTCTCACATGGAACCGGTCCCTCGACTGACATTGGACTGTCTGTCTGGACAGAGGCAGAAGCTGTAACTGGGCAACAACTTTAGCAGTATGATTTTTCCTAGCCATCTTTCGGTTGGTGGAGCTTTGTTGCCTGTTGAAGTAGAAAAAAGAGACATCTACCAAAGTCCCTAACATTTCCTCAGCTGTCCTTTAAGCAAAAAACAGCACTGTTCTATGTCCCTGTATGTCGTCCTGCTTCCTTTCTAAACAATTATTACCTTACACTAGTAAATCTTGATATGATGTGTCTAAAGTATATAAATTGATGTGCTGCCTTCGTAAAATTACCACATCAAAGCTCCTTGATGAATAGCAACTTGTTTACTTTTAGTAGATATCCAAATGTGGAACTATTTGTTTCCTAGATTTTTCCTACTAACCACTAAAAGTCTGTTGCCTAAGTCAACAAGCTAATTGGGGAGCTAACCTATATAGCAAGAATTCTCACATAGGGTGGGTGGGAACTGGGGTTGGAAGGGAGAGATTTAACACCTGATCAGGTCAGTGACTTCAAAGAGCCTGCCCTACCCTTTTGAGCTTGAAGGATAGAGGAGAGGTAATAAAGCTCTAGCTGCAGAAAACAAAAGCTTTGCCCCAAAACACATAAAAAAGTTCCCCTTTTGCATTACATCAGAAAAACAACAAAATTTAGCCATTAAAGATGACAAAAAAGCCCCCTTTAAGAGTTCTCAGGCAGAGAGTTTGTAGTCAGGAGCCCACAGTACAGTATTTATTTACAGTTTCTTTTATACCGCGCTATTTGACATCAGTGCGGTTTACAATGAACATAAAACTACACGTCACAAAGATTGATCAGTGCTTACAATGAACAGGACAATAAACTGGGTATACATTAAACAGGTTTCATAAACAGAGAACATGAGAACTATGTACAAAAAGCAACTATGTACAAAGCAACTAAATGCAGCTATATGTTTCTTGATGAGAGGAGGAGCAAGGTGAGATTGCAGTTCTGCGAGTTAAGACTATGGAGTGCATGGGTTTAATGTGTTGGCCTGGGGTGTAGAGGTGGGTTGCTGTGAGAAGGTGTCTGAAACATCGTAGTGCTGCAAGAACAGGTGATGCTTCAGTGCCTTCCTGAACTGGGAGAGGTCACTGATAGTTCTGATGCCTGTTGGAAGGGCGTTCCAACATGATGGTGCAAAGTAAGAGAAGGCTCTGGATCTGGTGACTTGAGAGCATTTCGTGATTGCCTTAGGTAGTACAAGAGAGTTGGAAGCAGTCGATCTCCTTGCTCGATTAGGGGGTGTAATTGATATCAGGTCGGTGATAGAAGATGCGGAGTTGTTATTGATCGCTTTGTGAGTCATAGTTAGGATCTTGAAAGAGATCCTGGACTGCATAGGAAGCCAATGTAGCTGTTTCAGTATTGGAGTGATGTGGGTTCTCTTGGAGGCTCCATAAAGGATTCTTGCAGCTGAGTTCATGGCCAATTGTAAGGGGTTAATCGTGCTCTTTGGTAGGCCATGTAGGATCGCATTGGCGTAGTCCAGGTGGGGCATTATTAAGGCCTGAAAGACTGATCGAAAGTCATCTGGTTCTAGCAGCTGACGCAAATGACGAAGGGTCCGGATTTTATGATAGACAGATTTCGCTACGTTGCTGATGTGAGCCTTCATATTGAGTTGTTGATCGAGCATAACCCCTAGGTATCTAACTGTAGTCTTGCAGAGGAGTTCAGCGTCACGCACCTTGATGGACCTTGGTGAGGTAAATGCAGGGTTTCTGATCACGAAGAGGACTTCTGTCTTTTTAAAATTTATCTTAAGCATTTGTGAATTTAGCCAGTCTGTGACCGCGTCAAAGCACTTGATTAGTGGGGAGAGGTCAAGGAGTTCTGTCGAGAATGGCATATACATAAGGACATCATCAGCATAGACCAGGCAGTTGATGTTAAAAGAGTGGATGAGGTCACAGATAGGCTGCATATAAACGTTGAAAAGTAAGGCGGAAAGGGAGGAGCCTTGTGGCACACCTTTAGTTTGAGGGAAGGGGTCAGAGGTTGAAGATCCAGAACGAACATGTTGCCAACGGTCTCTGAGGTATGAAGAGCACCAAGAGAGGGCTGATCCATGAACTCCCTTCTCTCTAAGACGTGACAGGAGTACTTCATGATCAACAGTGTCAGTATCAACAGTATTACCTTGCTTGCAGTTCAGACCATCTAGGAATGACAGAAACTGCAAGGTAATGTAGTCCTTTATACAGCACTCTGCTGCCTAGCTCTTAAGCAAGTTAATTAAGACCACTAACACCTGATGAGGTCAGTGATTTCAAAGAGCCTGCCTTACCCCTGTGAACTTGGAGGCTAGAGGAGGAAAAAACCTCTTAACTGCAGAAAAAAAAGCTTTGCCCCAGAAAACAAAACAAAAAAATGTCCTCTTTTGCATTACAGCAGAAAAACAACAATATTTAGTTATTAAAGATGACAAAAAAGCTCCCTTTAAGAGGCAGAGAGTTTGTAGTCAGGAGCCCACAGTATTACCTTGCTTGCAATGCAGACCGTCTAGGAATGACCATACAGGTATGGGAGTGATGTCATTGAAACCTGGGCTTTTCATTAGTTCTTTGTCTCCACCAATCTGTTGGCAGGGGAACACGGCCCACTTGTCTGCACTGGTCTAGCAGGACTCAAGGAAAGGACATTAACTGGTAAGTAAAATGGCACCTTTGGGTTGTTCTTCCCTAAGTGCATAACTTTGCACTTGTCCACATTAAATTTCATCTGCCATTTGGATACCCAGTCTCCGAATTTTTCAAGGTCCTCTTGTAGTTTTTCACAATCCTCTTGTGTTTTAACAACTTTGAATGATTTTGTGTCATCTGCAGATTTGATCACCTCACTCATTATTTCTAAGTTATTTATAAATATGTTAAAAAGCTGCGGGCCCAGCACAGATCCTTGGGGTACTCCACCATTCACATTTCTCCATTGAGAATTGTCCATTTAGCCCCACTCTCTGTTTTCTGTCTTTTAACCAGTTCCTAATCCACAATAGTACATTGCCTCCTATCCCATGACTTTTTAATTCCTGCAGGGGTGTCTCATGAGGGACCTTGTCAAAGGCTTTCTGAAAATCCAGATACACTGTTATCAACTGGCTCACCTTTATCTACTTGCTTATTCAAAATGCAATATAATGCAACATGTGCCTTCGAGTCAATTCTGAATCCTGGCAACCCAGCAGCTCCTGGGTTTTCTTGGCAGTGTGATCGGAAGTAGATTGCCAGGCCTTTCTTCCATGGTAATGGAGGGTTGAGTGACTTGCCCAAGGCCACAAGGAGTCCTTGTAGGAATCAAACCCTGGTCTCTTGGTTAAAAAAGCCAGTGCTCTAACCACTTGCTTATTCACACCTTCAAAAAACTATGAGATTTGTGAGACAAGACTTTCCTTGGCCAAATCCATGTTGGCTTTTTGCTATTAAACCATGATTATCTATGTGTTCAATAATTTTGTTCTTTATAATGGTTTCTACCATTTTGCCCAGTACTGATGTCAGGCTAAAGGATCTATTTATTTATTTATTTAGTGTACACTTATATCCCGCTACTTCCAGCGATCAGCAGCGGTTTGCTATACTTAACAGTATGGTTGTACAGGCCATAGATTAAAAACATACATAATGATTCAGTACAGGACATAATGATTCAGTACAGGATCTATTGTTTCCCAGATCACCCCTGGAACCCTTTTTAAAAATTGGTGTTACATTGACCACTCTCCATTCTCCAGGTACTTACAAATTATTTGAATGGTAGCCCACAGATTACTAAAAGTAGGTCTGCAATCTCATTTTTCAGTTCTTTCAACATCCTGCCATCTATGCTATCTGGTCCAGGTGATTTACTACTCTTTAGTTTATCAAATAGCTGTATTACATCTTCCCAGTTCTTGAGATTTGTTTCGGTTCCTCTGATACACTACCTTTAAATATCATTTCTGGCATGGGTAAGTTTACTATATCTTCACTAAAGACTGAAGCAAAAATGTATTCAGTCTCTCTGCTATGGCCTTGTCCTCTTATTGTCACTTTTACTCCTCTATCATCTAATGGCCCTTCTGACACTCTCACAGGTATTTTGCTACGAATGTACATTTGAAGAAATTTTAAATTATGTGCTTTTGCTTCCACAGCAAGCTTCTTTTCAAATTCTCTCTTTGCCTGCCTTATTAATGCCTTGCATTTAACTTGCCAGTAATTATACTGTTTCCAGTTTTTGTTATTTGGCTTTTTTTTCCATTTTCTGAAAGATTCTCTCTTAGCTATAACAGCCTCTTTGATCTCACCTTTAAGCCATTCTGGTTGTCGTTTAGCCTTCCTTCACCTTTTTAAAAGCATGGAATACATCTGCTCGGGGCATCCAAGATTGTATTTTTATATATTGCCCAGGCCTGATGTAAACTCTTAACCTTTGCAGTTGCTCCTTTTAGTATTTTCTTAACCATTTTCCTCATTTTTTCATAGTCTCTCCTTTGTGAAAGTTAAATGCTAGCGCACTGAGGGTTCGATATTCTAAAGACATTTTACATGGTTTATAGCCAAGTACAAACAACACCAACTGTCTAAGGGCAATATACTAATCAAAAATAACAAAAAATGCCCTTAATGCAAGATTTACTCCTAATAAGAATTATTAATAATACTCCAAAAGTCATCAATTTTTTTTGGAAGTCTCTCTGCTTTGGAATGTTCGTTTTGGAAAATCCGCAGCGTAGTGGTTGAGCGCTAACGGAGCGATTGGTTTGAAGTGACTCTAAAGATAAGTACTCGATGATCTTTTGGTGCTTTAAGTTTATACCAGCTTATCTTTTTTTTCTCCTTTTTCTAGGGAGCTACAAGCTGTTCCTGTGTTGCTCATTTTAACGCTTGCAATATTATGACGCTTTTGGTATGACTATGAATGTCGTGAATGAGTTGTGCGTGTGTGGTTAGATGTAGTATTTATTGTATTCGCAGAAGTATTCTATGTGGTTTTAAGGTTTATTAGTAGTGATTGATTTTGGTTGGAATAAATGGCCATATGACCTGTGATGTTATTGGAGGGAGGAGTGGTCTAGTGGTTAGGACAAAGTACTTCAGGCCGGAGGGCCGTGGGTTCAAGTCCCACCTGGGGACAGCAATCTCAGGCCGGAGGGACTGGGATTTCTAGTCCTATAGGCACTCCTTGTGGTCTTGGGCAAGCCACTTAACCCTCCATTGCCCATGTTCCCTGTAAGTATTAACGTATGTGTGTCATATCCCCTCGTGTTAAATGTATCCCCCAATTGACCGCTTTGACCCAGTGAAAAGCAGAATATAAATACAGCTAAATAAATAAATGTGAGCGTCAGCTATTCCCTATAGTGATTATATCACTATATGTAGGGTTCTAGCCATCTTGAGGTCATTTTTGCCTTTGTAAAGTTTTGAAGTGACTTTTGGAGTATTATAGCCAAGTACACCATGTAAAATGCCTTAAACGGAGATATTCAACGGCACCTACACGGTTAG
This sequence comes from Ichthyophis bannanicus, assembly GCA_033557465.1. Classification (NCBI taxonomy): domain Eukaryota; kingdom Metazoa; phylum Chordata; class Amphibia; order Gymnophiona; family Ichthyophiidae; genus Ichthyophis; species Ichthyophis bannanicus. The sequence continues at coordinate 1,253,092,429 of CM066032.1, read as the reverse complement.
TGTCGTTGAATATCCCTATGACCCTTACGCGCCCTGATGCTATCCAGTTAGCATCTGGGCATTCTGGGGCAGAGCGGAGGTGGTGACTGCCGCTAACTGTGTAGCGGTGATATTGGACCATTACATGGTTAGTGGCCTGCAGCTAAAACTAGGCCAGCATTTGGCTCGCCTAGTTCTAGCTGCGGACCACTAACTATGTAGCGGTCCATTATTGCTGCTACATGATTAGGCTCTGCAGCATTGACCTCTTGGCACACAACCTGGATATTCAATGCTGTCAGCGCGGCATTGGATATTGAATATCTGGGGTTAAGGGTGAGCGGGCAGGGCTATGCGCCATAGCAGCGCATAGCCCGCCCAAAAGAAAATTGGCCCTGAATGTCCATTTATTAAATCAAATGTGACCATGTTATGATCGATATTGCTAGGTGGTCCCTAAATGGTCACCTCTCGCACTAGATCCTGCGTTCCAGTATAGGTCTAAAATGACTGTCTCTTGTCTCTGTTCCTGAACCAGCTGTTGCTCCATGAAGCATTCATTTATTTTATCTAGTAACTTTATTTCCCGAGCATGTCCTGCTGTGACATTAACCCAGTCGATACTGGGATAATTGAAATCTCCCATTATTACTGTGTCATAAACTTTGCTAGCTTCCCTAATTTCTGTTAGCGTTTCATCATCTGTCTGTTCATTCTGTCCTGTCAGATGGTAGTACACCCCCACTGCCATTCCCTTCCTTTTTTTCACATGGAATTTCTGTCCATAGAGATTCCACAGTGTATTCCTGAGCGGTCCTCCAGTTTAGTCCTCCACATCCGGGTAGTGCACCTCTTCCTGCAGCCTGGAGACTGGACCAAACAAAGTCTTGAATTCCCCAAGGTGTATGCTGCTGGAACTCCCATCAGCCCCCAGTGTGTCCAGTCTCCAGCAGCAGGAAGACGTGTGAGCCCGCCTGGCTCACTTAGGGACTTATTTGCAACACTAGTTAGTTGTGTTTTTGTTTGGGATTACTTTCCTTTTGCTTTGTTTTTACTCCCTTTGCTTCTTTTCTTTAGTGTGCGCTGTCACTTTAAAAAAAAAAAAAAGAGCCGAGCCGTCACTGCCCTTCTCTCCTCCTTGCCTGAGGCAAAGTTTGTCGGCGGTGCTTGGATTGCTCCCCCAGGAAAGTTCGGGGGAGAGATCATTTCTCCTAGCAGCAGCCCCTTCGCTGGTACAGAGGGCTGACTCCGGAGTGTTAGTCTGCAGTTCACAGCGCTGCGGGGTGCTCGGCTTCACACACCATTTGCTGAGGCAGCCGGTTTCACGGTCTCACCCCGCTCTGGATTCGAGCGGTGGGTGGCTGGTATTTGTCTGCGGTGAGTTCATTCTCCTTTGTTTTTGGTTATTCTTTTTATTTTCGGGTCTGCAATCCGTTTCTTTTTATTTTATTATTTCGGTGGTTTCCTGCCTTTTTTGCCGGTCCCGGCGGCCATTTTCGGCTCTCTCTTTTGCCACGGTTTTGTTTCTTTCTTCCACGGAGCTTCCAGCTACCACATTTAGCGTTTTGCGATTCACTTCCTTTGGAGTTTTTTCTTTGCTTTCTTCCGTTTCAGATATATAAAAGCATAAAAAAAAAAAAAAAGAGGTAAAACGGGGTTCTCTTTATTTATTTATTTATTTATCTTAGCAGTTCTGTCCCTCCCCCCCCCTCCCTGGGAGTTGTTTTTTCTTTTAATGTCTGCAAGTCCGCAGTGCGTGGTCTGTGCCGGATTCGGGGGTTTGCAGGGGCTGTGCTACTGCCTCTGCGGATATGGAACAGCACTTGGAAAGCAGGTCCATGGCAGATCCCTTGGCCGCTTCCTTACCTCCGGACGGAGACGCTTCGCTGGGCGCTCTCATTCCCCCGGCGCAAGCTTTTCCTAAGGTGCCGGGAGCTGATTTGCAAGAGACAGAATCTTCTTCCTTGACGGCTTTCTCTCCAGACTTCGTCCTCCTTATGCATCAAGCTTTCCAATTGGGGCGTTTGGGTAAGCTACCGGATGCCTTCGCGGTACCGCCCTCTCTGCCGTCCCCTCATACGGAGCGGGCCGGTCGGGCTTTGCCGACACCGGCTAAACAGCCTCGGGTCTCCGACGTTGCCCAGGATGACTTGGAGTGGCAAGAGGTAGAGCATGAGATGGACTCTGAGAATGTTTTTGATGATCTGGAAGACGGGGAGATTCCTGAACCCGAGGATCAGGCAAGAATTATCAGGGTTTTTCGTAGAGATGAACTAGTTCCTCTCATCACGGAAGCCCTTCAGACTCTCAATCTCACGGCTCCACGCCCTGCTGAGGAAGAGGAACTGGAGGATCCTCTCATCCAAGCGGTTCGGGATTCTCAAATTGTGTTCCCTATGCATAGAGTTGTGGAGCAGATGATTCAGGCAGAGTGGGATTTATTTATTTATTTATTTATTTAAAGTCTCTTCTATACCGCACTATTCAGCATCAGCGCGGTTTACATGGAACAAAAATGCTCAGTACAATTAACACGTATGAGTTCACAGATAACAGGGCAAATAACTGGGATAACAGGGGTAACTATTTATTTATAACTGGGATCAGCCAGAGGCGGGACTGAAGGGTATTCAGACGATGCACCGTCTCTATCCCCTGGCGGACAAGGACAAGGCGAAATTCAGGTCGCCTCGAGTTGATGCAGCTGTCTCGGCGGTAACCAAGAAAACCACCATTCCGGTTGAAGGCGGCGCAGCCTTGAAAGATACTCAGGACAGGAAGGTGGATGGTTTGTTGAAGCAGGCTTTTGAGACCAATGCCTTGTCTTTGCAAGCCTCTATCTGTGGGGCCTGGGTGGCTAGAGCCTGCTTGAGGTGGGCTCAGCATCTGCGCCAGGATGCCCACTTAGACCAACAGGGTGTACTTGAGGTAACAAGGTTAGAGTCGGGTTCCGCTTATCTGGCTGACGTACAATATGATATGATCCGGACGCTGGCGAATAGTATGGCTTCCTTAGTGGCCGCGCGTCGCTCCATCTGGTTGCGTAATTGGGCGGCCGACGGCTCCTCCAAATCTCGACTCAATAAACTCCCTTTAAAGGGCGGACTGTTGTTCGGGGACGATCTGGACAAGTTGGTGAAGGATCTTGGCGAATCCAAGGGCGGACGTCTGCCAGAGGATAAACCTAAGTTAGGCAAAAGTTTGCCGGTCTCACGCGGTCCTTTCAGGGATTTCCGGAGATTTCGGTCCTCCCGCCCTTGGGGGTCTCAACGTGGCCGATTTGGTTCCAAGTCTCCGTCCTTTCGGGGATTCCGAGGAGCCGGCAGAGGTTTCTCGGCTGCGTCTTCCTCCTCTGGCTCCTCCTTTGGTCGCAAGCCGCAATGAAGTGCGGTGGACCCAGGAGGGAAGCCAAGTGATCAGCGGTCGCCTTCGGGACTTCCTTCCTTCTTGGGTCCGCATTACCTCGGATCAGTGGGTACTCGAGATTATCAGAGAGGGCTATGCGCTGGAGTTCGCTTCCCCGCTCCGGGACTCCTTCGTGCTGTCTCCCAGCAAGGGACGGCAGAAGGAAGCCGCGATTCGCTCAACATTGATTCGGCTACTAGAATTGGGAGCGGTAGTTCCCGTTCCAAAATCCGAGCGCGGGGAAGGCCGTTACTCCATTTATTTCGTGGTGCCAAAGAAAGACGGCTCTCTCCGTCCTATCTTGGATCTCAAGGGGGTGAATCGTTGTCTCCGGGTGCCTCATTTCCGCATGGAAACCCTGAAATCCGTCATTGTCGCGGTTCGCCTCGGTGAGTTTTTAACGTCTTTAGACCTCTCGGAGGCCTATCTGCATATCCCGATCAGGCCGGTTCATCAGAGGTTTCTGCGTTTCGCCTTTCCCTGGGATCACTACCAATTTCAGGCTCTGCCATTCGGGCTTGCTACCGCTCCGCGCACATTCACCAAGGTCATGGTGGTGGTCGCGGCAGCATTGCGCAGAGAAGGTGTTTTGGTTCACCCTTATCTCGACGACTGGTTGATTCGGGCGAAGACAGCAGCGGAGAGTTTCCGGGCCACGGACCGGGTGGTTCGTCTTCTTCAGAGCCTCGGCAGGGTGGTCAATGTGAAGAAGAGTCACCTGGTTCCCTCGCAGTCCCTCGAGTACCTGGGAGTCGTGTTCGACACGACATGGGGCTTGGTGCTTTTGCCAGCTCGCCGCGCCCAAGCCTTGCGCAGTCTGGTGTGCACATTCTTGGGGATGTCAGCCCCGTCCACGTGGTGGTACCTTCGGCTCCTGGGGATGATGGCATCCACTCTGGAGGCGGTTCCTTGGGCCAGGTTTCATATGCGTCCGCTTCAGAGAGCCCTATTACGTCGGTGGTCGAACCAGTCCGATTCCTTGAGCCGCCGGTTGCCTGTCCGAGACAGGTCAAGCTGTCGTTGCGGTGGTGGCTCTGCGCCAAGTCTCTTCAGGCAGGGATGCCGTTGGAGCAGCCAGTGTGGCTTCCCTTGATAACCGATGCGAGCCTGATGGGCTGGGGAGCCCACTGCCAGGGCCAGTTCGCTCAGGGGACGTGGTCACCCAAGGAGTCGATGTGGTCGATCAACCGTCTCGAGCTCCGGGCAGTACGGCTAGCGCTTCAAGCCTTCGAAGCGAACGTTTCAGGATCGGCAGTGCGAGTCCTCTCGGACAACTCGGCTATGGTGGCGTACATCAACCGTCAGGGCGGCAGCGTGGCAATGGAGCAAGAGGTGGAAGCGCTTTTCGTCTGGGTGGAGGTTCGCCTTCTCGCCATATCGGCCGCACATATCGCTGGAAGGGACAATGTGATGGCGGACTTTCTCAGCAGAGTACAGGTGGACTCCGGAGAGTGGGAGCTACACCCGCAGGTTTTTGCGCAAATCGTTCGTCGCTGGGGACCTCAGATTATGGATCTCATGGCGACCTTTCGGTCGGCAAAGACAGGATGGTTTTTCAGCAGGAGAAGAGAACGCATGTCAGAGGGGATCGACGTTCTCATCCAGCCGTGGCTCGAATCCGGTCTTCTGTATGTTTTTTCACCTTGGGCGTTGATCGGCAGAGTAGTCCAGCGCATCGAGGCGCACCGCGGCAGGGTTCTGCTGGTGGCTCCTGACTGGCCCCAGCGGCTTCCTCTCCTGGTTTATCTGCTAGTTCAGGGTCCGCTGCACATGCCTCAGGTGGATCGATTCTCGCTTATGGTATGGCCATTGAAAGGGCTCGGTTAAGGAAGAAGGGTTATTCTCCGGCAGTCATTGCCACTCTTCTTCGTGCTCGGAAGCATTCTACCTCACTGACGTACGTCCGGGTCTGGCGGATTTTTGAAGATTGGTGCTCCCGGAATCAAGTTCGGGCTTTGACAGCTTCCGTTGCGGTTATTCTCCAATTCTTGCAGGACGGTTTCGACAAAGGTTTGGCGGCCAGTTCCCTGAGGGTTCGTCTGGCGGCTCTCGCTTGCTACAGAGGGAAGATTCAGGATGTTCTCCTCGGAGCACACCCGGATGTGCAGCATTTTCTGAAGGCAGTATTTCACCTGTGGCCGTCACGGAAAGTGTCTATTCCCCCATGGGATTTGAATCTGGTTTTGCGGGCGCTCGCACAGAAACCTTTTGAACCTCTTCGTCAAGCTTCCGTTAAGGACTTAACTTTGAAGACCGTTTTTCTCGTAGCCATCTGTTCAGCGAGGCGAATATCAGAGCTACAGGCTTTGTCTTGCAGGCCTCCTTTTCTCTCCTTTTCTTCTGATAAGGTCGTTCTGCGGCCGGTTCCTTCCTTTTTGCCTAAAGTTGTGTTTCCTTTTCATGTCAATCAATCTGTCATTCTCCCAGCATTTCCTTCGGATTCCGTAACCTCGCCCGAGATCGGCTTGCGTCGTCTGGATGTCCGACGGGTCTTGCGTCAATATCTAAAAGTGTCTGAATCCTTCCGTAAATCGGATCGCCTCTTCGTGCTTTTCGGCGGAGTTCGGAAGGGAAAGGCGGCGGCCAAAGCTTCTATTTCTCGATGGATTAAGGAAGCAATTGCTTCGGCGTATATCTTACAAGGCCGTTCGGTGCCTTTGGGGTTGCGAGCCCACTCTACTAGAGCGCAAGCGGCGTCTTGGGCGGAGCATAGCCTTGTCCCTCCAGTGGAAATTTGCAGGGCGGCTACTTGGTCATCTCTTCATGCTTTTAGTAAGCATTATCGTTTGGATGTTGCCGCGTCTCAGGATTCTTGTTTTGGTGCGGCGGTGTTGCGCACCGGTTGGCAAGGTCCCCCCCCCCCCCCCGTTAATAACTGCTCTGTTACATCCCGGATGTGGAGGACTAAACTGGAGGACCGCTCAGGAAATGGAAATTACACGTACCTGGTAATTGTAGTTCCTGGAGGGTCCAGTTTAGTCCTCCGTCCCTCCCAAGGCTCATCCTTCTGTATTTCCTAAACGGCGTGCAAACACCGGGCTGCGGGGAATCGCGTAAGAACCTTTTTTTTCCTTCGGTTCCTCGTAGTGGGTGTTTTTTCTTTCGCTTCTTTCGGTGCGAAGGGGATTTTCTTTTTGTCTGCGAACACCTCTGAGTACCTTTTGCTTCAGGTAAGGGGGTAGAAGCAAGGTGCGCTCTTCTGGCTCTCTCGTTTGGGGAGGGGGCCACTGTTAATTATGGGGGGCTCCAGTTTTTGTAGTTATGTTCTGGTTTCTTTAATGTGTTGCTTCTTTGAGTCTGCTTTGTTAGTAGTTCACTGGGGGCTGATGGGAGTTCCAGCAGCATACACCCTGGGGAATTCAAGACTCTGATTGGTCCAGTCTCCAGGCTGCAGGAAGAGGTGCACTACCCGGATGTGGAGGACTAAACTGGACCCTCCAGGAACTACAATTACGAGGTACGTGTAATTTCCATTTTTGTTTCCTGCAAAACTTATCCTGTTTGGATCAATGTCCTCTTTGACATATAGAGCCACCCCTCCAATGTGATCTGCCCTATCATTGTGATATAATTTGTAGCCTGGCATCACAGTGTCACATTGGTTATCCTCCTTGCATCAGGTCTCTGAGATGCCAATTACATCTAACCTTTCATTCAGTACTATACTGTATACTCTAACTCTCCTATCTTATTTTTTAGACTTCAAGAATTTGCATACAGGCATTTCAAAGTTTGTTTTTTGCTCACATTAGCAGTCTGGCTATGGGATGACAGGGGTAATTTGGAATCTTTCAAGTCTTTCTGAATTTTACTTAAAGGCACCTGGGTTAGTTTTACCTTTATTGAAACCTCTCTATCGGGATGCCCTAACTTCTCTGTTTTGCTAGTATCCTTCAAAGATACATCATTCCGAACCATGCACTCTTGGGAGACTGTCGGCTCTCCCCCATGATCTAATTTAAAAGCTGTTCTATCTCCTTTTTAAAGGTTAATGTTAGCAGCCTGATTCTACCCTGGTTAAAGTAGAGCCCCATCCTTTAGGAAAAGCTTGTCCTGAAGATTGGAGGATCGCCAATGTAACACCAATTTTTAAAAAGGGTTCCAGGGGTGTTCCGGGAAACTACAGACCGGTGAGCCTGACATCAGTACTGGGAAAAATGGTAGAAACCATCATAAAGAATAAAATTACTCAGCATGTAGATAGTCATGACCTAATGGGAGACAGCCAACATGGCTTTAGACAAGGAAGATCTTGTCTTACTAATCTGTTATGTTTTTTTGAAGGAGTGAATAATCAGATGGACAAAGGTGAGTCGGTTGATATTGTGTATCAGGAGAGACTTTTGGCAAAACTAAAGAGTCATGGGATAGGAGGCAGTGTACTATTGTGGATCAGGAACTGGTTAAGAGATAGAAAGCAGAGGGTAGGGCTAAATGGCCAATTTTCCCAATGGAGAATGGTGAATAGTGGTGTACCCCAGGGATCTGTGCTGGGTCCGCTGCTTTTTGACATATTCATAAATGATCTGGAAAGTGGAATAACGAGTGAGGTTATCAAATTTGCAGATGACACACAACTATTTAAAGTTGTTAAAACCCAAGAGGATTGTGGAAAATTGCAAGAGGATCTTGATAAATTGGAAGACTGGGCATCAAAATGGCAGATGAAATTTAATGTGGACAAGTGCAAGGTTATGCACCTAGGGGAGAACAACCCAAACTATGGTTACACGATGCAAGGTTCCACATTAGGAACCACCACCCAGGAAAAAGATTTAGGCGTCATTGTGGATACCATGTTAAAACCCTCGGCCCAGTGTGCAGCAGCGGCCAAGAGAGCAAATAGAATGCTAGGTATGATAAGGAAAGGAATGGAAAATAAAACAAAAGATATTATAATGCCTCTATATCGTTCCATGGTGAGACCGCACCTTGAATATTGTGTGCAATTCTGGTCGCCGTATCTTAAAAAGGATATAGCGATTTTAGAAAAGGTTCAGAGAAGGGCCACCAAAATGGTAAAGGGGATGGAAGGATACTCCTATGAAGAAAGGCTAAAAAGGTTAGGGCTCTTTAACCTGGAAAAGAGACGGCTGAGGGGAGATATGATAGAAGTCTATAAATTAATGAACGGTGTCAGACGGCTGCCTAGGGTGAGAACTTACACAATCTTGACAATGCATATATTCATATGATTCTTGCAAGGTATTGTGGGTATTGTAGTTCATTCACTCCCAAACACAGCTGATGACAATAATTTGAGTTGTGAAACCAAGTGGTAAGATCAATAAAATACTTCTTTTATTGATGGGGTTTAATTCACCCAGCACATGTATGCTTGATAGCACTATAAATGAGGTTACTTGCTTGCAGTGTTTAAAGGGATAACAAAAAGTCACAAAGTAAACCAGAAAAACAACCTTCAACTTGTCAGGCAATTAGCTAATGTTTTCTTAGCAAGTAATTACCAAATACAAAGGCACAAAGTAAAGAATAAACTTTGCTGGTTAGGTTAACTTCTGCTTATTTTCCACGCTGATCTCAGCAGTGATTCTCCCTTGCTCACACACACAATCAGGTGCAGCCCTAATTACTATCCATGGACCAGCTGAAAGCCTTTAGCTGGCTGGCTGCTACTGTGTGAGCCCAAATCCTGCTTTAAGAGCTGTTTGCAGTGGAAATAAAGAACAAAGTTAGGTTTCTTGTGATGGCTGATGTGTTTGCTCATAGAAAACTAGCAATAGCATTTAGATAAAGAACAGTCCATGTAAATAGTTTCATCTGCTGTATTTCCCCCTGCATCAACAATCATAGGGTCAATATCATACATTGGCACAGATGAGTCTTTCATTAAGGCACTATCATGAGAATGCTTATTCCCTTGCTGCCATTCTCTATTATAGATAGGGTCTGGATCAGTGTTCATACCTGAGCCTCTCCTGCTATCATTATTCCTCTCTGTATAGCCTGGCCAATATGTAATCCAATTCTGATGTCCAGCCTTCCAATCTTGATCCCTGGACACTGGATCTCCTCTCACATACCTTCTGGCCTTGGTCTGAAAGTCCCTTCCACATGCAGTCTTCTCTCTTCCAGGTAGCCACTGGTGATTCCTATCTCTGCCAATCCATTCCTCTGGCTGAATCCAGTCCAATGGACTCTGCTGGCATTTGGAATACCTCCCAGTAGGGGTACTGCCTTGGAATCTCCCAGACCTTCCAATGGGCTTTCTTCTCTTCCTTCCAGAGAGTTTCCTTCTCTCTCTATCCGCTTGGCTTGGCTTCTGTTTCTCCAGATGCTGCTTAAATCTGTAGCTGGGCTGGAGCTTGTAGCCGTTGCTAAAGCTCTCCCTCAAGCTCTTTCTGTAGCTGTTCTTGAAGCCGTTGCTGAAACTGTATCTCTTCCTCCCTCTGTAGCTGTTATCTGAAGAATAAGCTCTATTCTTATCCTGTTCTAATGTGTGCTGCTCCCTAACACAGCGCAGCTGTGTTGAATCAGGCCCTGCCCTTTGAGATGAGTGCTTAGGGATTACCTCATAGCTCTCTTGATTGCACACACATTCTCTCACTTCAGCCCCTCTCATGGCTGCTGGAAACCTGGTGCATTCTGGGACTGGTAGTCTTTTATGTGAAAATTCTGTTTTCTCACTTCTACCAGAACTGACAGGTTGCTTGTTCAGAGTCACATCATCTTTTCTATAGCTCCTACCTGAGCTATGATAAGCTTCCTTATCACATACCCCCCTGCTTAAGTTATTACGGACTGGTTTTACTGGTGAAACTTCTTCTCTACAGTCCGTAATACGGGAAAGTGCATCCGCATTCTTGTGTAACTTCCTGGCACGATGTTCAACCTGAAAATCAAACGCCTGTAAGGCCATGTACCAGCGTGTCAACCTGGCATTGTGGTTCTTCATTTGCTGCAACCACTTAAGTGGGGCATGGTCCGTGACCAACTGGAACTTTCTCCCTGTAAGGTAAAACCTTAACGCCTCCACTGACCACTTGATAGCCAAACACTCTTTTTCTATCGTGGAATACTTTTGTTCAGCCAGTGACAACTTCCTGCTCAGGTACATCACAGGATGCTCCTCTCCATCATGGCACTGGGATAGGACTGCTCCTAGCCCTACATCCGATGCATCGGTTTGAACCAGAAAGGGTTTCTTGAAGTCTACTCCTTTCAGTACCGGTCCTGTACACAATTTTTCTTTTAATACTGAAAACGCTTTTTCAGCTTCTGGTGTCCACTTTATCTGGTTTGGACAATTCTTTCGCAGCATATCCGTGAAAATGGCACTTTTCTCTGCGAATTGCGGTATAAACCGGCGGTAGTATCCAATAAGTCCTAAGAAACTTCTTAGTTGTTTCTTGGTTGTTGGAGGAGAAAAATTCCTGATGCTATCTATTTTGCTTAATAGAGGTTTAATTTTTCCTCTTCCCACTAGGTGGCCTAGGTATTTTACCTCCCTATTTGCAAAGGCACACTTCTTCGGGTTTAAAGTGATTCCCGCTTGCTTCATAGAGCACAAGACTGCCCTGATCCTCTTCAAATGCTCCGCCCAGGTGTTACTATGGATTATGACATCATCCATGTATGCAAAAGCATAACTTTGGTGGGGTCGAAGTACCTGATCCACTAACCTTTGGCAGGTAGCCGCTGCTCCATGCAGTCCGAAAGGCATCCTCTTGAACTGGAAAAGGCCAACGGGGGTGCTGAACGCAGTTTTCGGCTTCGACTCCCTGGTGAGCGGGATTTGCCAATATCCTTTTGTCATATCAAGGGTGGTTAAGTATTGAGCCTGTCCCAGCTGGTCTAGCAGCTCCTCAATTCTTGGCATTGGATATGCATCAAAAACTGATATGGTGTTTACCTGCCGGAAGTCAATACAAAATCTTAAGGATCCATCAGGCTTCGGCACCAGGACTATGGGGCTATTCCAGGGACTCTTTGACTCCTCTATTACCCCCATGTCCAACATCTCCTGGACTTGTGCCACTACCTCCTGTCTTTTGGCTTCAGGCAAGCGGTATGGCCTTTGACGAACCAATTTCCCAGGTGGAGTTATTATTTCATGGGCCACCAAATGGGTCTCCCCAGGTATGGGTGTCAACACATCTGGGAATTCCTTAAGCAACTTCCTAATTTCTTCCTGTTGTACCATTGTCAGGTCCTCACCTATTTGGGGCTCTGATTTTTCTTTACAATCAGATACCTGGGGTCCCAAATCTTCTTCTTCACCCACCTCCCTCTCTCGGGCACAGGTGGCAGCTAAGCTTTTAACCCCTTTGACATCAGTAGAACCAAAGCCTTTGGCTCCACGTTCAGAATTCTCTAGGGATGTGACCTCCTCCACAGGTGGAAAACCCAGCCTCTCACAAATCAATTGGGCAATTTTGTCTCCTGTCTTCACATGATACTCATTCTGTCCAAAGTTAAACAACAGAACTTTAATATTGCCCCTGTAATCGGGATCAATTACTCCCGCACCCACATCGATGAAATATTTAGGGCTAATCCGGACCTTGGGGCTACTCTCCCATAACATCCAATTGGTATTTCCACTTGGAGACCGGTGTCAACCAGGGCTCTCCCTTGGCTAGGTACAATCACATTTTCTATGCTGCACAGGTCAAACCCAGCAGACTGAGGGGTTGCCCGCCTAGGAGCTTGGGCCTTCTCAGAGACCTTATGGTACTTTAGGACGAATATCTGCTTTGGGGTAGCTTGGTCTTCTGGACGCTTAACCATCTTTTTAGCTGGGGTCTGAGGACTTCCAAATAAAGGCCCGGGAGCTACTACCATTAAACCTTCTCCCTCCTTCTTTCCTAGTCCTTCCACTAGACCCTGCTTAAATCTTGGCCAGTCTCTTCCTAGAACCAAATCAAAGGGTAGCCTAGGCACCACTGCTAATAGGACTTCCTCTTGTTTCCCTAGGCACTTAACCTTTAGCCTATAGGTGGGATATGATGATGCAGCACCATGAATGCATCTGATGTGAACTTGGCTTTCAGGGGTTCTAGGCACAAATCTTTCTTGGGCCTCTATCCTCTTCCAAAGCCTTTTTGACATCATACTCTGGTCTGCCCCAGAGTCTAATAATGCATTTGTGGTAATTCCTTGCACATCAACCATCAAAAGAAATCCTTCCTTGGGCTGTTTTAAATCCAGACCCATTAAACTAGTGTGTGTCTGGCATCTCTTCTCTAAGTGTCCCACTTTTCCACACTTGAAACATTTCTTTCTATTCCACTGTGTCATCTGGTTTGATACAGTACATTCATTTTCAGAAACATTCTTAATTATTCTCTTTTCTGATACAGCACATCTAGCCTCCGCATCCATCTTTAGAGGGCCACCCATTCTATGGCAAGCCTGCGTGGCTTCCAAGAATCTCTCTGCTAGCATGGTTGCCTCTCCAAGATTTTGGCAATTTTGCTGTATAAGAAAAACATTCAAATCTTTAGGTACCCCAAGCATAAATTGTTCCAGCATTATAATATCTAATAACATTTCTACTGTCTTTTGCTCAGGCTCCAACCATTTTACAGCTAAACTTCTGATTCTCTGACTCATAGCCCTGGGTGTCTCACCCACTTTCAATGTAACAGCTCTAAACATTCGCCTATACTCTGAAATAGACAACCCTAGGCGATCTCTAATAGCTGCCTTTACATCCTTATAAATCAAAGCCTGGGCTGCTGGCATTGCTCTGTAAGCTGCTAGTGCCTCACCAGTTAATGAGGCTGCCAGCCTTACTGCCCACTGGGTCTCTGGCCATGCTAAAGCCTGTGCCACTCTTTCAAAAGACTCTAGAAAATCATCAACATTATCTTCTGGAGTTAATTTCCCAAAATTAAATGCCCCAATCCCTTGATTGAGTCCCACAGTGTCCACATGTGGTGCACCAGTACTAACTGCTGGTCTTGCATCTGTTCCACTTTGGCTCTGCAGCTGTACTAGAGCTTGCACCAGATCAAGCACTGGTTTCTGCTGTTCCATTAAGGCCTTCATAGCAGTGTCCTGGGCCTGCTGTGATAGCTCCTGCTGCTTGCTAAATTGGGCTGCCATCCACTGAGCCATCTCCGTCGGATCCATCTTGACCCCTGCAAGAAAAGAAAAAAAAAAAACCAAAGAGCAGCACCTTCCAACCAGGTGTTTTTTTTTTTTTTTCCAACTTTTTTTTTTTTTTTTTTTTTCAATTACCCCCTGTGCTTACACACATCCACCACTAGACATGCCCAGGTACATATTACCTTGTCTCAGTGATGAATCCAGCTTTGCACAGGGTCTTTTCCTCTGGGACAGCTTCCTGGAACAACCACTTTTCTTCCAAAGTGCAGATGAGGGAAAGAAATCTTCTTACAGCTTTAAACTTGACTTTTATTTGTAATCCACAACAAGTAAATCCTCTTGGTGCAAGAGCAAGCCGAAAAACTACGCCATTTGTCAGACGGCTGCCTAGGGTGAGAACTTACACAATCTTGACGATGCATATATTCATATGATTCTTGCAAGGTATTGTGGGTATTGTAGTTCATTCACTCCCAAACACAGCTGACGACAATAATTTGAGTTGTGAAACCAAGTGGTAAGATCAATAAAATACTTCTTTTATTGATGGGGTTTAATTCACCCAGCACATGTATGCTTGATAGCACTATAAATGAGGTTACTTGCTTGCAGTGTTTAAAAGGGATAACAAAAAGTCACAAAGTAAACCAGAAAACAACCTTCAACTTGTCAGGCAATTAGCTAATGTTTTCTTAGCAAGTAATTACCAAATACAAAGGCACAAAGTAAAGAATAAACTTTGCTGGTTAGGTTAACTTCTGCTTATTTTCCACGCTGATCTCAGCAGTGATTCTCCCTTGCTCACACACACAATCAGGTGCAGCCCTAATTACTATCCATGGACCAGCTGAAAGCCTTTAGCTGGCTGGCTGCTACTGTGTGAGCCCAAATCCTGCTTTAAGAGCTGTTTGCAGTGGAAATAAAGAACAAAGTTAGGTTTCTTTGTGATGGCTGATGTGTTTGCTCATAGAAAACTAGCAATAGCATTTAGATAAAGAACAGTCCATGTAAATAGTTTCATCTGCTGTATTTCCCCCTGCATCAACAATCATAGGGTCAATATCATACATTGGCACAGATGAGTCTTTCATTAAGGCACTATCATGAGAATGCTTATTCCCTTGCTGCCATTCTCTATTATAGATAGGGTCTGGATCAGTGTTCATACCTGAGCCTCTCCTGCTATCATTATTCCTCTCTGTATAGCCTGGCCAATATGTAATCCAATTCTGATGTCCAGCCTTCCAATCTTGATCCCTGGACACTGGATCTCCTCTCACATACCTTCTGGCCTTGGTCTGAAAGTCCCTTCCACATGCAGTCTTCTCTCTTCCAGGTAGCCACTGGTGATTCCTATCTCTGCCAATCCATTCCTCTGGCTGAATCCAGTCCAATGGACTCTGCTGGCATTTGGAATACCTCCCAGTAGGGGTACTGCCTTGGAATCTCCCAGACCTTCCAATGGGCTTTCTTCTCTTCCTTCCAGAGAGTTTCCTTCTCTCTCTATCCGCTTGGCTTGGCTTCTGTTTCTCCAGATGCTGCTTAAATCTGTAGCTGGGCTGGAGCTTGTAGCCGTTGCTAAAGCTCTCCCTCAAGCTCTTTCTGTAGCTGTTCTTGAAGCCGTTGCTGAAACTGTATCTCTTCCTCCCTCTGTAGCTGTTATCTGAAGAATAAGCTCTATTCTTATCCTGTTCTAATGTGTGCTGCTCCCTAACACAGCGCAGCTGTGTTGAATCAGGCCCTGCCCTTTGAGATGAGTGCTTAGGGATTACCTCATAGCTCTCTTGATTGCACACACATTCTCTCACTTCAGCCCCTCTCATGGCTGCTGGAAACCTGGTGCATTCTGGGACTGGTAGTCTTTTATGTGAAAATTTTGTTTTCTCACTTCTACCAGAACTGACAGGTTGCTTGTTCAGAGTCACATCATCTTTTCTATAGCTCCTACCTGAGCTATGATAAGCTTCCTTATCACAACGGGTAAACGTAGATCGATTGTTTACCTTATCAGAATATAGAAAGACTAGGGGACATGAAATGAAGCTACAGAGTAAACTATTTAAGACTATTAAAAGAAAATATTTTTTCACTCAACGTGTAATCAAACTCTGGAATTTGTTACCGGAGGATGTAGTAAAGGCTGTTAGTGTAGCTGGGTTTAAAAAAGGTTTGGACAAGTTCCTGGAGGAAAGGTCCATAAACCATTATTAAGAAGGGACCCAGGATATCAATGCTTGAACCAATACAAGCATTGTGGAACCTGTGTCCCTTGGGGAAACTGCTAGGTACATATGACCTAGATTGGCCACTGTTGGAAACAGAATACTGGGCTTGATGGACCTTGGTCTGACCCAGTATGGCATATCTTATGTTCTTCCCCAGAATGTTGCCCTTTCCTAACAGATCCAAAACCCTCTTCTTTGCACCATCATCCCATCCATGTATTGAGACTCCGAAGCTCTGCCTGCCTCTTGGGTCCTTTCTAAGAACGCTACCCTGGAAGTTCTGGATTTCAGTTTTCTACCTAAAAGCCTAAGGGACGATGCAGAAAGACCAACATGCCCTTTGCGCGAAGATAACATAACTTATAAGCACAAATTCCGACAGGCCAAATGCAGAAAAGAGAATGACGCGCGTGTAAACAGCAAAGGAAAAGCAAGCTCACACAGTAACGCCAAATGTATTTAAATTATAGGCAAATGAGCTGCATGTATTAAAATGGCATGCTAATTATTCTCTGCACCCAATGCACAGAAACGTGTAGAGGATTTTGTAATGAGCCGAAACACAAATTCTCCACATCTGGTCTGAGGTGGCATAAACGTGTTGCGCATGCCCGCTACATTATTTTGATGGCATGGGGGGGGGGGACTTTCCCCAATGCCTAGATCATCTGAAGGGAAGTGCCTCCGACAGAAAGCAAATCCCTGGTGGCCCAGCTGCCCCAATCCCCACCACCCATCCAACTAAAAATAACCCTGGTGGCCCAGCAGCCCCAATCCCCCCCCACCCCCACCCGCCTAACTAAATATAACCCTGGTGGCCCAACGGGGGCCAGTGTCCCCGACAGAAAGAAAATCCCCGGTGGCCCAATAGCCCCGATGCCCCCCACCCACCCAACTAAAAATAATCCTGATGGCCCAGTGGTTCAGATCCCCTACCCTCCCAAATGAAAATAACCCTGGTGGCCCAGTGGCCCCAATTTCCCCCACCTCCACCGCCCAGGTGGAGTCAGACTGCCATATAAGGTAAAAAATGCCTTATATGGCAGTCTGACGTCGCCCAGTGCATCCCAGGATGCACCATTGTAGGCCAGGCGCCACCATTTTCAAGATGGCGCTGCTCCTGTTCCTTTGGAAAGATACCGGGAGGAGGGTGGGGGGGTTTGGGGCCGTTGGGCTACCAGGGTTATGTTTAGTTTGGTGGGTGGGTGGATCGGGGCCACTGGGCCACCAGGGATTTGCTTTCTGTTGGGGACACTGGCCCCTGACAATATTTTGATGGCATCAGGGGCTTTCCCAATGCCTGGATCATCTGATAGGAAGTTTAACACTTCCCCTCAGATGAACCAGGCATCAGGGAAAGCCTCTGTTATGGCACGTATTGTCAGACGGCTGCCTGGGTGAGAATCTTCACAGTCTTGACAAGTGCATATCTCTATATGATTTGCAAGGTATTGTGGACAATGTAGTTCATTCACACCAGACACAGCTGCTGACAATAATTTAGTTGTGCTCTTGGGTAAAGCCAATAAGATATTTATTTATGGGGTTATTTCTCCCAACACAGATATGCTTGGTAGCACATAAATTAGGTCACTTGCTTTCAGTGTTAACTTGGAAAAAAAGTCAAAATCAGGAAAACAACAAATGAAAAGCCACAAAGCAAGAAACAAACTGTTCTTTTCAGATTAACTTCTGATTACTTCCCACACAGATTCAGAAATGATTCTCTCCTAGCTCACAAGCAATTAGGTAAGGCTTAATTGCTAGCAGTTACCAGCTGAAACCCCTTAGCTGGCTTGCCTTCCACTGTGTGGGTCAAATCCTGCTTCAGGAGCTTTTCTGAGTAGATTAAAGAACAAATTTGTATTTCTTTGTGATGGTTGCTGTACTTTATAACAGAAAGTTACCAACGGAGTTTAGATAGAGAGCAGTCCATATAAAACAGGATCCTCATCTGCTATTATTCCCCCTTGTTCAACAAGCATGGGTTCAATATCATGGATTGGCACAGATGAATCTCTCAATGGAGCATTTTCAGGAGAATACTGTTTTCCCTGCTGTCTTTCAAGGTTATAGCTAGGGCATAGATCAGTGTTCATACCTGAGCTTCCATTGCTGCTAGAGTTCCTCTCTATATAGCCTGGCCAGTATGTAGTCCAGTTCTTATGTCCAGCCTTCCAATCCAGATCCCTGGACACTGGATCTCTCTTCACATACCTTCTGGCACGGGTCTTAGGGTCCCTTCCACGTGCAGCCGTCTCCCTCACAGGTAGTCTCTGGTGATTCCTAGCTCTGCAGCACCATTTCTCTGGTTTTCCCCAGTCCAGTGGTGTATGCTGGCCCTTGGAATACCTCCCAGTATACGTACTGCTTTGGACTCTTCTAGACCTCTCAAAGGCTTTTCTCCTCTTTCTTCCAGAGGGTTTCTTTCCCTCTCTGTCCATCCGGTTTGGCTTCTGCTTCTGATGATCCTTCAGATGAAACTGATGATCAAACTCAAGCTGATTCTCAGGATACTGAGGACAATTCTCTGGATATCCAAGGTGATCATGAAGATGGTCATCTGTAGAATAAACTCTACTTTTATTTTGCTTAGATGAGTGCTTGCTCCCCCCTAATACAGCGCAGCTGTGCTGAATCAGGCCCTGCCCTTTGAGATGAGTGCTTAGGGATTACCTCATAGCCCTCCTGATTGAACACACGTTTCCCCACTTCAGCTCCTCTAATGGCTGTTGGAAACCTGGTGCATTCTGGGACTGGTAGTCTTTTATGGGAAAATTCTGTTTTCTTATTTCTACCAGAACTGACAGGTTGCTTGTTTAGAGTCACTTCACCTTTTCTATAGCTCCTTCCTGAGCTATGATAAGCTTCCTTATCACAGTATGCAAATTAACCACAAGGTACCCCTGTTTCTCTGTGAGAGCATGTCTAACTTGTGCCAAATTCTGTGTGCATGTTTTGCTTGCTCTCCCAATTTAACGCTGCCATTTGTACCACAGTTTCATGCCTCTTTCTGCATGCCGGCTCTAAAGTCATGCGATATTGGTGCACTTTATAGAGGTATACAGAGATGATACCGCGCGACTTCAGAGCCAGCTTTCTGCATCGTCCCCTAAATTTGGCATTTAGAACCTCCCTACCACACTTTCCTATGTCATTGGTACCACCATGTACCAAGACAGCAGGCTCCTCCCCAGCACTTTCTAAAACCTATTGATATCTGTGCTTCTAAAGCAATCTCGTAATTTCCTCGGTGATTCACACTGCTCTTGATTTGACTGAGGCAGCCTTTCAAGTTGCCCCTTTGATCTGTCACTTGGCTTTAACACCTATTTAAAACAATTTCACAGTTCTCTTGCCTCCTTACTGGAAGGTTTCTTTGTAAAAAGGTCTCTAGAAAACAGTTTCTCTCTGTATACTCAAAGAATATTTACCCTCTTCCACTTTGTCTATTAAGCTATACCCTATATAATTTTTTTTTGTAGCTTAACATTTATTAAGGTTTTTCAAATAAAGAACATGATACAGCAATAACCGCCTGGTAACAGTGTCAGGACCCACAAGTTACACCATAATAGAAACCCTCACCCCCCCCCCCCATCCTCTCTCCCTCCTTCCCACCCTCCCCTGCTTAACTCAGTCACTCATACCCCACTTTCTCTTCCACCAGGCCCAACCCTCCCCCCATGAATCATCAGAACTCTCTCTCCTCCCCTGCAACTCATAATAACTAAACAACCTGCAGTAAAACCTGCCAATGAAGGCAAGCCTTGTTGTTTCCAGTGCATTGCTATTTCACAGCGAGTTGCCACCATTGCATATATCAAGAAAGTCCAGTACTTAAACCTATCGTCCCAGTATACTTATGTAGCAGAACAACCTTGGCATCTCTATCCAAAGAAAACCCAACCACCTCCTCCATAACCCTAATACATTGCTCCCAATACTCTTTAACCTTAACACATTCCCACCACATATGAATAAAGGTACCTCTCCCTCCACACCCCCTCCAACATAGATCCTCTCTCCCCTTATTTTGCACAGCAGGTGGGGAGTAAGGTACCACCTATATAACAATTTAAGTCCATTAACCAAATTAGTAGCCACTAATATCTGATAAACATTTTTTTTAATTTAATATTTATTACATTTTCAAATTACATCCAAAATAAACTTATAAAGAAAAGAGATATAAAAAAGTAACACAATATTCTAGGAAAATAAAAAGAAAGCTATCCATAATATCCCTATTGTCCACATTCAAAAGAGGTGGGGAGAGGAAAAGAACCAAGCAGGGCAGGAGAACCTCCATTAAGCATTAATAAAGAAACATTTACAGCACAAATATTAGACAGTCACAAAAAGTGCCCCAAGCTAAATTTTATTAGCTAATCTACTGTGATTGCTCACTAATATGCTTGCGAACAGGTTGAATCGTGCGGCCAACAAAGATCCTTGGACAAGGGCAGGTCACCACTTATACCACATTTATTGAGAAACATTTTGTAACATGCCTTGCTGTAAAACACTCATGAGTAATTTCAGATGAACCAAGGTAGGACCCACCACAGTATTGTGACACCACCGACAACGACCACAGCTGGAATGGTTCCCTTCAGCGGGATCCCCTCTCCTTTGTAACCAATCACGGATATTTCTACCACATTTATATGCAATACAGGGAGGACTTTCAGGGATACCTGCTAAAGCCCCAATGACATCTAATCAAGCCAGCTATTTGTGGCGCCATATTCGAATATGGTAAAACAGATACAAGGCCATCCTGTTCCACAGAGTTCTGTTTGGGAAGCAACAACCAATCTCTGTGAGCATACTTAGCACATTTACAAGCTTTATTAATCACAAACGCTGGATAACCATGTTCCAACAAGCACCTCTTAAGATTATCTGCCCTTGCCAAAAAAAATCTGTGAAGGACGCACAAATATGCCGCAGACGCAAAAACTGTCCAATTGGCAAATTATGCATAGGATGATCACTAATAAACTGCAATAAAGTATTACGTTCCACTGATTTATGATAAAGGGAGGTTATGAGGCCCTCTGAATTATGCCAAACAGAAACGTCCAAAAATTCAATCTTCTCTGTAAAAGCTTTCAACGTAAACTTCAAAAAAGGATAACAGTCCACTGCTCAAATACCCACTGCTCAAATACCTTCAAATATTCAAAAGAACCATGCCATATGAAAAATATATAATCTAGAAACATATACCATAAAGACACAGAGGTAAAAAAAGAGCCATATATATGTGGATCCTCAAAATTTGCCATATATAAGGTAGTCAATGAGGGTGCAACAGCTGCCCCCATAGCAACCCCATGATGTTGCAAATAGACGTGCCCATCGAAACAAAAATAATTCCGAGTGAGCACTATTTCTAAAAGGCTCATTAGAAAGTTAGCAGTAACCCGATGGCCACGTTGCGATTCCTCTAGCTTAGAACCAATACTTTTCATTAATTCTTCTTGAGGAATCACCGTATAAAGGGACTAAACATCCATAGTTACCAACCAACATTCAGTAGTGTCAATACAAAAATCAGCCAACAATCGTAAAAAATTAGAAGTATCCTGTATAAAAGAACGCACCTGTTTAGGCATAGAATTCAAAAACAAATCCAAAAATTTAGACAATGGTTCTAGCACTGTATTCCGAAGAGTGACAATCGGCCTACCCGGAGGACTTAACAAATTTTTATGTACCTTAGGAAGCATATATATATATATATGGCATAGTAGGGTATTTCTTAATCAAAAATACTGCTTCCCATGTGGTAATTATACTGGATCCCACCGCTTCTTGCACTATCCTCAGTATACACCGCTGGATATCATCAAGTGGATCTTGAGGCAAAACAGAATAGTAATCAAGATTGTTTAACTGCATGTAAACCTCAGAGTGATACTGAGCAGTGGATTGAACTACAATACTGCCTCTTTATCGGCACGTAAAATAGTCAAAGATTTATCATCTCGCAGTGCACACAAAGCTTCACGTTCACCAACAAAAAGATTAGACTTCCACCTACCCGAACAGGACCTCTCTAATTCATCAAGTTCATGCAACACAAGATCTCAAAAAGTAATTATTGCTGGAGGAGGCAGTCTGGGGGGAACCATGTAAATGAAGGCCGAAATAGATCATCAGAAGTACTCTTTTTATCAACAAAATAATCACGCAGCTGTAACTTACGTATAAAAGCATGAAAGTCTGCTCTCACAGCAAACGGGTCATACAAAATAGTAGGAACAAAATTCAAGCCATGATTTAACACAGAACACTGTAATGGGGTAAGATCTTTTCCAGAAATTTTATGACACCTGATTCTGACGGTTTTTGAATGTGTTGTCATATCCCATGTCTCATCCGGAGGTTTCCACTTTGATCTTCCTTTGCCTCTGCCACGACCACGCCAGGGACAGCGCTGACCTAAAAAATCCCCACAAGACTGACTTTGCCGCCCCAACATCAAGTCTTCCGACTCAGATTCATCAAAAGACAAATTAAAAATCACATTCTTCTTTTGTTCAAAATAACCAGGTGATATCCAAGGATAAACTTGATCCTGCTGATAGTCCATATGATCTCTTTTCATTTTCTTAAGTTTAGTTTTACGAACAGATTCTCCAAAAGTAGTTATGGTTTGAGTATTCTCAGCTGACTTAGCAGCAAAAATATCCACACCCAGCAGCTAATCCAGCCGGGCAGCAATCTAGTCCTGTATCTCTTTACTCCATTCAATAGTGGTCTCAATAATTAGCAACATCAAATCCAAAGCCCCCTTATTTAAAATAGCATTCCATTTCTCAAGAAATACTTGATCATCCACAAATAACCTAGGACACTTCAACAATTGTAACCCTCTAGGAATCATCTTTCTTTGAATGTATTCTCTAAGGGTCCCCATGCATCTCCATTCTAACTGACCACTTCTGTAAAGTTATCAAATCATCCCAATTCACGTCACAATCCCCTGAACTTTCTTCCTCCAGCAAAGGACCCTGATTCAAAATGAGTGACATTTGATCATCAGTATAACCAAATCCCACCAAGCTTCAGGGTTTATATTGCTCACATTGAACCCTACCATATAGGGTTAATACAATATATCAATAACACATGAAAGACCCTCACAAGCAAGAGTAGGTCACTAATATAATAAATCTCACAAACTCCCACAACAATTCTTGTATATCAAAAGGCTTAAAATATCAACAAACTTTAACAACGCAGTTATATCAACCTTTGACAAAAATAACCACGAACAGAGAAACCATCAGAAACGCTGTGGATTCATCAAAACAAGGAATACCTGTATAACTTAAAAAATTCCAGCCATATCATTCATTGGTCTCATCTGAACATGGAAAATGCCTACAATTTGTACATCAGTTACATACTATACAAATCCCATAGCCAAATCAAATATTTGACATGCTATCACGTTTCAGACAAACATGTCTTGCTTCAGTGAGAAATGCATAATTGCATCAGAAGCTAGCGCAACAGCTAGTGTCGTATAAAACAGCCCCAGCCCAATATAAAACCCACAGCCTTATCACCTGACCTTAATCATGAATCAGAGAGGTCCATTCAATTTGATAATTCAAACCTGCAGGTTCCAACAAATTTAAACGATAGATCCATCTATCTTCAAGATAATACGGCTCTTATAATCCCCACCTTGCCAATCCAAAGAAACTTGATCTATCCCCCTCCATACAAATTGATTAGCCAAATGACAACATTCCTCAAAATGAGCCACCATAGGTGCCGTCAATACTTTATTAGCTAACCTACTGTGATGCTCACTAATACTCTTGCGAACAGGGCGAATCATGCAGCCAACATAGATCCTTGGACAAGGGCAGATCACCACATATACCACATTTATTGAGAGATACGTTGTAACATTCTGTGCTGTAAAACGCTCATGAGTAATTGAATGAACCCAGGTAGGACCCACCACAGTATTGTGACACCACCAACAATGACTACAGCTGGCATGGTTCCCTTCAGCGGGATCCCCTCTCCTCTGTAACCAATCACGGGTATTTCTACCACGTTTATATGCACTACAGGGAGGACTTTCAGGGATACTTGCTAAAGTCCGCAGGATGCCCCAATGACATCTATTCAATCCAGCTATTCGTGGCGCCATATTCAAATATGATAAAAGAGATGCAAGGCAGTCTGTTTAGGAAGCAATAACCAATCTCTGTGAGCATACTTAGCTCATTTAAAAGTTTATTAATCACAAACGCTGGATAACCACGTTCCAACAAGAGCCTCTTGCCGAAAAATCCATGAAGGACGCAAAAACTGTCCAATTGGCAAATTATGCCTAAGATGCATAGAATGATAAATAGTAAACCGCAATAAAGTATTACGTACACTGGTTTACGATAAAGGAAAGTTATGAGGCCCTCTGAATTACGTTGAACAGAAACGTCCAAAAATTCAATCCACTGCTCAAATACCTTCAAATATTCAAAAGGACCATGCCATATGAAAAATATATCATCTAGAAACATATACCATAAATATACAAACATATACCATAAAGACACATCTAGAAACATATACCATAAAGACACAAACGTAAAAAAAGAAGAGCCATATATATGTGCATCCTCATGTCCAGATGAGACCAATGAATGATATGACTGGGATTTTTTAAGTTATACAGGTATTCCTGTTTTGATGAATCCACAACATTTCTGATGGTTTCTGTTTGTGGTTATTTTTGTCAAAGGTTGATAAAACTGCGTAGTTAAAGTTTGTTGATGTTTTAAGCCTTTTGATATATAAGAACTGTTGTGAGAGTTTGTGAGATTTATTATATTAGTGACCTACTCTTGCTTGTGAGGGTCTTTCATGTGTTAATAATCATATCCTGGCAATGTCCCAGCTTTTATATTATTCCTTTTTTAATTGGTCTTGTTTTATTTGATTCTTTTATGTGTCAAATATGTGTGCATATATAGTCCAAAGCCTTTTCACTGGCCACTTTTTTTTAGGGGATATTGGACATTAAGGGGTTGAACTGCAAGGGTGACAACAATGTTGATCACAACTGTACTTTTCCTTGAACTTTTTTAAAGGACAAAATCTCCCCTTTCTCCCACAACTGCTCCAGCACTCCCAAACCCTTCCAATCCCACACACTAATCCCCCCTCCCATCCAGATAGGAAGTCAGCCTTACCCCTAATGGTCATCAAGTATGACATCCTCTCCCCCTCGCCACTCCCCAAAAGCCTTCTCTGCAGTCTTTCTCAAATTTCCACGTACACCATGTAAATAGAATGCCTATACCTCCTCCAGGACCCTTCTGGTATAACCACCGGCAACACCTGAAACAAATACAACAATTGTGGCAATAACACCATCTTCAAGGTAGTTATATGGCCTAGCTAAGGCAAATTATAACCTGCTCATAGGTCTAAAGATGTGCCCATCAGACACTACAGCTCCCTATAGTTCATCTGATACAATTTTACCAGATCCCCCTTGATTCACACCCCTAAATATCATACCCTCTGCTTAGCCCATTTAAAGGAGATGTTTTCACTTAATCTCTGTTCCAAACCCACCGGAAACCCCAGCCCCAGAATATTTGACTTCTGCATGTTAATTTTAAAGCCTGCCAAGGGCTCCCCACTTCAAACAAAATATCATCAGCAAAAAGACTGAGCTGATAGTCCTGCTCTCCATCCTCAATACCCCTTAAATCTGCATTTGCTCAAATCTTAGCTGACAGTGGTTCTATATATATAACGCAGATAACAATGGTGACATTGGACATCCCTGTTAGTTCCCTCACTTAATGTCAAAAAACTTGAATACGTCGTATTAACTTTAATACAAGCCCGCAGACATGAGTACAACACTTCTATGCACCCCAGGAAAACATAGTAACATAGTAAATGACGGCAGATAAAGACCAGTATGGTCCATCTAGTCTGCCCAGTAAGATGGCAAGAGTAGGTGCACCTGCCGCTCCGTGCAGGCCACCCCTCCCCATGTCTTTGTCTTAGGGGTGAACCCACCGCTCCGTGTAGGACACCTGTATGTTGAGAAATTAGTTAGTAAAGTTTATTTTTATTTTATCCTGTTACTGTAAAGGGATCCACTGTGTCTGTCCCATGCCATTTTGAATTCTGTCACTGTATTTGTCCCCACAACTTCCCTCGGGAGGGCATTCCAAGCATCCACCACCCTTTCAGTGAAAAAGTATTTCCTGACATTGCCTTTCAATTTACCCCCTTGCAGCTTCATGTTATGCACTCTAGTTTTACAGCTTCCCCGCCTTTGGAAGAGGTTTGTTTGTTCATTAATACTCTTTAAGTATTTAAAGGTCTGAATCATATCTCCCCTATCCCTCCTCTCCTCCAGAGTGTGCATATTTAGGTCTTCAAGTCTCTTCTCATAAGGTTTCTGACGCAGGCTCCAAATCATTTTGGTCACCTTCCTCTGAACAGTTTCCAGTCTTTTTATATCCTTTGCAAGATATGGTCTCCAAAACTGAACACAGTATTCCAAGTGTGGCCTCACCAGTGACTTATACAGTGGCATTAGTACCTCCTCCTTTTTGCTGGTAATTCCTCTTTGTATGCAACCCAACATCCTCCTGGCTTTTGCCACCGCCTTGTCGCAGTGTTTTGCCATCTTGAGTTCCGCAGAAATAATCACACCAAGGTCCTTCTCCTGGTCCGTGCACACCAACCTCTCGCCCCCTATCGCGTACATTTCACCTGTATTTCTGCTTCCCAAGTGCATGACACTGCACTTCTTCACATTAAATATTAACTGCCAAGCATTAGACCATTCTTCCAGCTTTTGTAGATCTTTCCTCATCTTCTCCACTCCCTCAGGGGAGTCCACTCTGTTGCAAATTTTTGTGTCATCTGCAAAAAGACAGACTTTTCCATGCAGTCCTTCAGCAATATCACTCACAAATACATTGAACAGTGCCGGGCCCAGGACTGAACCATGGGGCACCCCGCTAATCACCCTCCTTTCATCTGAGTGAGCTCCATTTACCATCACCTTCTGTCACCTGTCAGTCAACCAATTTCTGATCCAGTTCACCACCTTGGGACCCATCCCCAGACTACTGAGTTTATTGATAAGCCTCCTATGAGGAACAGTATCAAAGGCTTTGCTGAAATCCAGGTAGATGACATCCATTGCATGCCCCTGATCTAGTTCTGTGGTCACCCAGTCAAAGAACTCAATCAGATTTGTTTGGCAAGATCGTCCTTTAGTAAAACCATATTACCTCGGATCATGCAACCTGTTGGTTTTGAGAAAGTCCACTATTCGCTCTTTCAGAAGCGCCTCCATTACTTTTCCCGCCACCGAGGTAAGGCTCACGGGCCTGTAGTTTGTCACTTCTTCCCTGTTACCACTTTTGTGAAGAGGTACCACATATGCCCTTCTCCAGTCCTGAGGAACTACTCCTGTTTACAAGGATCTGTTGAAAACATCCTTTAATGGCCCTGCAAGAACCTCTCTGAGCTCTTTCAGTATCCTGGGATATATCCCATCCGGTCCCATGGCTTTGTTCACTTTGTCAGACGACTGCCTGGGTGAGAATCTTCACACTCTTGGCAAGTGCATATTTCTATATGATTTGCAAGGTATTGTGGGCAATGTAGTTCATTCACACCAGACACAGCAGCTGACAATAATTTAGTTGTGCTCTTGGGTAAAGCCAATAAGATATTTATTTATGGGGTTATTTCTCCCAACACAGATATGCTTGGTAGCACATAAATTAGGTTACTTGCTTTCAGTGTTAACTTGGAAAAACAAAGTCAAAATCAGGAAAACAAATGAAAAGCCACAAAACAAGAAACAAACTGTTCTTTTCAGGTTAACTTCTGATTACTTCCCACATAGATACAGAAGTGATTCTCTCCTAGCTCACAAGCAATTAGGTAAGGCTTAATTGCTAGCAGTTACCAGCTGAAACCCCTTAGCTGGCTTGCCTTCCACTGTGTGGGTCAAATCCTGCTTCAGGAGCTTTTCTGAGTAGATTAAAGAACAAATTTGTATTTCTTTGTGATGGTTGCTGTACGTTATAACAGAAAGTTACCAACGGAGTTTAGATAGAGAGCAGTCCATATAAACAGGATCCTCATCTGCTATTATTCCCCCTTGTTCAACAAGCATGGGTTCAATATCATGGATTGGCACAGATGAATCTCTCAATGGAGCATTTTCAGGAGAATACTTGTTTCCCTGCTGTCTTTCAAGGTTATAGCTAGGGCATAGATCAGTGTTCATACCTGAGCTTCCATTGCTGCTAGAGTATGTAGTCCAGTTCTTATGTCCAGCCTTCCAATCCAGATCCCTGGACACTGGATCTCTCTTCACATACCTTCTGGCACAGGTCTTAGGGTCCCTTCCACGTGCAGCCGTCTCCCTCACAGGTAGCGTCTGGTGATTCCTAGCTCTGCAGCACCATTCCTCTGGCTTTCCCCAGTCCAATGGTGTATGCTGGCCCTTGGAATACCTCCCAGTATACGTACTGCTTTGGACTCTTCTAGACCTCTCAAAGGCTTTTCTCTTCCTTCTTCCAAAGGGTCTCTTTCCCTCTCTGTCCGTCCGGTTTGGCTTCTGCTTCTGATGATCCTTCAGATGAAACTGATGATCCTTCACTGGATATCCAAGGTGATCATGAAGATGGTCATCTGTAGAATAAACTCTACTTTTATTCTGCCTTGATGAGTGCTGCTCCCTAACACAGCGCAGCTGTGCTGAATCAGGCCCTGCCCTTTGAGATGAGTGCTTAGGGATTACCTCATAGCCCTTTTGATTGAACACACGTTTTCTCACTTCAGCTCCTCTCATGGCTGTTGGAAACCTGGTGCATTCTGGGACTGGTAGTCTTTTATGGCAAAATTCTGTTTTCTCATTTCTACCAGCACTGACACTCCCGAATATACCTGAAGAAAGTTTTGTCGCCACACTTCACATCTTTTTTTTTTTATTTTATATTTAAACATTTTTCAATACAACAATTGAAAAAAGGCAAAGGAAAAAATGGAGACAAGTGTATTGGACTTGCAAGCTATGGGTGATACTTTCTCCAAGGACCGTTTAATTTCCTTGCGGCGTTTTGAATATATGGACAATTCACTAAGGAGGAATAATTTGCGCTTTTTGAATTTTCCTAGATCACCCCTGTTGGATCCCCTAGTTCTGGTTCGCAGATATTTCACTGAAGTTTTATTGATGCCTCAGGACAATTTACCTCCTATTGTTAAGGCTCAATATGTTGTAATTTCTTCTGGGGCTAATGGTGTGGAGGGAACTGGGGGCCCTGCTAGGGATGGTCAGTTGGGGTTGTCTGATTTTCTTGAGAGTTCCTTGGAGGTTGTAACAAGCAGGGCAACCTTGCTGGTTGGCTTTGCTTTCGAGTCTGACCGCAATGCCGTACTTAGATTGTATTTCCGCAGGATTTCTTTTTCTCAGTTTTTGGGCTCTAAAAGTTTGATATTTCCTGATTTGTCCCGGGACACCCAGAAGAGGCGTAAGGAGTTTTTGGCTTTGCGCCAGAGAACCCTCGCCCTGGGTGCCCAATTTAAAATGCGGTATCCTTGTAAGTGTGATGTGCTATTTCAGACTAAACATTTTCTGTTTTTTGAGCCTAAACAACTGATTGAATTTCTTCAGGCAAGGGAGGCAGCGGGGGAAGGGTAGCTTCTCTACTCACACTTCACATCTTTAACCATCTTTTCCTCTGCCTTTCTTTTTGCTTTCCTTATTTTTCTTTTTATCTCTTTTAGTTTGCTTCTGTATTCCTTACTGTGTTCCTCTGTTTGCAAGCTTTTTAATTTTGTGAAAGCTGTGTTTTTTGCCTTTATTTGAGCAGCCACTTCTTTGTAGAACCAAATAGGTATCCTTCTCCTCTTGTTTTTATTTACTTTCCTTACATATTTATCTGTTGCCCCTTTTATTGCCACCTTTAGTTTAGCCCATTGCAATTTCACTTCCCTTATCCCCTCCCACCCTGCCCAACTCCTCCTTCAGGTACTTGGCCATTCTACTGAAGTCAGTGTTTTTGAAGTTTAGGACTTTGAGCTTGCTATGATTGGACTGCACCTTGGCTTTTATCTCAAACCACACCGTGTAATGATCGCTGCTGCTCACAGGGGTACCCACCCAGACATTTGACACGCTCTCACCATTGGTGAGCACTAAATCCAGCATTGAGCTTTCCCTGGTTGGTTCCATCACCATTTGTTTAAGTGACACATCTTGGAAAGCATCCACAATTGTTTTGCTTCTTGCCAGATTCACAGGAGTACTCCAATTCACATCGGGTAGATTAAAGTCACCCAATATGATCACTTCCCCCTTTGTGGCTATCTTGGCAATATCTATAATCAATTCATTATCTATTTCTTTGATGTGAGTTGGAGGTCTGTAGACTACAGCAGTATGGATGACAGTGCCATCTCCTCTTTCCTTCACAATCCAGAACGCTTCTTCTTTTCCCCATGCCCCCTGCATTGCAGTAGCTTTAATATTGCTTTTGACATACAAGGCTACTCCTCCTCCTTTTCCACATTCTCTGTCTCTTCTGAATAGATTATAGCCAGCTATGGCTATATCCCATTCATGCGATTCATTAAACCATGTTTCTGTAATGGCCACAGTGTCCAAGTCCATTTCCACCATTAGGGCTTCCAGGTCTGGAACTTTGTTGGCTAAGCTTCGAGCATTTGTGCTCATTGCTTTCCAGCATTTAACTGGCTTGCATGTATTTTGCATTGATTTTGTTCTGCCCACTTCTTCCCACTTGTCGTTGATGTGTGATTTAAAAGTGTGGCTGTTTCTGATGTTGTTCTGCATTTGCCGGGAGTGACGTCCTGAACTAGTCCTTTTCCATCCGTCACCCCCTTTTTCTAGTTTAAATGCATATCCACATACTGCCTGAATTTTTCACTTAGGATTCTTTTCCCTGCGACAGAGAGATGTAGTCCATCAGCACAGTATAGTCTCTTGTTGGTCCATCTGTTTCCCCAGTCGCCAATCAATCTGAATCCTTCTCATTTGCACCAGGTCTGGAGCCATGTATTAAAGCTGTTTATGCAATGCAGCCTTTCTACCCCCTTACCATAAACAGGTAGAACTTCTGAGAATGCTACAGTGTTAACAATGGGCTTGAGTTTCTTTCCCAGAGTCTGGAAGTCCCTTTGAACTGCAGAGGCACTGTTTCTAGCCAGGTCATTTGTACCCAGGTGGATGACAACATCAATTTTGGAGTGCTCACTTTCTGCGCTAAGTATATCAATAATTTGGTTTATATTCCTGCTGGCTGAAGAGCCTGGGAGGCATTTGACTATCTTCTCTCCTTTGAACTGTGATCCCAAGTTGGTGCCTCTGATGATGGAATCTCCAAGTAGTAGTAGTTTTCGGTTTGGTGAGTTTTTCTTCATATTTGGTGCTTTAGCAGGAGATTGGGCATTGACTGGCTTATTTAAGGGCCCTTCACCTTCCATGGATTGGTGATCCTCATTAACCAAAGCAGAGAAGGCATTATGCAGGGATATCTCTTGATGTATAGGATGTCTCTTTGTTACAGGTCGCAATCTACCCGAGCCCACTGTGATTCATTTGTTCCTGGGATGTTTGATTCTTTGTGGGAGCAGTGGTGGATTTTGTTCTGTTTGTATCCTAGAAGAGGTGTGTTTCATTGCAGCTAGTTCTTCCCTTAGTAGAGTCAATTCTTTATGCATGGCAGCTGACTTGAGGCACATAGGACAGGCTCTTAGTTTCCAAATGATTCGTCTCAGAATGAAAGCATCACAGGTATTGCACTGAATATACGACATATATAGGACAGGCTCTTAGTTTCCAAATGATTCGTCTCAGAATGAAAGCATCACAGGTATTGCACTGAATATACGACATGCTGATTAAGCAGTCCTAGAAGGAGAAGAAGAAAAGGTGGGCTTAACACCAAATTAAAAAAGGATAGATGGCAACAAATGTGACCACTATATAGGCAATGCAGCCCTGGGGTGGGTGGGGTAGGGTGGGCGGGAACCTAAGTGTCCCTGGCCAGTAGGCCTTACATGAACAGTGGGCACACTCAGATATCTGATTTAAGAGCTACACAAGGAATGTAGGCAGTCAGAATATTCCCAAAAAGTAATGTTTAACCAGCAGTTAAATTCTATATTAGCAACAGGCAAAATGATAGAGAGCTGAAAGCTTAGCTGTATGGGGGCTCTGGAAGCTGTGCAGACTGGAGCTGACCAGGTACGTGTGGCAGGCTGTAAGATAATCTAATTAGCCCCTCCCTGGGAGCAGGCTTGCAACAGAAAATTCAATGAAAACAATGGAAGCAGAAATAGTCCAGCTGAACTTTTCTTTCTTTGTATCTGCCTACTGTGCAAAGGTCCCTGTAACTTTAATTGATACCTTTGCTTCTAAAGTCAGTAGGAGACTCAGGTAAAAGACCAGGTCCCTGCAATTTAAGTATTTCTGTTCCAGGTAGTTTTATATCACTAGTGTCCCTGGCCAGGAGGCCCAAATCCCATCCATTCTAAAATCTGAAAAAGGAAAAGCCATCTGACCTGGTCAAATTCGTTTTCGGCATCAACAGACAGACAAAAAGATGGGGCTGAGACCCCCTTCCATGCCGCCCAAACCAGACTTAAGATCTTATGGATTTTATTCTTTGCTTGCTGCCCCACGGTAAACCCAGATCCGGATGAACTAACTCAGCAACCACCACATTCAGCCCCTCTGCCAAGATCTTTGCTAAGATTTTGACATCTGTGTTTAACAATGATATTGGCCAAGAGGCTGCTGATGTCATCAGCAAAGATGGCCATCTGAGCTCGAGCCCGGGCTCCAGCCAGCCATTGGGAGAAAAATCGCCCAAAAAAGCCCCAACATTGGTGATCTGATCCACAACTCAACTCCCATAATGCCAGGATGGTCGCCAAAGGAAAAATAGCAGACTTGCGGGATTTCGCTTCCACGGGGGCCGCGACAACACCAAGGTGGCCCCCAGACAAAATGGCAGCTGCGTGCGGCGGCGGGAGTGGGAACACCAGCCCAAAGGTCCTGGAGAGCCCAGACAGAAGTGGCAAGGTCTGGAGAATGATTCAGCAGGCAGAAATAGCTGGTGAGCAATCACTGTGGGCGGAACTACATGAATGGTTTCAAGACCTGAAGGACGACATTTCCCAAGTCCATAAAGAAGTGGTGGGTTGGATCAAAAGCCCACGTGCTACTGGTGGAAGAGGTGAAGGAGCAAGTGGATGGCCAGCAAGAGATGGTGGACCAACTAGATAAGAAGTTGGTGGCTTTGGAGCAGGTGCACATGAACCTGGAAGACAAGGTGGAGGACTTAGAAAACAGGTCCCATGCAACATTCTAAGGTTTAGGAGAGTCCCAGAGGAAGAAGCTTTCAAAGAGTGCCATGAGGTCATGCAGCAGATCACAGAAACTATCTTGCAGGAGGCAGGACTGGAACTGGAGAGTCGAGACCTGTGAATAGACCTTACACACCGGATGACTGGCCCTGTGGGACAGAGTAACAGGCCAAAACAGGGAGGAGTGGTCTAGTGGTTAGGACAAGGTACTTCAGGCCGGAGGACCGGGGGTTCAAGTCCCACCTGGGGACAGCAATCTCAGGCCGGAGGGTCTGGGATTTCTAGTCCTATAGGCACTCCTTGTGGTCTTGGGCAAGCCACTTAACCCTCCATTGCCCATGTTCCCTGTAAGTATTAGCGTATGTGTCTCATATCCCTTCATGTTAAATGTATCCCCCAATTGACTGCTTTGACCCGGTGAAAAGCGGGATATAAATACAGCTAAATAAATAAATAAATAAAAGATATCATTTCCTGTTATCATCATTATGGACTCAAGGAGCTAGTGACAGTTAAGGCTCAAACTGGAGGCCCTCTCAGATGGGAGGGCTGCAGTGTAAAGATATATGCGGACCTCGCCAAATTACACTACAGAAATGCCTGAGCCTCTGCAACATAGGGACCAATCTACTGGTGGAAGGAGTCCGTTATGGATGGACATTTCCCTTTGGTCTGATGTTCACGCTCAAGGGCAAGTGATGGCGAGTACATACAAGGGAAGAGGCAGTGCGGGTTCTACTAGAGGCCGGTAGGGAGGGTTTGCATGCCACGTCAGTGCTGGTGGTGGCACACAGAAAAGAACATCCCCGCTGACAGTGAGTTAATCACAGCTGGACCAGGCTACGCAGACGGTCGGGAGATCCCGAGAAGACTTCCAGCACAAGAGAACACTTTAGAGGCGAGCAGTGGCAAGATTTGGTGGTCGAGAAAGGACATAGGTCATCTCAGGATTTCCAAGTGCTGGAGAGACAGCCATGACCTGAGTGGCATCAACACAGGAAATTGGGGGGCATGTTACCTGTATTGTAAGGGGAGAAGAGGAGACTGAGGAGGCAGGGGGTTATTTTGATGAATGTCTGTTGGGGGAGAGTTTGCTTGGGAAATGTTGATGGGAAGTGTGAAGGTGAAGATTAGATGGAAGGGTGACGGGGTAGGTTAACAGAATGGGGTGGGAAGTAACAAGGTGGTGGATGATGGGCAGAGGTTGGGAAGGGGGTGGGATGGGTATACCTGGCATAGGAAACGAGGAAGGCTGGGCCGATCGGCATTGATAGCTCAGGAACTGGAGGAGGGGGGTGTGGAGGATGGAGTGGGGGGTGACAGGCTGACAAAAGTCATATGTCTCATGCCTTCTGTCAAGAAGTGTAGCAGGAACTAATCAAAAAGAAGAACAAACCAACCAAGGAGGAGGAGGAGGAAGGGGAGAGGGAAAAGAAGGGGGAGAGGGGAAGGAAGGGAGGGAATGGAGGGAAGGGGAGGGGGAAAAGGAAAGGTTTTCATCGTGCTAATGAGATGTTCTTTACCCCTTCCCTCCATACTTCTCCCTTTCATTCCCCCCTTCCTCCTTTCTTCCTCCTCACCCTTCCCACCCCCTTCCTTCCTTCCTTCCCCCCTCTCTTATCTCTGAGGATTTCGATAGTTCTGTCGATACCGGAACACTTCTGCCAGAGGAGCCTTCCTCCCTTAAACGCAGGATGTCTCTTCCAGAGGATATCTCCTTCCAGGATATCATCAGGGAGGTGGCTCGGGGTCTCTCCATTACTGTGGCTCCGGAAACAGAGCCCAGAGCTAAGGAGCTGGAAATTTTACAATATCCCAAAGCTCCTAAGGAGGCAGCTACTCTGCCTGTCCATGAGATCTTGCATGATCTCATGCTCAGAATGTGGGAGACCCCTCTTACCACCTCTCCTCATTCTCGTAGACTTGACACTATGTATCGAGTCCCTCCTTGTCCTGGTTTCCAGAAAACTCAGCTCCCTCACCACGCCATTTTGGTGGAGTCAGCTATGAGAAGGATCAGGAGTGCAGAGACATGCCTCTAATCCCCCAGGACTTGAGTGCAGAACTTTGGATGCTTTTGGACGTCGTACCTTCCAAGCTTCCATGCTTTCTACCAGGATCAGTTCCTATATTTTATATATGGGAATGTTCCTGAAGGAAATCACAGGAGATTTAGAGGTTTTGAGTCCTCTTCTTCCCGAGGATAGAAGACAGGATTTTCTCACATTGCTCAAGCATGCCCAGGATGTTTCCAAATTTGTCAATCGTGCAGCTTTTGACTGTATTGAGTGCATAAGCAGAACCTCTGCCATTGCCATAGGTGCACATAGAATTACCTGGCTCCAGGCATCTGATTTGGAGCTCTGGGTACAAGACAAATTGGGCAATATTCCTTGTACTGGTGAGAACCTGTTTGGCAAAGATTGGCAGGAAAAGGCCAATGAGTTGGATGTTGACAACTCCACCTTGAACAGACTATCCAAGGGCACAGCTGATCCTGCAAGAAAGAAATCTTTCAAGAAACCAATCTTTTCCAGGAAGAAAAGGTTTTATCCTGCTTATTCCCAGCAGGGACGCTCTGCAGGTCAACCTGTCCGGAAAGGTCAGCAACCATCAAAGCAAAGAAAAGCAAAGACTGCTAAGCCTCAACCGCCTCAGCAGTCTTAGCCTCCACAAGGCCTTTGACTTGCATCTAGAGAACTTAGCCTTCCTGGCCCTAAATGGACCAGAGCCTTTCACCATTCCAGGAAGGTTATGTCACTTTGCCCCAAGATGGGGGCAGATAACAGCAGAGCATTGGACACTCTCCATCATAAAAGAGGGGTACAAGCTTCATTTCTTGAGCATGCCCCCTCCCACAATAGTAAAACAGTTCAATTCTCAGACCTCTCTCATCAACCTGTTAGATCAAGAGGTCACCATACTTCTTGCCCAAGGGACGATAGAAGAAGTACAGGATTTTACTCCCCCTATTTCCTTATCCCAAAGAAAAGAGGGGGATACAGACCTATTTTGGACCAAAGAGAATTGAACAAATTCCTGTTCAAAGAGAAAGTCAAGATGATTTCTCTAGGAACTCTGCTGCCATACCTTCAGAGTGAGGATTGGCTTTGTTCTCTAGATCTCAAGGATACGTACACCCATGTTCTCATTCATCCAACTCACAGAAAATTCCTTCGGATCCCTTTTCAAGGAAAGCACTACCAATACAGGGTGCTTCCCTTTGGCCTGGCCTCAGCTCCAAGAGTGTTTACGAAA
Source organism: Ichthyophis bannanicus (assembly GCA_033557465.1). Taxonomy (NCBI): domain Eukaryota; kingdom Metazoa; phylum Chordata; class Amphibia; order Gymnophiona; family Ichthyophiidae; genus Ichthyophis; species Ichthyophis bannanicus. The sequence continues at coordinate 1,253,056,061 of CM066032.1, read as the reverse complement.
TGCTTGGCTGTGGTAGCAGCATTTCTCCGCACTCTAGGCATATTCGTCTTCCCCTACTTAGACGACTGGCTCATTCCAGCCCCATCAGAGCCAGAAGCCAGAGCTTCTCTATCTTGCACAATGCATATCCTTCAGTATTTGGGTTTAGTCATAAACATCCCAAAATCCAGTCTAACTCCCACTCAATCTCTAGAATTCATAGGGGCTTTGCTGGATACCAAAAGGGTGAGGGCCTATCTCCCCTAGGCCAGTTGCCTTCGCATGGTGCAGTTAGCTTCTCAAGCAGTGCTAAAACCTCATCTCCAGGAACAAGCAGGAATGAGTCCTCACATATGGGTATCGGTACCGACGGAGCCTGCGCGGGAACACTCCCCAGCGTCCAAAAGGAAAGCTTTTGGGAGCATTCCACAGCGCCTGCGCACTGCCTTCCCGCCTTTCCGAACCGTCTCTCTCCAGTTCTTCTTTTCCGCGGAGCCAGCAGGTCGTGTTTCCTGTCACCACTGAAGAATTTCTTATTTTCTTATTCTTATTTTCTTTAGTCTTTTTCTTTACAAAAAACCTTTTTCTGTTTACAGTACTTTTTCTTCTGTGGCCCTAGGCCTACAGTCTTTTTCCTCATGGAAAAGCCCGCCTCCGGGTTTAAAAAGTGCACAAAGTGCAGTGGCACTATTTCTGTCACAGACACCCATGACTGGTGTCTAAAATGTTTAGGTCCTGACCATTCCATCGCGGATTGTGAGTCCTGCTCCATGATGTCTAAAAGAGGGTTACAGAATCGGGCAGCCAAGCTCAGTACCCTGTTTCCCTCCGATGCAGCTTCGGTGGCATCGACGTCTTCCAGGGCTTCTTCTTCATCCCATGGATCTCAGGTAACAAAACTTAAGTCCGGTCGGTCCTCAAAGGGTACATCTCCCTCTAAGTATCGAGATGTTCCTGACATTACTATTGAGGAATCCACACCGGCAAAATTACCCCGGCGGGAGGCTCCGGCTTCCAAAGCATTATCTATGGGGTCACAGGTTGACATCGATGGCACGGCCTCGACCGATCACCTGTTACAATGTTCTGGTGTACCGGCGGTTCCCGGTACCAACATCCAGACATTGGTGGTGTCGATGGATCAGAATATTCTGACCATGCAGCGTGCCATTACGGCCTTCATACAAGCTGCGACACCCTCGGTACAACAACAAACCCCGTTGTCGATACCGATTCCGGTTCCGGATCCAGCTCCGGTTCCGATACCAGTACCGCTTGCATCGACTTCAGCATCGAAAGCAGCGATACGGTATCCAGTGATGCCTGTTAGTACCGATTCGGTACCAATGACTCCCGATGTCGATACCCCTCGGTACTCGTATCGGGCTCTGTGAGAGCATCCAGACAGTCGATACTTCGATTCCTCTGATGAATCTGATGCATCAGAGGTTTCCATCGAAGCATCGGAGATTCGTCCTCAGGAACCCTCTTCTCCAAAAAGGAGAATGTCTCCTCCTGAGGACTTGTCTTTCCAGGACTTCATTAGGGAGGTGGCCAGAGGCCTGTCCATTGCAGTAGCCTCTGAAACTGAACCCAGAGCCAAAAAATTGGATATTCTTCAATATCCTAAGGCTCCTAAAGAGGCAGCCATTTTACCAATACATGAGATTCTTTATGACCACATGTTAGGTATATGGGAAACTCCTCTTACCACCTCTCCCTTTTCTCGTAGGTTGGACACCATGTATCGTGTTCCTCCTTGTCCTGGATTTCATAAGACTCAGCTTCCTCACCACTCTATTGTGGTAGAGTCTGCTATGAAAAAAATCAAAAGCACAAGAAGACACTCTTCTGCTCCTCCAGGAAGAGAATGCAGAACCTTAGATGCTTTTGGCAGGAAAATCTTCCAGGCCAGTATGCTTGTAGCCAGAATCAACTCCTATAGTCTCTATATGGGGATGTTTCTAAAAGAGGTTACAGACCATCTACACACCTTATCTCCTTTTATGTCAGAAGATAAGAGAGAAGAATATATTACCTGGCTTAAACATGCACAGGATGTATCCAAGTTTTCCAATCGTGCAGCCTTTGACTCCTTTGAGGGTGCCAGTAGAGCTTCGGCTATTGCCATAGGTGCACGCAGAGTAGCTTGGTTACAAGCCTCTGATTTGGAATCCTGGGTACAGGATGGTCTGGGCAACCTTCCCTGTACAGGGGAAAACCTGTTTGGCAAAGATTGGCAAGCAAAAGCCACCCAGATGGATGCTGAAAATTCTGCTTTAGATAGACTTTCAAAGTCTACTACTACTCCTTTCAAGAAGAGGTTATTCAAGAAAGGATCTTTCCCAAAAAAAGGGAAATTTTCTTCTGGTTATGCTTATGCCTCTTCTCAGGGTCGTTTTGCTACAAAGAGACAGCAACAACCAAAACAGGCCAAGCCTCAGGCTGCGAGGACTGCTACAGCCTAACAGCCTCAGCCTCCTCAGGGCCTTTGACTTTCCACTAGAGAACTTAGCATTTCTGGCTCTAGAACATCCAGAGCCTCTCACCATCCCAGGAAGGTTAACTCATTTTGCTCCCAGATGGGAACAAATCACAGCAGAGCACTGGACCCTCTCCATTATAAGGGAGGGATACAAGCTACATTTCTTAAACCTTCCTCCTCACACCATGGTGAAACAGTTCAACTCTCCATCATCTCTTCTCGACCTTCTAGGTCAGGAGATTGCTACCCTTCTTGCCCAAGGGGCAATAGAAGAAGTACCCCTTCTTCAACAGGACTCAGGGTTCTACTCCCCCTATTTTCTCATCCCAAAGCAAACAGGGGGCTACAGACCCATCCTAAATCTCAGAGAGTTGAACAAGTTTCTATGCAAGGAGAAATTCAAGATGATTTCTCTTGGTACTCTCCTTCCATACCTCCAGAGTCAGGACTGGTTTTGTTCTCTAGACCTCAAGGATGCGTACACCCATGTCCTCATCCATCCAACACACAGAAGGTTCCTTCAGTTCCTTTACCAAGGAAAGCACTACCAATACAGAGTGCTTCCTTTCGGTCTGGCCTCTGCTCCAAGAGTGTTCACAAAATGCATGGCAGTGGTAGCTGCATTTTTACGCACTCTAGAGATATTCAAATTCCCATATCTGGACAACTGGCTCATTCGAGCTCCATCCCAGTCAGAGGCCCAGACCTCCCTGGCCTGCACAAGGCGTGTTCTTCAGTATCTGGGACTGGTAATCAACATTTCAAAATCCCATCTCACCCCTACTCAGTCCCTAGAGTTCATAGGGGCCTTACTGGATACCACAACTGCAAGGGCCTATCTTCCCCAGGCCCGTTGCCTACGCCTAGTGCAGTTAGCCTCCCAGATTCAGTTTAAAATCCCATTTAACTGCTCGAGAGTTGTTGCAACTCTTAGGCCACATGGCTTCCACAGTGCATGTGGTTCCTTATGCTCGCCTTCACATGAGGGCAGCTCAATGGACTCTATCCTCCCAGTGGACCCAGGCATCAGGTTGCCTGTCAGACAAAATAGCAACCTCCAGTCGCCTCTTTTGGTCCCTCCACTGGTGGAAGTCCACTCAAAATCTGTTGTTGGGATCCCCCTTTCAACAAAGTACTATTGGAAATGTGTATGTTCGTTGTTTATTGTAAACCGCACTGATGCTGAATAGCGCGGTATAAAAGAGACTTTAAATAAAATAAATTTAAATAAAATAACAGGTGCTACCCCAAGCAACCCTTACAACAGATGCCTCTCCAAAGGGTTGGAGAGCTCATCTCCAAGACCTCTCCACTCAGGGCATCTGGTCTCCACAGGAGACATCTCTTCATATCAACCTCTTAGAGCTCAGAGCAATCTTCTTGGCTCTCAGAGTATTTCACACCCTGCTCAGCTACAAGACAGTCCTCATACATACGGACAATCAGGTAGCCATGTTCTATGTGAACAAGCTGGGGAGGACAGGCTCTCTGTCACTCTGCAACGAAGCTCTGAGATTGTGGGCTTTCACCAGAGAGCATCAAATCCATCTCATGGCAGTGTATCTCCCAGGGGTTCAAAACTCTTGGGCAGACAGACTCAGTCGAGTTCTGCTTCCACACGAATGGTCCCTCCATGGGGACCAGGTAGCCAGGATCTTCCGGATTTGGGATACCCCAGACATAGACCTATTTGCAAGTCCGTGGAATGCCAAACTTCCCCGGTTTTGTTCCAGGATTCCATGTCAGGGAGTTCAGGCCAGGGATGCCTTCCTCCTTCACTGGGGGCAAGACTTCCTCTATGCCTTTCCACCTATTCCCCTAATCCCCAAGACTCTGTTCAAGCTTCAGAGAGACAAGGGGTCTATGATCCTCATAGCACCACATTGGCCACGCCAAGTGTGGTACCCTCTACTTCTGCATCTCTCTCAAGCTCCCTCCCTGGACCTGGGGTCTGCTCCAGATCTCCTCTCCCAAGAGGAGGGAACCCTGTGGCATCCAAATCCTCAGTCTCTTCATCTCAGGGCCTGGTTGCTGAAGGCCTAGACCTTCAAGATTTACACCTTTCTCAGCAAGTGAAGGATATCCTTCATGCTTCCAGAAAGCCTTCTACCAGACGCTCTTATGCTTTTAAATGGAAAAGGTTTTCCATTTGGTGTGCAGAAAATGGTCTTAACCCTTCTGCAATACCTTTGAATTCGTTACTGGACTATTTGCTGCATTTATCCCATGCAGGCCTTAAAACAAATTCAATCAGGGTCCATTTGAGTGCTATTGCAGCATCCCTGAAGCCTCTTAATGAACAACCTATTTCCTCTCATCCTTTTATAGCAAGATTCATGAGAGGCCTTCTTTTAACTAAACCTCCCATTAGACCACCCCCAGTGGCATCGGACTTAAATCTGGTTCTTGGCCAGCTTATGAAGCTACCCTTTGAACCCTTAGCCATTACCTCCTTGAAATTCCTTTCCTGGAAGGTTCTTTTTCTCATTGCACTCACTTCAGCTCGCCGTATCAGTGAGTTGCAAGCTCTAGTGGCTAATCCTCCTTATACAAGGTTCTATCATGACAAGGTAGTTCTCAGAACTAATCCACACTTTATGCCTAAAGTGCTCTCACCTTTTCATCTGAACCAGGAGGTATATTTACCTGTCTTCTTTCCAGGACCTCATGCATCAAGTGCAGAGAGGAGTCTTCATACCCTGGATTGCAAAAGGGCACTTGCTTTCTATTTACAAAGAACACAGCAACATAGAAAGTCCTCTCAACTTTTTGTTGGTTTTGATCCTTCCCATTTAGGACTTCCAGTCTCTAAGAGAACTCTGTCCAATTGGATTGCTCAGTGTATTTCCTTTGCCTACCAGAGTAAGAATCGTTCTCTTGAAGGCCATGTCACAGCTCACAATGTGAGGGCCATGGCAGCCTCTATGGCTCATCTAAACTCTGTGTCCATCGACCAAATCTGTCGAGCAGCCACCTGGGCCTCGGTTCATACCTTCACAGCCCATTACTGCTTGGACAAGGATTCCCGCCGGGATGCCTTGTTTGGTCAGGCTGTTCTCAAGCACCTGTTCCATACCTAATCAACTCCTGCCCTCCATCCCTGACTGGATGCCTGAGATTCATAGGTGGAGATGGAGCCCTCTAGGGACTCACAATCTGGGTGATCTCCCAGGCATCTCTAGCTGGGGAGTCCCCATATGTGAAGACTCATTACTGCTTGTTCCTGGAGATAGCACAGTTACTTACCTGTAACAGGTGATCTCTGGGAACAGCAGGAATTAGTCTTCACAACCCTCCCACCTCCCCTAGGAGTTGTATCTCTCTATCTTTCCTTTCCTCTCTCTCTCTTTGTCTCAGCTTTAAAACTCGAACTGGAGAGAGACGGTTGGGAAAGGCGGGAAGGCAGCGCGCAGGCGATGTGGAATGCTCCCAAAAGCTTTCCTTTTGGACGCTGGGGAGCGTTCCCGCGCAGGCTCCGTTGGTACCGACGATACCCATATGTGAAGACTAATTCCTGCTGTTCCCAGAGATCACCTGTTACAGGTAAGTAACTGTGCTTTCTCACTGCCCGAGAGATGCTACAGCTACTAGGCCACATGGCATCCACAGTGCATGTGGTTCCTTATGCTCGCCTCCATATGAGAGCAGCCCAGTGGACCTTATCCACCCAATGGACTCAGGCATCAGGGTGCCTGTCAGACAAAATAGCAAACACAAGTCACCTTATTTTGTCCCTCCAATGGTGGCAGTCCATTCAAAACCTGTTGCTGGGGTCCCCTTTTCAACAACCTTTACCTCAGGCAACTCTCACAACAGATGCTTCACCAATGGATTGGCGAACTCATCCACAAGACCTCTCCACCCAGGGCACCTGGACTTCACAGGAGACTCATTTAAATATCAATCTCTTAGAGCTCAGAGCAATCTTCCTTGCTCTTCAAGTGTTCCATACCCTGCTCAGCTACAAGACAGTCCTCATTCATACGGACAATCAGGTAGCGATGTTCTGTGTGAACAAGCAGGGGGGAACAGGCTCTCTGTTGCTTTGCAACGAAGCTTTTCGACTATGGGCCCTCGCCAGAGAGCATCAGATTCATCTCCTGGCATTGTACCTCCCAGGTATACAAAACTCTTGGGCAGACAGACTCAGTTGAGTTCTGCTTCCACATGAATGGTCTCTACATGCAGACCAGGTGGCCAAGATCTTTCAAATTTGGGGAACCCCGTACATAGATCTCTTTGCAAGTCCGTTGAATGCCAGACTTCCCCGGTTCTGTTCCAGAATTCTGGCTCAGGGCTCTTAGGCCAAGGATGCTTTCCTCCTTCATTGGGGTCAAAACTTCCTTTATGCCTTTCCACCCATTCCCCTAATTCCCAAAACCCTGTTCAAGCTTCAGAGAGACAGAGGCCGTATGATTCTCATAGCTCCACATTGGTCACGGCAGATGTGGTACCCTCTGCTTCTACATTTCTCTCAAGCTCCGTCTCTGGAGTTAGGGTCTACTCCAGATCTCCTGTCCCAGGAGGACGGGATCTTATGGCATCCCAATCCCCAGTTTCTGCATCTCAGGGCTTGGTTGCTGAAGGCCTAGATCTTCATGATTTTAACCTTTCTCAGCAAGTAAAGGATGTTCTTTATGCTTCCAGAAAACCTTCCACAAGACGCTCTTATGCTTTCAAGTGGAAAAGGTTTACCATATGGTGCTCGCAGAAGGGTCTTAACCCCCTTGCGATACCTCTGGAATCATTACTTGACTATCTCCTTCATTTATCCAATGCAGGACTTAAGACTAACTCGGTAAGAGTCCATTTGAGTGCTATTGCAGCTTCTTTCAAGCCTTTAAATGAACAACCTATTTCCTCCCATCCTCTTATAGCAAGATTTATGAGAGGCCTCCTTCTAACTAAGCCTCCCATTAGGTCACCACCAGTGGCATGGGGCTTAAACCTGGTTCTTGGCCAGTTTATCAAGCCACCTATCGAACCTTTAGCTACTACCTCGTTGAAGTTCCTTTCCTGGAAAGTTATCTTTCTCATTACAATCACATCAGCACGTCGCATCAGTGAGTTGCGAGCACTAGTGGCTGATCCTCCTTATACAAGGTTCCATCATGACAAGGTAATCCTTAGGACTCATCCACACTTTATGCCAAAGGTGGTCTCGTCTTTTCATTTAAACCAAGCGGTCTACCTGCCTGTATTTTTTCCAAGGCCTCATGCATCAAATGCAGAAAGGAATCTTCATACTTTGGACTGTAAAAGAGCTTTAGCCTTTTACTTGCAAAGAACACAGCAACATAGAAAGTCCTCTCAACTCTTTGCTGCTTTTGATCCTTCTCACTTGGGACTTCCAGTCTCCAAGCAGACACTATCCAACTGGATTGAACAGTGTTTTTCCTTTGCCTATCAGAGTAAGAATCTTCCTCTGGAGGGCCATGTCACAGCTCACAATGTGAGAGCCATGGCAGCTTCAATGGCTCATCTGCACTCTGTGTCTATCGACGACATCTGTCAAGCAGCTACCTGGGCCTCAGTTCATACCTTCACAGCCCATTACTGCTTGGACAAGGACTCCCGCCGGGATGCCTTGTTTGGTCAGGCTGTTCTCCAACACCTGTTTCATACCTATTCAACTCCTACCCACCATCCCTGGTAGGATGCCAGAGATCCATGGGGGGAAGTGGAGCCCTTTCACAGGAATGCACAACTTCTGGGGTTCTCTCCCTGGCATCTGAAGCTAGGGAGTCCCCATATGTGAAGACTACATTCCTGCTTGTTCCTGGAGATAGCATAGTTACTCACCTGTAACAGGTGATCTCCGGGAACAGCAGGAATTTAGTCTTCACAGCCCACCCACCTCCCCTAGGAGTTGTATTTCTCTATCTATCTCTTTCTCTTTCCCTCTCTCTCTCTTGCTTTGTCTCAGCTTTAAACTCAACTGGAGAGAGGCAGTTGGGAAAGGCTGGAAGGCAGCACGCAGGCGCTGTGGGATACTCCCAAAAGCTTTCCAATTGGACGCTGGGGAGCGTTCCCGCGCAGGCTCCGTCGGTACCGACGATACCCATATGTGAAGACTAAATTCCTGCTGTTCCCGGAGATCACCTGTTACAGGTGAGTAACTATGCTTTATTTTCACATATAGGTGAATGTTGCTGATAGTTTTTGTGGTTTTTAAGTTATCATTTTTTCTTTGTCACATTGTTTACTATATATATATATATATATATATGTAATTTCATGTAACTTGTTTATATATATATATATGTATTTATTATGAATATTTGTATATAGTCTCTTTTTTAATAGTTGATACACTTACTTTATGAAGTGGAATTGATTATGTTTTTACACGATTTATGTTTATTTATTATCAGTTCATGTATGTACTGCTTTTAGTTTTTATCTGTTGGCTCTGCTGTTGCTGTTTTTATGATTTTGTTTCTTTGCTTGATGAGAGTTTTTTATAGGAAGTTTTTATGTTTTTATTATATTTATGTATGCTTTATTCATTCGTTTTAGCAGATTATAGTCCCTGAAGAAGGCTGTGTTGGGCTTTGTTCCTGTTAATGTTTACCTGTACTTATCAGGCTTAATAAAGCTTTTGGTTTGTTACTCACTTCTTTGGTTTGTTTGCTGTGGGACTTGCGAGTACTTATGCCTCCTGTTGTGGACTGGAACAAACTCTCTCCATCCGTACGTCAGACTTCCTCTCTTCCCCTTTTCAAATCGATGTTAAAAGCTCACCTCTTTTGGATCCTAATCTCCTGTTCCTTGTCATCTCTCTGGGCCAGTCCGGCACTTGAGGGTTGTCAACCTTCTCCAGCAGCTGAGGACTGAAAGCAGAATCTTTTCTGTGATCTAGCATCTGGCTCCCCCTACTAGCTCACCTCAGTCTTTCAGTCCTCAGCAGCTGGAAGGGACGTTCGTTTTCTGGCTCCCGGTTCACTGGCTGTTTAAGGCTTTACTTTCTGTTCTTTTTTTCTTTTTTGTTTAGTTAGTAGTTCTGTGGCTCCGATTGCGATAGTGTGGGAAAGCCCTAGCTGGGGGGTTTTCTGTGAAATAAGTGGGGCTCTTGGCTTGGCCTGAGCTCAGCAGCGTCAGTTCTTCCCGCGGAGGCAGAGCCTGTCTCAATCTGGGGAGCAGAGGCTGGAGCATAGCTTAACAGCGGAGCGGGGAGCCCCCGGACACCGACCGCATCTTTCTGAATCAATCAGGACCCCCCGGGAGCGCGGGTCTGAGGCGGCACGAACGCCATTACTACAGGTGCTGTTCTCCAGCACAGGATAGACCGTTCTCGCTAGCAGCGGGAGTGCGCGTTGTCCTTGCTGAATCCCGGGCTGTGTTGGCGACAGGTTAGTCTGTTTGTGTTGAGCCGTTCTTCTTTTGACGCTGCAGGTCTCTGCGTTATTTGGGGTGCCCGGGGGTAGATCGTTCCTCCGCCGACATGGATAGCAGGCCTGACGCGAGTGTTGCTCACAAGGCCGGTCAGAGCGTGTCGGAAATGGTGGGAAAGGCAGCCATTTCTGTTAAGGCGCCAGGTTTGAACGCCATTTCAGAAAAGCCGGCAAAAAAGAAGGGCAAATCAAAAAAGCCGGCAGGGGTGGAGGAAGCTCCTTCACTGCACGTGGCTGCAGCTCAGAGTGCCTTTCAGTCGGTGTTTTCGGCAGATTTCATTTTGGAAATGCATCGGGCTTACTGCATGAAACAGCGGCAGTCTCAGGGGGCAGAGCCTGCCTCTCTTGCTGCCTCAGGCCAGGAAGCGGATCTTTCTGCCTGGGACCTGGGGGAGGGCTCTTCCCAGTCGGTCCGCGGTGCGCCAGGGGAGGCCGATGGTTTTGGTTTTTCCTTCCCGGCGCCCTCAGCCATGGAAGAAGGAGACGTTGGGGAATCTGATATGGATCCTTGGCTGGGGAATTCAGCAGATAGTGAGTTGGGGGATGCGGATGATCCGAATTTTTTTCGGGTATTCCGGAAAGAGGAATTGGCACCTCTTATCTCCCAGACGTTAGCAGCGTTAAATATTGAGCTGCCTGCGGTGCCCGACCTGCCGTTGGAGGATCCCCTCCTCCGGGGGTTTAAGTCAGATCAGAAGTGTTTCCCAGTACACCGAGTAATGAAGCAAATGGTGGAGTCTGAATGGGAATGCCCGGAGGCCACCTTGCGGGGGGCTAGGGCGATCGGTCGAATGTACCCCCTACCGCAGGAGGAACAAGACTTGCTGAAAATGCCTAAGGTCGATGCCCTTGTCTCGGCGGTGACTAAAAAGACCACTATTCCCGTGGAGGGCGGAGCGGCCCTCAAGGATTTACAAGATAGGCGGCTGGAGACTCTCCTCAAGCAGACATTTGAGACGTGCGCATTGACGCTCCGAGCGTCTATCTGTGGGGCTTATGTTTCCCGAGCGTTGTCCCCCTCAGCCCCCTCTGGTGGCGGCGTAGTGGTACCACCGGGGCTGGGGAGCGCATAAGAAATAGGGGTTTTAGGGTTGACCTGTTGTGAGGGTCAATGAGGTAGCAGCCCTCTGTGTCAGCCTCATGGTCATTTTCCCAAAAAGCAACTCTTAGCCAAGTGTAGGGTAAAGAAAAGGCATTTATTTCACCTTTGCGCAAAAAGAAGTTCAAAATAGGCGGTTATGAGTAACAGAGCGATAACTTTCCTTGTATCAAAAATGTACATCAGCAAAACATTCAAAGTAACATTGTTAACCTTCACAAACTCAAAGCATAAGGTCTCCTGTATTCTTTTCATACACTGGGTTTGCTTCCCTTAACTTAAACACTTCTCATTGTGCAATAATTACAGTCCATCGGTTCAATGGCTTCCATAACCTCAGATTCACCTGGCAGCCATTCCATTTCTGAGGGGTCCGAATCTGATGTCTCAGGGATGTTAAAATCTGACTTTCTAAAAGCATGCCATACCGTATCCCAGTGTTGGCTTGACAGTTTGGGGCGTCGGCTTTTAGGTATGTTGTAACACCCTGGATTTTCTGCTGTTACAGGATTAAAAGTTTGCTTATTCCAGTCTTTGGCAGCACTAACCTTTTTCCTATAAAGATTATCTGGTATTTCTGGTTTAAAACTGTCCTTATCATCCAGATAAAAGTTAGTCCTTTGTTTCTCTCTTGGTCTAGGCCTTGGTAGACAATTACAGGCACCAACTGTTTCCCCTTTAAACTTCCTGCAATCCCTTTTGTGTAAGGCTTGAGGCCTAGTCTGAATGTCCTCCGCTTCAGGCAGTTTCCAGTGATCCCAGGATATCTTTCCTGCTTTAGAATAGGGTATAACTCTTTTGAGGCAGGGCTGCTGCTGAGGCGCCTGTCTTCCACCTCCACCCCTGTGGCCGTTGGCTACTGGCCGCGCCCTCTCAGCTATGTCCTCTTCCCCATGCCTCTGAATCTTTCTTTCATCTTTCAGGTCACTTTTATAAAAACTTTTAAAAGTACCTTTTCCTCCTTGAAGGTTCCTTTCCAGTGGATATATCTTCCTCTGCTTGTATCCCCGTCCTTCTCCTTGGACAAGGCTTCCTCTCCAGCTGGAAGGGTAAGCACCTCCTTCCTTGGCTGCACTCTGTAATACTGCCCCTTGCAGTTGTGTATGGCCTTCCTCTAGGCCTGCTCTTGGGCCTTCACCTCGGCCTGCTCTCCCAGTAGCTTTCACTCCTTGAGTTATTCTGGGTCTGTCAGTGACTTCACCCCAGTCTCTGACTCCGGCTTCTGGAGCTGCTCTTGGCACTGCTTCCTGTAATGCTCTCTGTGAAGCTCTCTGCCAAGCTCCTTGCCTCTCCCCTTGTAATGCTCTGTCCCTGCTTAAATCGAGACCAGCTGCTTCTGGGACCTGCCCATAGAGGCGTGGTTCCTCTGCTTCCAGGCTTGCTCTCCTGCTCCCTCTATGTGTACCTTCATGTAATTGCGGGTAAATCTTGTTTTTTTCAAGATTTAAAACTTTTTTTCTTTGTGTCAGAGGGCCTGCAGTATCACAGCGTCCATTCGGTGGATGCAGGGTGCCCTCCGTGCCCCTGCAGAGGCCGAGGAGGCCGCAAAAATGGAGTCAGCCGCAGCGTATTTGGCAGACACTTTTTATGATCTCGTGCGGATTTCGGCAAAATCCATGGCTTCGGTCATAGCGGCTCGCAGGTTTTTATGGCTCCGCAATTGGGTGGCGGATGCGTCGTCTAAAGCGCGGCTTAGCAAGCTTCCGTATAAGGGCACGCTCCTGTTTGGGGCTGCCTTAGAAAAGATCGTCAAAGACTTGGGTGACTCCAAGGGGGGTTGCCTCCCGGAGGATCGCCCGAGGGTGCAGCGACCCGGTGGCGGTTTCCGGGGACAGTCCCGGGAGGCACGTAGGTTTCGAGGTGCGAGGTTTGCTCCTTATGCGCGAGGACGGTTATCCACCCGTGGTCAGTCCTTTCGTGGGGCTCGGGGGTTCGGCAGGGATTTCTTCCCCACCCAGCCGAATCCAGGCAAAAAGTCCCAATGAAGGGACGTTGGTCCAGACGGAGATTCCGGTGGGAGGACGGTTACGCCAATTTCTATCCGTCTGGACCAGCATAACCACAGATCAGTGGGTCCTGGAAATCATCCAGGACGGCTATGCGCTGGAGTTTGCACAACCATTGGCGGAAGCGTTCGTGGTGTCTCCATGTGGTTCACAAGCCAAAGCGCTGGCGGTGGCGGAGACGCTTCAGCGTTTGGTGCGTCTGCGGGCCGTGGTCCCAGTTCCCTCCGACCAGTGCGGCTTAGGTCGGTACTCGATTTATTTCGTGGTGCCCAAGAAGGAAGGGTCCTTCCGTCCGATCTTGGACCTCAAGCACGTAAACCGTTGCCTTCGCGTTCCGCACTTTCGCATGGAGACTCTACGTTCCGTAATCACGTCCGTGCAGCCGTCCGAAGTCCTTATCTCCATAGATCTCACGGAAGCTTATCTCCATATTCCAGTAAGGGCGGAGCATCAACGTTTTTTGCGTTTCGCCGTGCCAATGGGGCATTTCCAGTTCCAGGCCTTGCCTTTCAGGCTGGCAACGGCGCCTCAGACATTCACAAAGGTGATGGTGGTAGTCGCGGCGGCGTTGAGGCGCAACGGGTTGCTCGTACATCCTTATCTGGACGACTGGCAAATTCGGGCGCCCTCGGTGGCCGAGTCTCGAGAGGCTACGGGGAAAGTGGTATCGCTACTGGAAAGCCTTGGCTGGGTCGCAAACCGAGCCAAGAGTCAGCTGGTGCCGGTGCAGCGGCTCTTGTATCTGGGTGAGCTGTCCGACACGAGCGTGGGCGCAGTTTTTCTGCCAGAGACCCGCGTTCAGAAGATCTGGAGCCAGATCAGAGTTTTCTTGCGGCTCAAAGCTCCGTCAGCATGGCGTTATTTGCAGCTTCTCGGTTCCATGGCAGCGACCTTGGACCTTGTTCCCTGGGCTCGGGCGCGCATGCGACCATTACAACATTCACTGCTGACCCGGTGGTCTCTGCAGCGGCACTCGTTGGACCGGAAGTTGGTCCACACGCCAGAGGCGCGCCTCAGTCTTCAGTGGTGGTTGAATCTGGTTCATCTGCGAGCAGGCGTTCCTTTGCGACAGCCGGACTGGCTGCTTCTCACGACCGATGCCAGCCTAGCAGGTTGGGGGGCCCATTGTCAGGCCCGGTTCGTGCAGGGAGTTTGGTCCCCGCTGAAGACCACGTTTTCCATCAATCTGTTAGAACTCACCACCGTCTGTCCTCGCTCTGTTGGCCTTTGCGTCTCTGGTCGAGCAGAAGGCCGTGCGGGTGTTTTCCGACAACGCGGTCACAGTCTCGTACATCAATCGTCAAGGAGGGACGGGCAGTGCGTCTCTCTTGGAAGAGAGCCTACGGTTGATGGACTGGGCAGAGTCGCACTTGGTAGCCCTGTCAGCGGCGCATGTAGCGGGTCGCGACAATGTGCAAGCAGACTACCTCAGTCGGCATGTCGTGGATCCAGGAGAATGGGAATTGCACGAGGAAGTGTTTCGCGAGCTGTCCCGCCATTGGGGTCAGCCGGTTATGGACCTCATGGCCACCTTCGACAATGCCAAGGCGGGGCGGTTTTACAGCCGGAGAAGAGATTTCATGTCGGAAGGCCTGGACAGTCTAGCGCAGCCGTGGCCGACGGGGGTGCTGCTGTACGTCTTTCCCCCCTGGCCTCTGATAGGCAAGGTCATCCGGAGGGCACAGAGGCACGACAGGCAGCTGATTCTGATAGCCCCGGATTGGCCCAGGCGGGCTTGGTACGCGGATCTGATTCGGCTCCTTCTCGACAAGGCCTGGCGGCTGCCCGCCCAGTCGGACCTGCTGAGGCAAGGGCCGCTTTTCATGCCGGACGTGGATCGCTTCTCTCTTACGGCTTGGCTCTTGAGAGGAACAAGTTGAGGAGCCGTGGATATTCGCCGGCGGTGGTCTCCACTCTGTTAGGGGCACGGAGGCCTTCGACTTCGCTGGCATACGTTCGCGTCTGGTGCGTCTTTGAGCGCTGGTGCGCGCAGCGGAGTTTGTCTCCGCTCAAGGCTCTCATTCCTGACATTCTGTCTTTTCTGCAGGATGGTCTCGATAAGGGGTTGGCGCTCGCGACCCTCAAGGTGCAGTTGGCGGCTCTGGCGTGTTTTCGGGGCAAGGTGAGCGGGGGGCTTCTCGCCTCTCATCCGGATGTGGTCCGTTTCTTGCGGGCTGTACGGAATATCCGTCCTCCGGTGCGTTCTGTAGTGCCAGCCTTGGATCTCAATTTGGTGCTCAAGGCTTTGGCGAAGCCGCCATTTGAACCATCTAAGGAGGTCTCTCTCCGGGATCTTTCCTGGAAGACAGTTTTCCTGGTGGCCTTATGTTCGGCGAGGCGCGTGTCGGATCTTCAGGTGCTCTCTTGTCGCGAGTCTTTCCTGCAGTTTTCACCGGAAAAGTTGACTTTGAGACCGGTGCCCTCTTTTCTTCCCAAGGTGGTCTCCAGTTTCCATGTGAATCAGTCTATATCGCTGCCGACCTTTCCGGTGCGAGAAGGTCAGCCCATTGAGGCGGTCCTCCGGAGCTTAGATTTAGGCAGGGTGCTTAAGAGATATTTGCGCCGCACGGCGGCGTTTCGCAAGACGGACAGGCTGTTCGTGTTGTTTGGAGGACCGCGGAAGGGTGAAGCAGCCTCCAAGGCGTCCATCGCTAGATGGGTGAAACAGGCCGTTGTAGCAGCTTACCAGGCGTGTGGCAGGGCGCTCCTGGAGGGCTTCCGGGCGCATTCCACGCGGGGTTTGGCTACATCCTGGGCGGAGTTTGCCTTGATCCCACCGGTAGAGATTTGTAGGGCGGCGACGTGGTCTTTGCTGCACACTTTTGCCAGGCATTATAGATTAGATGTTCAGGCTCGCAGGGATGCTATTGTGGGGACGTCGGCCGTTATTGCGGGGCTGGCGGGTCCCTCCCGGGGCTAGGTACTGCTTTGGTACTACCCTCAAGTGCCGGACTGGCCCGGAGAGATGACAAGGAAGACGAAATTAGGCCTTACCTGCTAATTGTCTTTCCTTTAATTCTCTCCGGGCCAGTCCGGAAACCACCCGGTACATGGTCCTAATGTCTTCTCTCAGGTGATTTCGGGGATCTTCTGGCCAGATTCGCGTTCGCTGTTTCCTGGGGATCGCGCGGAGTGGGCTTCGACAAGCATCTGACAGTGTTTCGGCTCGGATAGCTTGCTCACTCGGTTTCAGGAGGTTCCTCGCTCCATTAGCTATAAGAAAA
This sequence comes from Ichthyophis bannanicus, assembly GCA_033557465.1. Taxonomy (NCBI): domain Eukaryota; kingdom Metazoa; phylum Chordata; class Amphibia; order Gymnophiona; family Ichthyophiidae; genus Ichthyophis; species Ichthyophis bannanicus. Next base: position 1,253,039,874 of record CM066032.1, on the reverse strand, counting down.
AAAAAAATTGAAAAACTCCATCTCCAAAGAAAAGGAACATAAGAAACGCTGTTTCAGACTGGCTTATGCGTTTCAAATTTCGGAGGCGATGAGACCTCGTCCGCGGATGCCTTCTTCCGGTTGAGGCAGGCTTGCTTCCGCGCGGGTTTGGTTTGTTTTTGTATTTTCTAGACGTTTAGGGTATTCAGAGTTAACGGTTTTATCCACTACTTATCACGTTTAGACTGAGGTGAGCCAGTAGGGGGAGCCAGATGCTAGATCACAGAAAAGATTCTGCTTTCAGTCCTCAGCTGCTGGAGAAGGTTGACAACCCTCAAGTGCCGGACTGGCCCGGAGAGAATTAAAGGAAAGACAATTAGCAGGTAAGGACTAATTTCGTCTTTTCCTTGTAACTCCTTTCCTTCTTTTTTGTACCCTCATTGGCTGGAAAGGTTGTCAGATGGTCCAGGGGGGATGGGGGCCAGGGCTCCTGGACCTTCCGCGTTACTATCTCATAGCGCAACTCAAAGGGGTTGTATCATGGAGCCGGGAACCCCAGAAGCACTGGGTTAGAATAGAAAGGGAGACAACGGCAGGGGGCTCACTGGCGGAACTGCTGTGGCAGGAGAAACAGGAAAACCCGTAGGTGGGCCACATGTTAGCGTAGCATCTGGCAGGGAAACAAGTCTCTTTATCTTTATCTTTTATCTTTATCTTTATCTTTATTTGAGGCTTAATATACTGCTCTATGCAATTGCGTCAGAGCAGTGCACAAAGTACATAAAGGCTGCAAGGAAAAAAGAAAGGAACGCCAAATGTGTGATAGGATAGATAAGAGAGGAGGAAAGAGCTGAAGAGAAGGGTCAGGTAGCAAATGGGGGCTATAAGAAATCAGCGAGGGGGAGGGGAGAGAGGAGAGGGAGGTGGGGGAAGATCAAACGCAAGGCAAAAGAGATAAGTCTTCAGGCGGGTCTTGAAGGTTTTCAGGGAGGGTTCCAGGCGGAGGTCCAGGGGAAGCGAATTCCAGAGATGGGGCCCAAGGAAGTAAAAGGCGGAGGAGCGGGTGGATTCGAGGTGGGCTTGTGAAGGGGAGGGTAGGGTCAGACGGTTAGCATGGATGGAACGAAGAGAGCGGTAGGGAGTATGAAGGTGAATCTGGTCAGCGAGGTAGAGAGGAGTGCCCGTGTGAATGGATTTGTCTCCCAGGTGATGGTGCCTCCACTTGCTTTCAAAAAGGGAAGGGCCCCAGCCCACAAGTTTGGAGGAGGTGGGAGAGGCAGGGCTTAAGTCTGGTTCACCAGCTTTTTCACAAGGGGAAGCTCTGGCCTTTTGAAGGGTTAAAGGATACTTATAAGCTGGAGGGGTGGGATCATTTCCATCTCTTGTCATAACAGGCAGTGTGGGCAGATCTGGCAAGAGAGAGAACATGGTTCGAGGTGCTGTGTGTGTGTGTGGGGGGGGGGTTATGGGGAAGAAACAAATACTGTCACAACTGTATAGGGGTCTTAATAGCGATGAATCATTGAAACCTAACTACATACTTCACTGGGAGAGAGATTTGGGAAAGCAGTGGACGGAAGAGGAGTGGCAGGATTTAGTCCAAGGGATTTCGAAACAGGCCATGTGGTCTTTTTCTGTTGTCATGTTTCTATCTAGTCTGTCCTTCCATATCAACAACTACAACAGTCCCCTTTTTTCCTTTAGAGATCCTCTGTGTTTGTCCCATGCTTTTTTTAATTCGGTTACTGTCCTCATCTCTACCACCTCCACTGGGAGACTATTCCATGAATCCACCACTCTTTCCATAAAGAAATAGTTCCGCAAATCACTCCTGAATCTATCCCCCTTCACCCTCATCCCATGTCCCCTCGTAGCAGAACTTGCTTTCAATTGAAAGAGGCTCTCCCCCTGAACATTTATGCCACGGGAGTATTTAAACATCTCACTTATATCACCTCTATCTCGCCTTTCCTCTAAGGTGTACATATTAAGATCCTTAAGTCTGTCCTCATATGCTTTATAATGAAGACCACTAACAATTTTAGTAGCCACCCTCTGCACCGACTCCATCCTGTTCACATACTTTTGAAGGTGCGGTCTCCAGAATTGCACACTATACTCCAAATGAGTTTGCACCAAAGACTTATACAGAGGCACTATCATCTCCTTTTTTCTGCTAGCCATTCCTCTCCATATGCACCCAAGCATCCTTCTAGCTTTTGCTGTTGCCTTTTCTACCTGTTTAGCTACTTTAAGATTATCAGACACAACCACGCCCAGGTCCCTCTCTTCTTTAGTGGACTCAGTAGCCGCCAGCTTGGTGGAAAATGGTTATAAGGTGCTGCTATGCTGGTATCTGACACAAGAGCATTTATTCAAAGCTGGGGTGATCCCGTCTGAGGCCTTTTGGTGGCAGTGTGGGGAATGAGGTATCTGTTTTCACTTGTGGTGGGAATGTCAGGAGGTGCAGAAGTACTGGAGCAGGATAATTAACTTCATGGAGGAAATGCCTGGGGGTCACCCTACCCACGCTGTCCTTAGGTCTTCCTGTTGCACCTGCAAGTGGAAGGCTGTGCCTGGGAAGCTGCAGGGGGTGGTGAGGCACTGCATATTGGCAGGGCAGTGCGAGATAGCTGCACAATGGAATCAGACCCGGCTCCCAGTTGTGTTGAACTGGTTTCGCAGACTAGGGTATTTTTATTCAATGCATAGACTGGCAGCCCTGAAACAGGGTCGTGCAGCGGCGGTAGCAATGCAATAAGAACATAAGATATGCCATACTGGTTCAGACCAAGGTCCATCAAGCCCAGTATCCTGTTTCCAACAGTGGCCAATCTAGGTCATACGTACCTAGCAGTTTCCCCAAGAGACACAGGTTCCACAATGCTTGTACTGGGTCAAACATTGATATCCTGGGCCCCTTCTTAATAATGGTTTATGGACCTTTCCTCCAGGAACTTGTCCAAACCTTTTTTAAACCCAGCTACACTAACAGCCTTTACTACATCCTCCGGTAACAAATTCCAGAGTTTGATTACACGTTGAGTGAAAAAATATTTTCTTTTATTAGTCTTAAATAGTTTACCCTGTAGCTTCATTGCATGTCCCCTAGTCTTTCTATATTCTGATAACATAAACAATCGATCTACGTTTACCCATTCCACTCCGTTCATTAATTTATAGACTTCTATCATATCTCCCCTCAGCCGTCTCTTTGCCAGGTTAAAGAGCCCTAACCTTTTTAGCCTTTCTTCATAGGAGTATCCTTCCATCCCCTTTACCATTTTGGTGGCTCTTCTCTGAACCTTTCCTAATAACGCTATATCCTTTTTAAGATACGGCGACCAGAATTGTACACAATATTCAAGGTGCGGTCTCACCATGGATTGATATAGAGGCATTATAATATCTTTTGTTTTATTTTCCATTCCTTTCCTTATGATACCTAGCATTCTATTTGCTCTCTTGGCCGCCGCTGCACACTGGACCGAGGGCTTTAACATGTTATCCACAATGACGCCTAACTCTTTTTCCTGGGTGGTGATTCCTAATGTGGAACATTGCATCGTGTAACCATAGTTTCTTCCCTAGGTGCATAACTTTGCACTTGTTCACATTAAATTTCATCTGCCATTTTGATGCCCTGTCTTCCAATTTATCAAGATCCTCTTGCAATTTTCCACAATCCTCTTGGGTTTTAACAACTTTGAATAGTTTTGTGTCATCTGCAAATTTGATAACCTCACTCGTTATTCCACTTTCCAGGTCATTTATGAATATGTCAAAAAGCAGCGGACCCAGCACAGATCCCTGGGGTACACCAGTATTCACCTTTCTCCATTGGGAAAATTGGCCATTTAGCCCTACCCTCTGCTTTCTATCTTTTAACCAGTTGCTGATCCACAGTAGTGCACTGCCTCCTATCCCATGACTCTTTAGTTTTGCCAAAAGTCTCTGATGAGGAACCTTGTCAAAGGCTTTCTGAAAGTCCAGATACACTATATCAACCGACTCACCTTTGTCCACCTGTTTTATTCACACCTTCAAAAAAACATAACAGATTAGTAAGACAAGATCTTCCTTGTCTAAAGCCATGTTGGCTGTCTCCCATTAGGCCATGACTATCTACATGCTGAGTAATTCTGTTCTTTATGATGGTTTCTACCATTTTTCACGGTACTGACGTCAGGCTCACCGGTCTGTAGTTTCCCGGATCACCCCGGAACCCTTTTTAAAAATTGGTGTTACATTGGCGATCCTCCAATGTTCAAGTATTAGAGATGATTTTAATGATAGTTCACAGATTACTAATAGCAGGTCTGCAATCTCATATTTCAGTTCTTTCAACACCCTTGGATGTATACCATCCGGCCCAGGTGATTTGTTACTCTTCAGTTTATCTAATAGTTGTAATACATCTTCCCGATGTATCGACATTTCCTTCAATTCTTCCGCACCTTTAAATACCACTTCAGTCATGGGTAACATCCCTACATCTTCCTCAGTAAAGACCGAAGCAAAGAATTCATTCAGTTTCTCCACTGTCGCCTTGTCGCCTCTTAGTGCCTCTTTAACCCCTCTATCATCTAATGGACCAACTGACTCTCTCACAGGTTTTTTGCTATGAATGTACTTGAAAAAGTCTTTATTTTGCGTTTTTGCTTCCGCAGCAAGCTTTCTCAAATTCTCCCTTTACCTGCCTTATCATGCCTTGCATTTGACTTGCCAGTGCTTGTGCTGTTTCCAGGTTTCGTCGTTTGGCTCTTTTTTCCATTTCCTGAAAGATGCTTTTTTGGCAACAACAGCCTCTCTGACCTCACCTTTAAACCATGCTGGCAGTTTTTTGGACTTCTTTCCACTTTTCTTAAAGCGCGGAATACAGCTGGTCTGGGCTTCCAAGATAGTATTTTTCAACAATACCCAAGCTTGATGTAAGTCTTTCGGAAGTTAAATGGTAGTACTGTGGATTTCCTTACTATCCCTCCTCCACTAATTAAATCAAATGCGATCATGCTATGATCACTATTGCCAAGTGGCCCCAACACCCTTATCTCTTGCACTAGATCTGGTGTTCCACTGAGGACTAGGTCTAATATGGCTTCCCCTCTGGTCGGTTCATGAACCAGCTGCTCCAAGAAGCAGTCATTTATTTCATCTAGGAACTTTATCTCCCTAGCATGTCCTGCCGTGACACTGACCCAGTCGATACCGGGGTAATTGAAATCACCCATTATTATTACTGCACTGTAACTTTTGTTAGCTTTATTAATTTCTTTGAGCATTTCATCTTCCATTTGTTCATTGTGGCCAGGCGGTCGATAGTACACCCCCACTGCCATCGCCTTCCCCTTTTTACATGGAATTTCAATCCATAGAGATTCTACAGCAAATTTTGTTTCCTGCAAAACTTTAATCCGTTCTCACTCAGTGCCCTCTCTAACATAGAGCGCAACCCCTCCACCAATTTGATCAGCTCTATCATTGCGATATAGTTTGTACCCAGGTATCACAGTGTCCCACTGGTTGTCCTCCTTCCACCATGTCTCCTATATTTCAATCATATCTAACCTCTCATTTAGTGCTATATATTCTAACTCTCCCATCTTATTTTTTAGACTTCTAGCATTTGCATACAAGCATTTTAGAGACTGTATTTTATTCATATTAATTTGGCTATTGGTAGACATGGGTAATTTGGGATCTTTAAGCTCTGTCTGCTCCATACTCGAGGGCATTTCGGCTACTTTACTCTTTTTTGGAACGTCTCTGCTTTTGGTAGTATCCTTCAAGGATACATTCTTCTGAACCATACGCTCTTGGGCGACTGTCGGCTTTCCCCTATTATCTAGTTTAAAAGCTGCTCTATCTCTTTTTTAAAGGTTAATGCCAGCAGCCTGGTTCCATCCCGGTTAAGGTGAAGCCCATCCCTTCGGAAGAGCCCCTCCTTTCCCCAGAATGTTCCCCAGTTCCTAACAAATCCAAAACCCTCATCTCTGCACCATTTTCTCATCCACGTATTGAGACTCCGGAGCCCTGCCTGCCTTTGGGTCCTGCGCGTGGAACGGGAAGCATTTCGGAGAATGCTACCCTGGAAGTTCTGGATTTCAACTTCCTACCTAAAAGCCTAAATTTAGCCTCCAGAACCTCCCTACCACATTTTCCTATGTCATTGGTACCGACATGTACCAAGACACAGCAGACTCCTCCCCAGCAACTGTCTAAGACCTTATCTAGGTGGCGCGTGAAGTCCGCTACCTTCGCACCAGGCAGGCATGTTACCAGGCGATCCTCACGTCCACCAGCCACCCAGCTATCTACATGCCTAATGATCGAATCACCAACTATAACGGCTGTCCTAACCCTTCCCTCATAGGCACATGGCCCTGGAGAAACTTCCTCAGTGTGAGAGGGTTTTACATCACCTGGAGGACAGGTCCTAGTTACAGGATCACTTCCTGCCACACCAGGGTGATGCTCTCCTGTCATGTGACCTCTCTCCTCCATGGCAACAGGGATGCTGCCAGATTGGAGGTGGGATTCAGGACTATATCCCTGTAGGTCTCGTCTATGTACCTCTCTGTCTTTCTTATGTTTTCCAAGTCTACTACTCTAGCCTCTAGAGAACGGACTCGTTCCCTGAGATCAAAGAGCTCCTTGCACCTAGTGCACACGTAAGACCTCTCACCAATGGGCCATGGTTTGAGTCTGGTTGAGGCACAGGGGGGGGGGAAGAGCTAGGATATGGTGTGGATGGAGAGTAGAGAGAGGAGGGTGATAGAGCGGCGTATGCTAACCTCAAGTGGGAGGTGACTTACGATGAGGGGGGTTGGGGAGGATGAAGAGGGGATTGTATTCTGTATGTTGGTGGTTGTTTGAAAATTTTCATACATAGTAACATAGTATATGACAGCAGATAAAGACCAGTATAATCCATCTAATCTGCCCAGCATGGCGGCAAGAGCGTGTGCACCTGCCGCTCCATGCAGGTCACCCCTCCGCATGCCTTTGTTGAGGGGTGTACCAACCGCTCCGTGTAGGTTACCCCTTTTTTGTTGACATAGTTAGTTATGTTTATTTTGATTTTATCCTATTGCTATAAAGGGATCCACAGTGTCTGCCCCATGCTAGTTTGAATTCCGTCACTGTCTTTGCCACCACCACTTCCATCGGGAGGGCATTTCAAGCATCCACCACCCTTTCAGTGAAAAAATATTTCCTGACATTGCCTCTCAGTTTACCCTCTTGCAGCTTCATGTTATGCCCTCTAGTTTTACAGCCTCCCCGTCTTTGGAAGAGGTTTATTTGTTCATTAATACTCTAAGTATTTAAAGGTCCAAATCATATCTCCCCTGTCCCTCCTCTCCTCCAGAGTGTACATATTTAGTTCTTCAAGTCTCTTCTCATACGTCTCCTGATGTAGGCTCCGAATCATTTTGGTCGCCTTCCTCTGAACCCTTTCCAGTCTTTTTATATCCTTTGCGAGATACGGTCTCCAAAACTGAACACAATATTCCAAGTGAGGCTTCACCAGTGACTTGTACAGTGGCATTAGTACCTCTTTCTTTCTGTTGGTAATTCCTCTTTGTATGCAACCCAGCATCCTTCTGGCTTTTGCTACCGCCTTGTCACACTGTTTCGCCACCTTGAGATCCTCAGAAACAATCACTCCAAGGTCCTCCTCCTGGTCCTTGCACACCAACCTCTCACCCCCTATCGCATACAATTCCCTTGGATTTCTGCTTTCCAAGTGCATGACACTGCACTTCTTCACATTAAATCTTAACTGCCAAGCATTAGACCATTCTTCCATTTTTTGTAGATCTTTCCTCATGTTCTCCACTCCCTCATGGGAGTCCACTCTGTTGCAGATTTTCATGTCATCTGCAAAAAGACAGACTTTTCCATTCAGTCCTTCCGCAATATCGCTCACAAATACATTAAACAGTACTGAACCCTGGGGCACACCGCTAATCACCTTTCTTTCATCCGAGTGAGTTCCGTTTACCATCACCTTCTATTGTCTATCAGTCAACCAATTTCTGATCCAGTTCATCACCTTGGGACCCATCCTCAAGCTATTGAGTTTATTGATAAGCTCCTGTGAAGAACAGTATCAAAGGCTTTGCTGAAATCTAGGTAGATCACATCCATTGCATGCCCTTGATCTAGATCTCTGGTCACCCAACCAAAGAACTCAATCATATTTGTTTGGCAAGATCATCCTTTGGTAAAACCATGTTGTCTTGAGTCTTGCAATCTTTTGATTTTGAGACAGTCCAATATTCACTCTTTCAGGAGCGCCTCCATTACTTTTCCTACCACCGAGCTAAGGCTTACTGGCCTGTAGTTTGTCACCTCTTCCCTATTATCACTTTTGTGAAGAGGTACCACATCAGCCCTTCTCCAGTCCTGTGGAACTTCTCCCTTAAAGTCCTTGCAGGAACCTCTCTGAGCTCTTTCAGTGTCCTGGTATATATTCCATCCGGTCCCATAGCCTTGTCCACCTTCAGTTTTGCAAGTTGTTCTAACACAACGTCTTCTGTGAATGGTGTGGTATCTACTCCATTCCCATTTGTATATTTGTCAATCACAGGTGTTCAATCTCCAGGATTTTCTTTAGTAAAAACAGAGCAGAAACATTTGTTTAGCATGTTCGCTTTTTCAATATCACTTTCCACAAATCCGTTCTCATCACTTTTGAGTCCTGCAATTCCACCTTTGATTTTCCTCTTCTCCCGAATATACCTGAAAAAAAGTTTTGTTGCCACACTTCACATCTTTTGCCATCTTTTCTTCTGCCTTTAATTTTGCTATCCTTATTTCTCTTTTTGTCTTTTAGTTTTATCCTGTATTCTTTTCTGTGTTCCTCTGTTTGCGAACTTCTGAATTTTGTGAAAGCTCTGGTTTTTGCCTTTATTTGTGCAGCCACTTCTTTGGAGAATCAGATAGGTTTCCTTTTCCTCTTGCTTTTATTTACTTTCCTTACATATGTTTCTTTTGCCCCTTTTATTGCCTCCTTTAGTTTAGCCCATTGCAGTTCCACTTCCCTTATTGACTCCTACCCTGCCAACTCCTCCTTCAGCTACTTAGCCATTTTACTGAAGTCAGTGTTTTTGAAGTTTAGGACTTTGAGCTTGCTGTGATTGGACTCCGCCTTGGCTTTAATCTCAAACCACACCATATGATGGTCGTTGCTGCTCACATGGGCACCCACCCAAATATTCGACACACTATCTCTGTTGATGAGTACTAAATCCAACAACCAGCCTTCCCTGGTCGGTTCCATCACCATTTGTCTAAGTAATGCATCTTGGAAGACATCCACAATTTTTTTACTTCTTTCCAGATTTGCAGAAGGAATCCTCCAGTCCACATCATGTAAATTAAAGTTGCCCAATATGATCACTTCCCCCTTCATGGTTATCTTTGCAATATCACTAATCAATTCTCTATTTCTTCGGTTTGAGTTGGAGGCCTGTAGACTACACCAGTATGGATGACGGTGCCAACACAAACCACATTGATTCTTCTTTTCCCCACGTCCCCTGCATTTCAGTAGCTTTAATATTGCTTTTGACATATAGGGCTACTCCGCCTCCTTTTCTACCCTTTCTATCTCTTCTAAATAGATTGTAGTCAGCTATGGCTATATCCCATTCATGTGACTCATTAAACCATGTTTCTTTAATGGCCACAATGTCCAAGTCCATTGCCACCATTAGGGCTTCCAGGTCAGAAACTTTGTTGGCTAGGCTGCTAGCATTTGTGCTCATTGCTTTCCAGCATTTGTTGACTGGCTTGCCTGTATTTTGCATGGATTTCATTCTACACGCCTCTTCCCTCTTGCCACTGATGTGTGGTTTAAACGTTTGGCTGTTTCCAATGTTGTTATGTTTTAGCTGGGAGTGACGTCCTGAACTTACACATCTCAAGATATCACCCCCTTTCACTAATTTAAATGCCTGTCCACATACTGACTGAATTTTTCACTTAGGATCCTTTTCCCTGTAGTCCATCAGCACAATATAGTTTCTTCTTGGTCCATCTGTTTCCCCAGTCGCCTATATATCCAAATCCTTCTTGTTTGCACCAGGTTTGTAGCCATGTATTAAAGTTGTTTATGCGATGCAGCCTTTCTGCCCCCTTACCAAGAACAGGTAGAACTTCTGATTTTCAATAAAGATTTAAAGTTAAAAAAACAACAATAATGATATTGGCCTGTATGACCCGCACTCTTTAGGGTCCTTCCTCTCCCTGAGCAGCACCAAAATCCCTGTCCACCCCATTGTATCTGCCAGCCCCCCTTCACCTGATTGAATAGAGTCCCAAGAGGATTGTGCCATAAATCCCTTCAATTTAAGCCTATCCCTCTTCTGTCCGACCCCCTGTTCCGTGCTATCCCACTGGCTTCAAAGTGATATTGATATCTCTCTGCATCACTATCTGCCCTCCCCCCAGTCCTTCCATCTGACCCGACACATCCCTAAAAAAATTACTCCTACGCATGCACATTAACTAAAACCAACTCCTGCTGATTAATTGTCTCCCACACTATTATATAGCAACCCTCCCTATTGCTCACCACCCTCTGCACCTGAACATTCAAACCTCTAGAGAATAAAATGCCCACTTCCGCCACTTTGTGGCCATGTATCCTGGATGCAATACACATCTCAAGATATCACCCATTTTTCATCAATCCCTCATCACATTTTCGCAAATGGGTCTCCTGCATCATAGCCACATCTACCCCCAAACACCCCATTTCTTTGAACAACATATTTGCAGAGTTAAGCCCTTTTGTATTTAGGATAACAATCTTCAGATCACACCCCCCCCCCCCCCCCGCTCCATCCCTGAACCCTCCTCTGCTCCAAACGTCTCCCCTTAGCCCCTCCCACATTCTACCCATCCATCCCCTCCCCCAACACTACCAATCCCATATTGAGGCAAAAAGGAATTCCTCACCCCAGGTGTCTCCCCTTGGCCCAATCAGGCCCTGTCTTCTGCTACCGACCACTCCCCCTTCTCCCCCATTCTGCATCCATACTGTAACCCATATCTATACTACCCTCCACATCCATGTACCTTCCACATCCACATCATTCACACCCCCACATTCACTCCACAGCTCCACACCCACATATTCAAGTCTCTTAAAAGTCCAGTACTCAGAGTCCTCGGGGTTCTTCCACCCCCATCTGATTTTTATTTAACTGAAGACTGGCTTGTTATACTCTGCCCTGACTTAATAAGACGCTGAATTTTAAAATAGATCTTATCAACCTTAACCCAAATAAGTCCCTTTCCCTAAGATTTAGAGAATTTCCCTGCAGGTAAAAGTACTTACAAGTACCGATTCCTTCCCAGTAGTAGCAGTCCCTCTTGGTAGTCCTTCAAGTCCTCCTGCAAAGTTAGAGCCAGTTGATCTGCAGAATAACTGTAAAGGTTTTGCCATTGCGCCAGCGCTGAAGTCCATATAGACAGTATCCACCAACAAGATCCATCAATGGACTGCTAATGAATAAAATCAACCGTCTGTCTTCTCTTTCTAATCTAAATAAGATTATTTAAAAAATTGTTAAATGGACCTTTATACAGGCTGTCCAGTTGAGCTTTCTCAGTAACAACCTATGAAAATTATAATCATTGGTCCAATTTTAAACTCATTTATTAATGTAGCATTTTGAAATGCTACATTAATAAATGAGTTTAAAATTGGACCAATGGGTCATTTTTAAAGTAAGAACCGATTGCGCATCGTTTCCGCGCGATCTGTCAAGTGACGTCCGTTCAAGGTCAGCCACTCTTGGCCAGTCTCTCACTACGCCGCCATTATGTTTCACATCTCTGCCAGTGTTGGCTGTATGGTTATACTGCTTCATTTGTCGCCATGTCAATCAGTAATCCCTCCGATTGTGAAGTGCGCTCGATTATCCGGTTTTAATGCAAAACAAGTTTGTCCAGCATTTTTGGCACCCATCTCACACACATTTTTTTGTAGTGCAGTTTGTCAGTAACAATGTGATAAACTACTGATCTTGAAACTTGTGGAAATGTCTGATGCAGCTCGTCTATAGTGAAGCACCTGTTTTGGCGAATTTCCTCATCAACCTCTTGTGTCAGGTCTTCATTCATGACAGTAGGCCGTCCAGATCGTTCTTCATCATGAACATTTGTCCTTCCTTCCTTAAACATCATTCATTACACCTTCCCCATACACTTCAACAAGCTGCCGGTGAATTTCAGCTGGACGAACTTGTTTTGCATTTAAAAAACGGATAACCGAGCGCACTTCACAATCGGAGGGATTACTGATTGACATGGCGACAAACGAAGCAGTATAACCATACAACCAACACTGGCAGAGATGTGAAACGTAATGGCGGCATAGTGAGAGACTGGCCAAGAGTGGCTGACCTTGAACGGACGTCACTTGACAGATCGCGCGGACACGATGCACAATCAGTTCTTACTTTAAAAATGACCCTCGTGTATATATATATATATATATTTCTTTTTTCAATATAATAAAGAATTTCTAACTTAGCTCATGTGCAGCCATGATATTTAGATTGGAAGTGTAAGGTAGAGACAGTTTTTTTCTAGGTTGATTTCATTCATTACCAGTTGTTCGCAGATATGAATTTATATGGAGTCATTATGAGATTCAGATGTACTACATAAGCATCCAGTCCTTCTAGTATTTCATAGTAGTTATATTAACTTTATATTCTCTCTGAAAGCAGAATTAGCTTTTCTTGAGTTTGCATACCTAATTCATGACTTCACCTTTTGTCTTAGTCATAAGTAGTGAGTTTAAAACTATTATTTTAGGGAAAGTAATGATAGCATAGCAATGCAAATTAAGGTTGTTTCCATTTTCCAAGATTTTACTTTACATTAGACTATAATCCAAGTGACATGGAAGGGGCTATTTTTGCTAGTTAGAAAAGGTATTAAATATGATCCATTTTAATAATGGCCTGTTGTTTAGTAATGGATGCATGCTGCATATTTTTAATTTAAGGAAGGATCGGTTCTTGCAACGGTATTGGTTATAAACAAAACATTTTCTTTGAGAAAAAGCAGGATTACAAATCCTCACAGTTGGGTAACATCACCACCTACATCCAGCATGGCAAAAGCTTCTCCAGCTTATATAATTTCCAGAATCTTTGAGAAGCTCCACCACACTTGCATATCACTTCCCACTGCTGCTGTTGCACGGGGACAACCTTGGTTTTCATCTTTCCACAGAACTAATCAGATATGTCACTGGGGCTACTCTTCAAGGTGAAATATTTTCTTTGAGATCTTTTTCTCTTTTTGCTGTCACTGTCATTTGGCTTCAGTGTCCTTCATTTTCTGAGGTATTTATCTCCAGGCCTCAGGGAAGGAAGCATCACTATAATACCAGAGCTCATCGGTGTCTGACACACTCATTCAAGGCCTGCTCACACTGATGTGCACGGATCAAGCCAGGCAGAGACCAAGACATCTCCTCTGGAGTACTACTCAGAGTCAGAGACTGAGCACACCTGAGACTCTGATGAACCAGACAGATTCTCTGAAGAGGAGGGTTTGACTGGTTTACCATCAGATCCATCACTACCTCATGAGGGGAGAAAGTCACTTTTTTATCAAGAAAATGGAAGTCATTCCATTTAAGTTAGAGATAAAGGAGGAACCACAGGGAGAAAGATTGGACATCCTCCAATTCCTTCACCATTCCAAGGAAACTGTGACAGTGCTTGCACACAGAGTCCTCAAGGATGCACAGGTGAGAATATAGAAGATACCCCCTATCTGTACAATCTGTAAATCAGAAAACTGGGCCTGATATTCAAAGACATTTACATGGTTACAGACCTGTAAACCATGTAAATGGCATTTAGAGGACGCTTAGCATCGGGGCATGTCGTGGGCATTCTAGGGGTGGCACCAATTGCTAATCGGATAATAGCAATATTGCACCACTGTCTGGTTAGCACCCGCAGGTAAAAAAATAGGCCAGCTTTTGCTACGCCTGTCTTTACTCGTGGGAGCTAACCGGGCAGCAGCTCAATGTCGCCAATGCCCAAGTAGCTTCTGCAAGTTTGTGGGCTGTGCAACGACCTTGGATATTCAATGGCAGGGCCACATATGACCACAGCATTGAATATTCAGGGCTAAAGGTCAGCAGCGACGGCTATGCGCCGTGGCAGCACATAACCATCCCAGAAGTATATCAGACCCAATGACTCTATGGGGGTTATTCTGTGCCACAAATAGTGGGGGTGGATGGCCCAATGAGTCAGGGGAATGTCCTGGTGGACAGGCTCAGCAGAATCCTTCGCCCTCACGAGTGGCGGCTGGATCCAGGGGTGGCAGGCTGGCTCTTCCTTCGCTGGGGGACGCCAACAATAGACCTATTTGTCAGTCCCCAGAAGGTGCAGCTCCCCCGCTTTTGCGGGCCGGTACCGCAACCAAGCAGGGAAAGTCCAGATGCATTCCTCCTGAGCTGGTCATCCAGCCTAATCTATGCATTCCTTCCCACCCCTCTCATTGCGAGAATCCTCTTCAAGGCTCAGCGGGATCGGGTATCAATGGTCCTCATAGCCCCCTCGTGGCCTCGGCAGCCCTGGTTCCCGCTTCTGCTCCGGCTGTCGATGGAGCCCCCTGTCCCCCTGGGCTCTGCCCTGGGTCTGCTAGCGCAGGAGGAGGGACGGGTGCAGCACCCAAACCTAGCCTCCTTATCCCTCACGGCCTGGAAGCTGAATGGGTCTCCCTAGCTTCGCTAGCTCTCCCGGAGGAAGGACTCAACTAAACGAGCCTACGCCTTCAAATGGCGGTGCTTCTCGGTCTGGTGCTCAGGGCTTCAGATCGACTTATTCTTGTGTCCCATTCGATGGGTCCTTCAGTATCTCCTCCATCTCTTGAGGGAAGGTCTGAAGTTGAACTCTGTCAGGGTACTCTTGAGCGCCATCTCGGCAAACCACCTACCCATCAAGGGAAAGCCTCTCTCGGGGCAGCCGTTAGTCTCCCGCTTTATGCGGGGTCTTTTGCTTTTCAAGCCGCCCAACCGGCCTCCCCTGACGGAATGGGATCTGAATGTGGCGCTCATGCAGCTAACACATACACCCTTCGAGCCGATGCAACATGCTCGCTTCGGCACCTGTCCTGGAAGGTGGCCTTCCTGGTGGCACTGACCTTGGCCCGCCAAGTCAGTGAGCTCCATTCTCTCATGGCTGATGCCCCTTACACCAGGTTCTATAGAAATAGGGTGGTCCTACGTACCCACCCCAAATTCCTGCCGAAAGTTGTCTCGGATTTCCTTCTCAACCAGGAGATAGTCCTGCCAACTTTCTTCCTGAGACCCGACGCCGATCAGGCATCGGTTGCTCTCCATACCCTCAACTGCAGAAGGACTCTTGCCTTTTATTTTCAGACTCATCGCAAATCTGGCCGACTCTTTGTGACCTACGATCCCAATCGACCGGGACAGGCAGTTACCAAATGCACCCTCTCTGTTTGGGTGGTGGACTGCATCGCCTTCATTCACACGAAGGCGGGTGCCCCGTTAGATCATCGAGTCGCCGTGGACGGGGTTCAGGCCAAAGTGGCCTCGCTGCGCTCCGTGCCCTGATGTACATCTGCCGAGCGGCAACCTGGTCTTCCATGAATACCTTTGCTGCACACTACTGCCTGGAGAGGGAGTCCCGCCAGGACAGCGCCTTCGGCCAGGCTGTACTCCATAATCTGTTCGGTGTATAAGCAACTCCTGCCCTCCGACCCTTCTTTATAGCTACCGAGGGCTTTACCTCGAGGACTCGGGCTCCTTCGGGCATCGGCTTCTGCTCACGACCTTGCAGAGGCGTTTTTTAGTTACAGGTTCAGTAGCCTGTAGCTCGGGAGTCCCATAAGTGAGGACTAACTGCCTGCTTGTTCCTGGAGACAGCATAGTTACTCACCTGTAACAGGTGTTCTCCAGGGACAGCAGGAATCAGTCCTCACTACCCTCCCACCTCCCCTGATGAATTGCTATATTTTTTGTCCTTCCCTTGCCATCTGCTTGGTAGGGCTCGAGCTAAGGGACCTGACTGAGCAAGATGGCACCCTTGGGCAGGAAGAGGACCACGCATGTATGGCAACAATCCCAAAGGGCTTTCTTTGAAAGCTGGGGAATTGCTCTGTGCGGGCTATGTCGGTGGCGATGTCACCCATAAGTGAGGACTGATTCCTGCTGTCCCTGGAGAACACCTGTTACAGGTGAGTAACTACGCCTGCCCCATCAGAACAACTTTGGATCCCAGGGGACTACCATAGCTCGTACTAGCTTCAACCTGCCTCATCCAACTCCCTGGGTGAAAGGGGGGAGCACTTAGCAAGTAATCCAAATATCATGTCCCTTGCACCCTCAGCTCGGGATTCGGCCATCTGTGTGACTGATTATATCGTGCTTGTTCATAGAGAAAGAGAGGTTGCTTACCTGTAACAGTGGTTCTCCCTGTTAAATCAGGATAAATCAGTCACGCAGCCACTCCCATCTTCCCTCTCGGTTGAAGCTACTATTCTTGTCTAGGTTTTACTGCAGTTCTGTGATTTACTAAGGGGGGGGGGAGCAGCAGTCATGCAGGTAGAGTCACTCGCACATACCCGCAGAGTTTTCTAGACTCTTCTGGGTTCTGGGAGAGCAAGTCTGGCTTGGTGGGCTTGGTGCCATCAGGGATGATGTCACCCATCTGTGTGGCGGATTTATCCTGCTGTCCAGGGAGAACCACTGTTAACAGGTAAGCAACCTCTCTTTCCGAAAATTGAACTCTCTTCATGGGAGCAATATTGAAGGGCATCTCCTAAAGAAAACCTTATTTACAGCCCTGGGAGCATGTCAGTAGAAATGATTAAAAGAAAATATACAATATTTTCACTGTCCTGACAAGTCATTAAAGCCTGTTACATGTTGCTGCTGGAAAGAATACTTATGCTTGTTTTTGGATTTGTTATAGGTAGCAGACTCTGTTGTTTCCTCCGACACCATGTCTACTGACAGTAGTGCTTGGGGTCCCAGCCCTGCACTCAGCAACAAAAGAAACACAAGGTTATTAAGCAAAGGCATACAAGCAGGTACGTCACCTGGGACAGTGGTGTCACAGAGTTCTTAGAGCTGTATCTTATCCATAGATAATAGCCAGGACCAGATAAACATCATATTTAACTCTAAGCAAACGTATATTTGTGGGCCATTATCACAGATCCCCAGTTTTTTAATCACCCCCTCTCCCTCCAATACTCACATTCATTTTTTCCCTGCCTGCCTCCTTGAATTTTTGTTCTTGGTCTCCCCCCCCCCCCCCCAGGCTGTCACTTCTCCATAAATATCAAGGGGACGACTGCAGGGCCTAATTCTGGATATGACAGCAGCGTCAGATTGGGAGTAAGCATGGTACCGTGTAAATACATGCTTCTGGTGACCCTATGGATAGTTGTTCGTATTATAACTATCCACTGGGTTTCTTTGCAAGATACAACCAGAAGTAGATTTCTAGGCCTTTCTTCCATGCAGTAAGCCTATAGCAACTGATATTCCAAGGTAGACTTCCATCCAAATACTAACCAAACCCAACCCTACTTAGCTTGTGAGATCAGGCGAGACTGGGTGTACTCAGGGTGATGTGTCCATACATTTTTTCATTCATACCATATATTATAATTTTGATACATCTATATTCTCCAGGACCAAGCAGGAAGTCAGTCCTCACATATGGGTGACGTCGGCGCCGACGGAGCACTCGCGGAGCAATTTCCCCAGCTTTCAAAGAAAGCCTTTGGGAATTGCGGCGCGCATGCGCGGTCCCCTTCCCGCCCAAGGGTGCCATCTTGCTCAGTCTTCTTTTTTCCGCAGAGCCCTACAGACGCTGTTTGTGATCGCCGCAGAAAAAGTTGATTTTATTTACTATTCTTTTCTCGGTTCGACGCCGGATCCTTTTCCCGCCCGGACCCGCTACGCCGTTATCGGGTCCGTTCTTTATTTTTCGGTTTTTTGTCCTTCGTGACAAGTGTTCGCGCATTTTTTCTTTTTCACTGGCAGCCCTGTCTTTTGACCTCGCAGGGGCCCTTTTTCCCCCGATGGCTGCCAGCGGGTTTAAAAAGTGTGATCAGTGTAAGAAACTTATGTCTCTTACTGACACACACGACTGCTGCCTCCGCTGCCTCGGACCCGATCATGACCCGATGATCTGTGTCCGTGTGGCAAGATGTCCTCAAAGGCGTTGAGAAGTCGGCAGCATCAAAAAGAACGAATTTTCTCTGACTCCGCGTCCGGCCGCAAAGTCCACTTTGCTCCCCTCTCAAAATCTCGAATTCATCGGCGCAAGGTTGAGCACACTTCAGGCGCGGGCCTTTCTGCCTCTAGACAGAGCACATAGGCTCATGGATCTCGCCAGCCACTTTCACAGCAATTCCCTGGTCTCTGCCAGGCAATTTCTGAGACTGCTCGGCCATATGGCTTCCACGGTCCATGTGACCCCCAATGCCTGCCTGAACATGCGACCTGCTCAGTGGTGCCTTCGCACTCAATGGCATCAGGCCATGGGGAGCCTGGCGGACTCGGTACAGGTATCCGACCTGCTGGTCTCTTCTCTGCGGTGGTGGCTTCATCTGCCAAACCTGCTGCTGGGTGTGGATTTTCAATCTCCTCCGCCTTCTCAGGTGCTAACAACCGATGCTTCTCTCCTGGGTTGGGGAGCACATTGCAAGGGACATGTACTCAAGGCCTCTGGACTCCTTGGGAGTCTGCTCAACAGATAAACTTCCTGGAGCTCAGAGCCATCCGCCTAGCTCTGAGAGCCTTCTCCCACCTCACTTCTCACCAGTCTGTGCTGGTCCAGACGGACAATCAAGTTGCAATGTTCTACGTGAACAAACAAGGAGGAACAGGCTCCTTCCTTCTCTGTCAGGAGGCACAAAAACTGTGCTCTTGGGCCGTCCACCACGGCATCTTCCTCAAAGCTGTCTATCTCCCAGGTCAGGAAAATTACCTGGCAGACAAGCTAAGCAGGATCCTCCAACCACACGAGTGGAGATTGGATCCATTGGTGGTTCAGCGGATCTTTCTCAAGTGGGACCTCCCCACCATGGATCTGTTTGCCAGTCCTCTGAACCGGCAACTTCCCAGATTCTGCTCTCAACAACCGCATCCTCTCAGAGCAGCGGCGGATGCTTTTCTGATTCCATGATCCACAGGCCTCTTGTATGCCTTTCATGCCACTGGTGTCTCGCATGCTCTTCAAGGTTCTCAGAGACAGAGCCTCGATGATCCTTTTGGTTCCCCGGTGGCCAAGACAGCCCTGGTTCCCGCTTCTGATGCAGCTGGCGGTGGACACTCCCTCCTCCTCTGGGGTTTCAACCCGATCTCCTGTCACAGGATCAGGGGACTCTCCTACACTCCAACCTCCGGTCCCTTCATCTGATGGCCTGGCTGCTGAAAGGGTAGTCCTTGCTCCCCTCCTGCTGCCTCGGGAGGTGGAAGAGGTCGTCTTGGCCTCCAGACGGCCCTCCACCCGGAAGTCCTACGCTCTTAAGTGGCGTCGCTTCTCCGTGTGGTGTGCTCAGCAGTCTGAGAATCCCTTCTCCTGCTTGGTGGCAGTGGTCTTGCAATATTTGCTTTACCTCTCCAATCTGGGCCTTAAGTCCAACTCTGTCAGGGTCCACCTTAGTGCTCTCTCTGCGCATCACGCACCGGTGGATGGCAGGCCTCTTTCCAACCACCCTTTGGTGGCTCGTTTTCTCCGAGGCCTCCTTCTCCTTAAGCTTCCTTTGCGCCCACCAGCCCCTGAATGGGATCTGAATGTGGTCTTGCAGCGGATTACCTGTCCGCCCTTTGAACCTATGGCTACCTGCCCTCTTCGTTTTCTTTCCTGGAAAACCTTGTTTTTGGTAGCCCTTACCTCTGCTAGGCGCGTTAGTGAACTGCAGGCCCTAGTGTCTGATCCTCCTTACACTAGGTTCTATAGGAATAGGGTAGTCTTACGGACTCACCCTAAGTTTCTTCCAAAAGTGGTTTCTCCTTTTCATCTCAACCAGGAGGTGGTTCTTCCGACCTTCTTTCCCAGGCCGCACGCCAGCCGGGCTGAAATGGTCTTGCATACCCTGGACTGTAGGAGGGCCTTATCCTTCTACCTTGACCGTACGCGGGAGCATAGGAGGGCTGTTCAGCTCTTTGTTTCTTTTGACCCCAATAAGTTGGGGCTACCTGTCTCCAAGCGTACTTTGTCCATATGGGTTGCTGACTGTATCGCTTGGGCTTATGGGGCAGCCGGCCTCTCGTTGCAGGGTCATGTCACGGCTCATCGTGTTAGAGCGAAGGCTGCGTCAGTGGCTCATCTCCGCTCTGTTCCGTTGGCAGACATCTGTCGGGCCGCTACTTGGTCTTCAAGCCAGACTTTTGCAGCCCATTACTGCCTGGAGAAGGAGTCCCGCAGGGACAGTGCTTTCGGTCGGGCAGTCCTCCATAATCTCTTTGAGGTTTAGGCAACTCCTACCCTCCAGCCCTGGTGTTGGGCTACCGGTCGGGGGCGTTTTCAGAGAAGATTCCTTCCTTCTGTGCTACTGAGCTAGAGGGAGCTCATTTTTCCACTTGAGGTCTCCGGTAGCCTTAAGCTAGGGAGTCCCATATGTGAGGACTGACTTCCTGCTTGGTCCTGGAGAAAGAGTAGTTACTCACCTGTAACAGATGTTCTCCAGGAGCAGCAGGAATCAGTCCTTACAACCCTCCCTCCTCCCCTTGGAGTTGCAGTCCTATCATTTCGTTTTGCTAATTTTTTTGCTGTCTTTTAGCTATGTCATCAGACTGAGCAAGATGGCACCCTTGGGCGGGAAGGGGACTGCGCATGCGCGCTGCAATTCCCAAAGGCTTTCTTTGAAAGCTGGGGAAATTGCTCCGCGAGGGCTCCATCGGCGCCGACGTCACCCATATGTGAGGACTGATTCCTGCTGCTCCTGGAGAACACCTGTTACAGGTGAGTAACTACTCTTTATCAGTATATATTTTATGCCAACAGGAGAACAGCACTTAGTGATGTCTGTATGTCTCTTATGTCCCACATTGTGTCAGAAACACTGACATCATTACTCAGCTGCTGGAGAATAATGCGGGGTGCTGCCAGCAGCTTCAGGTGGCCTGGTGCATGGTAGTTTGACTTAAACTATGCTTGAGTCCTAATTTGTTGTCCAGGTAGGTATATACTTTCAGGTGATTGGAGAATAAGCTGCCTCTGAATTTTCTTTTAGAAGTAAGATTATTATTTTGCCAAAAATAAGAAAAAAAAACAGTGCATTTGCAAAACAACCATCAAGCACAAAACTTTCCAAGTCCCCACACGGGAGGTGAATGACCTCAGTATATGCTATCAGCAAGCCAACGCAACGGCCCCTTTTATGCCAGCGTAGCTAAACATACCATAGATGACATCAGCTATGCGACTTACCATCATAGGTCACTACTCACCATCCGTGGGACTCACAAGACTGTGTGGTATGAATCCAACAAAAGCAGCAATAGCAAAAAAGGCCAGGTTGGCAGTTGGTTTCCAAATATTGAATGTGAACACTGCATAGTTGTATAATGATATTGGCAGTCGCAGACAGCTATTGACATGCAGTATGCAGAGTGCGGTCCTTCTCCCTGAAGCAGCCTGGAGGCAAAACGCCTGACATCGGAGGATGGGCTTGATGTTGATTGGATATTAGCACCAGAAGTATTTTTGTTTCTATACTACTGCCTTTTTTGCAATTGCTGCTTTTGTTGGATTCATACCACACAGTCTTGTGTGTCCCATGGGTGGTGAGTAGTGACCTATGATGATAAGTCGCTTAGCTGGTGTCATCTATGGTATGTTTAGCTACGCTGGCATAAAAGGGGTCGCGTCGGCTTGTTGATAGTGCATACTGAGGTCATTCACCTCCCATGTGGGGATTGGGAATTTTTGTGCCTTGATGGTTGTTTTTTGAATGCACTGTTTTTTTCTTATTTTTGGCAGTTTTGCTAGACCAGTAGATTGAGGTTTATATATATATATATATATATATATATATATATATATATTGAGATTATATTTTGCCATAGTTTGCATAGTGGTTCTGTATATGATAAGAGACTGAACAGATTTTCTTTTCCTCAAAAATGTACACACACTATGCTACTTTAATAGATGGAATATTTTTCTCTTTTCTAGGAGACCTGGAGATAGTGAGTAGTGCGACTAAAAGAAACACTCGTGATGTGGGAATGACTTTCCCTTCCCCACCCTCCAAGAAAGAAATGGCACCCAGGGATTCTCCAGGCACTGAATATGTTCAGAGATTTTTCAACCAACCTGACTGGCAACGAGTACAGCTAGCAGGAAATGAGGCAGAAGAGAAGAAGTGGCCAAATGGTATCCTGATGGGGAGGACCACAAGGAAGAACAAGCTGAACCTAGCCAGAGGTTTATACAAAATTCTATCTCACTGTTATAATAATAATTGAGGATTAAATAGCTTTGACCAGCAATGTAGGATCTCGGTGAACTTCATAGCATTTTAGGAACATGAAGTCATCTCTGCTTGAAAGACCCATGAATTGTCATCTTCTGAAGAGAACAATTGGATAAATCAGTGTTTAATAATTAACTGATCACAGTTAATAGAGATTAAAGGAGATGAGGTTGATTGCTTAAAACCATATACTGAGCGAGCAGCAAAACAAAGATTATAAGTGAAGGAGGGCCAACAGTTCTTGTTGTTAATCCAGTAATCTCCAGAAACAAGCAGGAATGCAGTCTTCACATATGAGTGACATTGGTACCAATAGAGCCCGTGCGGGAACGCTTCCCAGCGTTCAATAGGAAAGCCTTTGGGAGCAGCCCACTGCATCTGTGCATCTGCCTTTCCAACTCCTCTCCTCAGTTCTTCGTTTTCCGTAGAGCCAGCAGGTCACCACTGAAAAACATTTCTTTTTTGGTTTCATTCTGTTCTCTGCCTTTCCATCAACGTTGGTTCCGTCAGTCCGAAACCGGCCCGGATATCATTTTTTGTTTAATTTATAATTTTTTCTTTCCTTTTATTTTCACCACCAACTAGACCTTCGGCCTACCTCAAACATGGAAAAACCTGTCAATGGTTTTAAAAAATGTACCAAGTGTTCCAGTACAATATCAGTCACGGATAAACATGACTGGTGTTTAAAATGTTTGGCCCCCAACCATTTACCAAAGTCTTGTCCTTTGTGCCAACAAATGACAAAGAGAGGCCTACAGAACAGAGCCAGACAATATGGTTCGCTATTCCCAGACTCCGATTTCAGTGGCTTCCACATCATCGAGAACATTTATTTATTTATTTACATTCTCTTATATACCGCGCTTTTCTGCATCAGTGTGGTTTACATTGAACAAACTGAAATTACATTGAACAGGGCATTATAACTTGGAGATAACTATTTTACAGGGAACATGGGCTGTGGAGGGTTAAGTGGCTTGCCCAAGACCACAAGGAGCACCTGTGGGACTAGAAACCCCAGTCCTTCCAGCCCAAGGTTTCTGTCCTCTAGTGGGATTTGAACCCCCGACCTTCCGGCCTGAAGTACCTTGCCCCAACCACTAGGCCGCTCCTCCACTCCATTGGCCTCCTCACATGGGTCTAAGGTCTTTCAAAGTTCAAACCTAAAAGTAAGTCCAAGACATCGGCATTGAAGACTGATACTGCGTCCAGAAGAATGTCCCACCATCAGCATTGAGAGTCACTGAAAGGTGCTTCCAATGCAGACTGGCCAGCCAAACAGCTCCGGCAGGAGTACCTGTCCTCCAAAGCACAAGAGGAGCTCCGGGATGCTCCTGAGGAATCTATCTCTGTAGAGCTACCAGTACTGTGTTCTGGGATGGTGACTCAAAACCCCATAGGTGAATCCACCCAGACATCGGCCATCTCCTTGGACCAGCACATGCTCTACTGGCAGCCTCGATACTGATGGTATCGACAGCTCCAGAAGTGCAAGATTCGACACCCTGCCAACAGTATTGGCCCCAATGCCAGCCCTTGAGCCTGTACTGGTGAACCCCTTGCCATCAATGCCTCAATTGAAACCAACTGACAACACTGGTACCCAACAGGCTAAAACTACCAGGGCTCCCAATTCTGATACTTTGGAGCATCAGTATTGGCATCGACGAAGTATCAGGGTCAAAAGCACAACAGCCAATACTTTGATTTCTTGTCAGATTCTGGCTGCACTTCCTCCGATTCTGATGGGAACTCTCAGGATTCCCAAGACCTTCCAGACATTCCTTTGGATCCGTCCCAGCCTCAAGAGTGGCGCAGGTCCACACCAGAGGATATGTCTTTCCAAGAATTCATCTGGGACATGGCAACAGAGCTGCAGATCACTGTGGCCTCAGAGAAGGTACTGAGGGCAGAGGAACTAGAGATCCTCCAATACCCTCCTACACCTAAAGAGGTGCATCGCATCTTACAGGATCTCATGATCCGCATGTGGGAGGCTCTTCTCATGGTTCCACCCATCAGCAAAAGACTCTGTACCATGTACCAAGTTCCAGAGTGCCCAGGCTTTCAGAAGCCTCATCTCCCTCACCACTCAATGATGCTGGAATCAGCCTTGCACTAATAAAAAGTTCAAAGAAACACTCTTCCATGCCTCCAGGTAGGGACTCAAGGTCATTCGATGTCTTTGGGTGTCAGTGTTTTCAGGCATGCATGCTGATCTCAAGGATTTCCTCCTACATGCTTTACATGGGCGTGTTCCTAAAGGATGTCACCATGGATCTGGAGACGTTCTCCCCCATGCTGCCTGATAAGAGGACTGCATTTCAAGCCCTTATCAGACAAGGTCAAAATACCTCTAAATTCCTTACCAGGGCATGAT
The DNA here is from genome assembly GCA_033557465.1 of Ichthyophis bannanicus. Classification (NCBI taxonomy): domain Eukaryota; kingdom Metazoa; phylum Chordata; class Amphibia; order Gymnophiona; family Ichthyophiidae; genus Ichthyophis; species Ichthyophis bannanicus. The sequence goes on along the minus strand of CM066032.1, from coordinate 1,253,014,997 downwards.
TTGATGCTTTTGAATCAACCAGCAGAGCTTCAGCAGTCTGCATTGGGGCTCGAAGGATGGCCTGGTTACAGGCCTCAGATCTCAAACAATGGGCCCAGGATAAGTTGGCTAATATCCTATGTGCTGGAGAGAACCTTTTTGGAAAAGGTTGAAGAGAGAAGTCCAGTGAGATTGAGACAGATGATCTCACCCGCAAACGCCTTTCCAGGAAAATGGCTCAGCCCTCCAAGAGGAAAGCTCTTCCAAAGGAACCTTTCTACTCTTAAGAAGAGATATTATCCTTCCTACACACCTGCAGGTACTTACCAGCCTCAGCAGTGTCTACAGGGCCCTCGCCAACCCAAGAAGCCTAAGGCTGATAAGCCCCAACCAACAGCGCAGGCACAACCTGCACCTAGTTTTTGACTGCTTCCTAAAGAGCATTGCCACTCTGCCTCTGCAGAGTCCCCAGCCCCTGAACATAGCAGGCAGACTCTGTTCTTATGCCCACAGGTGGCACTTCAGAACAGTGGACTCTCAACATCATCCAAAGGGGGTATCTGCTTCACTTCCAAGACTTATCCCATACCAGCTTCACAGGGGACTGTCCCACAAACCCCTTTCAGAGCTCCCTCTTGAAGGAAGATTTGTCCACCCTGTTATCTTGGAGCACCATAGAAAGAGTTCCTCCTCCTCAGGAAGGATGGGCTTCTACTCTCCATATTTTCTCATTCCAAAGAAAGCAGGAGATACAGGTCCATCCTGGATCTCGAGGACCTAAATAAATTTCTGGTCCGAGAAAAATTCAAAATGATTTCTCTAGGAACTCTTCTTCCATACCTCCAAAGGTGTGATTGGCTATGTTCTCTAGACCTAAAGAAGACATACATGCACTTACTGATCCATCCTCAGCACAGACAGTATCTGTGTTTCAGGTTTCAGCAAAACCACTACCAGTACTGGGTACTGCCCTTCGGCTTAGCCTCCGCACCACAAGTGTTCACAAAATGCATGGCAGTAGTTGCAGCCTATCTCTGCACTTTGGGAATCTTCGTCTTCCCTTGCTTAGATGACTGGCTAATCAGGGGAGACCCTTCAGCAGATAAAACTCTTCCTAGATCGCACCATCACTGTGCTCCAACATCTAAGATTTGTCCTAAACTTCCCAAAGTCGCACCTCATGCCAACCCAAAGGCTCAAGTTCATCAGAGCACCCTTGGACACAACAGGTACGAGCTTTCCTTCCACAGGATCACTCTGCCTGCCTCATCAAGCTTGTACAACACATACAATAAAGGCTGGTAACAGCTCGAGAGATGCTATGCCTCTTGGGGCATATGGCCTCGACTGTCCATGTAGTCCCCCTATGCTCTCCTACACATGCAGCAAGCTCAATGGACTCTGTCTTCTCAATGAACCCACGCAAAGGGGTGTCTCAAAGACATATACATCACCACTCAACTAATCAGGTCTTTTCACTGGTGGTGTTCTCCACAGAACCTACTCGGTGGGTCACTTTTTCAGATGCCTTCACCTTAATACACCCTGACAACTGATAACTCCAAACTAGGTTGTGGAGCACTTCTGAATGACCTAACCACACAGGGTCTGTGACGCTGCAGGAATCTGCATTGCAGATAAACCTCCTGGAATTGCGTGCCCTAAAAATGCTCTTTGGGTTTTTCGACCCCAACACTCAGGCCAACAGGTATTAGTCAGAACAGACAACCAGGTGTTCATGTTCTGTGTGAACAAACGGGGGGGGGGACAGGATCTATCCCTTATGTCACGAAGTGCTTCGCCTCTGGGTTTTTTTGCCATTGCATACCACATTCACCTCAGAGCAGTGTACCTCCCAGCGAACTCATTGTCCTTGCGGACAGACTCAGCTGTATCCTTCATCCACACGAGTGGACCTTATAGTACATCTGGAGACAGCTTCTTGGATCTACTGAATGTGAGGAACCCCACTCATAGATATTTTTGCCACTCAACAGAACACACGGCTTCCATTGTTCTCCTCATGGCTTTCATGCCTGCACCGATAGAACTCAAATTTATTTATTTATTTTTGTATTTATTTAACAGGTTTTGTATACTGCAATCTCCAGGAACAAGCAGGAATGTAGTCATCACATATGGGTATCGTCGGTACCGACGGAGCCTGCGCGGGAACGCTCCCCAGCGTCCAATTAGAAAGCTTTTGGGAGCATCCCACAGCGCCTGCGTGCTGCCTTCCCGCCTTTCCCAACTCCCTCTCTCCAGTTCTTCTTTTTCCGAGGAGCCAGCAGGTCGTGTTTCTGTCACCGCAGAAGAATTCTTTTTTATTTATTTCTTTTTTGTGGTCGCGTCTGCCTTCCTCAGTGCTATACTGGTACCACCGGTTTTTTCTCTTCTTATTTCTGTAAAAAAAAAAATATATTTTTTCTTTTTCTTCAGGTGCACGCGCCTTTTTAGGCCTTAGGCCCAAAAACGTTTCCTTACCATGGAGAAACCTGCCTCAGGTTTCAAAAAGTGCACCAAGTGTGGCAGTACCATTTCCATCACCGACACCCATGAATGGTGTCTAAAATGTTTAGGTCCTGACCACTCCATCACGGATTGTATGTCCTGCGCCATGATGTCTAAAAGAGGTCGGCAGAACCGAGCTGCTAAGCTAAGTACCCTGTTTCCCTCTGATGCAGCTTCAGTGGCATCGACGTCTTCCAGGGCTTCTTCTTCCTCCCGTGGATCTCAGATAACTAAACATAAATCCAGCCAGTCCTCAAAGGGTAGATCTCCTTCTAAGCATCAAGATGCCTCTGGCGTTGAGCTCAAGGATTCTGCACCGGCAAAATTACCCCTGCGGGAGGCTTCGGCTTCCAAAGCATTATCGGGGTTCCTGGATGTTCTCTAGGCCTCGACCTCGGCAGAACTACTGGTGCCATGCTCTGGGGTACCGGCGGTCTCCTCCGGTACCGACATCCAGGCATTGGCAGCTTCAATAGACCAGAGAGTTCTGGCTATGGAACGCAGTCTGGCGGCATTCCTTGCGGCATCGATGCCCTCGGAACCGCGACAGACAATTCCACTGGCACCGGCCTCGGTATCGGTACCGGTACCGATAGCATCGACATCGGCATCGGTGTCTGCTTTGCTGGTACCCAGTCATCCGATGACCTCTGGTACCGATACCCCGGTACCGGTTACTCCTGGTACCGACTTTGGTCGGTACGGGTATCGGGCTCTTCAAGAGCATCCGGACAGACGATACTTCAAGTCCTCAGAAGAATCTGAGGATTCTGACGGTTCTGTCGATGCAGTGATGCTTCTCCCAGAGGAGCCCTCCTCCCCTAAACGCAGGATGTCTCCTCCAGAGGATATTTCCTTCCAGGATTTTATCAGGGAGGTGGCTCGGGGCCTGTCCATTACTGTGGCCCCTGAAACAGAGCCAAGGGCCAAGGAGTTGGAAATTCTACAATATCCCAAAACTCCTAAGGAGGCAGCTACCTTGCCCATTCATGAGATTTTATATGATCTCATGTTAAGGATGTGGGAAACACCTCTTACCACCTCTCCTCATTCTTGTAGACTGGATACTATGTATCGAGTCCCTTCTTGTCCTGGGTTCCATAAGACTGAGCTTCCTCACCACTCTTGTAGTGGAGTCAGCTATGAGAAGGATCAAGAGTGCAAAAAGACATGCCTCTAATCCTCCAGGACGTGAGTGCAGAACCCTGGATGCTTTTGGACGTCGAGTCTTCCAAGCTTCCATGCTTTCTGCCAGGATCAGTTCCTATAGTCTCTACATGGGAATGTTCCTGAAGGAGGTCACAGATGATTTAGAGGCTTTAAGTCCTTTTCTTCCTGAGGATAAAAGACAGGATTTTCTCATTTTGGTCAAACATGCCCAAGATATTTCTAAATTTTCCAACCGTGCAGCCTTTGACTGCTTTGAGTGCATAAGCAGAACCTCGGCTATGGACATAGGTGCACATAGAATTGCTTCGCTCCAGGCATCTGATTTAGAGCTCTGGGTACAAGACAAGTTGGGAAATATCCCTTGTACTAGGGAGAACCTGTTTGGTAAAGATTGGCAGGAAAAGGCCAATGAAATGGATGCCGAAAATTCGACCTTGGATAGATTATCCAAGTCCACTGCTGATCCTGCTAGAAGAAAATTGTTCAAGAAACCATTCTTTTCTAAAAAGAAAAATTTTTATCCTGCTTATGTTCAGCAAGGACGTTCTGCAGGTCAGCTTGCCAGGAAAGGTCAGCAACCTCCAAAACAGAAGAAAGTAAAGGCTGCTAGGCCTCAACCGGCCCAGCAGACTCAGCCTCCACAGGGCCTTTGACTCTCATCTAGAGAACTTAGCCTTCCTGGTTCTCGGGGGACCAGAACCTTCCACCATTCCAGGAAGGTTATGTCATTTTGTTCCCAGATGGGGGCAAATAACAGCAGAGCAATGGACACTCTCCATCATAAAGGAGGGGTACAAGCTTCATTTTTCAAGCATGCCCCCTCACACATTAGTAAAGCAGTTCAATTCTCTGACCTCTCTCATCAACCTGTTAGGTCAGGAAGTCGCTATCCTTCTTCCCAAGGGGCAATAAAAGAAGTACCCCTTCATCAACAGGGTACAGGGTTCTATTCCCCTTATTTTCTTATCCCAAAGAAAACAGGGGGTTACAGACCTATCTTAGACCTCAGAGAATTGAACAAATTCCTTGTCAAGGAGAAATTCAAAATGATTTCTCTCAGATCTCTGCTGCCATACCTTCAGAGTCAGGATTGGCTTTGTTCTCTAGATCTCAAGGATGCGTACAACCATGTTCTCATCCATCCAACTCACAGAAGGTTCCTTCGGTTCCTTTTTCAGGGAAAGCACTACCAATACAGAGTGCTTCCTTATGGCCTGGTCTCAGCACCAAGGGTGTTCACGAAATGCATGGCTGTTGTAGCAGCATTTCTCCGCACTCTAGCGATATTCGTCTTCCCCTACTTAGACGACTGGCTCATTCGGGCCCCAACAGAGTCACAGGCCAGGACTTCTCTATCCTGCACAATGCGTATCCTTCAGTATTTAGGGCTGGTAATAAACATCCCAAAATCCAGTCTAACTCCTACTCAGTCTCTGGAGTTCATAGGAGCTTTGCTGGATACCACAAGGGCTAGGGCCTGTCTCCCCCAGGCTCGTTGCCTTCACATGGTGCAGTTAGCTTCTCAAGCAGTGCTAAAGTCTCATCTAACTGCTCGAGAAATGTTACAACTACTAGGCCACATGGCATCTGCGGTGCATGTGGTTCCCTATGCTTGCCTCCATATGAGGGCAGCTCAGTGGACTTTATCCAACCAATGAACCCAGGCATCCGGATGCCTGTCAGACAAAATAGCAAACACAAGTCGCCTTATTTTGTCCCTCCAGTGGTGGAAGTCCACTCAAAACCTGTTGCTGGGGTCCCCTTTTCAACAACCTCTACCCCAAGCAACTCTCACAACAGATGCTTCTCCAATGGGTTGGGGAGCTCATCTGCAAGACCTCTCCACCCAAGGCACCTGGTCTCCACAGGAGACTCATCTACATATCAATCTTCTGGAACTCAGAGCAATCTTCCTTGCTCTTCGAGTGTTCCATAACCTGCTCAGCTACAAGACAGTCTTCATCCATACGGACAATCAAGTAGCCATGTTCTATGTGAACAAGCAGGGAGGAACAGGCTCTCTGTCGCTTTGCAACGAAGCTTTGCGACTATGGGCCCTCACCAGAGAGCATCAGATTCATCTCCTGGCAGTGTATCTTCCAGGCATACAAAACTCTTGGGCAGACAGACTCAGTTGAGTTCTGCTTCCACACGAGTGGTCTCTGCATGCAGACCAGGTGGCCAAGATTTTTCAAATTTGGGGAACCCCGGACATAGACCACTTTGCAAGTCCGTGGAATACCAAACTTCCCCGGTTCTGTTCCAGAATTCCGGCTCAGGGGGCTCAAGCCAGGGATGCTTTCCTCCTTTATTGGGGTCAAGACTTCCTGTATGCCTTTCCACCCACTCCCTTAATTCCCAAAACCCTGTTCAAGCTTCAGAGAGACAGAGGCCATATGATTCTCATAGCTCCACATTGGCCACGGCAAGTGTGGTACCCTCTGCTTCTCCATCTCTCTCAAGCTCCCTTCCTGGAGTTAGGGTCTGCTCCAGATCTCCTATCTCAGGAGGACGGAATATTATGGCATCCCAATCCCCAGTCTCTGCATCTCAGGGCTTGGTTGCTGAAGGCCTAGATCTCCATGATCTCAATCTCTCTCAGCAAGTAAAAGATATTCTTTTTGCTTCCAGGAAACCTTCCACAAGACGCTCTTATGCTTTCAAGTGGAAAAGGTTTACCATATGGTGTTCGCAAAAGGGTCTTAACCCCCTTGCGATACCTCTGAAATCCTTGCTGGAATATCTCCTTCATTTATCCAATGCAGGACTTAAGACTAACTCAGTAAGGGTCCATTTGAGTGCTATTACAGCTTCCTTTAAGCCTCTAAATGGACAGCCTATTTCTTCTCATCCTATTATAGCAAGATTTATGAGAGGCCTTCTTCTAACTAAGCCTCCCATTAGGCCACCACCGATGGCATGGGACTTAAACCTGGTTCTTGGGCAGCTCATGAAACCACCCTTCGAACCTTTAGCTACCACCTCCTTAAAATTCCTTTCTTGGAAGGTTATTTTTCTTATTGCAATCACATCAGCACGCTGCATTAGTGACTTGCAAGCACTAGTAGCTAATCCACCTTATACAAGGTTCCGTCATGACAAGGTAGTCCTTAGGACTCATCCACACTTTATGCCAAAGGTGGTCTCGCCTTTTCATCTGAACCAAGCGGTCTACCTACATGTGTTTATTCCAAGGCCTCACGCATCAAATGCAGAGAGGAATCTTCATACCTTGGATTGTAAAAGAGCTTTAGCCTTTTACTTACAAAGAACACAGCAACATAGAAAGTCCTCTCAACTCTTTGTTTATTTTTATTTATTTTATTTATTTCAACTTCTTATATACCGCACTCTTTGACATCAGCGCGGTTTACAAATAACAGAAAGAAACCAGAACAACAGGCTGTTTGGTATTACATATAACAGGAGTATCAACTTGGATAACATGGGAGAACTATTTACACTATTTACACTATTTACATGGAGTATTAATCTATTAGATAGATAGCATGCTCGAACTATTTACATAAAATTAGCAGTGCTGCTTGGAACAAGAGGGATATTGTGGATTATACTAGGGTGAGGCTGTTATGTTACGGTTCATGTAGGGTAGTATTTGATGAAAAGGTGCAGTTTAAGGGCCTTTCTGAACTGGGTTAGTTCGGTTATGGCGCGGAGATCAGGTGGGAGAGCATTCCAGTATTTTGGTGCGCTAAACATGAAAGCTCTGTTTGATGTTGATAGGTTGCTTTTGATCCTTCTCATTTGGGACTTCCAGTCTCCAAGATAACTCTATCTAACTGGATTTCTCAGTGTATTTCCTTCGCCTATCAGAGTAAGAACCTTTCTCTGGAGGGCCATGTCACTGCTCACAATGGGAGGAGTGGCCTAGTGGTTGGGGCAAGGTACTACAGGACGGAAGGTCGGTGGTTCAAATCCCACTAGAGGACAGCAACCTTGGGCCGGGAGGACTGGGGTTTCTAGTCCCGCAGGTGCTCCTTGTGGTCTTGGGCAAGCCACTTAACCCTCCATTGCCCATGTTCCCTGTAAGTATTAGTGTATGTGTCTCATATCCCCTCGTGTTAAATGTATCCCCCAACCGCTTTGACCCGGTGAAAAGCGGGATATAAATGCAGCTAAATAAATAAATAAATAAAATGTGAGAGCCATGGCAGCCTCAGTGGCTCATCTGTCGAGCAGCCACCTGAGTCTCGGTTCATACCTTCACAACCCATTACTGCTTGGACAAGGACTCCCGCTGGGATGCCTTGTTTGGTCAGGCTGTTCTTCAACACCTGTTCCATACCTAATCAACTCCTACCCACCATCCCTGGTAGGATGCCAGAGATCCATGGGGGGAGGTGGAGCCCTGTTCAGGGACACACAACTTCTGGGGTCTCTCCCTGGCACCTAAAGCTAGGGAGTCCCCATATGTGATGACTACATTCCTGCTTGTTCCTGGAGATAGCATAGTTACTCACCTGTAACAGGTGATCTCCGGGAACAGCAGAAATTTAGTCCTCACAACCCACCCACCTCCCCTAGGAGTTGTATCTCTCTATCTCTTTCCTTTCCCTCTCTCTCTCTTTGTCTCAGCTTTAAAACTCAACTGGAGAGAGGCAGTTGGGAAAGGCGGGAAGGCAGCATGCAGTCGCTGTGGGATGCTCCCAAAAGCTTTCTAATTGGACGCTGGGGAGCGTTCCCGCGCAGGCTCCGTCGGTACCGACGATACCCATATGTGAGGACTAAATTCCTGCTGTTCCCAGAGATCACCTGTTACAGGTGAGTAACTATGCTTTATCTTATAATCAAAGCAGTTTACATGATAAACAAACATGATACATGGCAGTTATACATTACATAGTCGTGTGGGGTGGGGGGACATGCGGGAGGTTCTTGGTAGTAACTTATTTACAAAGAGGCGTATATACAATATTTACAAGACAGTGTCATGAGTTGAGGCAGCTGATTTTGCCAGGGGGGGGTCTGTGGGGGAGGGGAGTTGGCATTAAGTGATGGCTCTGTAGTGTTCTGTGAAGAAGTGGGTTTTGAGTTTCTTCCTGAAGTCTTTGATATCAGAGGTGGCTCTCAGGTCATTGGAAGGGAGTTCCAGAAAGCCAGTGCTGCTAGTGACAGTGCTCTTGCAGATGTGGATTGGGTGGTTTTAGAGTAAATGGCAACATGGTCAAATCAGCATATCTAAAAATCAAAACACTCAGACATCTGCGCCCCCTGCTGCAACCGGATGATTTCAGAACGATCTTTCAGGCGTTAACTATTCCACATCTCGACTATGCAAACGCGATACTGCAAGGGCTACCTCAATCCACCCTAACTCCACTCCAACTCGCCATGAACTCTGCTGCCAGAGTTCTATATGGGGCTTCAGGACGTGACCATATAACACCGATCCTCAAAAGTCTCCTCTGGCTCCAAATTCACGGTAGGATCACCTTCAAGATCTTACTACTAACATTCAAGGCCATCAACCGACTCTCCCCCTCATCACTTGCAACCTTACTCTCATGACTCCCCCTACCAGAGCCAGACGACACACAGCAATAAATACTATGGTAATTCCCAAAACAATAACCCGCTGTACACAATCAACCGCAAACAGAGCCTTCAGTCTTTGTGCACCTAGAAGCTGGAATGCTCTGCCACCCAGCATACAAGCAATCACAGAGATAACTAAATTCAGGAAGGCCTTGAAGCATCACCTCTTCCTCAAGTACTACCCTGAAGTAGGTACGCCAAAGTGCCCCGCACGCAACACAGATCCTTAACCACCCGGTAATCATTCCACAATGTGATGTACATAGAGTATCCGACTTATGCCTTTTGTGTATATAGTTAACATGTTATCCAAGTTAATCTCCCTGTTATCTGTAATTTACAGTGTAACCCCCACCGTAAAAACTTCTTTGATGTTCCATGTAAACCGCACTGATGTTGAATAGCGCGGTATATAAGAGTATTAAATAAATAAATAAATGCTAGGGGTCTGAATGGTGTCTACTCTGTTACGTCATCTGGATCTTGTGCTTATGTTCGTGTTGCTAAGGCTCTTGAGAATGTCAGTGGATAGGTTGTGCTGGATCTTGTATATGTTAAGAGCTGTTTTGAGTTTGATCCTGGAGGCAATTGGAAGACAATGCAGTTGGCTCAGGAGGGGAGTGATACGTTGGTGTTTTGATAATCCGGTGATGATGCGGGCAGCAGTATTTTGCTCCATCTGTAGGTTGAATTGTCTGTTTGGGTAGTCCATGAAATAGTGTGTTGCAGTAATCCAGTATGGGCATGATTACAGCTTGACAAACAGTTCTAATGTGGTCTTGACTAAGGAGTGGTTTGAGTCTTCTTATGATGGCCATCTTGTGGTTTGCACTTCTGGCAGTCTTGTTAATGTGGATTTAGAAGTTCAGGTTCCGGTCCAAAGTTACATTCAGGTACTTTACTTCGTTCTTAATGGGTATGGTTGCATTGAGTAGGGAGATGAATTGTAGGGTGAAAAGGAGTTGTTTCATGTGACGAAGAGTGCTTCTGTCTTTCTGTAGTTCATGTTGAGGTTATTTTGAGAGAGCCATTCAGTCATGTCCTGTAGGCAGGCAGTTATAGCTAAGTAATCTGGTTTTTCGAGGTTGATCGGGGTGTAAACCATCATGTTGTCAGCATACAATGCATATTGGATGTTGTGTTTCCTGATGACGTCACAGATGGGTTGGATGTAGAGACTGAAAAGCAAGGCAGATAATGCCGAGCCTTGTTGAACCCCTTAGGGTGAGGGGATCAAGGAGGAGGTGGTTGTGCCAACCTTGAACTGTTGCTGTCTATTGCTGAGGTATGAGTTGAACCATTTGAAAGTGATGTTGCATAGCCCAATGTCACTGAGTCTTCGGAGGAGCATGTGGTGGGAGATATTGTCGAATGCTGCAGATATATCGACAAATATAAGGAGAAGCCCATTTTTAGGTTGTCACTTCCCTTAATAATGATGTCAAGGAGCATTATGAGTAGGGTCTCGACACTGTGGCTGAGTCGGAACTCATGTTGATGGGGGTCTGGGGGAGCTAGAGAGTCTACGTGGTCCTGAAGTTGCTGGTATACTGCCTTCTCAAGTTTCTTGGTGAGGAATGGGAGGCTGGGAGGCGGTACATTGCTGGGTCGTTGCAGGATGGAGTGAGGAGTTTGGGAATAGGGTGTATGGTGGCTAACTTAAGTGGTAGGGACATGTATTCCTGTGTTAGTGAGGAGTGTATGATCTGGTGTATGAACCTGCTGAGTTCTGTCTTTGCTGATTTTATCCATTTGTACTGGGCAGGGGTCCGTGGGTGCAGTGCTACTGTTGAGAGCTGATATGGTGCAAGTGACTTGGTCAATGGAGGGTGTGTTGAAATTGTCCTATGAGTGTTTGGGGGCAGGGGCCGTGTCTTGTAGGTTATCAGTATGGGGTGATGTGAACTTCAAGATTAGGTAGTCTCAAAGGTCTGTGGGTGTATTGTGGCATCTTCTGTACTGTTGGGGTCCTTTGTGAGGGTGCGGGCTATATTGAAGAGGTCTCTAGGTTTGTTGGTTGATTTTAGGATGAAGTTAGTGTGGTATTCCTGTTTATGCCGGTTGATTAGGCTGTTGTAATCCTTCTGCTTCTCCTGGTATAGCTGTTGGGTGGTTTGTGTTTTGTTTCTTCTCCAGTTCTGTTCAGTTTTCCGAAGTATTCTCTTTGTTACCCTTATTTCGTTAGATTACCATGGTGCTGCTCGTTTTCTTTGTCCTGTGGGTCTGCTGCAGTTTTTGGCTGGTGCCTTCGCTCCTGTAGCGATGGTGTTATTCCATTGGTTAATGACAGAGTCTAGGTCTGTTGAGTCGTAGTCTAGGGTAGGGATGATTTCCTGGTGGAATTGGTCCTTATCAAATGCTCTGAATCTTCATCCTGGGTGCTATAGGTTCTCCAATATTATTGGTCTAGAATGGGTCATACTGAATCGTATGGAGTGGTGGTCAGATCAAAGTATTTGAGTGACTTGGGGTGGTGTTATGCTGTTGCCTTGAAGGATTCAGTTTGGAATGACTTATCTGGTCAGGCGTGGAGCCTAGATAGTGGGTAGGTATGGTGAGGAGTTGCATGTACTGTAGTGCGTCCCTGACTCTGAGGAAGATGTCTGCCTCCTTGTTGGGTATTGAATTGAGATTGAAGTCTCCCATCACAATTTGCGGCTTGAGGGGGAGAGTTTGCGGCATATACTGCTTCTAGTGTAGTGGAGAGTTCATCTACGGGGCCATTGGGGGCTTTATAAGTGAGGCAGATGGCAAGATGCTTGTTCTCTATGACAATAGTATTGTAGTGCATCGTGCTTTGTGTCATAGTGATTTTGAATCTTAGGTGGGTTCTGGCCAGGATTAGTACCCCTCCACCCCTCTTATGTGTTCATGGGCAGTTGAATGCTGAGTAAGTGTGTGGGGGGGTGTTATTTGGTTTAGGATGACCTGATTGGCATTAGTTTGCCAGGTCTCTGTGATACAGAGGATGTCAGTTTGATAGAGGTGCAGGTGGTCGAGAATAGTTTTAGTTTTATTTCTAACTGATCTGGCATTGAGGAGCTCTATATTGATAGTGGTGTCTGGAGGGGGATAGGTGTGTGATTTGTGAATATGGATGTTTGAATGACTTCCTTCTCCATTGGGGACGGGGCCTGCTTTATGCATTTCCACCCATCCCCTTGATACCGAAACGCTCTTCAAGCTACAAGCCAAAAAGAGCTTCATGATCCTCATAATCCCTTTTTGGCCCCGTCAACCGTGGTTTCCTTTGCTCCTTCGCCTGGCGCAGACTCAACCCCTCAGACTCAGATGTGTGCCCAAACTCCTCTCCCAGGACCAAGGAACACTTCTCCATCCCAATCTTCATGCCCTCCGCCTCACAGCATGGCTGCTGAAGGGATAGTGCTCGCTGGAGGTCAAGGATATCCTGCTTGCATCCTGCAAACAGTCTACCAGGCGATCTTATGCCTTTAAATGGTGTAGATTTGTATTCTGGTGCTCCCCATAAGGCATTGACCCCTTTCCCGGCCCGGTGGAATCCCTTCTTCAATATCTCCTCCATTTGTCCTTAAGACCAACTCAGTCAAAATTCATCTTAGTGCCATTGTGGCCTATCACAAACCACTGGGCAGACAGCCTATCTCCTCAGACCCATTAGTAGCATGCTTCATGTGGGGTCTCCTGCTGTCCAAGCCACCCATTAAGCCGCTTCTTGTGACTTGGGACCTCAACGTGGTTCTAACTCAACTTCGGAAGCCTCCCTTCAAGCCTTTAGCAACCGCTTCACTGAAGTTTCTTTCTTGAAAGGTATTCTTCCTCATAGCCGTCACCTCAGCTTGCCATATCGGTGAACTGCAGGTTCTGGTGGTAGATCCGCCATATACTTGGTTCCATGACAAGGCGGTCCTCTGTACCCATCCACATTTCCTTCCAAAAGTGGTCTCCTGCTTCCATCTGAACCAGCCGGTAATCCTACTGATCTTCCCGAGACTATATGCGTCTCAAGCGGAAGCAGCGCTACACACCTTAGACTGCAAGCGAACACTGGCTTACTACTTAGATAGAACAAACTTTCCCAGGAAATCTTCTCAATTATTCATGTCCTTTGATCCAAGTCACTTTGGTCTACCAGTGATAAAGCAGACTCTATCCAGATGGATAGCGAATTGTATCTCTTTTGCTTATGCACAAGCGGGACTCTCCCTGGAGGGTCATGTCACTGTTCATAATGTGCAATCCATGGCATCCTCAGTTGCCATCCTCCATTCAGTATCCATTGACGAGATCTGTCAGGCAGCTACCTGGTCCTCCATTCATACTTTAGCTGCACATTATTGTCTGGACAGGGACTCCTGTCGGGATGCTGTCTTTGGCCAAGCTGTACTCCAGCACCTTTTGGGGACAATCTTAACTCCTGCCCTCCGTCCCAGGCTTCTGCAAGAGACCAGACTTTCATTAGAGGTAATATAGCACACTGGAATAGAGTCCACGGGATCACATTATGTCCATACTCTTCGGCTCTATGCTTTAGCCTCTAGGATCACACTGCTCTCCCCCATGCCATTCTGGTACCTGGGAGCTAGTGAGTCCCATATGTGAAGACTGCATTCCTGCTTGTTCCTGGAGATAGCGTAGTTACTCACCTGTAACAGGTGATCTCCAGGAACAGCAGGAATCAGTCTTTACAACCCGCCCTTCTCCCCTAGGAGTTATAGGATGGTTTTTATTTTTTCCTCTTTCGCTCAGCTACAAACTCAACTGAGAAGAGAAGTTCAAAAGGCAGGAAGGCAGATGCGCAGGTGCAGTGGACTGCTCCCAAAAACTTTTCTTTTGGACCCTGGGGAGTGTTCCTGCATGCTACCGATGTCACCTATATGTGATTCCTGCTGTTTCTGGAGATCATTTGTTACAGGTGAGTAACTACGCTTTCCAGTCAATAGACTATACCTTTTTGGAGGTTACACTATAGTATTTGTTTGAGATCCCAGGATTTTCCATTGACAAGCAGGGTAAATCAGCAATACAAGTGGTGATGTCATCTAACAGCAATGACACACAAAGCTGTCTTAGTGCTTAGAAAAACCTAGAAAGCTTTTCTGAGCATGTGTGGGACTTCCTGTGTAGCCTCTATCTCTGAGTCCCCTCAGTCTGTTTTAATTTGTGCGTTGCCTAGACACAATTTAGGATCTCTGTAACTACTTTCTTTGACCACTTTAGTGATGATTGTTTTTCATCTTTATTTTATTTTATTCCAGTTCCTTCAAGTTTCCCTTAGTCCAGCTTAAAGAAATACTTGATTTTCAAAATAACAGCCTCTTCATGACTTGTCCAGAGCCACTAGCTCAGGTACAAATTTAGAATGTAAGCTCTCTGAAGACAGGAATGCAATTTGCCTTGAGCTCCTTCTGAAAAAGGCATGAACTAAATCCAAAATATTGGTGGCTCCTGACATCCATCATAAGTGGTTATCGCTACCTCAGATCACCCCTTGACATCCTTACCTACCCACATCACAGCAGATCTCCAAGATCTAGAAATTCTATAGCAAATACTTATTCAAAAAGTTGGATTCTACAGTGTGGAGTTCCACAAGGATCCCCACTCTTACCAATATTATTCTATATTTACCTTCAGTCTTTAGGTAATATACTGGACTCTAGGGTTGATATGATGTTCTTCAAGCATCAACTTTATTTGACAAAAAGAAAATCTAGGGGGTGTATATTTCAAAATATCTTATACAGGACAAATTAATACAATTTAAATGACAAATAAAATATAATAGCAAATCAAAAGTTACACTGAAATGATAAAATGCAAGATATATATGCTTTTCTGCTGGTGCAACCCCCGCCACTCTGGTCAGCCAAGCAAAGGTGACCAAGATCCATCCTCAAAAAGCCATAGTGATGTAATGAATTTTTAATGCAGCCTTAAATTTAGTATAAGATGTTTTCAAATTTCACTATCCAGACCGTTTTCAGGAACAGATTAGATTCAGATAAGGAGGAATTGCTGTATTGATATGGAAGTATGACAGCAAAGCCTTTACATTAGTTTCAGCAGAAAATTTAAAAAAACTACCCATATTTTTGTGAAGATTTTACACTCACAAAGATAAATAAGAGAGGAGTGGTCTAGTGGTTAGGACAAGGTACTTCAGGTCGGAGGGCCGGGGGTTCAAGTCCCACCTGGGGACAGCAATCTCAGGCCGGAGGGACTGGGATTTCTAGTCCTATAGGCACTCCTTGTGGTCTTGGGCAAGCCACTTAACCCTCCATTGCCCATGTTTCCTGCAAGTATTAGCATATGTGTCTCATATCAACTTGTGTTAAATGTATCCCCCAATTGACCGCTTTGACCCGATGAAAAGCGGGATACAAATACAAGCTAAATAAATAAATAGGCTCTGCATATGCTTCATTGTAAGAAAGCACTGGCTTACTCTAGAAAAGGAGCACAAGCACTCTATCAGTCCACTCATCTATTCATATCCTTTCATCATACAAATTAGAAACTGCTGTAGTTATAAGAACTATTGAATTAGCTGATGGACTACATATCTGTTACAATCTAGCAGAACTGCAATTAACTGATAGCATGTCCTGAGCCGTGTCAACTCATCCAATCCAATTATTGCAGTGATAATTCTCAGATGGAAAACACAAATTGTGATGCTCCCTAACCCCCAGAAACCTGCAATCATTAATGCTAAATCTGGCCATTAAGAGGATAATTTTTAATCTCCAGGCACAAGCAGGAATGTAGTCTTCACATATGGATAATGTCAGTACTGATGGAGCCCGCACGGGAATGCTCCCCATTGTCCAATTGGAAAGCTTTTTGGAGCAATCCACTGCGCCTGCGCATCTGCCTTCCCGTCTTCCCAACTCCTCTCCTCAGTTCTTCATTTTCCGTGGTGCCAGCAGGTTGTTTCTTTCCTGTCACCACCGAAAACGTTATTTGTTGGTTCAAATCTGCGCTCTGCCTTTCCGTCGACGCCGATGCCTTCACTGACACCAGCCCCGATATTTTTTTTTTCTTTTCAAAAGATCATTTCTCCTTTATTTTATTTTTCTTTCAATTTTGGTGGTTTCCACCACCAGCAAGGCCTTGCCCTACATTTGTTTGCCATGATGGAAAAGCACATCAGTAGTTGAAATAAATTTACCAAGTGTTTTGGTAATTTATATCAGTTACGGATAAACATATCTGGTGTTTAAAATGTGTGGGTCCCGACCATGTTCCAAATGATTGTTCTTTGTGTCAGAAAATGACAAAAAGAGGCCTAACGAGCAGGGCCAGACAGTATGGTTCTCTGTTCGCCCCGGACTCGATTTCAGTGGCTTCCATATCATCGGGGACATCTGTCTCCTCTCATGGTTCTCAGGTCTCATCAAAGTCCAAACACAAAACTAAGTCTAAGTTATCAGCATTGGCATTGGCATCGAGGACCGATTCCAGAGGTAAGTCCCTTCATCACCATCGAGACTCACTGAAGGGTCGGCCAAACAGCCCCGGTGGGAGACCCTGTCCTCCAAAGCACAAGAGGGGCTCTAGGCCACTTCCATGGCATTGACCTCTGGAGAGCTACTGGTTCCATTCTCTGGGACTGTGGCTCAAAGCCCCGTATGGGATTCCACCCAGGCATCAGTCAGCGCCCTCAACCAGTACATACTGACTGTCAAGAGGAGTTTAGCCACATTCGTGGCAGCCTCGGTACCGACGGTATCATCAGCTCCAGCAGTGCAAGCAACAGCACCCTGCCAACTACTGCTGGTTCCGGGACTGATGCTGGTACTCGAACCTGCATCAGGGGAACTCCTCCCTCCAGTACTCCCTCTGGAACTGACGGGCATCATTGGTACCCAACAGGCTCCCAATGCTGCACTGACTGATCATCAGTACTACCATCGGGTCTCAACATCGGGGAAATATCGAGATCAAGCACAAGATCGTCGATACTTTGACTTTCTTTCAGACTCTGATTCTACTTCCTCCAATGATGCATCGGAGGACTCCCGAGAAAACGGGGACATTCCTTCAGACCTGTCCCCTCCTCATGAGTGACGTCGATCCCCACCAGAAGATATGTTTTTCCAAGACTTCATTAGGGATATGGCAGCAGGCCTACAGATCACTGTGGTATCGGAGACGGAACCAAGGATGGAGGAACTGGAAATCCTCCAATACCTCTCAACACCAAAAGAAGCTGCCACTTTACCGATACACTGCATCTTACAGGATTTGATGCTTCATAATGGGGAGGCTCCTCTAACGGTTCCACCTCAACAAACGACTCGATACCATGTACTGAGTTCCAGCATGCCCAGGCCTTCAGAAACCTCAACTCCCACATCATTCTGTGGTGGTGGAATCGGCGATGCGCCGCATTAAGAGTTTTAAGAATCATTCTTCCATGTATCCAGGCAAGGACTCCAGAACTCTCGATGCCTTTGGCCATCAATGCTTTCAGGCATGCATGCTCACCTCTAGAATTTACCTCCTACATGCTCTACATGGGCATGTTCCTCAAGGATGTATCCAGGGATATGGAGATATTTGCACCTCTCTTTCCCGATGACAAACGAAATGCATTCCAAGCCCTAATCAGGCAGAATAAAAATACGTCCACATTTCTTACCAGAGCATCTTTTGAGGCCTTTGAGTCATCCAGCAGAGCTTCAACAATCTGCATCAGTGCCTGCAGGATGGCCTGGCTCCAGGCATCAGATCCTGAACAGTAGGTCCAAGACAAATTGTCTAATATTCTCTGTTCTGGAGAAAACCTCTTCGGAAAGAGTTGGTGGGAAAAGGCTGGAGAAATTGAGACAAATGATCTCACCCTCAAGCGCCTTTCAAGAAAGACATAAGTACACTTCTCACATTAATTGTAATATAGTTCAATATTGTTATGTAAACTAGTTCATAATGTACTGAATCAATTGTATTGATATTTGATTTGTTATAATGTATAATGTTCCTAGTTCTTAAAGTTCAATGTACCAGTTCTGTTTGTTATAATGTAAACCGCTGCTGATCCTTGGAAGCAGCGGGATATAAAAGCTGTCCAAATAAAAAAATAAATAAATAAATAAAAGACAGAGTTCTGCCTTTTGGCCTCACCTCCACCCCCAGAGTCTTTACAAAGTGCCTGGCAGTGGTGGCAGCCTACTTGAGGAATCAGGGTATCTTTGTCTTCCCCTACCTGGACGACTGGCTCATCAGGGGTCAGACATGCCAGAAGGCCAGGCAAGCCACCCTCTGAACTATCTCTCTCCTTCAACACCTGGGTTTTGTCATAAACTTTGAAAAGTCCACTTTGCTCCCCTCCCAGAACCTAGAGTTCATAGGGGCAAGGCTAGACTCTCGGCAAGCAAAGGCTTACTTGCCAGAAGACAGAGCCCAAAGATTGATGGACTTGGCAAACCAGTTTTTCAGCATACCACTGGTTTCCGCTAGACTCTGCCTGAGTCTCCTCGGCCACATGGCATCGACAGTGCATGCGACTTCAAATGCCTGGCTCCATATGAGGCCTGCCCAGTGGTGCCTCAGAACTCAATGGACTCAGGCCACAGGAAGCCTCAGAGACAGAGTACAGGTGTCCAAACCATTCCTGAACTCCCTACGCTGGTGGCTGCACCCCCCCAACTTACTACAAGGGGTGCCTTTTCAGATACCTGTGTTCACAGTAGTGCTAACCACCGATGCCTCCTTGCAAGGCTGGGGGGCACATTGTCTGGACAAGTGCACCCAGGGCTTGTGGTCTCCCTGGGAGGCCACGCAACAGATCAACCTACTGGAACTCCGGGCTATTCGTTTAGCCCTCAAGACTTTCTCTCAAACCCTGGCTCACCAGTCTGTCTTAGTACAGACAGTCAACCAAGTAGCCATGTTCTATGTGAACAAGCAAGGCGGCACTGGGTCCAGGCTCCTTTGTCAGGAGGCACAGGACCTTTGCTTGTTTGCGCTCAGGCACAACATGTTTCTCAAGGCTGTTTATCTCCCTGGCCAGGAGAACTTCCTGGCAGACAGGTTGAGCAGAGTTCTGCAGCCCCACGAATGGCAACTGCACCCATTAGTGGTTCAGAAAATTTTCATGAGATGGGGACTTCCATCCATAGATCTCTTTGCCAGTCCCCTGAACCGGCAGCTGCCCAAGTTCTGCTCCAAGCAACCGCATCCCATGAAGTGGGCAGTGGATGCCTTCCTGATCTCCTGGTCCCAGGGCCTCCTGTATGCGTTTCCTCCCACGCCTCTGGTGGCCCGAACCTTGTTTAAGGTTCTAAGGGACAAGGCCTCGGTATTTCTGGTAGCCCCCAGGTGGCCGAGGCAGCCTTGGTTTCCACTTCTGCTTCAACTGGCAGTGGACACCCCACTACCTCTAGGGTTGCAGCCCGACCTTCTCTCTCAGAATCAGGGTTCTCTTCTGCACCCCAACCTCAAATCTCTCAATCTGATGGCCTGGAGGCTGCAAGGGTAGTGTTGGCTCCCTGGGGCCTACCTCAGGAAATTGAAGAGGTGGTCTTGGCCTCTAGGAAGCAGTCCACCAGAAAAACATATGCCCTGAAATGGAGAAGGTTCTCTTTGTGGTGTCAGCTACACACAGAAGATCCTTTCTCCTGCTCTGTGCCAGTGGTGCTTCAGTACCTGCTGCACTTATCCAATCAGGGCCTCAAGTCCAATTCTGTTCGGGTCCACCTCTCAGCTCTAGCAGCTCACCACTCACTAGTGGAAGGACACTCTTTGTTGGTTCACCCCTTGGTGTCCCGGTTCCTCAGAGGTTTGCTCTTGCTCAAGCCTCCTATCCGTCCTCCAGCTCCTGAGTGGGAGTTGAATGTGGTCTTGCAACAACTGACTCGCCCACCCTTTGAGCCGATGGCTACTTGTCCTCTCCGCTTCCTTTCCTGGAAGACGCTCTTCCTGGTAGCCCTAACCTCGGCCAGACGAGTGAGTGAGCTTCAGGCCCTGGTTTGTGACAGGCCTTACACTCGTTTCTATTTTAACAGGGTAGTCCTTAGGACTCATCCTAAGTTCCTCCCAAAAGTTGTCTCCTCTTTCCACCTCAACCAGGAGGTGGTTCTTCCGACATTCTTCCCTAGGCCTCATGCAAGCCAGGCTGAGGCAGTCCTTCATACCCTGGACTGTAGAAGGGCCTTATCCTTCTACCTTGACCGTACGCAGGGGCATAGAAGGGCTACTCAGCTCTTCGTATCTTTTGACCCTAATAAGTTGGGGTTCTCTGTGTCCAAGCGTACCTTGTCCATCTGGGTGGCTGACTGTATCACCTGGGCTTACAGGGCAGCTGACCTTCCCTTGCAGGGTCGGGTCACGGCCCACCGTGTCAGGGCAATGGCTGCCTCAGTAGCTCATCTCCGCTCTGTACCGTTGGCAGACATCTGCAGGGCTGTAACTTGGTCCTCAAGCCAGACTTTTGCAGCTCATTACTGCCTGGAGAGGGAGTCCCATAGGGACAGTGCTTTTGGCCAGGCAGTACTCCGGAATCTCTTTGAGGTTTAGGCAACTCCTGCCCTCCAGCCCTCTGGTTGGTCTACCGGTGGGGGTGTGTTTCAGTGAAAGCCTTTCTCTGATGCTGCAGCTAGAGGGAGTTCTCTCTTGTTCAGCCTGGGTTCCTGGTAGCCCAGAGCTAGGGAGTCACCCATATGTGAGGACTGACTTCCTGCTTGGTCCTGGAGAAAGAGTAGTTACTCACCTGTAACAGGTGTTCTCCAGGAGCAGCAGGAATCAGTCCTCACAACCCTCCCTCCTCCCCTGGGAGTTGCAGTTGTACATAGTTCATTTTTGCATTTTTTTGTGCTGTCTTTTAGCTATGTCATCAGACTGAGCAAGATGGCACCTTTAGGCGGGAAGGGGACCGCGCATGCGTGCAGTATTCCCAAAGGCTTTCATAGAAAGCTGGGAAAATGCCACGCAAGGGGCTCCGTCGACGTCGATGTCACCCATATGTGAGGACTGATTCCTGCTGCTCCTGGAGAACACCTGTTACAGGTGAGTAACTACTCTTTCCTGCTGTTCCCGGAACTCACCTGTTAGAGGTGAGTAACAATGCTTTCTGCAAGGACAAGCAGGCAAATAGTCCTAATGTATGGGTGACGTCATTCGACAGAGCCCTGCATGGGAGTATTCCCCAACTCATTCTGGAAGCTCCTCTGCGTATGCGTGCATCTTCTCGCCTGCTGCCAAGGCGCCATTTTTCCTCAATCTTCGTTTTTCTGCGGAGCCCAATGGACACTTGCAGAACTGCTCTTCTTTGGTTACTTTTCTGATTGTTTCGGATTAGTGTTTTTCGGCATTTTTGGCTTTCTGCCCGCCTGCCGTCGTGTTTTTTTCCTTTAGCTAGAACTTTTGGTCATTTAAAGTTTCCTTTATTTTCCACAGCATTGTTGCCCCCTTATGTGTTGGTGCTTTGGCCACGTGTGTGTGTTAATTTTTTATTCAAAAACTAAGGGTTTAATTTCTCTGCAGCTATTTTTCCAGACGATATATCATAAAAATTAGCCTGTGGGTTTAAAATGTGTTCCAGGTGCTCAAGGACTATTTCCCTAATGGACACTCACAACTGGTGCCTTGTACCCGATCATCAGCTCTCTTGAAATTTGTATTTGTGGATGACAAAAAGAAGGCTCAAGGGTCAAGAGAAGCAACATAAAACCATTCTTGGTGCACAGAAGTCCAATCCATCGGCGTTGACTACACCAATCTCAGTGGCATCAAAGGCTGCATTGACATCGAGGAGCTTTCAAGCTCATTCAAGCCAAACACCCCTAGTACCCTGGAGCATTGGCCATTGATTGATGTTCACTGAAAGGTGAAGAAGGATTTATCCTCAACAACGCCAAGGGATGATTGTGTCAAGCTTTGAGTGGAGGCTCTAGTGCATCGTTGTTGATGCCCTCTGAGGCATGGCGCTGAGAGCTAAGAGGGTTCACAGGAACATCCTACTAAGCATCCCCGAAGGGAGGAGAGCTCATCCTCCAGGACATAGGATGGGCAGTGACGACCTGCTGAATGCCAAGACCAAGCAGCTGATACAACCTGTCAGGATTCAAGAATGTTGGCCAATGTTTCTGTGGCCCCCACAGCCTTTGGAAACAGCAGCTATGGAGAAACGCCTTCTGAGAGCTATAGAGGAATGCATCATGATGCCATTTGATATGTAGAATGTCAGTGCCTTGATGTCTGCTGCATCGACATTAGCAGCAGTCCAGCCGACACCTGAAAAACATCAAGTGCCTGCGGGAGAGGCATCAACATTGGGTCATTGAGGGGCCCCGATCCCAGACCCTTCCTGGCCAATTATTTTTTCTAGTGCATCGATGCTCCCCGAAGTTTAGAAAGTCATTGGTGCATCAACGTTCCTGGACAAGCTCCTCTATCCCCAGAGGGCAGGAGAGTCATCCAAGCTGAAACTCGGAGGTATTTTCATTTTCTCTCCATGTCAGACACAGAAGGCTGGGTTATGGATGTTGAATTTAAGGGTATGTTGGAGGACAGCTTCCATTTGACCCTTCACCGCCTCTTCCCCACCTCATGAGAGGCCTAAATCACCTCCTGAAGATGTGACTTTCCAAGATTTTGTAAGTGATATGGCTAAGTCCATACCATTTTCTTTGGAGACTGAGGATGAGCCCAAGGCAGAAGGATTGGAGATCCTTCAATACTCCTCTGCCCTTAAGGAAATGATGACAGTGCCCGTATACTGCATCCTTCAGAGAATACAGATCAGAATGTGAGAGAACTCCTTCTCTGTACTCTTGTTAGTAGAAAGCTTGACTGTATGCATAAAGTTCAAAAGGCTCCCAGATTTGAGAAGACCCAGCTTCCTCACCATTCCTTGGTGGTCGAATCTGCCCTTAAGAGATCTAAACATTCCAACACTCACTCCTCAGCATCCCCAGGTAGGGAAGTTAGGACATTAGACTCTTTTGGGAGAAGAATTTTCCAGAGTTCCATGCTTGCAGTCCGCATGGCCTCTTACCAGCTCTACATGGGCATATTTTGAGTTGCAGAATCAGTGACCACAAGGAAGCGAAGGGTAGTGGTGGTTGATGACTCTCTTCTGAGGGATACTGAGGCGTCAATCTACCGACCAGACTTGATGTCCCGAGAGATATGCTGTCTGCCTGGTGCCAAAATCCAAGATGTTACGGAGAGTTTGCCGAGACTCATCAAGCCCGCTGACTATTACCCAATGTTGCTAATCCATGTCGGAACAAATGATACTGCCAGGTATCCCTCTGAGCGTATCAAAAGTGTCTTCATGGCTCTGGGACAGAGGGTGAAGCAGTTAGGTGCACAGGTGGTGTTCTCTTCAATTCTCCCTGTTGAGGGTAAAGGTCAAGGCAGAGAGGCTCGCATCCTGGAGATGAATGCATGGCTGCGTGGATGGTGTCATCGAGAGCGTTTTGGTTTCCTAGACCATGGGATGCTGTTCCAAGGGTTGCAGAGCAAAGATGGCATCCATCTGACCAAGAAAGGTTGACGCATCTTCAGTAGTAGACTGGCTAATCTACTGAAGAGGTCTTTAAACTAGATTCGTTGGGGATGGTTGAAGAAAGTCCCCAGGTAAGTGATACATTAAATACCTTTATGGAAATGGGTAACAGGGTAACATATGGAAAGCAGTCTGTATAAATGCCCGTAGCATGGGAAATAAGATCCCTGATGTTGAAGCTTTGGTGGGAGTGGCCGACTTGGATTTAGTGGCAGTTACAGAAACATGGTTCACAGAAAACCATGACTGGGATGGAACTATACCTGGGTATACTTTATTCAGAAAGAACAGGGTAGGAAGAAGGGGAGGAGGAGTGGCACTATATGTAAAAAATACTATTAAAGCTTTGGAATTACAGAGCTTAAAAGGGAGAGAGGAGGCATTGTGGGTTAAACTAGAAAGAGGGAAAGAGAAATCTATTTGCATTGGCATGATATACAGATCTCCCTCACAAGAGGAAGAGGTGGACAGAGATTTAACTGAAGACATACGCAGCATTGCTAGGAAAGGGGAAGTGCTACTGATAGGGGATTTCAATATGCCAGATGTTGATAGGCACATTCCTGTTGCAGTATCATATAGAAGTAAAGAGATCCTGGATTCTCTACAGGGAGAACTAGTCAAGCAATTGGTAACAGACCCCACACATGAAGGGGCCATACTGGACTTGGTGCTTACCAATGTTTCTGATGTTATAGTGGGAGATCAATTTGCACCCAGTGATCACCAGATGGTGTGGTTCGGTATTAGGACTAGGGCTGTTAGAATCCATTCAAAGGTGAGGGTCTTAGACTTTAGGAAGACTAACTTTGCCAAGATGGGCCAGTACCTCAGGGAGTCGTTAGCGGGATGGGAACAGCTGGGGGATGTAGAAAAACAGTGGACAAAACTGAAAAGGGATAGTTTAAGGGCAACCAACCTTTTTGTTAAAATGGTAAATAAAAGGAAAAGGAAAAGGTGACCGCTATGGCTTTCGAAAGAAGTAGCTGAAAAAGTGAAGAAAAAGAGGGAGGCCTTCATGAAATACAAGAGATCACAGAAAGAGGAAGACAGGCATCTATATTTGGAAAAACTTAGAGAAGCTAGCAAAGTAGTCAGGAAAACAAAGATTCAAAAAGAGGAGGAAATAGCCAATGCAATAAAATGGGGGGATAAGACATTTTTCAGATATGTTAGTGAGAAGAGGAACAGCAAAAGTGGCAGTCAGACTCAAGGGTGAAGGGGAGGAATATGTAGAAGCTGATCTTTATCTTTCTTTATCTTTATTTGACATATTTGATATACCGCCCCTTACCAAGGTATTAGGGCGGTGTACAATACAAAATATTATGACTGCAGAAAAGAAAGGTAGAAAGGAACACCATTAAGTAGATAGGAAAGCAGTCAAATAGTAACAGAAGGAAAAGAAAGAACAGCAGATAAGGTAGTAGATCAGTAACAACATAAGAGACAATAGACTGGGGGTAAACGATAGAGGCAAACCAAGGACAGTCGACATAACAGGTGGGTATATAGGGAGAGGTAGGAGTCCTAAGGTGGGGGTGGAGACCTGTATGCGTACGTGGTTGTACAGCTCTATGGGGAGGAATTGGGAGGAAGTGCAAGGGACGGTCGAGCAGCAGCGGGCGAGGGAGTGGGGAGATCAAAGGCCTGGCAAAAAAGATATGTTTTGAGGAGAGACTTAAAGCGGGAAAATGATAGTTCAGTGTGAATATAGTGAGGGAGAGAATTCCATAAAGCAGGACTAGCAAAGAAGAAGGCGGCATGACGAGTAGACTCAAGGTGAGCATGGGTGGGAGACGGCAGAAACAAACGATTTCCATGTGCGGAACGCAGCAGACGGGGTGTGGGTTGAAGGAAGACAAGATCAGCCAGATACTGAGGAGTGATGATGAGAAGTTTATACATATAGCGGACTTTGACAGGGAGCCAGTGAAGGGAAAGGAGGCAAGGAGTGACATGATCCCGATGAGATGACAGGGTAAGCAAGCGAGCAGCTGTATTCTGAATCAATTGTAACCGACGGAGTTGATATTGAGGTACGCCGGCTAACAGGGAATTATAATAGTCGAGGCGAGTGATTATCAGGGAAAGGACCAGGGTAGTGAGAGAAGACAGAGGGAGGAGGGACCGGACAGCCCTAATTTTGCGGAGCTGAAAAAGAGAAGTACGCACCACCCCAGAAATGTGTTGATGGAAGGACAGTGCGGAATCCAGGGTAACCCCAAGATAGCGGATAGATCCGACATAAGTGGCGCCAAAGTGGGGGCGGGGGCACCAAAAGTAAACCAAATAGCAGCGGATTTGGAAGGATTAACGATGAGGTAATTGTTATTGAACCAGTCGGCAACAGAGGCGAGGCAGGTGTTCAGACGGGAAAGATCAGGAGCAAGTGATGATGTATGATGGACCAGGAGAATATCGTCGGCGAAAAAGTAGGCAGATATACCAGTTTGTTGAATCAAAAGAGCAAGTGGGGCAAGAAAAACATTGAAAAGAACTGGTGCAAGAATAGAACCCTGCGGTACACCACAATGAAGAGGAAGAGAGGTAGAAGAAGAAGAACCTAAGCGCACCAAAAAGGACCGAGAGGAAAGGTAAGAATGAAACCATCGGTGGACAGTGCCCTGAATACCAAGGTCCAACAGCCGGGTGAGAAGGGTGCGATGGTCAATGACGTCGAATGCGGCAGAAAGATCCAGCGAAACCACTATTGAGAAATCACCCCTATCGTGAGATCGGTGTAGTTCATTGAGAAGTGCTACCAGAATAGTTTCGGTACTCTGACCAGCTCTAAAACCTGATTGTCGAGGGTGCAGAAAAAGGGTAGAACTGAGATGTGTCGAAAATTGATGAAAGACAAGCTTTTCCAGGATTTTGTTAGAAAGGCAAGTTAGAAACCGGGTGCCAGTTAGAGGGGACAGCTGGATCAAGGGTGGCCTTCTTAAGAAGTGGACAAACCAGAGCGTGTTTCCAAGTAGAGGGAAAACTTCCAGACATGAGACTAGTGTTAATGATAGTGAGGGCAAAGGGAAGAAGAGCAAGAGTGGGGTCAAGAAGCCAGGTTGAGGGCAGTGGATCCAACGGACAGGTAGTTTTATGTGACTTTAGAGAGTTCCGTAGCAGTGACAGGGCTGAAGCTAGACCAGGTATGGGAGGGTACAGGGGTGGGAATTGGGGAACAAGAGGCAACTGGGGTAGAGGAGATAGGGGGAGGAGAAAGAGGAGAGGGACAGGAATCAAAGGTGGAGCGAAGGGTCAGAATCTTTGTTGAAAAAAAAGTAGCAAGGGTTGAGGGGCTGGGGGCAGAAGGCGGGGGGAAAGAGGGGGTACGGTAGAAGCTGAGGAGAGAGAGTCCAAGACACGATATAATTGACGCGAAGAGTTAGAAGAGGCTGTAATAAGGCGAGAATAGTAAGATTGTTTGGCTGAGGATATCATAGAGTGGTAGACCCTACGAGCATAGTGAAAAGCGGAAAGAAAGGCATCAGAAGGGTGCTTACGCCAGAGTCGGACAGCTCGGCGAAGATGGGAACGATGCAAATAGAGACCCGGGTGGAACCAAGGATGGTGGGAGAGAGAACGAGTGGAAACAGGTTGAGAAGAGACAACAACAGAATCAAGAGTGGAGGACAGAGTGGAAGTCCAAAGACCAGCCTGTTGATCCACAGAGAGAGAGTTAAAATCGGGAGGGAAAAGGGAGTCAGCAGAAGGGAAACGTTGTAAGGCGGAGGAGGTGATGCGTCGAGACAGACGGCAAGAAAGAGAGGAAGAAGTCGAGGAAGGCGTTGATGGAGAGGGAAGGGAAAGAGAGAAGAAAATGCAATAATGGTCGGACCATGGGAGGGATAGGGATGTGATATGGGCCGGTGCAGATGGAAAGGAGTCCAGCGTGAGAATCAAATCAAGAGTGTGACCAGAGGTGTGCGTAGGACATGTCACATGTTGAGTGAGGGATAGATCACTAAATAAGGAGTCAAGTGCTTTGTCGCGTGCCCGAATGGGAGGGTTCAGATGAGCATTAAAGTCACCCAAGATGACCAGATAAGGGGATATGAGAACGGACTCCAAGAGAGTAAGAAGGAGGGAATCCCAGAGTTCAGTACGTAAAGAGGGAGGAGCAATACAGTAAGAGGAAGTAGGTTGGCGTTGGGGAGGCGGTATGAAAGAGAAGGGACTCGGGGTACTGAGAAGGGGGTGTGACCACGGTAAGAGGGAAGGTAGTACGGTGTATGACTGCGACTCCACCCCTCGTACGGTGCAGGCGGGGAACATGGAAGGCAGTGTAGTCAGGAGGGAGGCATTGACGAAGGATACCGTCCTCCCCATCCCGCAGCCAGGATTCCTTGAGGAGGAGGGCATCCAACGAATGTTGGACAAGGAGATCATGTACAAGAGGTGTCTTAGAACGTAAAGACCGACAATTTAGGAGAGCCAGGGAGATCGTTAAAAGAGGGAGACCTGGGACAGCAGACAGAAGAGTGAGGGGGCATAGAACTAGGTTGGCAAGGGAGAAGATTATGCAGGTTTCGAGCGGAGGCTCCGTTAAGCGGAGCAGGCGGTGGAGAGGGACGATGACCCCACCACACAGGGATAACAGCCATCGAACTGAGCAGGCAGGAAGAAGACGAGACCAAGGAAGATGTCGGTAGAGATGAAAGGGCAGTCCCGGGAGCACCTACCGGAACGGCGAGCAATGTTGAACCCAGGAGTAGAGTGCAGAGCAAAGACGCTAGTAATATCCAGCAGGGCGTGGAGAGAACGGAAAGGCTAATAGGGAACAACGAAGGGGACAGGCCCCAGTCGTCGCCCCAAGGAGCTCGCACAAGGAGCACGTC
The DNA here is from genome assembly GCA_033557465.1 of Ichthyophis bannanicus. Classification (NCBI taxonomy): domain Eukaryota; kingdom Metazoa; phylum Chordata; class Amphibia; order Gymnophiona; family Ichthyophiidae; genus Ichthyophis; species Ichthyophis bannanicus. The sequence goes on along the minus strand of CM066032.1, from coordinate 1,252,986,446 downwards.
GTGCTCCTTGTGCGCGCTCCTTCAGCGCGCGCCCACGGCGCGGGATGCCGCCGAACTAGCTTTTATGGAAGGCAGGGTACCTGGACGCTGATGTGGACGCGTTGCACGCATCCACGTCACCACCGGGAGGCGGGGCTGGCACACAGCAGGAAGCAGGAGCACACAGGAACGCAAAGTCTGCAAGCAAAACAGACAAGAGGCAGGTAGCATGCAGATAGACTCAGCAGCAACAGCACAGTTGTAAACAGCAGTAAGAAATGCAGCACTCTCAGGACACCGCCGAACTAGCTTTTATGGAAGGCAGGGTACCTGGACGCTGACGTGGACGCATTGCACGCGTCCACGTCACCACCGGGAGGCGGGGCTGGCACACAGCAGGAAGCAGGAGCACACAGGAACGCAAGGTCTGGACGCTGACGTGGACGCGTTGCACGCGTCCACGTCACCACCGGGAGGCAGGGCTGGCACACAGCAGGAAGCAGGAGCACACAGGAACGCAAAGTCTGCAAGCAAAACAGACAAGAGGCAGGTAGCATACAGATAGACTCAGCAGCAACAGCACAGTTGTAAACAGTAGTAAGAAATGAGGATAAAGCGGAATTGCATAACAAATATTTCTGTTCTGTGTTCACAGATGAAGAACCAGGAGCAGGACCTCAGAAAACACCAACAAACAGGAACAGAAACGAGGGACATCTTGAACAATTTTCGGAAGACTGTGTTTGTGAGAAACTAGCTCAACTTAAAGTAGACAAAGCGATGGGACCGGATGGGATACACCCTAGAATACTGAGGGAACTTGGGGACGTTCGAGCATCTCCACTGACAGACCTTTTCAATGCCTCGTTGGAGTCGGGAGTGGTGCCAAAGGACTGGAGAGAGGCTTATGTGCTGCCTTTACACAAAAGCGGAAGTAAGGATGTGGTTGAAAAGTACAGGCCGGTTAGTTTAACTTCGATGGTGAGTAAATTATTGGAAACGCTGCTGAAAGAGAAAATAGTGAAGTTTCTGGAGTGCAGTGGATTACAGGATCCGAGGCAGCATGGATTCACCAGAGGCAGGTCTTGTCAGACAAATTTGATTGATTTCTTTGACTGGGTGACCAGGGAGTTGGACTGAGGGGGAGAGCCCTAGATGTGGTGTATTTAGATTTCAGTAAAGCCTTTGACACTGTTCCTCACAGGTGACTTATAAACAAACTGAGCACCCTAGGGATGGACCCTAAAGTTACTGCTTGGGTTAGATTTGTTTGGGTGGGAGGCGACAAAGAGTACAGGTAAATGGAGCTCACTCTGAGGAGAAGGATGTTACCAGTGATATTCCCCAGAGATCTGTCCTGGTCCGATTCTTTTTAACATCTTTGTTAGTGATATAGCGGAAAGGCTGTCTGGTATGGTTTGCCTCTTTGCGGATGATACCAAAATCTGCAATAGACACCCAGGAAGGTGTAGATAACATGAGGAGGAATCTAGCTAAGCTTGAAGAATAGTCTAGAATTTGGCAGCTGGGATTTAATATTAAAAAATGTAAGGCCATGCATTTGGGCTGCAGCAATACAATGGGGCAATATAGTATAGGGGGTGAAGTACTTTTGTCCACTAAAGAAGAATGAGACCTAGGCGTGGTTGTGTCTGATGATCTTAAAGTAGCTAAACAGGTAGAAAAGGCGACGGCAAAAGCTAGAAGGATGCTTGGGTGCATACAGAGAGGAATGGCTAGCAGAAAAAAGGAGGCGATAGTGCCTCTGTATAAGTCTTTAGTGTGACCTCATTTGGAGTATAGTGTGCAATTCTGGAGACCGCACCTTCAAAAGGATGTGAACAGGATGGAGTCGGTGCAGAGGATGGCCACTAAAATGGTTAGTGGTCTTCATTATAAAGCATATGAGGACAGACTTAAGGATCTTAATATGTTCACCTTAGAGGAAAGGCGGGACAGAGGCGATATGATTGAGATGTTTAAATACCTCTGTGGCATAAATGTTCAGGGAGAGAGCCTCTTTCAATTGAAAGCAAGTTCTGCTACGAGGGGACATGGGATGAGGGTGAAGGGGGATAGATTCAGGAATGATATGCGGAAATATTTCTTTATGGAAAGATTGGTGGATCCGTGGAATAGTCTCCCAGTGGAGGTGATAGAGATGAGGACAGTAACTGAATTCAAAAAAGTATGGGACATACAGAGAGGATCTCTAAAGTTAAAAGGGAGACTGTTGTAGTTGTTGGAAGGACAGACTAGATAGGCCATGTGGTCTCTTTCTGTTGTCATATTTTTATGTTTCTATGTTTCTGTCTTATAATCTGTGTGTATACTTGTGTGCTCCATCTACAATATGAGCACTCCCTCTGACAATGGACACAATGAAACAACACATGCAGTTTTACGCTTTTTGGTATTTTATAAGAGACTATATATAATACCCCCCCTCCCCCGTTAGATGTGTATTTGGTACCAAAAAGTGCACTGTCCCTTATAAAATTACTCCTTATATGTTGCTGTTGTGCAATCACTGTGACTTATTACTCCCAGGTCGTACAAATACTGCCGCCACAGCATCCCCAACCCCAGCTAACCTGGGAAGCAGAAGAACTGACTCAGAAATTGGCTGATGGAATTTCTAATGTGTGTTGAATAAAGTGCCTTTATTTTATGTTGAAACTATTCGTGATCTGGTTGATGCCAGAAATGTTTCTTACTGTGTTGTGTTGTAACCAATTATGTATATATTTTCTGCAGGGGTTTCCTGGTTTGTACCTGCGGAAGTTTTGAAATCCAGTTCAAAAAAGGAGAATAATTACAAACCCATGTCTTGGCCGGGTCCCACATGGTTTGAACCACTGACCCATGCCAAGCCATGGAGAGAGCCTCTTCGAGAAAAGAACATGCAGGAGGAGCCAATCTACAGTCAAATCAGCACAGAGGCCCATCCTGCCATCTCACTAGAAGAGGTGAACAGCAAGACTGTCGACCCATTTGAGAGAATAACATTGCAGGTGACCAGGAATATTGTTATATGTGTTTGAAATCTCATGAAGGCAAATTTTTGGATGGTTAGGTTGTCGCTCCAGAGTAAGTCTTGAACCAAATAATATCCAAGCTTATAGCAAAACACAGGTAACAGCACTGTGCAAACATGAGCACTAGCAAGAGAAAAAAATTCTGTCATGATAGGAAAGGGCTCTTTTATCTATTGTGGCAGAAGTTGTTCAAAGATGCTTCCAATAGAAGCTCCAGCTTCCAAAGCTCCTCCTATGGGGTTACAGGTTGACATCGATGGCACGGCCTCGACCGATCACCTGTTAGAATGCTCTGGGGTACCGGCACAACCTTCCGGTACCGAATTCCAGGCATTCATGGCGTCAATGGATCAGAATGTTCTATCCATGCAGCAGGCTATCTCGGCCTTCATTCAAGCTGCGACGCCGCTGATACCACAACGAACCCCGTTGTCGGTATCGGCTCCGGTACCGGCACCAGTGTCGGTACCGGTACCGACACCGACTGCATCGACATCCACCAAGATGCCGACTGTAGCGGTTCCCTGTCCAGGGATGCTCATCGGTACCGACTCGGTACCGATGACGCCCGATGTCGATACCGCTCGATACGCATATCGAGCTTTAGAAGAGCACCCTGACAGGCGATACTTTGATTCCTCTGAAGATTCTGATACATCGGAGGAGTCTGCTGAAGTATCCATAGCCCTTCCTGAAGAGCCGCCTTCTCCAAAAAGAAGAATGTCTCCTCCAGAGGACTTGTCCTTTCAAGACTTCATAAGAGAAGTAGCTAAAGGACTTTCTATCTCAGTAACCTCTGAATCAGAGCCTAGAGCTAAAAAATTGGATATTTTAGGTTATTCTAAGGCTCCCAAGGAGGCAGTCACCTTGCCAATTCATGAAATTCTTTATGAGCACATGATTGACTTATGGGAGACTCCTCTCACTATCTCTCCTCATTCTCAAAGATTGGACACTATGTACCGTGTCCCTCCTTGTCTTGGTTTTCATAAAACACAGCTTCCTCACCATTCTATTGTGGTGAAGTCAGCTATGAAAAGGATAAAGAGTGCAAAAAGACACTCCTCTGCCCCTCCAGGAAGAGAATGCAGGACCTTGGATGCTTTTGGTAGGAAAATCTTCCAAGCCAGTATTGCTCATTGCCAGAATCAACTCCTATAGTCTTTACATGGGTATGTTTCTGAAAGAAGTTGCAGATAAACTGCACACTTTCCTCCCTTTTCTTCCAGAGGATAAAAGGGAAGAATTCCTTATTTGGCTTAAGCATACTCAAGACATTTCAAAGTTTTCCAACCGTGCAGCTTTTGACTCCTTTGAAGGTGCCAGCAGAGCTTCGGCCATTGCCATAGCTGCTGGCAGAATTGCTTGGCTCCAAGCTTCTGATTTAGAACCTTGGGTCCAGGATGGCTTAGGAAATCTTCCCTGTACAGGAGAAAACCTGTTTGGTAAAGAATGGCAAATAAAAGCCACTCAAATGGATGCAGAAAATTCTGCTCTGGATAGACTTTCAAAGTCAACCTCCATTCCTGCCAAGAAAAAACCTTTCAAGAAGTATTTTTTCAAAAAGGGCAGATTCCCTTCTACTTCTGGCCAACAATCCTCTACAGGTCGCTTTGCTACTAAGCGTCAGCAGCCTAAACAGGCCAGGCCTAAGTCTACAGGGGCTGCTGCAACTCAGCAGTCCCAACCTCCTCAGGGTTTTTGACTTGATGCTAGAGAACTTAGCCTTTCTGGCTCTAAAACAGCCAGAGCCTCTCACCATTCCAGGAAGGTTAGCTCATTTTGCTCCCAGATGGGAGCAGATTACAACAGAGCAGTGGACCCTCTCCATCATAAGGGAGGGCTACAAACTTCATTTCTTAAACCTTCCTCCCCACACCATGGTGAGACACTTCAATTCTCCAACATCTCTTCTCGACCTTCTAGGTCAGGAGGTGGCTACCCTTCTTGTCCAAGGGGCAATAGAAGAAGTGCCTCTTCTTCAACAGGGGTCAGGGTTTTACTCCCCCTATTTTCTCATCCCAAAGAAAACAAGGGGTTACAGACCCATATTAGATCTCAGGGAATTGAACAAATTTCTATGCAAGGAGAAATTCAAGATGCTTTCTCTGGGCACTCTCCTTCCATACCTTCAGAGTCAGGATTGGCTTTGTTCTCTAGATCTCAAGGATGCGTACACACATGTGCTCATCCATCCATCTCACAGGAGGTTCCTCCGTTTTCTTTTCCAAGGCAAGCATTACCAATACAAGGTGCTTCCTTTCGGTCTGGCCTCTGCTCCAAGAGTGTTCACCAAATGCATGGCAGTAGTAGCTGCATTTCTACGCACTCTGGGAATCTTTGTATTCCCATACCTGGACGACTGGCTCATCCGAGCTCCATCTCAGTCAGAGGCCCAGACTTCCCTGGATCGCACAAGGCGCATTCTGCAGTATCTGGGACTTGTGGTAAACCTCCCAAAGTCCCAGCTCACCCCTACTCAGTCTCTAGAGTTCATAGGGGCCTGGTTAGACACTACCACTGCAAGGGCCTATCTCCCACAGGCCCGTTGCCTACACCTAGTGCAGTTAGCCTCCCAGATTCAGTCAAAGAGCCATTTAACTGCCCGGGAGATGCTGCAACTGCTAGGCCACATGGCATCCACAGTGCATGTGGTACCCTATGCTCGCCTTCACATGAGAGCAGCTCAATGGACTTTGTCCACCCAGTGGACTCAGTCATCAGGAGCTCTCTCAGACCAAATAGCAACCTCCAAACGTCTCTTTTGGTCTCTCCAGTGGTGGATGTCCACCCAAAATCTGTTGTTGGGGTCCCCCTTCCAACAGTTGTTGCCCCAGGCAACCCTCACAACAGATGCCTCCCAAACAGGTTGGGGAGCTCATCTACAAGACCTCTCCACTCAGGGCACTTGGTCCCCACAGGAGACCTCTCTTCATATCAACCACTTGGAGCTTCGAGCAGTTTTTCTAGCTCTCAAGGTCTTTCATACCCTGCTCAGCTACAAGACAGTCCTCATTCATACGGACAATCAAGTAGCCATGTTTTACATAAACAAGCAAGGAGGAACTGGCTCTCTGTCGCTTTGCAACGAATCTTTAAGATTGTGGGCCTTCGCCAGAGAGCATCAAATCCATCTCCTGGCCGTATACCTCCCAGGAATCCAAAACTCTTGGGCAGACAGACTCAGTCGAGTTCTGCTTCCACACGAATGGTCCCTGCACATGGACCAGGTACTCAGAATCTTCCAAGAATGGGGAACCACGGACATAGACCTCTTTGCAAGTCCATGGAATGCCAAACTTCCCCGGTTCTGTTCCAGAATTCCGTGTCAGGGAGTTCAGGCCAAGGATGCCTTCCTCCTTCACTGGGGTCAAGGCTTCCTGTACGCCTTTCCACCCATTCCCTTAATTCCCAAGACTCTATTCAAGCTCCAGAGGGATCAAGGATCCATGATCCTCATAGCTCCACGCTGGCCACGCCAAGTGTGGTACCCTCTACTTCTGCATCTCTCTCAAGCCCCCTCTCTGGACTTGGGAGCTGCTCCAGGCCTTCTGTCTCAGGAGGAGGGGACTTTGTGGCACCCAAACCCCAAGTCCCTTCACCTCAGAGCTTGGTTACTGAAGGCCTAGACCTTCAGAATTGGAATCTTTCTCAACAAGTGAAGGATATCCTCCATGCTTCCAGAAAACCTTCTACTAGACGTTCCTATGCTTTTAAGTGGAAAAGGTTTTCCATTTGGTGTACTAAGAAGGGTCTTGACCCTCTAGCACTGCCTTTGAATTCTCTGTTGGAATATCTCCCTGCATCTCTCCAATGCAGGCCTTAAGACGAATTCAGTAAGGGTCCATTTGAGTGCTATTGCAGCATCCCTTAAGCCCATCAATGGACAGCCTATTTCCTCTCATCCTCTTATTGCAAGATTCATGAGAGGCCTAACTTTAACTAAACCTCCCATTCGACCTCCTCCGGTGGCATGGGACTTAAATCTGGTTCTTGGTCAGCTTATGAAGCCACCTTTTGAACCCTTAGCCACCACCTCCTTGAAATTTCTTTCCTGGAAGGTTATTTTCCTCATTGCAGTCACCTCAGCTCGCCGCATCAGTGAACTGCAGGCCTTAGTGTCTAATCCACCGTATACAAGGTTCCATCATGATAAGGTAGTCCTTAGGACCAATCCACACTTTATGCCTAAAGTGGTCTCACCTTTTCATCTTAATCAAGAGGTGTATTTACCTGTCTTTTTTCCAGGTGCTCATGCATCAAGTGCAGAGAGGAACCTTCATACTTTGGATTGTAAGAGAGCTCTCGCCTTTTACTTACAAAGGACACAGCAACATAGAAGTCTTCCCAACTCTTTGTTGCTTTTGATCCCTCTCATTTGGGACTTCCAGTCTCTAAGAGGACACTGTCCAATTGGATTGCTCAGTGTATTTCTTTCGCCTACCAGAGTAAGAACCTTTCTCTGGAGAGCCATGTCACAGCTCATAATGTGAGGGCCATGGCCACCTCTATGGCTCATCTAAATTCTGTGTCCATCGATCAGATCTGTCTGGGCCTCGGTTCATACCTTCACAGCCCATTACTGCTTGGACAAGGACTCCCGCCGGGATGCCTTGTTTGGTCAGGCTGTTCTCAAATACCTGTTCCATTCTTAATCAACTCCTACCCTCCTTCCCAGAATGGATGCCTGAGATCCATAGGAGGAGGTAGAGCCCTTTCCAGGGTCTCATATCCTTGGGGATCTCCCAGGCATCTCTAGCTAGGGAGTCCCCATATGTGAAGACTCATTCCTGCTTGTTCCTGGAGATAGCACAGTTACTTACCTGTAACAGGTGATCTCTGGGAACAGCAGGAATAAGTCTTCACAACCCACCCACCTCCCCTAGGAGTTGTATCTCTCTATCTATCTTTCCTTTCCTCTCTCTCTCTTTGTCTCAGCTTTAAAACTCAAACTGAGGAGAGGCGGTTAGGAAAGGCGGGAAGGCAGCGCACAGGCGCTGTGGGATGCTCCTAAAAGCTTTCTTTTTTGGGAAGCTGGGGAGCATTCCAGCTCAGGCTCCGTCGGTACCGACGTACCCATATGTGAAGACTTATTCCTGCTGTTCCCAGAGATCACCTGTTACAGGTAAGTAACTGTGCTGTACCTGCAATTGTAAACCGCTCTAATTCCTTTCAACCTGGGTGGCATATCAAAAACGTAAGAAGATTATGGTTGTGATTCTGAGAAATCCCTTGAGGGGAGGTGCTGAAGGCAGAGAGATAGCCTATTGCCAAACAAATTTGCCAAAGCGATTCTATGATGGATGGATGAGAGAGATTGCAGCCCTTTACTTAGTTTTGCTGTGCTTTTATGCATTGTCAAACCCTGATAACTGACACTTCTTTTCCTCTTCTCCTTTTTCTTCTAGGAATCATTGAGGATGTGCCGCCCTGATTTTATTTCCAGATCTCGGCAGCGCTTAAAACGCCTAGAACTGCTGACAGAGGAGCGGCAGCTGCAAAGTGTATTTGAGCATGAACGGGGCCAGCTGTTCAACTGCCCAGAGGAGACAAGGAGAGGCTGGAAAGATATCAATTACGTGCTATCTGAAAGAGGTCATTCATACTTTACCCCTTTCCACGCCCACTAATATATCTTAAGTCATAAGCTTTGCCCAAACAAATGAATGGACTGCCCCACGAGTTCTTTTTTTATGGTTTCCTTCTGAACATCTGCAGCAAAATTAACAGCCAAAAATAGTATTGTGATTTGCTACTTTAATCCTTTTTAGGAAAATATGGGTTTCATTTACTAAAGTGATAATGCAATTTAAAAGTAACAGCACAAGCCTCATTATTCTCAGTGGGACCTATTTACCAACTATATTGTACGTATAGCTCAGTTAACGTGCATTAATGCGTGTTAACTCATTAACATGTTAGTAAATGAGACCCTATATTTTCTGTTTGCCAGATCTCTGTCATTTGTGTGTTGCAATAAAGTTGTAAAATACCTCAGCAGTATTTCAGCATGGGCCCTAGGTGCACTGGCAGAATGCCTTCAGCAAGCGGAACATGCATCAACATTGCACATTAAGGGATAATTTTATAAAGCATTTTCCAAGTGTAAAGCATATTTTATATGTGGAAAATGACTGTTCTAGAACTGAACATGGGTTTAAGTGAAAAGTAGGTGTTTAAGTGAAAAGTAGATGCCATGCAAGATTGCACCTCCTTTTATATGATCTGTGCCTAGGCATTGCCCTGCGCACAGTTCGGGCAGAGCTAGGATGGAGTTGCAGTGTGCATGCATATTTTATACAACATATGTATGGATGCATAGAGTACCTGCAGATGTTTACACCTTTGGAGCTAGTAGAAATTAGTGTTAGAGGATTTGTGCAACACTAATATTCATTGTAGACGCTATTTTGTGAAGACACATTGCACCTTTGTTGCTTTTATAAAATAGGTACCTTTTTGGGTGTGAAACACCCAAAAAACAACTTGTGTGAAACACCCAAAAAACAACTTGTTATGAAACTACTTCCAAGGAGGATGTTACTGAACTGATAACAAGTTCTAGAGCAAGATAAGTATGTACAAAGGCCTTCAAAGAATCCATATTCTGTTGCATACTGCTACAGATCTGCTTTTCAGTTGGGCATTCATAACATCTAATGTAGAAAATTCTACTTTCTGATAGGCAGAATATATTGTTTATAAATTAGGTATGTAATACAAACCATTCTGCTGCTCCACTGTTTTAATAATTTCCTTCCTAATTTCTTTTATGTTTGGACCACATAGAATTACAGAGGAAAGCCGTTCCAAAAAAAGAAATGGTCCAGAGATCCAAACGGTAAGATACTTGCAGTCTGTGTATGTATGAAGCAAGCTAAATTGAAGGGGCAGCTGGGGGAACCTAGGGCTCTGGGAACAAAGACCACCTCCAAAACCTAGTGATTACAGCAATGGGCTGAGAACCAGGGAAACTAGGCTAGAAATTCTACTTCTCCCCGTCCCTTTTTTTTACCTTGGGTATGTCACAATATCTTGCATTGCTCAGGAAGTCGCTTAGATTGTAAGCTCTTTATAGAAACCCTGTTTTCCCCAAGCATTGTGATCAGATGGGCTCAGAGGAAATGCTGGACTGTAAGCAGGTTGCCTCATGTCGGTTAGTACCTCTAGCTCATGAGGTCATCGTTTGTTCCACCCACCCATTGGCATCACCAGCAATGGGATGAAGAAGCCAATGACTCCCTAAGAGGGTGCAACAAAGTGGCCTTTGGTACACTCCCTTCATGTGCTTTGTGGGGTTATGTCGTGTGCTGAACAAGTACTTTGAGAAAGGTTTGTTTTAAGCAAGGTTAGTTTCTTTTTATTTATTTATTTGCATTCTCTTATATACCGCGCTATTCTGCATCAGTGTGATTTACATTGAACAAACTGAAATTACATTATAACTTGGAGATAACTATTTTACAGGGAACATGGGCTATGGAGGGTTAAGTGGCTTGCCCAAGATCACAAGGAGCACCTGTGGGACTAGAAACCCCAGTCCTTCCGGCCCAAGGTTGCTGTCCTCTAGTGGGATTTGAACCCCCGACCTTCTGGCCTGAAGTACTTTGCCCCAACCACTAGGCCACTCCTCCACTCCACTCTTTTTAGGGGGAGGTTGGGGCTAGGGTTGTTCTGGGATAGTGGTATTGTTATTATGGAGTGGGTTCTTGATACAAAATGCTGAGGTAGTATCTTTATTATTATTATTTAGCACTTCTAAAGCGCTACTAGGCATACACAGGGCTATACAAACATAGAAATAGATGGTTCCTGCTTGAAAAGCTTACAGTCTAGCAAATAGACAAACAATACAGCACAAGCAACAGTTAGAGGAAAAGGAGGAATCAGGAGTTGAAAGCAGCCACAGAAAGGTAAGACTTTAGCATAGATTTGAATAGGGAGAGAGAAGAGGCTCGACTCAAGGGTGAGGGAAGTTTGTTCCGGGCATAAGGAACAGCAAGGTGAAACGCGTGTCTTCTGTGGTAAGTAATGTACTGGTGGTTTCAAAGGGCAGATATAGAAGAGCACACTGTATATACTACAGGGAAGAGGAGGATGGGATCGGGCTCTCTAATGTCCCTCCCTTGCTGTGAGTGGTGATGAGCTGAAAGGTAGCAATACTGAGGGATTACTGGCCTCTTCAACTGTTATCTTGACTGATTGGCCAAGGAGATTATGCTAGAACTTTTAGGCCTTCACACATTAGGAAGACCTCCACTGAAAGCAGAGAAGATGGCAGCCTCCTTGGGAAGAGAGAGCAAATTCAAGGTACAGTACTGAAAAGGTTTGTGACCCTCCTAGGATAGTCTCTATTTCAGCACACTCAAACATCATTAGATCGCAGTCTAAACCCTCATGTGAAAAACCCTCAGTAACTGGTGGCACCTCTTTGAGTTGCAGTAACTTAACTATTGATCAGTCTTCCACATCGCCCTTGAGAAATTTTGGCTCATTCTTCCATTAAAAACTTTTTTAACTCTGTGATATTTGAAGATTTTCTTGCATGAAAAGCTCACTTAAGGTCTTGCCACAACATTTCTGTAGGGTTGGATCAGGATGTTCACTTTGCTAATGTAAAACAAAATCTCTTTTTTCTCAGCCATGCTGTGGCAGTTTTACTTAAATATTTAGAGTGGGTGCCTTATTGCATCACCCACTTTCAGCTCATCTTCAACTCATACCTTGACATTCTTCTCTCATTTTCTGATATAAAAAATAAATCATTCCATTAATGATGGCGAACTGTCAAGGTCCTGATGCAGCAAAGCAGTCATACATCACACTGGTCAGTCTGAACGAGGTTTTTACCTTGGAAGGCATTGTTTGGTTTTCACCAAACAAAACATTTGATACTGTCCAGAGAGCATATTATTCCAAAACTCTTGTGGGTTATCCAGATGCTCTATGGCAAACCTGAAGCGGGCAGCAAAGCTCGTTTTAGAGTGCAGTCTTTTCATCTTACCTATCTTCTATAAGCACAATTCCTATTGCTATATGAACTATCACAACAACCAGAGAAAGAGATCTACAGATTTTAAAATGTTAGTCTGTGATTTTTTTTTAGACCTAATGAATTATTGTACAGTTTAATCTTGGGGTAATCATGGCAGAATCACCGCTACTGGATAGGGTCACTGTAGTCTTCAACTTTTTCCATTTGTGGATTATCTGTCCCACAACGGATGAATACAGCCCTATATTTTTAGAAATGATGGTGTAACCCTGATCAGACAGAAGAACTTCAACTACTCTTTTTTTGTAGGGCTTTTGAAATTTCTTTTGATCGTGGCATGTTGAGTTACCGCTTACTTTTATGGTGAAGCCCAAACTTAAAACCTTATGGACTTTTATATAGGACAACCCAAATTCAGTTGTCAGATTTACTCATCAGGGCGATCTACTTGTTGCCCAGTTATTTAAGCACCTGATTCTAATTAACCTATTAATTGTGCTATGCAAACTAGGGGTTCACATGCAAATTCACACACTGATTCTGAATTAGTCTTATTGGGAGATATTCAGAGCAATTAACATGGTAAGCAGACTGCGGACCGGGATATTCAGCGGCTCTAATACGATTGGTGCCGCTGAATATCCACAGGTGCCGCTACTGCATGCCTCAATGCTATCTGCTAGCAATGGGGCCTTCCGGAGGTGGAGTGGGGGGTGGCGATATTGAGCCACTGCCCAGTTATCACTACATGGTGAAAGTTAGGCACTTTAAAGGCTGGCCTAACTTTCATCACAAAAGCTAACTGGGCAGGGACTCAATATCGCCGTTGCCCAGTTAGATTCATTGCTATCCAGCAGACCCGGATGTTCTATGCTGGTGGCTGGATATGGCCTTGGCATTGAATATTCAGATCGAAGGTTCGGCGGCAGCAACTAGCCACTTCAGCAGCGCTAACTGTTGCCACTGAATATCAAGCCCGTTGTTCCTACTTTGTAGCGTTAATTGCCGCCACTGATCGGGCCCGTTGTTCCTACTTTGTACATTATTGTGTCTTAAACATAGAGTATTGTAACTTAGACCCTTTTTATTGCATAAGAAAAAAATGGTTTGGTTTAAAAAAGGGTATTGTGATAAGACCTTGTAATTTTCATTATTATACTTGAGGTTCACAAACTTTTTCTCAGTACTATAAATAGCACAAAGAAATGATAATGAGGGAAGTTGAATTTGTGTCTTTAAATGTAGAGAACATTTATCGTATGATTTTTGTTTGAATGGGATGTGAGGAGCACACATCAAACACTGGGAAAAAGAGAGGCTTTCCTACCAGATGATGAATGCATTTGATTAGTTTGTTTCATCATCAGGGAGTATAATTCTGCTTTTGTATTGATTATTTTAAAGAATGTATGAACAACTTCCAGAGATCAAGAAGAGGAAAGAGGAAGCGAAGAGGAAAGAAGAGTATAAATCCTATAGGCTCAAGGCTCAACTTTACAAAAGGGTAAGCAGACTTGGGTACTTCTTTTTGGTTTTCTTCCTCTTCGGCACGGCTCTCTTTAAACCTTTAGAATCCCCTTTCCTTTGAGAACTGTCCATGTTTTATGTTTCCTCCCAGCTGAAACCTAAGCAACAGCATATTTATTTATTTATTAATTAGCATTTAGCTCACGCCTTTCTAGTGGTAGTTCAAGGGAAATTGCAGTCAGGTACAATAGGCATATCCCTGCCCCCAGAGGGCTTACAATATAAGTTTGTACCTGAGGCAATGGAGGATTAAGTGACTTACCAAAGGTTATAAGGAGTATCGGTGTCTGGTCCTAGGCTGCTGCCTTAACCTCTAGGCTACTCCTCCATCCTCCACATATTCATGTGGCAGAGATCAAAATGCAACCTCTCTTAGAAGCTTTAAAGTTTCAGCCACTGAGCAGGTCAGCACTATGCACCTGCAAATGGAGAGCAAGGTTATTTTAATAATGACATCCTTCAGGCTTTGGGAGCTCGTTTATATGTGAGGAGCATCCTGCTGCTCTTTGGCTCTTACTGAGAGGGTGCATGCTGCATCATAGTTTCCATGGAGGCTTGGCATGCCAGTAGGAAAGGAACAGATTTGATACTCTACAGTTTCATGAAAAACAACCTCTTCCAGTTCATACTGCTAGACCAGTCCAGACAAACGGGTTATGCACCCCTGCCAGCAGATCTTGGAGACAGAGAATTCTACCAGAGCTCTGATAGGCTGGAGCCTGGTGATATAATCCTACCCCTAGGGGTCTCCCTCAGTTTTTCTCTGTCTCCAGCAGATCTGGATGCTTTTTTTTATTGCTCCTTCAAACAAAATTTAAAATGCTTTATTTCTTTGTGATTTCTCTTGGAGAGATTATGCCCTGAGTTGCCAGTGTACTTATCTGAGCACCAGGATGATTCCAGCTGAAGCTCCTGTGTCCTCTGTCACAGTAGAGATCGCTGATGTGCAGACTCCCCAGCACTAGTCATGAGGGCTATTTAGCTGGATGGTAAGCCTCCTAAAATCCAGTCCCTGGGGCTGATTTTAGTGGTGAGGCAGCTGCAGTGGTTTGAGCAGCGGTCCGTGGCTTCTCTGCACTTTCGGTACTGTCTTTCTCCCACTGCTGTCTGCAACTCTGTGGTAACTCTATTTATTTTTCTTGATTTTTCAGTGATTTTAGGCATTTCTCTCATGCCTGCAACCCTCCCACCTTCTCCTTTGACTTTTTAAGTTAATTCCTTAGCTTTTGGGGGTTTTAATTCACTCTTTTGAGGTTTATTTTTGCCGGCGGCCATTTTGAATAGCTAATGAGCCCCGGTTTTTGGCGGGAAGCCAGATTCCTTCTCTACTGGCTTCTAACAGCTATATTGCTGTTTAAGTTTTTTTTTCCACAACACTTGCTAGCTGTGAGTTGTGAAGGGGTTCCTTTTTCTCTGCCTATGTATTAACATAATGAATAAAAAGTACGGAAGGCATGAATAGAGAACAGGATGCAATTCAGAGCCACAGTACAATGCTAAGTCACTGACGAATGGTGCAGGGCTCATGGGTTCCATTCCCCACTGTGCCCAATAAAGAAGGCTGGCTGAGGCATTACCTATTATGGGGAATATTGTTAAATGCCTGTTCCTGCGGGACGCAGTTATTTGTTTTTAGTTCTCACTATGCCTTATTCAGGTTTACGCTGCATAGGCTGTCAGAAGAAACACAGGGACCTCATGAATCAGCTGTGCTCTTCCCCCAGCATCTTGCTTCCCCAGATGAACTTGGATACTCCTGAGCTTGGCTTCAGTGGAGCTCTCCATTGGCTTTACGCTGCGCTGAGTCTTTCCCACGACAGTTTGGACGCCTCCAGGAAGTTCAGGTATCATTTTCTGAAAGAAAACTGTGAGTAGCCTGTTTTTTTCTTACTTGCCCCAGCTGCTCTGGGATGATTTCAACTGCATCCGGACCGGCTGCCTCTGAGTTTTGAAGTTCCTGCTTTAAATTTTTAATCCACAAACTGCAGCCGGGTTACTTTGTACGTCTTACTGAATATTGTACCTGTCTTATTCAATATACCATTTGATTGGAATTTTAAGTCAGTGTTTTGGATCCTGACTGTTTTGGGCTCGGCCTAATTAAGCATACTCACTGTAATCTTCCTACAGCTGGATTTGAGCTTCTACATCCCTCCCCAGAAACACCTTTCAGCCCCTACCATGGAGGTCTGAATGGCTGCGGAGGGATCACACTCTAATTTCCCTACTTTCAGTCACTGTAATTGCCTTACCCTGACTTTGAAAGTTTCTCTGTGCCAGCACAGTGAATGACTGACAGTTCCCTTCTCAGCTCAGTGAATACCTGACAGTTTTTCTGTGCCAGCGGCCATTTTGTTTTTCTCTTCAGTGTTTCTTTTTGGAGGAAACAGCTCTAGACAGCAGTTTCCACACATTTCAACATGCTGTGGAGGCACGTGGAGTTTCAAGATCCTTTTCTTGAAGAGTCCTGGGTTTCCCTGAGCCTACCTTGCTTTTTGTTTTAAATGCTAAAAAAAAAAAAAAAAAAAAACACAAGAAGAGGAAAGGTGGTTTAAGTCTCTACAATGCTTCTTTCTCTGGCTGTCTTATATGAGATATGTAATCAGCCGAAGGGGGCATTAATAGATTGCTTGTGTTCCACCTGCACGCTGCATCCCGGAGACTTTCCCCATTCCCACTGCGCTGCTAGCTGGGTTCATCAGCACCTTATCTCCCCCCTCCTCAGAGCCCCTGCTGCAGGATCTTCCTGCAGGAGAAGATTCAGTCAGCTCCCATGTCGCTTCCACAGCCGCTGGAGGCCACAGCAGCCTTGACTGACAGTGCCTTCCTCACACTCTTCCATCTGGCATGACGCCTGTGACTTTTGGAGTCTTTTGGATTATCTCCTACACCTGTCCAGTAGCAGGCGAGCATCTGGCGTGGTCTCGCAAGTGGTCCCATAAGTCCTCAGACCTTAGAGCAGTACGTCCTCCTTGGGGCGTAGCATGTGCCTTGCGGGGTACTATGGATATTCAAGAAGACTTTAAATCTTCGGAGGTCAGCCCTGACTCGTTGGAGTACGGAGATAGGGAATATTCTCCGTCTGTTTTCTTCGCTGACAGTTCGCAGCCTTTTTCGGTAAGAGGAGTTGCCGGCTCTAATCACACAGGTGATGGAGTCGCTCCCCCTAGCCGACACGCCTGCTCCTCCGGATTCTCAACTCCGGTTGCAGCCGGATCCCATTTTCCAGAGCATTCGTCCGGCACGCGGTATTGGTCGGTTATACCCTTGGTCTCCCTTTCACTTGGACCGTTGGCTGACACACCCGACAGTTGATGCATTCTGACCAGGGTCATCAGGCATACCACACTTCCGGTTGAGGGCGGAGAGGCGCTCCGCGACCAGCTAGACCTGAAGAGTTGGGAGACTGCTACAGTCCGGTTTTCCTTCGCCCGCTATTTCCTTCTTGCAGGTGTGCGGAGGTCTGGCAGCTCGGGCCTCCCTTCGATGGATTCCGCAGCTTCCAGGTGTTCCCGAGTTGGTTCATTTCGAATCCATCGCTGCATTCCGGGCAGAGGCATTCTGTGATCTCTTGCAGCTGTCAGCTCGCTTCCTAGCACCGGTGTCGATAGCTCGGAGATGGCTCAGCCTGCGTCAATGGGCAGCGGATGTTGCTTCATTTAAAGGCTCCAGCGTTTAGATGCCATTCGTCCCGGGCCACCGTTGGAAGGAGGACTGGGCCGTTACTCTGTCTATTTTGGAATGCTTCAGGTCCTGGATTTTCTCGGGGCTGGGTGCGACACTCATAGGGGACGGGTGTTTCTACCTCAGGAACGTTTTCAGAAGATCTCTCTTCGGCTCCGCCGCTGCTTGGATCAAGCGGCGCCTCTGCCTTGGGGCTACCTTCAACTCTTGAGGTCCATGGCAGCAACGATAGCCCTCGTTCCATGGGCAAGAGCGCTCTTGCGCTGCTTGCCGACGGCGCTTCTATCTCGTTGGTCGCCGATATCGGAGAGTTATCGAATCCGGTTGCCTTTGCTTCTGCCGGAGCGCCGCAGCCTCCGCTGGTGGCTTCAGGCACACAATCTTCTACGGGCGGTCCCTCTGGAGTCTCTGCGCTGGATCTTGATGACGCCAATCGCCGACCTCTCCGGTTGGGGAGCGCCTTGCGGCTTAGCCTCGGCGCAGGGGAGTTGGTCACCTCGCGAAGCCCAAGGGTCTATCAATCCTCTCGAGACGCGGAAAGTGCGCTTCGCCCTTCTTCAGTTTCAGCCTCTAATGCGGCGGTGTGCGGTTCGGATCCTGTCCGACGCCACGACGGTTGCTTACCTAAGCCGCCTAGGCGGCGCACAATGTCCGGATGTCTCACAGGAGAGGCGTTTGCTCCTCCCGTGGGCGGAGGAACATCTTCATGCTGTCGGCACAGCACATCGCAGGCGTGAACAATGTGTATGCCGATTTTCTCACCCGGCACTCTCTGGAGCCCGGGGGCTGGGCTCTGCAGCCGGATGCGTTCCAGTCCATTGTTCACCTGTGGGGACTACTGACCATGGATCTAATGGCTACGGCGCAGACTGCCACGGCTTCGCTGTACTTCGGCCATTGGAGGGACGAGGGAACGCACGGCATAGATGCTCTCTCTCAACCGTGGCCGATTCATCTTCTCCTGTGTGTTTTCCCTCCCTGATCCGTGATATGCATGGTTCTCCAGCGGCTCCGAGACCGTCGTGACTCTGGACTCCTGCTGGCTTCGAATTGGGCTCGCGGACCATGGTATGCGGATCTCTTCCGTCTGTCTGGAGCGTCGATGCTCCGCCTCGAGGCGTTTCTCGGCCTTCTGATTCAGGGACCGGTGGAGATGGAAAACCCGGCTCCTTACTCGCTTACGGCCTGGCAATTCCACGCCACCGGTTTGCTCGCTACGGCTATTCGCCTAGCGTGGTCGTGACGCTTCTCACGGCGCAGCGGTCTCCCACGACGCTGACTTGCACTCGGGTTTGGCGTCTCTTGATGGTTGGTGTTCGCGAAATAACCTCTCACCCTGGCGTTGCGGTGTTCCGGATATCCTGTCCTTTTTACAGGCCGGAGTGGATAAGAAATTAGCGCTCGATTCCTTGCGAGTACAAGTGGTCGCCTCAACTTGTTTTCGGGGTCCTATAGCGGGGCGATCGATAGCTTCGCATTTGGACGTGTCTCGGTTCCTCCGCGGAGTTAGGCCTTCCGGCCTCCTCTGCGTTCGCCTGTACAGGCGTGAGCTCTCGTTGCTCCTCCCTTTGAGCCTCTGAGGGCATGTTCTCTTCTAGATTTGACTCTGAAGGCAGTCTTTTTGGTGGCCATAACTTCGGCACGCTGTCTTTCTGAGCTCCAGGCTCTCTCGTGTCGACATCCCTATCTCTCGTTTTCCTCCGAAGGCGTTTCTCTGAGAACTGTCCCTTCCTTTGTTGCCCAAAGTGCTGACGCCGTTCACTGTTGACCAGCCTCTTTTCTTTCTGTCTTTAACAAAGGCGCAGTGTGACAGTGGTCGGTCTCCGTTGCGGGCGGTGGACCTTAAGAAGGTTCTTTTTTGGTATCTGGGGGTTGCGGAAACCTTCCATATGACTGTTGCTCTTTTGTCTTGTTCGCGGGTTCTCGTCAGGGATCCGCAGCCTCCGAATCTACCATTTCTAGATGGGTTACGGAGGCCATTGAGGCGGCGTACCTTCTTCTGGGAGAGCCAGCTTCACCGGGACTCCGTGCTCACTCCTCTCGGGCGCAAGCAACTTTGTAGGCCGGGAGGTCTCATGTAGTTCCTCTTGATATTTGCCGGGCAGCGACTTGGTCGTCGCTGTCCACCTTTGTCGGTCATTATAGGTTGGATGTTCATGCCCGTCAGGAGGTCCGTTTTGGAGTTGCTGAGCTGTCGGCGGCCTTGCCCCCCCTTGAATGCAAGTAGCTTGGGTACTGCCCGTTTGTCTGGACTGGTCTAGCAGTATGAACTGGAAGGAGAAATTTCACTTACCGTTAATTTCCTTTCCTGGAATACTGCTAGACCAGTCCAGGACCCGCCCTGCTGTTGGTTGGAGTGCCGCTGGTGCGGTGCAGCCGCCGACCGCGGTTCTTCTCTTTGCCGGTATGCCTCACCATGGGCAGTCCATGGGTTCGTAGGTGGATACTGTTTTCAGCTCTAGGGAGTTCTTCGGCTCCCTTGTATATAGTTCACTTGAGACCCTCTGGGGTGATGTTACAGTTCATGTTGCATTAGCTTGTGGACGTATCTGAGGGAGACCCCTAGGGGTAGGATTATGTTTATGTTTTATTGCACTTGATATACCGCTATTACATTTAGAACATAGCGGTGTGCAGTAAAGCAAAACCTTACACAGAGAGACCAGTAGGTCGGAGAAAGAAAGAAAAAGAAAGGAAGTTACAATATAAGACAGGAAAGCACCCAAGACATTTAAATAGACGAGACTACAGGAGAGAGAGGAAAGGGAGGGCAGGGAGGGGGAGAGGCTTGTCACATAAGAAGCAGGGGGAGGTCAAAAGCAGCAGAAAAAAGGTGTGTTTTTAAGTCTTTTTTGAATGTGGGATAATGTTGTTCTAGCCTGAGGGAAAGGGGTAGTGAATTCCAGTAGGCTGGACCAATAAAGAAGAAGGCGGAAGAACGTGTGGATTGTAAATGGGCGAGGGATGGGGAGGGGAGGTGAAGGCGATTTATGTGGACGGAGCGGAGGGAGCGGGTGGGGATGTGAAAATGGAGTAAATCTGCTAGGTATTGGGGGGTATGGGTGTATAAAACTTGGTGAACCAGTGTAAGGATTTTGTAATGAATGCGGAATTGTAGAGGCAGCCAGTGCAGATGAGAGAGAAGGAGAGTAACATGATTGCGGGGGGAGGAGTGGAAAATAAGACGTGCAGCAGTATTCTGAATACGTTGAAGCCGATGAAGTTGTGAGAGGGGGAGTCCAGCAAAGAGGGAATTACAAAAGTCGAGGCGTGATATCACCAGAGAAAGAGGGAGAGTGGTAAGGGCTTCAGGGGTGAGAAATGGACGGATAGAACGTATTTGGCGGAGGAAGAAGAAGGAGGTTTTTGTGAGATGCGAAATGTGATTACGGAAGGAAAGGTCAGAATCAAATATTACACCAGGCTCCAGCCTATTAGAGCTCTGGTAGAATTCTCTGTCTCCAAGATCTGCTGGCAGGGGTGCATAACCCGTTTGTCTGGACTGGTCTAGCAGTATTCCAGGAAAGGAAATTAACGGTAAGTGAAATTTCTCCTTCCTTATCGTCTCTCCAGTCCAGTCCCACACCACAGGGTAGTCAACCTGGATAGTTCACATCTGGAGGAGTGGCCTAGTGGTTGGGACAAGGTACTTCAGGCCGGAAGGTCGGGGGTTCAAATCCCACTAGAGGACAGCAACCTTGGGCCGGAAGGACTGGGGTTTCTAGTCCCACAGGTGCTCCTTGTGGTCTTGGGCAAGCCACTTAACCCTCCATAGCCCATGTTCCCTGTAAAGTAGTTATCTCCAAGTTATAATGCCCTGTTCAATGTAATTTCAGTTTGTTCAATGTAAACCGCACTGATGCAGAATAGCGCGGTATATAAGAGAATGTAAATAAATAAAATAAATAATAAATCTTCCATCTGGAAGAGTTGACGGCACTCATAACAGAGTCCTTAAAAACGCTGAACACGCCGGTGGGTTGGTTACCAGAAGATGAGGACAACCCTAGAGGATCCTCACTTTTTGGCAGATAGGATGTTTCTCTTGCATCAGGTAATCAAGCAAATAATCCAGGATGGCACGTCTGTGGAGGGTTAGGTCCATGACCCGCCTCTACCCCCTACCTGAGCAGGAGTGGTTCCGTTCCCCGAAAGTGGATGCTGCGGTTTCCACGGTGAGGGCACATGGCAAGGCCACAGATGTCCAGGATACCTTGAGGCGGCTTCTGCAGTTGGGGGCCATGGTGAGGGTTCCAAAGGACCAGTACGGGTGCGGTCGAAACTCCATTTATTTTGTGGTGCCAAAGAAAGAAGGATCCTTTTAGCCCATTCTCAATCTCAAAGGAGTGAACCGATGTTTGCAAGTGCTCCCATTCAAAATGAAGACTCTTCAATTGGTCATTGTGGCAGTGAGACGCGGAGAGTTCTTGACATCTCTAGACCCCACGGAGGCATATTTGCATATTCCCATTTGGCCGCAACATCAGCAGTTCCTTTGCTTTGCGGTGCCCATGGGGCACTTCCAGTTTCAAGCGCTGCTCTTCGGGCTAGCGACAGCTCTGCATACATTCACCGGGGTCATGGTGGTGGTGGCGGCAGTGGCACTGCACAAAAAAGGCATCCTGGTGCACCCTTACCTCAACAACTGATTCATTCAGGTGAAATCAAGATGCAAGAGTGAACAGGTAACAGCAAGAATGGTCCAGCTGCCGCAAAGTCTTGAATAGGTGATGAAGGTAACCAATAGTTGGATGGAACCATCACAGGACCTCGAGTACTGGGGGCGTGTTTCAACACAGTCGCGGTAGAGTATTTCTGTCACAGTTGAGAGCGCAGAGGCTACGGCTGCTGGTACCTGTGGTGGTCAATGCGATGGCATGGCATTATCTGGAGCTGTTGGGGACTATGGTGGTGACCATAGAGCTGGTACCTTGAGTGAGGACCCATATGCGGCCACTGCAGAAGTCTCTGCTGCGCCAATGGTCGCACCAGCTGCACCCTGTCTCACAGCCATTGCCTTGTTTTGAAGCTCACCAGGTCGACTCTCTGGTGGTGGTTGTGGCCCGAGAAGCTCTCAGCAGGGATGCCACTGAAGACGCTGCAATGGATTCTGCTGACGACAGATGCGAGCCTGCTGGGAGACTCACTGTGAGGGGCACATTGCTCAGGGATGCTGGAACCCGGTAGAGGCATCTTGACCCATCAACAGGTTGGAAATACAAGCAGTCCTGCTCGCTCTACAGTGGTTTCTCATGTTCCTGCGAGGAACAGCAGTAAGAGTCTTCTCGGACAGTGCCACCATGGTGGCCTACATCAATCGACAGGGGGGCACGGGCAGTGTCAGCCTGGAAACGGAGGCCGAGGTGTTGCTGGACTGGGCAGAGGAGAATCTGCAGGCCTTTTCGGCCTGGCATGTAGCGGGTTCAGAAAAAGTGACAGCAGATTACCTGAGTCGCTTTCGCGTGGACACTGGGAAGTGGTCCACCTGAGTGCAATTGGCATATACCACCATCATGCAGAATGTAAACCCATCTCTGCATAGCCTTTAGTTCATTTCATGGAGAGTTTGCTTCTATTGAAGCCTCTCATCAAGCTTCCCACAATGTCATAGGACATCAGCATTGTCTTTACCCAACCCAATGAAAGCTCCTTTTGAGCTACTAGATACTTGTAGACTGAAGCACCTGACTTAGAAAGTCCAGATTTTGGTGACTGTAACTTCAGCATGCAGAGTTAGTGAGCTCCAGGCTCTAATAACTGATCCACCCTATACTAAGTTTTTTAATAATAAGAGTGATTCTCCACAGTCATCCAAAGTTCCTTCCTAAAGTGGTGTCAGAATTCCACCTTAACCAGCCAGTCGTCCTGTCAGCACTTTTTCCCAGACCGCTTGCCCATAATGGTGAGAGTGCTTTGCACGTATTGGACTGCAAGAGAGCCTTGGACTTCTCTTTGGAATGGACCAAAGCCCTTAGACAGTCAACCCAACATTTTGTTTCTTTTTATCCAGTAAGTCAGGGACTGCCATCAACAAATGCACACTATCTAATTGACCAACAAATTGCATCTCCTTTACTTATGCACAGGCAGGTTTGACTTTTGAGGAACATGTCAAGCTCCTAATGTCTTTGCCTTGGCAGCATGGGTAGCTCACTTGAGGTCAGCCTCCATAGAGGAGATTTGTAATGCTACGACATTGACTTCAGTCCATACATTTAAATCACACTACTGTCTAGAAACAGATTCCTGACTTGACAGGATTCGTTTGTCCATCCTCCAGAATCTATTTGGAAAATAGAATTCAACTCTACCGCCCCTAGGCCCAGTTATTTTAGTTTTCAGGCTGCCTTTAAAAAAAGGTATGGGCCTGATATTCAAAGGCATTTACATGGTTGCCAGACCTGTAAGCCATGTAAATGCCTCTAAGCAGGATATTCAGCAGTGCCACTGAATATCCCCAAATACCACCAGTATATGCCTCAATGCTGGCCTGTGTTGACCCATGAGAGCTAACCAGGCAGCAGCTGACCCGGATATGAAATGCTGTTGGCTGGATATGGCCCCAGCATTGAATATGCAGGTTTTGTGTTTAGCAGGAACGGCTAGGTGCTGTAATCATACTAGCCGCCTCTGCTGAATATTGCGCCCTGTATTTTTATTTGGTAAAAAAAGACAAAAGGCTAGTTGCCACCAAAAGCATTCTCTGATTGCCTGTTTGCTTTACCCCTTTTACTTTTAAGGCAGTGCATAGCTAGGGATTCCCATATGTGAGGATTCACTGTCCTGCTTGTCCACGGAGAAAGCAAAGTTACTCACCTATAGCTGATGTTGTCCATGGACAGGAGGGTACGAGATCTCAAATCCTTCCACCTCTCTAAGGAGTTGTATTCTGCACTCTGCTAGATATAAAGACTGAATTGTCAGCAGGTGGGAACAGATGCACATGCATGGCACAATATTTCCAAAGGCTTTCAGAATATGTGGAAACTGGGGAGCTGCTCCCACGTGGGTTCCTTTACTGATGCCACCCTGTATATGAGGCTTCATATTAAATGTACCCTGCTTCACCCCTCACCAGCAGCAGAACCTGGGTTCTTGGGCTTCATCCCTTCACTCAAAGCAATGGTAATAATATATAATAAAACAATTCACACACACAGAATTATGTTAAAAACACCGTACTCTTAAGGCCTTAAGGGAAGGGAGTCCATAGTCCTGCAAACTCGAGCAATTCCTGTAAATCCCCTTCAACCTGGCTAGACCAGAGCACCTCATTTATTGTCAGCAGCACTTTTGTTACAAGTCTTGTTATGGGACAAAGTAAGCAGAGACATATTGCTTAGCTAAATTAGAAGAAGCAAAAACATTCTGTCCTGTTCTGCTAAACATGGCCTTAGTTTGGGTACACATATCTCTCCAGGCTGCTAGTGAATTCTAAACCATTCTCCATATTAACTCTTTCAAAGGTCTCTGGTACCCTATTTCAAGTCCCTCTCAACACACATCATACTGTCCATGGAATATAGCAGCTTTCTCTTAAATGTTTTCATTGGATTTTTCTATATATAATGGTGTAAAATTATGTTAATGTTTCTTTTTTCTTCATCTTCACAGAAAGTTATGAACAATATCCTAGGGAGAAAAACACCATGGAACTGATTTCACGAGGTCTTTGAAGTAGCGTTGATGTTTGCTTGCTACATGAAAATATAACAATCTGAGGGATTTTAAAATTGTTGCTGTTACTTTCCTATAACATGATTGTGTGCATTATGTGTTTTATTTCATGGTGTTAAAAGGGAGCTTGGGTGGCAGACGATTAGAGATATATTCGCTTTGGGTCATCAGTTCAAATATGGCTGGAGTAACAGCCCTTTGCTGACCTGTTTGGGCTGACCTGATGGTCCCGGTGAGGTTTCTGCAGACTGGCATTGACATTCCTAAAATAGTCTTATTAACTGACACCTCTCAACTGGATCACTGAGCGGAGAGACCAAGGCCTGAGAGAGCAGGAAAACTGAACAAATATTTTGCTACTAGACATGGGTCCTCCAGATCAAATGGGAGGCACATTGGCTATGGAGTGTCACTATCCATGATGGTCCTATGTGGTGGATAAATGCAGACCTTCAGTTGTTTGATCAACTTGACATCCTTCACCAGCACTAAATTTTATTATAAAGAGTTTTTAAAGGAAACATGTATCATAGGAGGAAGGTGTGGAAAGACTAAACGTAAATGAACAATGTGTAGGAGCTGTTATTTTTCAAATGATTTTCTTTGTAGCAGTGAATTATTACTGTATATTGTTAATTTGCAGTGTAGAATATTTTTATATATTTATATTGGTGATTAAAATACTTTTGTAGCACTGACGATTACTGTATGTTTTCAGAGGCCCTTTTACTAAAGCCCGCTAAATGGCTAATGCGCGTTTTAGCGGGCAGTAACAGTTAATGCGCAGGCATGACAGCTACCGGCCACTAAAAAGCATATTAATCGCCCATTGCGGAGTGTGGGCATGGAAAGCACATTGTGATTAGTGCAGGGTACATATCACACATTGTCAATGTGGCAGTTAGCATAAGTACACATAAAGATACCTCTATGGGTGGTGGTAGGTGCACCCATGTTTACTGCACCGCACACAGAGTACATGTCTATATGGTAATTGCTGGGAACATGCTAGTGATGCCCCAACGGTCACAGCAGAGGCTTTACAGTTAGTGTGCATTAAACATGAAAGCTACAGTGCCTTGCAAAAGTATTCATGCCCTTGGTTTTTGTCCTGTTTAGTCATATTACGTACAACCTGGAATGAAAATGGAGGTTCACTTGGATGTCAGGTAATGGACCTAACAATATAGTCCAAATTGGTGAAGTGAAATGACAATAAAATACCTTGTATATAGAAAAAAAACAATTAAAAACTGAAACGTTATGAGTGCATATGTATTCATTACTTTAGCTATGAAACCCCCAAATAAGATCTGGTCCAACCAATTACCTCAGAAGTCACATAATAATTAGTTGATTAGTGTCCACCTGTGTGCATTCAGTGTCACATGATGCCTGTATAAATATACCTGTTCCGAAAGGCCCCTGACTCTGCAACATCACTAAGCAAGCACCATGAAGACCAAGGAGCACTCCAAACAGGTCAGAGACAAAGCTGTGGAGTAGTATAGATCAGGGTTGCATTATAAAAAAATACCCCAAATTCTGAATATCCCACGGAGTACCATTAAATACATTATAACAAAATAGAAAGAATATGGCACCACTACAAACCTGACAAGAGAAGGCTGCCCACCAAAACTCACAGACCAGGCAAGGAGGATATTAATCAGAGATGCTACAAAGACACCAAGGATAACACTGAAGGAGCTGCAAAGATCCACAGCGGAGATGGGAGTATCTTTCCATAGGACCACTTTACGCCATACACTCCACAGAGCAGGGCTTTATGGAAGAGTGGCCAGAAAAAAGCCATTGCTTAAAGAAAGAAATAAGAAAACACGTTTGCACAACAGCATGTGGCAGATCCCCCAAACACATGGAAGAAGGTTCTCTGGTCAGATGAGACGAAAATTGAACTTTTTGGCCATCTTGGGAAATGCCATGTGTGGCGCAAACCCAACACTTCCGATCACCCCGAGAACACCTTTCCCACAGTGAAACATGGTGGTGTGAGCATCATGTTGTGGGGATGTTTTCCATCAGCAGGGACAGGAAAACTGGTTAGGATTGAAGGAACAATGGTTGGCACTCAATACAGGACAATTCATGAGGAAAACCTGTTTCAGTCTGCCAGAGATTTGAGACTGGGGCAAAGGTTCACCTTCCAGTAGGACAGTGACCTTAAACATACTGCTAAAGTTGGTTTAAATGGAAACATTTAAATATCTTGGAATGGTCTAGTCAAAGCCCAGACCTCAATCCAATTGAGAATCTGTGGCAGTACTTGAAGATTACTGTACACCAACACAACCCATCTAACTTGAAGGAGTTGGAGCAGTTTTGCCTTAAGGAATGGGTGAAAATCCCAGTGGCTAGATGTGCTAAGCTAATAGAGACATACCCCGAGAGATTTGCAGCTGTAATTGTAGCAAAAGGTGGCTCTACAACGTATCAACTTTGGGGGATGAATATATGCACACTCCTGCTTTCAGGGTTCTTTTTTTGTCTTAATTATTGTTTGTGTCACAATAAAGGATATTTTGTACCTTCAAAGTCATAGGCATGTTGTGTATATCACATGGTGCTAACCCCAAAAACTCCATATTAATTCCAGATTGTAATGCGACAAAATAGGACAAACACAGAGGGGATGAATACTTTTGCAAAGCATTGTAACATGCACTAAGTTCAACATCCTAACGGACCTTAGTGAAAAGGGCCTCTAAATGTCAAGTGTTGTATAGTCTCATTTTCTATCATAGCACTACCACATATCTAGCTGTATGGACTAGCCATGATACCAAGCTCCATGTATTATCCCCGATTAACTTTCTTCCAAGATAAAGCAGGCCTGAAGTAAATCGCATAGCCACTATTCATTGGGACCCGATTCCTGGTCCAGAGCTCCCCACATGTTCAGGGCTGCTGTGCAGGGAGATCTGGATGGGGGCAGGGAGTGAAAGGGTGGAATGGAGGTGGGACCCAGATCTCGGGTGTACAGGGCTGATACCGGTCGCGGCCCTGTACATTCGTGCTGGATGAAATGGACGGGTGATGTATTCCACCTCGGGGATGGAATGAGTTATCCTGAGTGTGACAATCTGCGGCAGTGGACCCTCTCTGAAAGGTAGAGAGGACACAGGAGATTCCCCGCAGCCCAACCCAGACCTCGGCAGGCCCGTTCGGTGGTCAAGCAGTGGGGAAAGGAAGCTATTCTCAGTCCGGGGTGATCGTGGCTACTGCATGGCACCGGGCTCCATGCAGGAGCCGTGGCAGGGTGGACAGGGAGAGAGCAGAGTGTCCAAAGGGCCTGAATCAGGACACGTCTAGCTCCCATGGAATCAGAATCTGGTGCAAATCTGGCCTGTCCAGATTTTGGACACCAAGACTGGCCCCTTTCTGCATGGGGCTCTATACATTTAGCTGCCAGTGCTGACTGCATTTATTTATATTCAGTACTACTGCCTATCTGTATAGCAGTGCTGAATATGTATGTTTTTTTTAAACACCAGAATTTCCAAATCTGTTGACAAAATACAGACATCAGAAGTGTTTCAGCGAGATAAGACACCTCTCAGGGCTGATGTTGTCATTAAGCAGCCTAGGCAGTCACTTAGAGCACCAGTCTTTCACAGGCAGCCCATTGCTGCAGCTTCTGTCTCCCCCCCCCTACAAGTGAAAAGTCTGTGTTAGAGAGGGCGGAAGGATTGACACGCAGCATCGGAGGCTTTTGGTAAGCACTGCATTGCTGTTTTAATGTCATTGTTGCCGCTGCAAGTCCTGGAAAGGAACAGGAGCAGGAGCAGGAGGTGGCTGGAATGCGGGTTCGCATAGAGCACCTTATATCCTTGCACCGGCCCTGCCACCTCTGCTCTGCTCACATCCCCCTCCTCCTCCTCAAAAAACCCCCACACAGGAGCCAACATTTCAGAATAATTAGGGATCCAAAACTCAACACAAAATCCATATTGTCCTGCTAGACCAGTCCAGCCAAGTGGGTTGTGTTCCCCTACCAGCAGATTGGTGAAGACAAAGAACCAACGAAAAGCCCAGGTTTCAATGACATCACTGCCATGCCTCTATCCGGCTCAGCCACCAGAGGTCCTTTCAGTATTTCTTTGTCTTCAGCAGATGGTGGATTATTTTCTCCTCTCTGAAGACAATCTGAAGAGAGGAAAAGATTGATTAAAAACACTCATGACAGACTACTTTGAGGGTGACTCTGACTTGAACATGACGTGGGAGGCTCCTCTAAACTGCAGTCTTTTCAGTAGCCATAGGAGGAGGGAAAATTGGTTCAGCTCCACGCTCTTACCCTGGATAAGAGCCTGTTGAGCAGCCAGAAAATTGGAAGGATGGAAGAATTCAGCAGCCTCACACAACCTCAATGCCCACTCCTTCCTCCTCTTTCCCCCCTGCTCTCTCCTGAAGATTACAGAAGGCTCTCAGAAGAATCTGCCTGCTAGCCATCTTAAATGCAGTGCTTCCAAGCCAGAGAAACCATTTTAGATGAGTAGAGGTGAGCCCAGCACAGATCCTCTGCCTGGGGTTCTCAGGGGGTGAGTAACAAGGCTTGACCTCGTCATTGTCTTTGCTGGGAGCTTCCGATTCCATCTGTGTGGGCTGCAATTCGAGATGGACTGCTGGCAAACATTGGCATTATGTGGGGGGTTTCCCGCCATTTTCTGCATGCGTTAGTAGCGTCTTGCTTGTAATCTGCCCTAGCGATTCCAATGCGTGTTCCTACCCTAGCATTTGTAATGTGCATTGCAATAAAAGTGCACTTAACGAAAACACCTTTCCGGCACCACAGTTTTTTCACCCGCTTTTGTCATATTTGCCTTAACTCTCTATGCCTTCTTCCAGGAAACATTTGGCTTGTGGCAAGCAAGGCACCTCATCTCTGGCTACCGGACTCTGCTCTTCTTGCATCGCTACTTCTGAGTCATCCCTGGAGGGCCTACTACCCCACATTCAGCCCAGGGATGCTGTTAATCTGATCTTGCCTACCTCAGGGCAGGAGGTGGCTAATGGCACTACAGGTAAGGATATTCAGCCAGCCAGAGACTCTGGAGACCGTGCTGTGGACCACTCCCTGTCATCTAGGTTCTCGACGGCAACTATGTCATTTCTGCAAGGATTGCTTCTGGAGTCCAGATTGTCTTCCCTGAATTCTTTTCCTTTAACAGCAGGCCTGGTCAGTCTGGTGTGGAAATTCAGACCCTGCGGCCTCGGGTTTCCCCCAAGCACAGTCTCGTGAGGGGCAAGCTGAGAGTGGAAGCCCTGTTTGATTGCTGGCTAAGCATCCCTGACAAAGGGCTCCCCCTGGAGATGGGGATGAGCTGGGATCTGTCTGAGATTTGGACTGTGACTTGGATTGAGATGAGATGTTTGATGTGAATGAAGAAGTGCTCTCACCTTCAGAGACTTGTGAGGAGACTGATGTTATCCACCTGTTCTGAGAGTAGGAATTGGAGGCGTTCATCCCAGGGTCTTATCCACTTTGAGCTTGGCAGATGCTCAAGACACAGAGCAGGAACCGAAGAGGCATCCACTCCTGCAAGGGGTGCAGAAATCCACTACTGTCACATTCCTGGAGGTTTTCAAGGGCCTTTTCTGATCAGAGCAGGATTCCCCCAACTCCCCACATAAGGGACTAAGGGTGTAAAAAAAGATGCACTCCCAGAGAGGGAGTTTATTGTGTGGTTTGATATTTCCAAGGTGGATGCGCAGGTCATGGCGGTTACCAGACAGACCGCCATTCCTGTGGAAGGTGGATTGCCATTGAAAGATACTCTGGACTGAAAGGTGGATTTGTATTGAAGAACCAGTTCACTGCAGCAGCTGCTATTCTTCAGTTGGTATCTGCAGACCTGACGTTTCAAGCCATGCCCCTGTGGATTCAGTCTCTTCCACCGGATAATTCTTCCCCTCTTTTGGAGTCAGCTATGGCCTTCCTTTCTAATGCCATGTACAACCTGGTACATTTAGTGGCCAGGGATTGCGCCCTGTTGATGGTGACATGGTGTTGGCTTGGCTTTGACATGAGGCAGTAGACTCCTCTTCCTAAGCTCGGTTGCCCATCTGGCCTTAGATGGGCGCTTTTATTGGAACCAATTGGGAGCAGCAGGTAAAGGACCTGGGTGAAACAAAATCATCCGCTTTCTGGAGGACAGGTCCAAGGGGCCTGTATAGCGAGCAGAAGCTCCTTTTCAGCCAGCCTCCACTCACTCCTTTCATGGGAGTGCTGGTTGGACTCCTAGGGGTCTCAAGAATTCCATCACTACCGGCCTGGAGGGCCCTTCTTCCCCTTAAGGACTTCGGGCTCATTCTCAGTCCTTGTATGGAGGACATGGACCCAGGAACTCTGTCCCCTCCAGAGCGAGGTCCCTCCCAGGCTGCACATTGAAGGTTTGGGATCCCATTCCCTGGTTCTTCTGGTTGGAGGCAGGCTTTGGCTTTTTTTTCAGGAATGGGTCCGGGTTACCAGGGATTGCTGGGTGCTACACACACCTTTCAGTTCGGCTATGTCCTGGACTACAAAGCCGATTTTGGATACTTTCATCATCTCCCCTGTGAGTCTGCGATCAAACGTGCCACTGTGTGGACAATTTTGGACAACTTGCTGCGCCTAAAGGCGGTGGTGTCCATCCTCCCAGACAAGCGAGGCAAGGGCAGATACGCCATCTATTTCATGGTATCCAGAAAAAAAAAGACAGTTCCTTCTTGCCCATTCTGGACCTCAAGGAGGACAATGAGCACTTGCACATCCTGCGCTTCCATATGGAAACCTTGCGCTCCATGATTCAAACAGTGCACCGAGGGAAATTCTTGGCTTCTCTTCATCTGGCTGAGACGTATTTTCATATCACGATCTAGGTGGATCAGCAAAAGTAACTGCATTTTGCCATGCTTGGCTCTCACTATCAGTTCACTGCCCTCCCTTTTGGGCTATCCACTGCTCCAAGGATGTTCTCCAAAGTCATGGTGGTAGCAGCTGTTGCGCTGAGGGATCTGTGTCCATCCATATCTGGACAACTGGCTCCTCTGGGCCCGTTCCCTTTCAGAGGCATCTCGGGTAGCATCCCAAGTGGTGTTCTTTTTTTGAAAGCCTTGGCTGAGTGATCAATCAGGAAAAGATCTAGCTGTTGCCTTCCCAGTCCCTTGAGCGCCTGGAAGCACGTTTTGACACACGAGTGGGCAGAGTTTTTCCTGCCAGAGGAGAAAGTCAAAGACTGTTGGATTGCATGACACAGTTCTGTGCACAGCAGGCTCCTAATGTCTGGGATTATCTTCAGCTTCTTGGATTGATGGTGGCAACCAAGAGACGGTTCCGTGGGCGCGTGCTCACATGTGACCTCTCCAGTGGTCTTTGTTGACTTGACAGTCCCCGAGTTCTCAGGGGTTCAAGTGCAGGCTCCCACTCCCGATGATGATGAAGACCAGCCTGCAGTGTTGGCGGCAGCCCTGTCATCTGAGGAAGGGCATGCACTGGACGATTTCTCTTGGATTGTGCTGACGACAGATACCAGTCTCTTGGGCTGGGGAGCCCATTGACAAGACCGTATGACGCAGAGCCATTGGAACTGCAGAGAAGCAGTATGATTGCTCAACCGCCTCAAGGCAAGGGCCATCAGGTTGGCTCTTATGTATTTTTGACCCCTGTTCAAGTGTTTTCAGACGATGCCATGGCAGTGGCTTATGTCAATTGGCAAGGTGGCATGAGGAGTGCCAGAGTAGCTCTGGTGATGACTGTTCTGTTTATCAGGGCGGAGAAGAACCTCCTAGCCTTGTCGGCTCAGCACCTTGCTGGGGTAGACAATGTGGAAGCGGACTTCCCCAGCTATCACTCTGAATCTTGGAGAGTGGGAGTTGAGTTGGGAGATGTTTCAGTTGATTCCGTGCCACTGGGATTGCCCAAAAATGGATCTGATGGTGGCCCACTCCAATGCCAAAGTTTGCTGCTTCTTCAGTTGCCACATGGAGGCAGGGTCTGAGGGTATCGATACCCTGACCCAGCCTTGGCCAAGTCCATGCCTGCTGTATGTGTTTCCTCCATGGCTTTGGTAGAGCATATGATTTGGCGTATAGTACATCACCTGGGCAGGTTTTTTCTGGTGGCACCGAATTGGCCGAGGAGAGCGTGGTTTAGAGATCTGATGCGGCTCTTGAAGGCACCTCCTCTTCAGTTGCGTCCATCTTGGGGCCTATTGCGGCAGGGACTGATCATCCTGGAGGTCCCAGTTCCCTTCTCGCTTATGGCTTGGCTCGTGAAAGGAGACCGCTAGCATGTAAGGGCTACTCTCCAATAGTGGTCTCCATTCTGCTCGGAACCTGGAGGAGGTTTACCAAGTTAACATACATGCGGATCTGGTGCCACTTTGAACAATGGTGCGGTACTCGGCAGTTGTCTCCTGAGGCGGCCAAGGTACCATCTCTGTGCGCCTTTCTATAGGATGGACTGGAGAAAGGCCTTTCCCTTAATTCCCTGAAGATTCAGGTGGCAGCTTTGGCCTGTTTCTGCAGTCTGGTGGCTGGTAAGTCTCTAGCCTTGCACCTGGACGTCTCTTGCCTTCACCAGGGGGTTCAGCATCAGTGTCCTCCTCTCCCAATCTGTGATCCCTTCCTGAGATCTGTGTCTACTGCTGAGAGCCCTGATGGTGGGGTGCCCTTTAAGCTGCTGAAGCGTGCTACTTTAAGGATTTGACACTTGAAATGGTCGCAATTTGTTCCGAAGGGCAGATGTACAAGCTGCAACCTCTGTCTTGCGAGATCCTTATCTGTCCTTTTCAAAGGAGGCCATTTCCATTCAGCCTGTGCCTTCCTTCTTGCTTAAGATGCTTTATCCCTTTCACATGATTCAGGTGGTCTGCCTGTCCTCCTCCTCTAAGGAGCAGTGCCAGGGGAAGGATAAGGATCTTCGCCTAGTGGATGTCCAGAAGGTGCTTCTCCGGTACTTGAAGTTTATGAATTCCTTTTGTAAGTTTGACCATCTTTTTGTGCTGCTCCCTAGCCTGTGCAAGGGTGATGCAGCTACTAAATTGACTTTGGGGCGCTGGATTAAAGAGGTTTTTGCCTTGGCATATCCGTTACGGCACAGGATGTTCCAGAGGATTTGCGTGCCCAGTCTACTCGAGCGCAGGTGTCCTCGTGGGCGGAGCAGAGCTCGGTAGGCCCTGTCAAGCATTACCACTTGGATGTTCATACAAGGGCAGACACGACCTTTGGCTCAAGGGTTTTGCAAGCTGCTGTGTCTTCTTCCTGACCAGTGAAGTTGTAGCTTTGGTACATCCCGTTTGTCTGGACTGATCTAGCAGGATGATATGGAAGGTGACATTTTACTTACCAGTTAATGTCCTTTCCTTCAGTCATGCTAGACCAATCCAGGGCTTGCCCGTGGAACTGTATTTCTCTGTTCTTCTGCTGCGGTACCCTTGGGTTTGCTATGATTTTTCTACTTGGCTCTGCAGGTTTATCTTTTACTGCCAGCCTTATGTTTATGCTTTCTTGTACGTAGTTCTCTACTGTTGATCACTCATTGTTGCTTACAGTTGAGGTTGTGTGAGGCTTGCCATGATTCTCCCATTTGCTTTGGACTGAATACTATTGTAGCTTCTGGTTCCCACAACGGTTGCCCAAAATATCACCAATCAGAGAATTACTTAGACGGCAGTTGCTTTAGCTCAAAAGACTTTTATTTAGAATAACAAAAGTGATTATAAAATAGCAAACAGCAAATGCCTATCTAGAGATGGCAGACAGTACTTTCTTTCTCTGTGAAGAGGAAGAAAATACCGCCCACCCTTACATGAAGAATAATTGCCTTATATACATTTCTCTTCGTCTCAAATGTCTGTTCAGTAATCCATCATTCATTCTTAAGTGTCAGCAGGAGGACCTCAGGGTTCTGCAACACTTTTCCCAGGGGAGAATCTCCTTACATGTGTACATCTGGACCTGCACTTAGACTTGCTTATCTATACATGGCCTATGACCTCTATACATCTGGAAATGCTTGGGAATGCTTTTAGGTCTATTTATCTATGTATGGCTTGTGACCTCTGACCCTTCCTGTGTATTTTCTTCTTCTGGCACTAATTGAAACCAGGCAGAGAGCAGGCAGAGAGTATTTTGTGCTCATTTGTTTGAATTCTTTGCTTGACCTGTAATTTCATGTTAGGCCCATTATTCTAGCATACTCCTATGCAGAATATGGTTACCCAGAATTCTCCATAACAGGCCGCATCCATATTCTTATGGCAAGCATATACTCTCATATAGCTATTGTCTTCTTGTCTTCTGTGCCATCCATCCTCCTGTGTAGTTTCACCAGGCAAGAGTTCAGTCATATAAAGCCAATATATACATATATAAGCAGACCCAAGGCAGACTTTAAGTCAGATTTCCCTACATTCGCCACTTTTTTTCTTTTTTTCTTTTTTTTTTTGTTGGGGGGATAATTAAAATAATCCCACTAAGGGGCGTGAATAACAACCATTTGAGACAAAGATGGATCATTCAAAGGCAATCGTTGGTACTGTTCCCTTGACACAATATACATGGTTTTAGTGCTTTGCGATATCATTCGTTTACAACAGGCAAGTAAAATGGATAAGGTACAACAAGCAATGATTGCAAAACAAGCTATACTTAAAAGCGTAATAAAGAAGGCTTTAAGTCCTACACCTAAACTAGCAAACCATGAAGCAATACTACCCCAAATATTATTAAGTTGAAGTCCCCCTTTAAAATCATCAATATGCAAATCAGAGAGATGCTTTATCTTATTCATGGCATCTAACACAAACACCGTGTGGTTAGCGATTACAGTACAACAGTTCGTAGCATTAATGAAAGTGCATGTTCCGCCTTCAGCGGCCAAAAGTAAATCCAAAGCTTGCCTATTCTGCAGAGTCATTTGTGTATTTTGTTCAAGGGACTCGGCTAGGCGTGATATGGATTCAGTAACAGCTTTCATTTGAATATGCAACAAACATTGCAAACGGCGTACAGCCATACCAAGCTCAGCAGTAAGGGCGGGGGTGGCAAAGGGAATCCAGGCCGTTGCGCTAAGGGCATCCAAACGAGTTTTAGTCATGGGATAAGTGGAATTGATATACTCAAATGAGGCCTGAATGGCATCATCCTCGGCTATAGAGGAATCCCAGGGGCTAGCATAAGCTGAGGAGCTACGTTTTAATCTATGCAGGGTGGAGCGAGAAGCAGAATGATGGGTAACATTAAGAGGTATCAAGACAGAAAAAGAAGAAACTTTAACCAAAGCACAGGGTAATAGGGAGAGGTTAATTACCTGATACAGAGTTTCCCCACACAACCAATAATGACCCATTACAGCAAAGAGGTTTGTAGCAGGTGTCCATATGCGACTCATATGATGCCCATCAAACCACTTAACAAAAGATTTTCCCGTGGTAGCTGAGGTAAGATCCCTCCTGAAACTGGACATTGGGAGATAGCAAGAAGTATATGGAGATTCATTCTGAGAACCCGTTGTCAGCACAGCTGAATCATCGTGATAAATGGGACCAACTCCCACATACCAGCGGAAGTCAGCTCCATTAAACACTACCGGGTTTCTTGTAATATTTCTCCAATCATATTTCATATTGGAGGGGTCCATATTACCGGATTGATTATACCACTTTATCATAACAGAATTACTAGCAAAATGAAAGGATCCATTAATAACATTATACGACAGGTTACACCTGTCTGAAAAAGCAATGGATACATTTGTTATTAAACATAGATCAAATATCATATTCGGGTCAGCATATACACGCAAAGGGTCATGTATCATATTCATTGCATGCCACGTCTGGGAACAATTAAAAGTCTCATAACAACTGGCAGAAAAGTTATTATTATCTACACAAGCAAGCTGTCCTGCATACTCATTTAAGGGAACCTTTGAAACATGTACTGGAGCATATGATACACCCTTTGGTAAAGGGGTACAAATAATGCAGTCTGTAATGTTCATCAGGGAAACAATGTGTAATACTGATTGCTTCCACAAGTTCAGAGAGCCTTCAGGTAAAGCTCGGGGTGCTCGAGATATCGTCTGGTTAGTCTGGTTCCATCCATGAAGAAACAAAGCTAGCTGTCCATCTGGATGTAAACACTCAATAAGGAGGACGATTATGACAGAGATTCCCAGAAAAAAGCACAAGGACGCCCATGGAGTAGGCTTGACAGCGATCATCTTTGGTACTAATAACATAGCACTGTTGTGAGAACACTGAGTTCTGTAGGAAAATAAAACTGATTAATCAGATGGGACAGCTGGAGACGCTTTTAGATGGCTGACATGCACCCAAGTATCAGTATCATTCAGTCTTGCAGCAAAAGGGGAAGCAGCAGTGACAATGTGGGGTCCTGAAAAGGTTGGGCAGTCCCAGGATGCACGAACACAATTTCTTTTATAGACAGTGGACCCTACAGGGAAACAAGGTAATAAGGATGGACTGGACACAGACTGTGTGGCTGCTACACGGTCAGCAATTTCTTGAAGCGCAATCCGGAGTCCTGCAAGGTAAGCAGAAAGACTATCATGAATCGGAACCTGGGACTGCGATAAATTAGTTGTGCGCATACGCCGGCCAGTGGCCATTTCATGAGGTGTCAGATGTAATCGCTTGATCGGGCTATTACGCAGCTGAAATAAGCACATTGGTAATGCTTGTAGCCAGGTCATATGACCAGAAGCACAAATTTTTCTGAGTTGAGTTTTCAAAATGCCATTACATCGTTCAACAAGACCATTGGAAGTAGGTTTATACACAGAAACATACTTCCACTGAACAGGAAGATGCTGGGTGAGTGCAGTTACAAGAGCATTACGAAAGTGAGAGCCATTGTCAGAATATATGACTTTAGGAATGCCAAATCGGGGAATTATTTGTGTTAACAAAATCTCTACTACTTCTTCAGCAGTCTCTCTATTGCAGGGGAAGGCCTCAATCCATTTAGACCAAGGGCAAACCCACACTAAAAGATACCGCTTCTGAGCACATCTGTGGATCATGTCAGTAAAATCTACATACCAGGATTCAAAAGGACCACTTAGAATCGGGAGATGACCTTTGGCTATGGGTTTTCCTCCTGGCTGAGAATTCAGGATACACACAGGACATTTAGCTACTAGTTCCTGAATGCGATTTTTCATGTGTGGACACCAAAAAATGTCCTCAAGCATGCTGTAGACATTTGCAGTACTAGAATGATAGATATCGTGTATGAGATCTGTAAGGCGTTTTAGTGCCACATAACAGATACAAAGTTTTCCTGATGGATGTACCCACATTTTCTTAATTTGGGAACAACCTAGTCTCTCCCAATTTCCTATCTCATGAGAAACAGCATCTTTCTGATAATCAGCAAGGTCAGGTACTAAATAGATCTGTGATCTGGTAACAGACAAGGTCAGGGAAGCATTACTAGTTACTTCTTTGGCTAACTGATCTGCCAGGGCATTGCCCATCTGGCGGAAAGAGTCTCCCTGTGTATGTCCAGGAACCCATTCACAGCACAGAAACAGATTGTTGATTCTGCGTTTCTCTAAACACTCATAAATTTGATGTATCTGGTCAAGATGTGAAATTGAGCTGGCTGAGGAAGTGATAAAACCTCTTTGTGACCATTTCTGGTGAAGTGCTGTCAGTACTTGTGCTGCATATTGGGAGTCAGTGAATATAATAATGTTCTGTCTCTCCTGATGCAGTAAGACTGCCAAAATTGCACAGAGTTCTGCACCTTGAGCACTATAAACACTCGGCAACTGATATTGCAATACATCTAGAATGTCTCCAGAAGGAGATATTTGTACTGCACTGAAACCAGAACATAGTGACGTCTCAGAACCGTCAGTGAACCAGACTTTAGAATTGACAGGCATTTCGTGAAGAGACAGAATATTATCTACAAAAGAAAAAATGGGGATCTTATCTTCTTCCTCTCCACTAATAACAGAAACTAAATTTTGTAGGTAGCCAAAAGGGTGACTTGCAGGGAATGGCTTAATGAGAATGTGACTCCGTAACAGAGTAGCACAAAGCTGGTGCACCCGATATGGGGTAAAGTGGAGAGTATTACTGCATAACAATGCCTCTACATCACCGGAGCAATACACAGTGAGTCGCAAGGGATGAAAGGTGTTATAGGTTTTTCTGACTGCCTCACTGGTGGCTACTAACCCTCTCTCAACATCAGGCAAAACTATTTCTGTAACAGAAAAAGATCCTGATAAGTAGGACACAATTTTACCATCATCCTGATAAATCACAGCTGCCCACGTGTGATGTCCGTGAAAGCTAATGAGAAACATCTCCTTTGAATAGTCAGGAAGACAAATACTTGGTGTGTACGAGACATCAGTCAAAAGAGATTGAAGCAAAATCTGGTCAGGAGCTGACAGGCTGATAACAGTCGACCCCTTAGCCCCCCCTTTTAAATATTTGCGAAAGGGATGTGTGCGCTGACTATGACCCGGGATCCAATTCCGGCAGAAATTTATCATGCCGAGCAGAGATCGCAATTGCTTTACAGTGGTAGGCATCTGTAATTGCAAGCAGTGTTGTTTAGTTTTCTCTGTCAGAGACAGCATTCCATCTCCTACTAGGAAACCCAGAAAAGTGACTTCAGTTTGGCAGATCTGTGCCTTGGCCATGTTAATCTGGTATCCACTTTCCAAAAGATAACAAACAAGTTTATCTGTGAGGGCCAGATTTGTTGCAGCCTCAGCTGTGGAAAGCAGTAAGTCATCTACATACTGTAACAAAGACACATTGCTGGGCAGCTCTGCCCTGAATGATTGCAAATCAGCAACTAGTGCTTGAGAGAATATGGAAGGACTTTCCACATATCCTTGGGGTAACCTGGTCCACTGATAATGCTGACCCTCAAAAATAAATGCCAGAAACTGCCGGGATGTGGATTCAACTTCTATCCCAAAAAAGGCATGGGAAAGGTCCAGAACAGTATGATATTTGTACAGAGTAGTCGTTGTCAGCAATGTGGCAGGGTTTGAGACTACTGGAAACTGTGGTTCAATAACACTGTTAAGTGCACGTAAGTCATGAACTATTCTCCACTTCCCATTAGGCTTTTTCACAGGGAATAGTGGGGTGTTATATGGGGAATTACTGAGTTCAATAATTCCATGCTGTAACAGCTCCTGAATCTCCTGGCGAGATCCCTGCAGGGCCTCCGGTTGGAGGGGATACTGCGGAATCTTTGGTGGTTTACAGCCAGGCTTAATACGAATGGTTACAGGCAGATGTGATTTAACTCGGCCATAAGGGCTGAGTAGCAGTGACCGCTCAGGGCCTTTTTCTCCCAACAAACCATAGGTGAATTCAACCTGTAATTTCACCAGTAAGTCCCTACCCATCAAATTTACTGGGCAATATGGGGCAAACAGAAAAGAATGAGAAATCTGCTGATCTCCTATTCTTAAACAAATGGGTGTAGTTAGGTAAGATGTAAGGGGTCTACCATCAAAACCAGTGGTAGTCATTTTCTTTCTACTAAGCTGGCATCTCTGTGGTAAAGCAGTTAATACAGAGGACGTGGCTCCTGTATCAAGTAACATTTCTGTGGGCTCATCATTAAGATATACTGTGATCAGAGGTTCCTGATATGTGAGCCTCGCCTGTAAGATATAGATTCCCAGTCATTGTTGGGGTGGGGGTCCAGAATTCCGGGGAGGTGTCCACAAGGGAAAACGCCTCCTATCAAAGTTCTCATTTCTGCGCTGAGCACGGCATGAGCGCTGAAAATGACCGTAACCACCACAGTTCCAACACTGTGGGGCAGGAGTGCGGTTATTTTGTTGGTAAGAGGGACCTCGACGCTGTGGCTGAGGATAACGGGGTCGTTGGGCTCCGTTATAGTAAATGCGCTCCTTATCTCTATCCCATACCTCATCGCAGGGGTCTGGAACATCATCCTCATAAGGATCCAAATATTCCATGTCATCAATTTTCTCCTGCTGTTCCCTAATTTTTTGTTTTAGTTGTCTAATAAGTTCATTATTAGATTTATCAAGATGTAATTTGGTGGTGGATTGGGGATCTTTAATTTCTTGTAACCCTTTAAGTTGAAGGTGTAACAAGCATGCTTGGGCCTGTTTCAAATCCTTCTCAGGTTTCAAAGTGTCCTCCTCTAAAGATCGAATATAATGCAAAATATGGGCCTGTTGTTTAGGCCATGGCTCAGACTCCAAGGCTACTATAGACTTTAATTTTGCAGTTACGGATGGGGGTAATGTATTACACAAAGTCTGGAAAAATACAGGTCTCATACAAACATCATCGTATGGTACCCCCATTTGTGCTTCCCATAAATCTTGAAATCGTACAAGGTATGCACTGATATCCTCACCTATTTGGAATCTCATAGTAGTGAGAGGAGCCAAACTGCGCTGAGTAGGGTACATCTCCCTGAGGGAGTCCCAAATACGAGGACGAAACTCGTTGAAGGAAGAACCATCATAAGTGTTAACTGTGACCTTCACCTGGCCTAAATCGGCATTGGCGAACACTTGATTTGTCGCACTATTTCCCAGAATTTTGGCCAATAAAGCTTTGATATCTCCCAAAGCCAAATGATATCCAGCCGTAATTCTTTCAAATTTTTGAATCCATGTCTCTCCCCCTCTACTAAGTGGAGGGAGACTACTGGCTATATTAGTCATATCAGTAAAACTCCATGGGATATTTAGATTTGCCTTCATTTGTATAGATTACTGGAAACAGAAGCTGTTTATTAGCGTCCTGATTCTCATACTTCTCCCAAACCC
This sequence comes from Ichthyophis bannanicus, assembly GCA_033557465.1. Classification (NCBI taxonomy): domain Eukaryota; kingdom Metazoa; phylum Chordata; class Amphibia; order Gymnophiona; family Ichthyophiidae; genus Ichthyophis; species Ichthyophis bannanicus. Next base: position 1,252,944,721 of record CM066032.1, on the reverse strand, counting down.
TCAGACCTGCCTCCATATAGGCAGAATCCCAGTTAGGGTCTCCCGCTCCTCCGCGAATGCAGAGTCGGGCGGTGTTAAGGTGTACAGTTTCTAGTGATCCATTAGGGGGCCACTGTAACATCTGAGGCTGGTTGGCTCTTGTCCAACCGTACATGTTGGAGGACCATCGGTAAACATAATAACCATTGCCATCCTCCTGCTCTGTAATAAAAGTAAGGATACAGGGTTGTGGAGCTCGAAGAGCTTTACCACCTTTTACAACTCCACAAATCACTGTAAGTGCACTTTTTGTCTTTTCGTCATCTACTTCCTCCTCTACCTTCTCCTCTTCTTCCTCTTCTATAATCGTCTTAAGACGTTTTTCCCTATCTGTCAGGTCTAACTCCCATCTTCTAAGATTCTCAGTAATTTTTCCCTCAGATTGCTTTAAAGCTTGAGCCTGACTTTCTAAATCTTCATGTTCTGCTGTTAATTGCTGTTTCAACTCTTCTAATCTTGCCTGTGCCTCAGCATATGCACTGGGATCTGGGGCAGGGGTGGCTTTTAAGTTAACATGACCCTCAATCTTTGCCCAAGCTCCCTCAGTGTCCAAGAGTTTATGCAGGACCTGTTCTGGGGGTATAGAGGCTGCTGGGTGAGAAGTCGGTTCTGACTTGGGCTGGAAAACTGGGTCGGAATAGCCTATGGCTGCCATAGCTTTACTTTCGGCTGCCCAATAAGAAGGTGGGGGCACAGGGGCAGATGGCGAAAGCTCTGGACCAGCTTGCATCCACAGGGAAATATGTCGCAAATGTTCCAATTGGGCTTTGCCACATTTGTTAAATAAAATATGATCCCTAATTTTGGTCAAAATGAGCGGATCAAACGACCCCCCTGCTGGCCAGGCAAGAGAGGGTGTTTTTTTCGTCCATTTTTCCCATTGTTTAAAACAATTTTTTATTGAAGCCTCCAATAGGGGGTTCTGTTTAACAAGGCTATCTATGGGATTAGGACCGGGCTCAGTTCCTTTCTCAGTATTTTCTTCCTGTTTAGATTTTCTTTTAAACATTTCCCTAGCTGTCCCTTCTCTATAGGCTATGTAGACCTGGTGTTTTCACTGTTCAGGGACAGGGGCAATTAACGTCGCCTTTTACCAATAGCAAATTGAACCTCCTTATATACAGAGGCGTGCGCAATTTCGCTTTTAGGTAGCAATCCAAACCTCGTAATTAACAGAGGAGCGAAATTAAAAAATCCAGGATTTATACACACTTACAATACTTATGCTTCATCTAAATCCAGCCAATCTCCTCGCGGAGGTATGAAAACGTGGATAAAGACACACATTCGCTTCATATCAATGATATGTACAGTCTCAAGCGTACATCAATCAATCCCGGAAAGACAGAGACCTAATGTCTGGGCAAAACTTTCAAACTTTCTTTCCCTACCATTACAATTAAATGCAAAGACAATCTAACAATTTGCTACATAACAAAACATGAAACACATAAAATACATATGCATATGTGTAAATTTGGTACTCACCCACCAATTGAACCTGGGTAAATCTTCCGTCTTTGTTTGTAGACAGGAAAAACAAAACTCACCCACTGGAGTCGTCCTAGGGTATCAAAATCTCTCTCGACGTCACTCAGAGCGGTATTCCCATCTTCTGTACCAGCAGAAGGAATCCTCTTAAGGTATTCTCATCCCCTGTTTTTTTTATTTTAATCTACTGTGAAAAACAGGAGGTAGTCCCTCTGACAAGTAAAACTACAAGTCAAAAACTGCAGTCAGAGGAGTCCTTGGGCAATTTGGAAGGGAAAAAAAATTTAGAGGGTGTTCGGCACCAATTATTGTAGCTTCTGGTTCCCACAACGGTTGCCCAAAATATCACCAATCAGAGAATTACTTAGACGGCAGTTGCTTTAGCTCAAAAGACTTTTATTTAGAATAACAAAAGTGATTATAAAATAGCAAACAGCAAATGCCTATCTAGAGATGGCAGACAGTACTTTCTTTCTCTGTGAAGAGGAAGAAAATACCGCCCACCCTTACATGAAGAATAATTGCCTTATATACATTTCTCTTCGTCTCAAATGTCTGTTCAGTAATCCATCATTCATTCTTAAGTGTCAGCAGGAGGACCTCAGGGTTCTGCAACACTTTTCCCAGGGGAGAATCTCCTTACATGTGTACATCTGGACCTGCACTTAGACTTGCTTATCTATACATGGCCTATGACCTCTATACATCTGGAAATGCTTGGGAATGCTTTTAGGTCTATTTATCTATGTATGGCTTGTGACCTCTGACCCTTCCTGTGTATTTTCTTCTTCTGGCACTAATTAAAACCAGGCAGAGAGCAGGCAGAGAGTATTTTGTGCTCATTTGTTTGAATTCTTTGCTTGACCTGTAATTTAATGTTAGGCCCATTATTCTAGCATACTCCTATGCAGAATATGGTTACCCAGAATTCTCCATAACAGGCCGCATCCATATTCTTATGGCAAGCATATACTCTCATATAGCTATTGTCTTCTTGTCTTCTGTGCCATCCATCCTCCTGTGTAGTTTCACCAGGCAAGAGTTCAGTCATATAAAGCCAATATATACATATATAAGCAGACCCAAGGCAGACTTTAAGTCAGATTTCCCTACAATACTGAAGGGATCTCTGGTGGCTGATGCGAACAGAGGCATGGGAGTGATATCATTGAAACCTGGGCTCTTCATTAGTTCTTTGTCTCCACCAATTTGCTGGCAGGGGAATACAACCCTCTTGTCTGGACTGGTCTAGCAGAACTCAAGGAAAGGACATTAACTGGTAAGTAAAATGTCCCCTTACAGCTCCCTAGACATGGTGAAGGAATTGGCTCAGTAATGAGAGTAATTAAGTAACCCCAACATCTGCAGTTGTTTATTGCAGGCAGCCATCTCTGTGGGAAAGGGAGAACAGAGAGAAACCTCAAAAGAACATCAACCTTCTTACAGCTCTGCCCTGGTGAAAGCAGCCTTCAGCCTCTTGAATAGACAGTTTACCACACGGCCTAGCTGATTTATTTACTAAATAGCAGTATAGTGACACAAAGGAGCATTTCCACATTTCTGACTTTCAAGTTGTCTTTGCTGAAGAACTGCTTTATTGTTTGGGGGTGGAGGAGAATCTAAAAGCAGTGCCTGTTAAAATATTTTCAGCTGCTGTAGAATTTATTCCTGAAGAACTAAAAAAAGTTGCATGTTTTTCCCATGGCCTTAAACACCCATTTAAACAATTTTATGTAAAACTGTTCCAGTACATGCATGATGATGTGCTGCAGGACTGGCAAAAAAAAAAAAAAAAACACAAAACAAAAGCAATGGCATTCAAGTGCCACCTTCTGAAAATAAATGGGAATTGCAGGCCTCACTACCCCCTCCACTTTTCAAAGAACCAGAAACCTCACCAAACCCACACACTGCTTCAACAAGAGGTGCAGTAGGGTCCATAATCATGTTTGAATTTTAAAAAACTGTTTACAGGAACTTTTTCATTGAGAAAAAATAACACCTCAACCCCTAGGGAAATAAGGGTAATTATATGGATTTCCTACGAAAGTACTATAAAATAAATATGCTCCAATGTTTAATCAATAATGCTGTCTTTCTCCTGCAAAACTGAAATGCACAGCAGGGAGAAAGCTTTGGTATTGTGCAAAACAATCCCAAAAGTATTTGCTTAACACTAGAAGCCCCAAAGTGCGTCAATTGACGCAAATGCATCTTCGAAGTTGTATACCAGTGCCACTGCTAGAACCATATCAGTCATGTTCCATGACTTTGTTAGCAAGGTCAAGATGTTCAAATATGTGCATCGAAAATTAATGACAGATGCACCACCTAGTGGGAAAATGAATTTATACCTAGAAGCCCCAAAGTACGTCAATTGATGCACTCAATTGTCTTGGATGCGTCAATTGATGTACTTTGGGGCTTCTAGGTATAAATTCATGTTCCCAATAGATAGCGCATCTCAATCACTGTTTACAGTTTTACTCTGACATTACAAACAATAAACACGATGACATCATGTAATGACCATATGCTGCACGTATTTAACAAATAAGTAACTTCACATTGATTCACATCTGCATTTCATGCTAAATGCAGTCGTCATGATAATGCGTCAATTGACACACTTTGGGGTTTCTAGTTAAAATTCCTTTTGGGGCTTCTAGTGTTAAATGGAGCTTGCACTATTTAAGCAAATTGTAAAATGGTTGAGTGGAGTGCCTCGGGTCTGCTGTGGGAGCTGTACTGTTTAACAAATTCATAAAGTCCCCAAATTATCCTGAAAAAGGAACGATGAGTGATATGATCAAATCTCCAGATGACACAATTATTCAGCTGTTAAATCAGCAGAGGATTGGGAAGAATTGCAGAAAGATCTTAAGAGATTTGACATTAAATGGCAGAAAAAATGTAATGTGAACAAGTTTAAAGTGATGCTCATAAGGAAAAATAATCACAACTACAGGGGTGCAAAGCTGGATTCTGTGCTAGGAATCACCACCCAAGAAAAAAATCTTGGCCGATATTCAACAGCGGCAGCCAGTGCTTGTAAAATGGCTGGCCATCGCCATTTAAACTTAGACCTGGATATTCAATGCCAGGGTCATATCTGGCCATTGGTCTTCCCAGAATGCCCTGATGCTATACAGGCAGCGGTGTTATAAGGAGATATTTAGCAGTACAAAATGGCTATGTGCCACTGAATATCCCTCTCACCGGGATTAACATGGTTAGCAGGTCTGCTGACCGCACTAATCCTTATCTATGCCCTCTCAATGTCATTGTGAACAGTATGTTGACATTTTCAGCCCAGTGTGCTGCAGCTGCCATAAAGGCAAATGGGATATTAAGGATTATTCAAAAAGTAATGGAGAACAAAACTGAGGGGGGCCAGTATAGAGTGCCGTTCTGGCCCCCCTCCCACCATATCTCAAAGAAGATGTTGCAGAACTAGAAATGGTTCAGAGTACCACAACACCTCTCATGAAATGCTAAACACATAGAAACATGATGACAGAAAAAGACCACATGGCCTATCTAATCTGTCCTTCCATAACAACTACAACAGTCCACTTTTTACCTTTAGAGATCCTCTGTGTTGGTCCCATGCTTTTTTGAATTACTGTCCTCATATCTACCACCTCCACTGGGAGACTATTCCATGGATCCACTACTCTTTCCGTAAAGAAATATTTCAGCATATCACTCCTGAATCTATCTCCCTTCACCCTCATCCCATGTCCCCTCGTAGCAGAACTTGCTTTCAATTGAAAGAGGCTCTCTCCCTGAACATTTATGCCACGGAGGTATTTAAACATCTCAATCATATCACCTCTAGTCCGCCTTTCCTCTAAGGTGTACCTATTAAGATCCTTAAGTCTGTCCTCATATGCTTTATAATGAAGCCCATTAATCATTTTAGTAGCCACCCTCTGCACCGACTCCATCCTGTTCACATCCTTTTGAAGGTGCGGTCTCCAGAATTGCACACCATACTCCAAATGAGGTCGCACCAAAGACTTATACAGAGGCATTATCACCTCCTTTTTTCTGCTAGCCATTCCTCTCTGTATGCACCCAAGCATCCTTCTAGCTTTTGCCGTCGCCTTTTCTACCTGTTTAGCTACTTTAAGATCATCAGACACAACCACACATAGGTCCCGCTCTTCTTTAGTGGACAACAGTACTTCACCTCCTATACTGTATTGCTCCCTTGGATTGCTGCAGCCCAAATGCATGACCTTACATTTTTTAACATTAAATCCCAGCTGCCAAATTCTAGACCATTCTTCAAGCTTAGCTAGATCCCTCCTCATGTTATCTACACCTTCCTGGGTGTCTACTCTATTGCAGATTTTGGTATCATCTGCAAAGAGGCAAACCTTACCCGACAGCCCTTCCGCTATATCACCAACAAAGATGTTAAAAAAAATTGGACCAAGGACAGATCCCTGGGGCACACCACTGGTAACATCCTTCTCCTCAGAGTGAGCTCCATTTACTTTTACTCTTTGTCGCCTCCCACCCAACCAATTTCTAACCCAAGCAGTAACTTTAGGGTCCATCCCTAGGGTGCTCAGCTTGTTTATAAGTCGCCTGTGAGGAACAGTGTCAAAGGCTTTACTGAAATCTAAATACACCACATCTAGAGCTCTCCCTCTGTCCAACTCCCTGGTCACCCAGTCAAAGAAATCAATCAGATTTGTCTGACAAGACCTGCCTCTGGTGAATCCATGCTGCCTCGGATCCTGTAATCCGCTGGACTCCAGAAACCTCACTATTTTCTCTCTCAGCAGCGTTTCCAATAATTTACTCACCACCGAAGTTAAACTAACCGGCCTGTAGTTTTCAACCATATCCTTACTTCCGCTTTTGTGTAAAGGCACCACATGAGCCTCTCTCCGGTCCTTTGGCACCACTCCCGACTCCAACGAGGCATTGAAAAGGTCAGTCAGTGGAGTTGCTAGAACGTCCCCAAGTTCCCTCAGTATTCTAGGGTGTATCCCATCCGGTCCCATCGCTTTGTCTACTTTAAGTTGAGCTAGTTTCTCATGAACACAGTCTTCTGAAAATTGTTCAAGATGTCCCTCGCTTCTGTTCTTATTTGTGGGTGTTTTCTGAGGTCCTGCTCCTGGTTCTTCATCTGTGAACACAGAACAAAAATATTTGTTAAGCAATTCCGCTTTATCCTTATCAGCTTCTATATATTCCCCCCCTGCACCCTTGAGTCTGACAATACCACTTTTGCCCTTCCTATTCTCACTAATATATCTGAAAAATGTCTTATCCCCCCATTTTATTGCATTGGCTATTTCCTCCTCCTTTTGAATCTTTGCCTTCTTGACTACTTTAGGGCTCTTTATCTCTGAAAAATGATGACTGAGATGGGATATAAAACCCTGAGTGGGATGGAAAGGTTAAAGCAGGGGGTAGTGATTTAACCTTTCAAACACCATTAAGAGGACACACCATAAAACTAATAGCCATCAGAATGAAAACAAATCATAAGAAGTATTTTTTCACTCAACAAAAAATTAAGCTCTGGAATGTTTTGCTGGAAGATGTGGTCAAAGCGACTAACATAGCAGGTTCAGAAGATGTTTGGAAAAGTTCCTGAAGGAAACATCCATAAAATTATTAGCCAGGTAGACCTGGAAAAGCCATGGTTTTTCTCTGGAAATGTACTGTAAGAAATAGATCTTCCTTTCTGGGATCTGCTGGGTACTTGTGACTTAGATTGGACGCTGTCAGAGACCAGATGCTGGGCTTCATGGACCTTGGTCTGGCTCAATATGGCTTTTCTTATGGTCTTAAAATGAAATATAACATAATTGTATCAGGCTAAATGGAATCTCTTGTTCTTCCTGTTTCAATTGTAAGTCAAGTCATCCACTAAATGTCTCTTAAAATGTCCCCCCACTGGTGGCTCTGCCCCTGACAAATGAGAAGAGTAATGAATATGGGCTACAGTGCCTACTACCCACTAATTTCTCACATCCCTTCTTTCTAAACTTTTCAGTCCTACTTTATTGATTTCCTGGTTCCAGAATTTATTAGGTATCAGCACCTAGTCCGCAATTTCTGGCACTGTTATGCGTAGCAGAAAACACTAGTGGTCTGCTTACACTCTCTCCTCTCTACTACTTTCTCCTCTTTCCCCCTTTGAACTTTCCATTAATAAGTCTACTTGGGCTGCTTCTTGCCCCTTTCTCCTCATTATATCTCTCTTCGTGCTCCCCTCAATCCATTTGTTTCTCTGTCCTCATGCTTCTCTGTCTTTTCTTAACTGCCCATGTCTCTCTCTATTTTTCCTGCCCTTCCCTGTGTCCTGCCATCCTTCTGATCTTTCTTCTATGTCTCTCTGTCCTCCTTTAGCCCCCATCTCTTCATACAAAAGGACACCACTTCTCTCCTGCATAAGCTACTTTGGTGCTACTCACAGGGAGAATGGGGAGTTGGGCGGCACTAAGATAGCAAATGTACAAAAGAAAGAACTTCCTCTCCTGAAATGCTTTAAATGCTGTCATGCTCTTTTTTTTTAATTGTCCTGAGTCCAGAAGATCTAGATCCTCCAGTTCCTGGCAGGGCTGGCTTTAGGAGTGTGTATAAAGCTTTGAAAGGACTTTGCCATGTAGTGGTATGGATGCTCCAATCCCGGACATAGCACTGCCTGCAATGCTCTATGGGTCTCCTCCCCCAGCCATGGAGAGCGCTGCTCTTGGTATCCTTAGAGGGTGCTGCAGAAGAAGAAAATAATAAGAGAGGCAGGAGTGTGTGGCGTTGCTCCTGCCTCCAAGTTACGAGGTGGGGAGTCTGGGGGATCCATTTGGGCCATGAGGGCTTTCTGGGAGGATTGAGGGAGGTGGTTAGAGATTTAAGGAGGCCACTTGGGCCCCAGGGTGGGACGGTTTAGAAGGGGTGCAAGAGAGGCACTTGGGTCATCAGGAAAATCTTCAGGTGAGGGGTAGTGGGAACTTTGTGAGTTGGATTAAAGATTCAGTGCTACTAGAAGAAGAAAAAGCTATACTAGATTTTAGTGGGGGGGGGGGGGGGTTGTATTAAGAATTGTATATTCCCACTGTGCTACCCTTTAGCTCAGTGATTTTATCACTGATTTTCCTGTGCTAAAATTTCTTATAGCATCAGATGTAAGATTAGCACAGGAAAATTGGCAGTAAACTGCTGCATTTAAGAACAGCGCAGACTACTGCATCTGAACTTCAGTTTTAATGGAATGAAACCATGATTAAAGAGGATCCTCTTCACACATACACACACGGAATTTGAGTTCTATGAGAGAAAAAGGACAGGGTTTCCAAGTTTGTCAAAGCCAGTAAAAGAATGCCCAGCTGGTGTACTTTTCAAGGGCAGAGAGGGGAGAAATGATTGCTCCTGGGAATCAGCATGCGATACAATTCAGAGTACTTCTCAGAGGAGAAGTCTCCAGAATTGTTCTTGGATTCCTTACCTCATAAAAGATGATCACTTCCAGAGGTGATTTCCTTCATTGATTTTGTTAGAAAGATAGTTAGATCCATCCCATTTAAATTGGAAATGGAGGAGGAAAAGGAACCCAGTACCGAAGCACTGGAAATCCTCCAGTTCTGTGATCCCCTGAAGGAAACTGTGACTGTGTCGGCTCACAGGATCCTGAGAGAGATACAGACGAGAATGTGGGAGACCCCCATCTCTCTACACCCTGTGAACAAAAAGGTCAACTTGATGTACCGAGTCCAGAAGGCTCCCAGATTCGAGAAGCTCCAGCTGCTGCACCACGCCATGGTTAGCAAATCCACTCTGAAAAAGTGTCAAGAGCGCCAAGTCGTGCCCTTCGACACCCCAGGGAGAGAGGCTCAGGCAGCAACTCAATCAACCTACGCATCACCAAATAAAAATACTGTACATATCTGACACAAAAAAAGGAAAAAATGTTTATGTAATGTTTAAAGGTGATCACATACTTTGGCATCAAAATGGGCAAGCTGATCCCATTCTGGGTTTATTCCCAGACATGCAGGCAGTGTTTGGAGCTTCAAGGCCCAATATTAAAAAGATATATGGCTCCTAATTTTGAGAGTTATTACATTTGATGATCACATGGTCTACTATGCTGGAAATGAATGACAAAGAAGAAATGGTGTTGCATTTATAATTAAGAAGAAACTTGCAAGAACTGTAATGAAATACAATGCAGTCAGTGAACGCTTAATTTCTTTTCTATGAGGAATCCCCATCAACACAGCTATTATTCAGGTATATGCCCTAACAACAGCTGCAGAAGAGGAAGAAGTAGATGAATTCTATGAACAAGTACAAACTGAAACTGACAGAACATGCAAACAGGATTTCCTGATAGTCATGAGTGACTGGAACACAAACATTGGCAACAAAGAAGGCGGCAAAGTGGTTGGAAAATATGGACTTGGCAAAAGAACTGAAGCTGGAGAAAGACTGACAGAATTCTGCAAGACCAACGATTTATTCATCTCAAACACCTTCTTTCAGTAACACAAGCAGTGACTGTACACATGGACTCAACCAATGGATTGTACAAAAATTAAATTGACTACATCTGTAGAATTCAACGATGGAAAAGCTCCATAACATCAACAAAGAAAAAAACCTGGAGCTGACTGTGGTACAGATCACCAACTACTAGTATTCAAACTCAAGCTAAAGCTGCAAAAGAGCAAGCCACTCATGAATGTAGCAAAATATGACCTTGAGAATATACCACTGGAATTTAAAGACTGCCTGAAAAATTGATTTGCTACTTTGGATACAAATGACAGCGCTCCAGAAGAGTTATGGGATGACATCAAGAATGTTGTGCTCGAAGAAAGTGAGAAGTCTCTACAAAAAGTGAAAAAGCAAACACAGCCAAAATGGATGACCGAAGAAACTCTGAAAGTTGCCCAGAAACGCAGAGAAGCTAAAGCCAGAGGAGAAAGAGAGGCACTCAGGGATTTCCAATGTGCAGCAAGATGAGACAAGGAAAAGTACTACAATGATGCATGCAAGGACATAGAACAAGATCGGCTTTCCTAAAGCTACAGGAGTTAAACAGAGTGGGCCTGATTTTTGAAGGCATTTACACAGGATCCTTGCAAACACAAAAGAATACCAAAAGGATATTCATATATGTTTTATTGACTCTACAGCAAGGCTTTTGACTGTGTAAACCATGAGAAACTGTGGGCCACATAAAGAAGCATGGGTATACCAGAACACCTGACAGTTCTCTTGCACAACCTTTACATTGTTGTGTTGTCTGTCTTGATTAGACTGTAAGCTCTTATGAGCAGGGACTGTCACTGACATCTCTGAACAGTGCTGTATATTGTCAAACACCTTGCTGGCCCACAAGGCGGGAGCCTGGGGCTTCGGTGTTGCTCCTCTTCTAACAGCAAGGACTTTATGTTGCCCTCAGGGATTTTGGGTCCCAATAGCTAATCGAAATAAGGAGGTAGTTGTGGTCAAGTAGCTATGCTTAAAGAGGTTTTATTTCCCGTCCCGGGAGAATTCTTGCAACAAATATCAAAAAGCAAATAAACCATACAGCTGGTATAACACAAGTGAGGGACTACAAATGGGAACAAAAATGCTTATTGTCAGCTTTAACTGAACAAAAAGAGGGAAAAGCAGGTTTTCAATCACACACTTTTAACTGTGAAATCTGTGCTCTCCCACAGATTTCACTCCAGCAGGCTTTCTTAGGCCACTAACAAAAAGAGGTTATGCTATCAGAGAAAACAAGCGTACAGTCCATTTTGCACATATCAGAATTATCATCACCAAAGTCACAATCCATATCTTCAGTTGCTTCTTGATAATTATAACTTGCAGGGCTGTATTGTGGATTAGTGTTTGTTTCTCTCCTCTCGGCTGGGTCAGAGCACCACTCCACCCTATCACTGCAGAAAGGGTCTTTACCACACACTATGGAATCTTTCCTTAGTGGGCTACACACTTCCTGACCACTGGGGGTAAAACTCAGTGCTCCTCTTTAATTTTGGATCTGAAGATTTCAAAGTAAGCATAGGCGACCGCATAGCACAGATCATATGCGAGAGGGTTGGGTTTCCACCTCTTGAAGAAGTGCATATGGTCTCCAGTACAACGAGAGGAGCCAAAGGGTTTGGTTCAACAGGGTGAGCTGACCTTCAAGGACTGGCGGCGATAGTTGAGGAAAAAGCAGAAGACGACTTAGGCCCTCAACTAAGTGACTGCAAGAAGACCCCGGAGCTAAGGATGGGAGAAGGGCTGTCGTGGACTCAGAAGAAGCAGCTGGAACAGCTGATACAAAACTTCCCGGACGTCCTAACACCTCTTCCTGGACATACTCAACTCGTCGCACAAGAGATTGTAACTCCTCCAGGTTGCCGGAAGCCCGAAGGCAAGAGGTCGTAAACCAAGTAAGGGAGATGTTGGATCTCGGCATAATTGAGGAATCCAAGAGCCCATGGAGCAGTCCGATTGTCCTAGTCCCCAAGCCAGATGGAACGCTCCGATTCTGCATTGAGTTTAGAAAAGTCAATGCCCTGTCAAAATTTGATGCATACCCTATGCCCCGCATAGAGGAGATCCTCGACCGCCTGGGGAGGGCCACGTATCTAACAACACTAGACATGACCAAAGGCTATTGGCAGGTGCCATTGACCAAGGAATCACGCCCGAAAACAGCATTCAGCACCCCAATAGGCCTATATCAATTCAAGCGTATGCCGTTTGGTCTACATGGTGCAGCGGCTACGTGCCAAAGGCTGGTCGATTTGGTACTCAGACCTCATCAAGCATATGCAGTAGCATATATGGATGACGTCATCATCCACAGTACCAACTGGGAACAGTACCTATCAAGGTTAAGAGCGGTATTACAAGCTATGCGAGACGCTGGCCTAACACTAAACCCAGCCAAGTGTATGTTCGCAAGCCAAGAAGTAAAGTACTTAGGTCTTTGGTTGGGCACGGTATCATGAAACCCTTGATTGACAAAGTTGAAAGCATGAAGGCCTTTCCTCAACCCACCAATAAGAAACAACTTCAAAGTTTCTTGGGATTAGTGGGGTACTATAGGCGGTTCCTTTCACGTTTCGCGGAGAAAAGTGCTCCACTATCAGACATGTTGAAGAAGAACCAGCCCAATCAGCTGCGATGGACTCTAGAGGTAATCACTGCGTTGGAATGCTTGAAGGCCGAATTATGCGCCGCCCTGGTTCTGCGAGGGGTTGAATTCGACCTACCGTTCATCTTACAAACTGATGCATCCGACACTGGACTAGGGGCTGTGCTCTCGCAAAAGCATGCTGGTATAGAGCACCCGGTGCTATTTTTAAGTAGAAAACTGTCTCCTGCGGAAAAAAATTATTCCACAATAGACCGAGAATGCCTCGCTATAAAGTGGGCCATAGAGTCTTTGAGGTTCTACCTGGCAGGTAGAAACTTTTTGCTCATGACTGATCACGCCCCTTTAAAGTGGCTTGGACAAATGAAAGACCACAACCCGAGATTGACAAGGTGGTATATGGCACTGCAAGCGTTTGACTTTACCATTGAACACAGAGCTGGCAAGCTACATCAGAATGCGGACGCATTATCCAGGATTACATGCTGCGATGATGTCATCAACCCAGCCTGTAATATCTTAAGGGGGGGAATATGTGATAATGACAGCAATGCTGAGCAGATGGATTGGGAAAATAATGAGCATTGTACCTTTAAGAGTAAGGACAAGTCAGGTTCCCATAGAAACCGAAAGCTTCTAACTAGAACTGAGCCCAGCCATAGCAGTGACGTAGGAGCTGAGTGGAACTCTAATGAGTTGCACCTGAGTAGCCAGAGGGGTGTGGCTGCTGAAGGAAGCCGTTTAAACCTGCTTCAGAGCTAGAGTTCAGGAAGAGAGGTGGAGAGAGAGAGAGCACACAGAAGCCACGAGGCGAGCAACGACAGCAGACAGAGCAACGCAGGCAAGGAAGGCAAAGAGGAGAGCAGCAAAGAGGGAAACTTTGGAACCCAGAACTAGCAAAGGAGGATTCTGGAAGGTCCATTTCCTTTACCTCAAGAGCACTAGAAGCAAAGCCAAAACCTCTGTGGAAACTACCCGAAGAAAAGGTAGAAGAGTTTACCTATACGAGGGAGGAAAGCTCTGATTACAGAAAAGGCACTGCGAGTGAAAAAGGTACGTCTGCCATAATTCCTAGCCAGAGACTTGCTGAGGAGATTGTACAGCAGTTAAAGAACAGTGCTAATAAGAGCAGAGATAGCACTGCTGCAAAAACAGTTCCAGTCAGAAACATTCTTAGTAAGTGTTTTGAAACAGACGTAAAGGCTGTTGCTAAGAGCTTACATAAGAATCAGTTTCCTGCACTAGAGAAAGTTACTGCCAATCAGAGGGACAACTTTATTGAACAGCTGCAAGAAGTTCTCAGTGACCTGCAGTCTAGAAGTTAACCTAAGCAGAATTATAATGATTACAGCGAGGAGATGATTGTTGACGTAGAAAGCACTCCTGATACAACTGATATCTGTGAGATGGATTGTTCTTTATGTGAGATTGATCACTTGGACCTACGTTAGACAACCTTTGCATGAAGGTAATGCAAAGTTGTTTTCTCCTGAATGTTTGCAGTGAAGAAACAGTTGGCCATATGCTTTATTTTCTAACTTTGAAGTGCTCCTGTTTCCGATTGTTTTGGAAAGTAATCCGTGTCATGTATTGAGCCAAGAATCTATGTGTGAAAGGGAAAACCCCAAATAAAAAATTATCTGTTCAAATGACCCTCGTGCCACAACAACTTTGTTTGATAGTAAACCTAGACTACAACTCCCAGCGTACCTTGCTGCTACCTTAGTCAAAAAGGACACTTGAAGACAAAGTAGAGGTCACCCTTGCTCTAGAGTCACCGGCCCTAGGCGGGGGCAGGACAACTGCCACTATGACGGACCGTAACGTTTCCATTCTGAAATGAGGCACTCGAAGGCAACAGTTCACACCTTTTAAGTCCAAAATAGGGCGAAGCGACCCATCTTTCTTTGGCACCACGAAATAAATGGAGTATCGACCCATGCCGTAATCTTCTATCGGCACCGGGGTAACTGCCCCAATTTGCAACAGCCGATTTAGAGTTTGACGAACCGCCAGAGTCTTCCTCTGCCCTCTGCAGGGAGATATCACAAACGAGTCCCTGACAGGCTTTGCGAACTCTAGCGCATAACCCTCGCGGATAATTTCTAACACCCACTGATCTGTCGTTATTTGGACCCAACCTTGAAAAACCCCTACCCCAGTGGAAAAATTAAATCAATCAAAACCCATCCACCGAACATACCAAATCCCACAGTAAATCTTTTTATACTCTTGTCGGAGCCAACCGAGGAAGGGCTGGAAGTGTAGAACCAACCCCCTCCAGACAGGTAGCCTCCTTTTATTATTTTTATCACCCCGTATAAATATATTACTCAGTCACTTATCTTCAATGAAAGTCTTATCCTTTCCCAATAGAATTCTTATTCACACCCAAAGGGTAGCTGCCATAAATGAAGCTGCACGACGTGCACGTTTCGGGTGGACCCCTGTATCAAGTGCAAAACACTTCTCTTTTTGGCAACAAAAACGCCGTCCTCACGGCTTAGGATCACTTTCTACAAATGGCTGAAGAGGACACCTGATTTTTAAAGAAGGGATGAACCAATCAGAGGGGAACACCTCACAGACAGGGGTATCCCCTCCGCTATTGGTTAGAGGTTGAGAAGGACTGAAGGACGTCACCACAAACTTCAAAGAATAGTATTCCACTCGATTTCACGGTTCAACCCGTAAGGATGAACGGACTTTTATGTGAATATCCATCGCTGCTCCAGACGTTGCAGACGCAACTCTCGATCACCCCCCCCCCCCCCGTGGATCCTGGGGGACGTGATCAATAACCGTCCATTCTAATGTGTCAAAGCTGTGTAGCATGGAAACACAATGCTCAACCAACGGAGCCGATAACACCCGGTTCCTAATCCGCGAGGCATGTTCTGCTAGCCGATGTTTCATACTTCGTGTAGTGCGCCCCACATATAAAAGCCTACAGGGACAACTCAAAAAATATATACCACATGAGATGTAACGCAGGTGGTTTTCCAACGGCGGACAAATTCACGATGGGTACCGGGGTGTTGCCATCGCTGACCCGAAAGAGTCCTTTCGCAATAAATACAATTATTGCAAGGAGAATGTCCCCCATCATAACCCGATGGTATCGGTCTATCCAAAGGCAATGAAGTCCGTACCAGTTTATTACTTAAATTGGAGCCCCGTGAGAATGCCACCCGTAATGGCTTATTAAAACATGTGTGTAAGCTTAACATGGGCCAGTGGGACCGCAAAATCCGTACTATAGCAGAACTACAGGTAGTAAATGGTAACACCCCCACCACAGCATCGGCCGGCGAAGACTCTTCTGATGGATAGTGAGGGTCCAACAGCCATTCCCGATGGACATAAAGTGCCCTCCTATATGAACGAGTGATCACCTGAAGAGGATACCCCCGATCCACTAAACGTTGCCGTAACTCTGAAGCATGTATTTTAAAATCAAAAGTTGAGTGGCATAATCGACGGAGGCGCAGAAATTGCCCAAAAGGTAAACCACACTTTAAAGGGCCAGGATGACAACTACGATAATGTAATAGGCTATTACGCTGAACTGACTTACGATACAGAGATGATACCAGCCGGTCTCCATCTACAAAAAGCAACATGTCGAGAAATTCTATTTTATCAGTGGTAATGTGCTCAGTATACTTGATATTAGGTTTTAATTGATTTAACCAAGCCACAAAACCATGGAGAGTAGGTAGATCCGAAGTCCATACAAAGAAGACATCGTCTAGAAATCTTTTCCAAACCAACACATGTTGATATAACCTAGATTTTTTTATTAACTGCTCTTCCATTTCCCCCATATAGAGAGTGGCCACAGATGGTGCTAGTGTAGCCCCCATGGCTATGCCAGTTATCTGTTGATAGAAATGTTTGATTTTAAAATACATGCTTCAGAGTTACGGCAACGTTTAGTGGATCGGGGGTATCCTCTTCAGGTGATCACCCGTTCATATAGAAGGGCACTTTATGTCCATCGGGAATGGCTGTTGGACGCTCACTATCCATCAGAAGAGTCTTCGCCTGCCGATGCTGTGGTGGGGGTTGTGACCCAGTAGCTCCCCAGGAACCGATGGACACAGATAAGCATCCGGTGGTAGAAGCCGGTACTGCAGGAGAAAGCAGGGATTTCTCTGCAGAAAGAAAAAAACTCAGAACTAATCAAGCAGAACAACTCACCTCGGGGGAAGGGAGTAGTAAAGCTCTTGATTGGGCACGTCCCAAGAGGAGGCGAGCAGTGCAAGCTAGAAGCACCTGGTTAAATAGTCAGAAACCAGGAAGTGAAAGGGAGCAAAAGAAACTAGGAGAGCCACAGAGGCTAAGAGAGAAGCCAAGAGAACAACAGAGACGGAGAGAATTTCCAGAAGGAGGAACAAGAGTTTCAGAGGGAAAGTCTGGAAGGAAATATCTTTGCTGTTGTGATTCCTCCAATAGTCTGCAACTAGCAGGTAGCGTGGTGGAAGACTCAGAAGAGGAAAGGAACTGCTGGAGGCAGAATACTTTCAGAACGCTGAGAGATCCAAGGCTACAGGACCAGGCAGAGCTATGGAATAAAAGGCAGAAGGTGTCGTGAAGTGCCCGGTTCAGAACCGATGGAGACAGAGGATTCACTACAAAGTGAAACCAGAACTGTCAGTGCTGAAACAAGCATGGAGGGTTGGCATGGAAACCCTAAACAAAGAACGTCACAGAGTGTTAGGGAACGCCCATCCCCTGAGCTAGCTCCTGCCTCATCAGGGAAGTGGGAACACCTGGTGGGAGGTGTGGCTCAGCACAACGGAGAAAGAAACTTAGATAAAAAGCCTTTAGTTAAATATAGGACAGAGAAGGAGAAGGGGAAGGAGAAAGTCACAGACATAGTCTCAGATACGGAGACAGAAGGAAAAGGCAGCACAGCAAGCGTGGAGAAAGCTGAAAGAAGGAGAAAACCAGAGAAAGATAGATACTCCGAGGGCAGCCAAGGTCTGTGGCTCAGAGAAGGGAAAAGGGAAAGAAATCCCAATTCCACTCGGAGGAACTTCTCAGAGGAAGAGAGCTGGGGAAGATATTCAAGTCCAGTTCCCAGGGAGCAGTGCTCAACTACAAAAAGCACTGGGGATTTTTACTATCCAAAAAGCAGAGACGTTTACTCTGGGAACCAGAAAAGACAACCACGCTGTGCTCACAACAGACAGCCTGCAGGTAAAGCTTATTTCCCTGATACCAAGCTTTTATCAAAGGGGAGAGAAAAGTTTTACCAACCTTTTTGTAGCCAAGGGAGATTCCTGGGAGAAAGCAATTCTAAAGGCAGACACAGAATTCCCTGTAGCCAAACAGAAGAGGGAAACGTGTATCCTTTTAATTACAGAGGGCTGTGTGCACAGGAAGCCAAACACCCAGACTCACAGAGCAGGTTGGGGGAAGGGAACCCTGTAATTGGAACGGAGAGGTTTGCATGGCAGGCAGAAGAACCCTCTCTAAGAGACCTTAAGGAAGAAGGTGATCTTATGCAATGGGACCCTTATCAACCCCCTGAGTCCGAAGTGTTTATGGACTGCTCTTATATGGTGGCAGACAATGTGCAGTCCCTTTGTTAATAATACTGGATTTTGCTGAAGGAAGAAAAACAGCCAAAAGAAGTATTTTGGAGGGAAACTGTTTTATTCTTTTTGATTCCGTAACAGCTGAAGATAAGCATTATTTAAATTGCCTATTTTTGTTTACATCAGGAGTATGGTTTCTTTGTAAATATATTCTTTGTTCATGGTCATCAACATCCAACCCCGGGAGGGGCAATAAATCCTAATTTAACCTGAACCACTCGTGCACAACTTGGACTCATTCTTACTACTGTAGGACTACATTACCCAGGAGGCCTTTCCAAAACCTCCATTTAAAGTTCACAGTATAAGAAACACAACTACCCACTTGCCTTACCCACGCTAAATGCCTCTGGGAGGGTGAGTGGTGACAAAGGACAAAGAATTCTCCAAGGGAAAACTTCTATACAAGGTACCCAGTGGGGGAGAAGTAGTGGATAAGTGTTATGCTCCAAAGCCAGAGAGAGTGTGCCCTAATTTTAAAAGCCAAGTCAGACAAAATGGTGGCAGCTGTTTTCAGCAAGGAGAAGCTTTGAATAAAAGTGAATATTCTTATAAGCTAGCTGAAGAACCTAGCCAGGAAAGGGCTGACGTCAGTGCTTTTAAATGTCTCTTTAAAGACTCTCCCATTACTGCTAAGTATCTAAGCACAGCACCCACATGTAGAGAAAGGTGGGGAGATAACGTTAGCAGCACATTGAATGTTTGTTTTCCTGACACAAACAAATATGCTAATCAGCCTGAGATAGAGAGGCTCAGCAAACAATTGCTCACGGGAGAAAAGGAACGCCAGCTAAGTGAAGGGAAGTCACCAGCTGAATCACTTCTCCACGAGTTCAGAGAGTTTTTAGAACATAAGGCAACTACACTGCTCCAGAACCAGTTATTGGCTGTAAAGAAGGAATGCCTATTTCTAATTCTCTGCCTTCCTCAGAAGAGGATATGTTAATGGACTGTTCTACATGCTTAATTGAGAAAGACAATTAAGGGGAAACGTTTACCTGTTATATGAAGCAATATAGCAGAGGCACTTAACTCGTCCTATACAAGAAGCTGGTAGAAAGTGAATGAGTCAATGTACCAGTGATTGCTATCACCGGAGCACTACTGTTGTAGGAACTTTTCTGTCTCACCCTTTTTGATTGGATCACATGAAGTGAATGTGAATTCCTGAATATAGCACAGCTTTGCAAGTCTGTTTAGCAAGTTTCTTTACTCTTGTTTTGGATTTATATTTCTGCACCGTCTGTACCATTTGAACTGCACAACTGGCAAATAAACCTCATGAAAAATAAATTTCTCTTTGCCATGCCTTACTGCTCGAAGCACTAAACACAACTACAACTAATTGCCTCCAGGGCATCACAAGGCAACCCCTCCTTAAACCCCCAAGGTTAGGGAGCGGGCGGCGTGATAGGGTGTTACCATTTACTACCTGTAGTTCTGCTATAGTACGGATTTTGCGGTCCCACTGGCCCATGTTAAGCTTACACACATGTTTTAATAAGCCATTATGGGTGGCATTCTCACGGGGCTCCAATTTAAGTAATAAACTGGTACGGACTTCATTGCCTTTGGATAGACCGATACCATCGGGTTATGATGGGGGACATTCTCCTTGCAATAATTGTATTTATTGCGAAAGGACTCTTTCAGGTCAGCGATGGCAACACCCCGGTACCCATCGTGAATTTGTCCGCCGTTGGAAAACCACCTGCGTTACATCTCATGTGGTATATTTTTTGAGTTGTCCCTGTAGGCTTTTATATGTGGGGCGCACTACACGAAATATGAAACATCGGCTAGCAGAACATGCCTCGCGGATTAGGAACCGGGTGTTATCGGCTCCGTTGGTTGAGCATTGTGTTTCCATGCTACACAGCTTTGACACATTAGAATGGACGGTTATTGATCACGTCCCCCAGGATCCACGGGGGGGTGATCGAGAGTTGCGTCTGCAACGTCTGGAGCAGCGATGGATATTCACATTAAAGTCCGTTCATCCTTACGGGTTGAACCGTGAAATCGAGTGGAATACTATTCTTTAAAGTTTGTGGTGACGTCCTTCAGTCCTTCTCAACCTCTAACCAATAGCGGAGGAGATACCCCTGTCTGTGAGGTGTTCCCCTCTGATTGGTTCATCCCTTCTTTAAAAATCAGGTGTCCTCTTCAGCCATTTGTAGAAAGTGATCCCAAGCCGTGAGGACGGCGTTTTTGTTGCCAAAAAGAGAAGTGTTTTGCACTTGATACAGGGGTCCACCCGAAACGTGCACGTCGTGCAGCTTCATTTATGGCAGCTACCCTTTGGGTGTGAATAAGAATTCTATTGGGAAAGGATAAGACTTTCATTGAAGATAAGTGACTGAGTAATATATTTATACGGGGTGATAAAAATAATAAAAGGAGGCTACCTGTCTGGAGGGGGTTGGTTCTACACTTCCAGCCCTCCCTCGGTTGGCTCCGACAAGAGTATAAAAAGATTTACTGTGGGATTTGGTATGTTCGGTGGATGGGTTTTGATTGATTTAATTTTTCCACTGGGGTAGGGGTTTTTCAAGGTTGTTTCATATTGCTTACCCTTCAAAATGGCGGCTGACACCTTTGCATATATGGAGGAACATCTGAATAGATTAAGGCAGCGTCCTAATCTTTTTGAAGAGGGCGGACAGGAGGATACCACTACTACTTTGATAGCAACTTTTAAGGCATTACGGAAGAGAATGGTGCGTGCACAATTGCATGGGGCAGGGATGACACAATATCTAAAGACCAGAATTATCCCGCGTGGTTTGCGCATGACGAGAGCACCAAAAATGTACAAGTGGGACGTTGATTTTGTAGCTAAATGGAACATGATTTCAAATAAATGCAGCTTCGATCTAATTGCCCTCATTTTGGAACGTACTATTCAAGAGGAGGAGACATTACAGAAATAAATAGAGGAAGCTCAAATTCCTTTAAAGGAGTCTTTGGGGGAGGACCCATTTAAGTTTAAAATGGAGGAGATTGACCGTCAAATTAAGAGCTTTTTTGAATATCTCAAGTCCTTGAAATTTAAAAAGTTTCTCCGTGATAAAGGCGACTATGATATTGGGCATGTTTATTATTGGATGTACGAGAAGGAGACTCCAAAACAGAAACGGGTCACGTTTGAGACTTCCTCTGACGACACCGATGATAGTTCGTCTTCTGTTGAGAGGAGGCACCGGGTTCAGGATTACCAACGTAATTTTCAGGATTTTCGGGGGGGCCGCGGGCGCCGCTCCCGGGGAGCCTATCAAGAGGTCGAGTGGGAACCCCCTATCACCCGGTCCCGCTCACGACAAAATCGACCTCCCTAGTGGTGAATTTGACTGGCCGTGAACTCCCTGCATCTCATGAAAGTCTTCTTAATTATGGTTTGTCCTTTGTACCGACAGTTAAATATGACCCTTTTTCTATGAGGATTAGTTTACATCGATTTTTTCGTAAATTACGTATAATGCAGTTTTTTCAGGATCGCCCTAGTGTGAGAGATGAATCATTAGTAAAACCGGAGTCTCGTTGGCTACCTCCGGAAGCCGGTATGGATTCGATCATTTCTACCTTTCAAGCTTTGGTTTTACGGGATGTTGAGATTTTAGAGCAGACTCCTTCAAAATACTACTCTAATCTGGACAGGAGGCATTGGCGGGCCCTTGGGGAGTTGTCTGCGGACCCTAGTCTGGTGGTCCGGAAGGCGGATAAAGGGGGAGCATTGGTATTGATGGATTCGGCTATTTATGCACAACAATTACAAGCTCACATTCAGGATGTTTCGGTTTACAGATTGCTGGATGCTGACCCTCTTGTGGATTTAAAAAATTCCATTCACTCCCTTGTGGAAGAAGCGTACCAACAAGGCTGGATTACTTTAAAGGAGAAAAAATTTTTGATTGTGTTGCGTCCACAGGTTCCAGCGTTATATCTGGTGCCTAAAATCCATAAATCTTTGCTCTCACCCCCGGGAAGACCGATTGTCTCCTGTCGAAATTCGGTTCTCGAGCCCCTTTCTATTTTCTGTGACCTTTTCCTGAAACAGGAGGCCGGGGCAGTCCCGTCCTTCTTGAGGGATTCTACACATTTTTTGCAATTGATTTCAAATCTTAGATTGCCATCGGGAGCTTTTTTAGTAACATTAGATGTCGTTGCATTATATACAAATATTGACCAGCATGAGGCTTTATTGCTATTGGAGAGTGCCTTCCGGTTCGCTCCAGTTCGTCTTCCGAAATCTTTTCTATTAGCTTTGGCCCGCCTGGTATTAACTAGGAATTATTTTTTGGCTGATGGACATTTCTATCAACAGATAACTGGCATAGCCATGGGGGCTACACTAGCACCATCTGTGGCCACTCTCTATATGGGGGAAATGGAAGAGCAGTTAATAAAAAAATCTAGGTTATATCAACATGTGTTGGTTTGGAAAAGATTTCTAGACGATGTCTTCTTTGTATGGACTTCGGATCTACCTACTCTCCATGGTTTTGTGGCTTGGTTAAATCAATTAAAACCTAATATCAAGTTTACTGAGCACATTACCACTGATAAAATAGAATTTCTCGACATGTTGCTTTTTGTAGATGGAGACCGGCTGGTATCATCTCTGTATCGTAAGTCAGTTCAGCGTAATAGCCTATTACATTATCGTAGTTGTCATCCTGGCCCTTTAAAGTGTGGTTTACCTTTTGGGCAATTTCTGCGCCTCCGTCGATTATGCCACTCAACTTTTGATTTTAAAATACATGCTTCAGAGTTACGGCAACGTTTAGTGGATCGGGGGTATCCTCTTCAGGTGATCACCCGTTCATATAGGAGGGCACTTTATGTCCATCGGGAATGGCTGTTGGACCCTCACTATCCATCAGAAGAGTCTTCGCCTGCCGATGCTGTGGTGGGGGTGTTACCATTTACTACCTGTAGTTCTGCTATAGTACGGATTTTGCGGTCCCACTGGCCCATGTTAAGCTTACACACATGTTTTAATAAGCCATTACCGGTGGCATTCTCACGGGGCTCCAATTTAAGTAATAAACTGGTACGGACTTCATTGCCTTTGGATAGACCGATACCATCGGGTTATGATGGGGGACATTCTCCTTGCAATAATTGTATTTATTGCGAAAAGGACTCTTTCGGGTCAGCGATGGCAACACCCCGGTACCCATCGTGAATTTGTCCGCCGTTGGAAAACCACCTGCGTTACATCTCATGTGGTATATTTTTTGAGTTGTCCCTGTAGGCTTTTATATGTGGGGCGCACTACACGAAATATGAAACATCGGCTAGCAGAACATGCCTCGCGGATTAGGAACCGGGTGTTATCGGCTCCGTTGGTTGAGCATTGTGTTTCCATGCTACACAGCTTTGACACATTAGAATGGACGGTTATTGATCACGTCCCCCAGGATCCACGGGGGGGATGATCGAGAGTTGCGTCTGCAACGTCTGGAGCAGCGATGGATATTCACATTAAAGTCCGTTCATCCTTACGGGTTGAACCGTGAAATCGAGTGGAATACTATTCTTTGAAGTTTGTGGTGCCGTCCTTCAGTCCTTCTCAACCTCTAACCAATAGCGGAGGGGATACCCCTGTCTGTGAGGTGTTCCCCTCTGATTGGTTCATCCCTTCTTTAAAAATCAGGTGTCCTCTTCAGCCATTTGTAGAAAGTGATCCCAAGCCGTGAGGACGGCGTTTTTGTTGCCAAAAAGAGAAGTGTTTTGCACTTGATACAGGGGTCCACCCGAAACGTGCACGTCGTGCAGCTTCATTTATGGCAGCTACCCTTTGGGTGTGAATAAGAATTCTATTGGGAAAGGATAAGACTTTCATTGAAGCTAAGTGACTGAGTAATATATTTATACGGGGTGATAAAAATAATAAAAGGAGGCTACCTGTCTGGAGGGGGTTGGTTCTACACTTCCAGCCCTCCCTCGGTTGGCTCCGACAAGAGTATAAAAAGATTTACTGTGGGATTTGGTATGTTCGGTGGGTGGGTTTTGATTGAGTTATTTGGACCCAGGCATGAAGAAATTCCTGAAGACGTCCGCCTATTGAATTGCTTCCCACCGGGGCCCGCCTCACTTCATTGGGGCTTCTGAGAAACTCCTGCAGCCGCTGTTGCAAAACCTCTACCTGCGCCGCGGAACCCTCAAAACCCCTGGGCTCTAGGAGCAAAACGCCCTCTCTGAAATCTTCCCAAGCGCGAAGTCCGAAATCTCCGGGAATCTCTAAAGTGACCCCGAAATGCTGGAAATGATTTTCCCTGCTTAGGCTTATCCTCCGGGAGCCTACTCCCTTTCAACTCCCCTAAGTCCTTTACCAACTTGTCAAGATCCTCTCCGAACAACAACTTTCCTTTAAACGGCAGCTTACTGAGCCGAGACTTAGACGACCCATCTGCCGCCCAATTACATAACCACAGAGATCTATGGGCGGCCACCAGCGATGCCATGCTGTTAGCTAGGGCCCTAATCAGGTCATAATGGACATCCGCCAAATAGGCCGAACCAGATTCTAACCGATCCAACTCATCCAGACTGTCTTGTTCCAGCCGCGGCGACTGCCGCAAGCTTTGGGACCATCGCAGGCATGCTTTAGCTACCCACGCTCCCCTAATGGACGCCTGCAATGACAATGTGTTAGTCTCAAAGGATTGTTTCAATAAACCATCCACATTCCTATCCTGCGCATCTTTTAAGGCCGCGCTAAATTCCACCAGAATCGTGGTCTTCTTGGTCACCGCTGACACTGCTGCATCAATCCGAGGAGACCGAAATCGCTCTCTGTCTTTCTCCGATAGCAGGTACAACTGTTCATCGTCTGCATTCCTCTCAACCCCGCTTCAGGCTGATCCCATTCATCCTGAATCATGCGGTCCACCACTTGGTGAACAGGAAACACCACCTGTGTTTGCCTCACCGCCTGGATTACAGGGTCTTCCCCCTCACCTCTTCTGCAGGCTGCTCCGCAGTGAGCTTTAGCTTTTGGAGGGACTCTCTGACCAGCGCTGACAACTCCTCCTTTCGAAATATGCAAATAATTTTTGTCTGATCTTCCGGCTCCGGAATCTCCCCTTCCTCCAATTCATCCATTCCTGTTTCTGGGTCCAAATCAGCTTCCTCCGACTCCTGCCACTCTCCATCGGAAGGCGAGGACTCCCAAGGCCTCATCCGTTAACGGCCCTCAGAGCACTTCCACCCGCCTCCACGGATGCAGTCTGCTGAGTCGGTGTAGTCAGCGAGAAGGAGACTGGCAGCTTTTCCTGCTGCCTCAAACAAAATGCCTGATGCATAATTAACACCAAGTCTGGACAGAAATCACCGAGTTGTGAGTCGGATCCCCCAGCCGTAGCCACCCCCAAGGGTCTGGCTGGAGACTCCGAGCCAGCAGCTGGCGCAACAGGAATCAGAGCCTCGCCCACTGCTTCAGGCGCAGTCCCGGCAAGGTCCTGTCCCACCGTAACCTCCATCTGCTGCTCCACGCTGGTAGACACCGCTGTGCAGCCCCGACAAATTCCAGAGTCAGCGATAGCCCCCCTGCGGGTACCACAGACTACACATTGAGGGTGTGCCGCCATGACTGCGCCTACCACCCGTTTTACAGCAGGTAAAGTGATTCCTGCTTTGATCCACGGGCTTGAGTAATTAACTTTTTTTGTTTTTTGTTTTTTTTAAATCAGGTAAGTCCCAGTACACACTCCAGGGCCAAAGTAACTTTCTCCCTCAAGTTAATCACTTATTTGACTGTAACTGCAGCACTTACTGCCTGCTGCCCTCTTAGCTTCCCCCCAAAAAAGCAGAGAAACACAGCACTAAAACGTCCGCAAAAGGAAATCAAAGAAATCAAAGAAATAAACTAAATTAACTGAAATCAAGAAAATAAAATGAAATGCAATGAAAGGGATTACAAAACAAAGCAAATCCCCGTAAATTAACTGAAATTAAACACTGTGATTCTTGCTGCGGCAAGCACGCTGCTAAAATGGCCGCCGCTGAAGAAATGAATAAATGGCGCCAAAGCAGCTAGCCGAGCCTCTTTACACTGCTCTGGCTGCCGTGTGCTTGCTGGCCCGCCTCACGCTCACCTGCTGACCCCTATCACTCTCCGATGCCGCGGATGCACCGTCCGCGAGTCTCTGCTCCCCCGATGAGTGAGAAGCAGACCAGCAGTTTAGTTATCTGCCGCCGGCTGCAGTGATCCCGCTGAGCCGCGGCTATCTGCAGATGCTGCTGCTGCTGACAGAGAGAGCTCCCCCCCGTCTACTCAAGGGGGGAGATCTACCCTTCATCTGCCCGACAGTGAGAAAATAATAGTGGGGAGAGTCAGGAACCGGCAGCAAGGTACAGGCCACTTCCTTATTTTTTTTTTAAAGTAACAGCAACCAAATTAAGAAAAACAATGTACAGAATACAAATAAATGAAATAGATCCTAATCTACAGCTCCTTATTCGTTCCTCAAGTGAGCCCAGCACCTAGGCTCACTAAGTCCTCTTGCGGCATGGAGACTGGACACACTGGGAATGATGGGAGAGACCTCCAGGCTATATCCAGTGATGTCATTTTTTTGACATGCCCAGTCTCCAAGCTGCAGGAGGAGGTGTACTACCCAGTGGTGGAGGACTAAACTGGAGGAACGCTAAGGAACCAAGTATTAACCGTTCCGATCACTTGACCAGGCACGCAGCATTCTGAAATGTGCCCGGGAACCCCCATGGTCTATCGGATTAGGCTTTTGTACACCTGCCTGCCTCAAGCGATTGTACACTGAATAAATTTTGAGCTGCATAACCCCAGGGATACTTAAGGGTTAGATGGGAGTCACACTCCTTGATAACATCCCCTACCAAGCCCTCAGGTTTGACCGACATGGAAACAAGAATCGGGGACCCTCGCCAGAAACTCCTCCTGGAACCAGGTATGTAATTGGAGCCCCATCACAGTGCCTCTCCACAGGCTCCGCCACCTAGCCTTTGAAGCAATTAAAATAACATCTAATTAACGGAAACTAAAAAGGAAACTACCAATGGCCCCCTAGGAAAAAAACGTTCCGTGGTGTGTCACTCTCTGGTGGCTGCCTTCCCCCAGCACCCCAAACACCGCCAGGGTTGGTAACATGCTGGCCTGAATAAAAAAAAATAAAAATCACGCCAAAATGCAGCGAGGGAGTTTCCCATTCAAATACTGCCCTGTTTCCATCCTACCGGAAACTTATGAATCCTGGGCCAAGGGAAAGACATGAAAACCAAAAGATTTGCATATAGACCTGAACTAAGATCTATGAGGTGGAACCTCACTCAGATCCAAGATCTCCAAGGAACACAATGGATGGATTATCTCCCCGAGCTTGGGTGCAAATATAAGGTATTTTTTTTTCCTTTAATTTAATTTACATTTGTACTTCGCTTCCCAGAGAATGGATAAGCACTCTGCCGGAGCAAAAGAACTCCGTTCTAAATGCCCTAGCCATTTCTCAAACAATGGAACTGCGTCCCCCACTGCTATTAGCTAGCGCCACTGCAAAGCAAAGGATACTAATCCAGAAAAGCAAGCAACCAGTAGCAAACAGGCTTAAAATGAATGAAAATTAAATTAACCCTGTAAGGTCTAAGGGGCCCGTTTCGGGGTTAGGGCCCCCCAGTAACTCGCACTGCAGCTGATTTGTGAAGCCAAGCAGTGTCAAGGCTGGCCTGCATCCGGGTGGGAAACACTCCACTGCCCCAGTGCTGAAGATCGTAGGAATAACTTTCCTTCTCGATGTCTCTTGCCAGGGAATCCAGGGGATGAAGTTGAAAATTGACTAAACAAACGCCATAAGGGACTCGTTGTCTACCATTAGCTCTTTTCCATTTTTTTTCTTTTTTTAAACTAAAGGAATTCCGATAAATACATTAAATTAAATCAACTAGCAAACAAAAACATAAATTAAGGCAAAACTTTACTTTGGTAGGCTAGGTGGTTCAAAAAGAACCGAGGCTGTGGCCGTGGTGAAAAGAAAACCTAGCCTACCTCCCGCTCACAAAAGCTTAGCTGTCAGAACATAAGACAAATAAAAGAAACGAAAAAGGGCACGTATCCGGGATCCCCAACGCCTTACCGTTAAACTAACTTAATTAAGTCAAGTAACTTCATTTTAAACTTAAACCTTGGCTTAAACTCCGCTAGGAGCCGCGCCGCGGGGAACCGCCACACAGCAAAGCATGCAGGCAAAATGGCCGCCGCAGCAAAATGCCCCAAAATGGCGTCAAACACCTCCCGCTTAAAAGGTGAGCCCTGAGCCTCTCCGACTCGCGAATCATTCTCAGCACGCCTCCCCCACACTTTACTCTTACCTCGATTCACTCCTATGTGCTCTGCGCTTCTCCAGTCCCTCGCAGTCCCGCTCAGCGCTGGAGCGAGCACTCGCTCTTCTGTCCCACCTTCTGAAGGAGCTCAGCATCCCAGAACCGGTGGAAGATCGCCGTGTATCATGCAGAGCTCCCCTCCATACAGTCAAGGAGGAGAGAGCTGCTAGGGAAGACAAAACTGCAGACCGCAGAAGGGTAGAGAAAGGCAGACTCACACTCGACTGTCAGCTTCCCCCTTCTTTTTTTTTTTTTTTAAAAGACAGTAACTTAAATAATAGCATGAAAGCAAAAAAAACAACACCACCAAAACTACTCTCAATCTACCCTAACTGCTCCTTATCAGTTTATCAAGTGAGCCCAGCACCTAGGCTCACTACATCCTCCTGCTGCATGGAGACTGGACACACTGGGGCTGATGGGAGATACCAGCAGGCTATATCCAGTGATGTCACAATTTTGACATGCCCAGTCTCCAAGCTTCAGGAGGAGGTACACAACCCAGAGGTGGAGGACTAAACTGGAGGAACGATAAGGAACTTTTGGTTACCTTCTCACTTCACTGAATTCCCTGGATGCCAGGAAAGCCTTTTGGTATCTGATACTCCAAAGCTTGAATCTCTGCTAAGAAATGCCTCTCCTCCCTTCCTTTCACATCCAATGGACTCATGGAGATAGCACTTTGTGGATAGTTTCATCCTTTTGTTGGACTGGATCATTAACATCACCATAGATGGACAGTCTGAAGCACTTCAGCCAAGCACCTCTGCTAGGTCTTACAGCCTGCCTCTACCTCTGCCTCATCCAGCTGCCACCAATGAGACATCTGTAGGGATTGCCCAATCGGGGCAGCAGGAGCACCTCTTCAAATAGGAGCACCATCCAGCGCACGGCCTCTTCAGCTCAGCACTCCGGCCCTCCAGCTGCTCTCCCGGCAGGGATCGAGCGGGCCAGAGCACCAGGCCGTTCTGCCCAATCGGGGCAGCAGGAGCACCTCTTCAAAAAGGAGCGCCATCCGGCGCGCGGCCTCTTCAGCCCAGCACTCCGGCCCTCCAGCTGCTCTCCCGGTGGGGATCGAGCAGGCCGGAGCACCAGGCCACCCCCACCAGGCCGTTCTGCCCAATCGGGGCAGCAGGAGCACCTCTTCAAAAAGGAGCGTCATCCGGCACGTGGCCTCTTCAGCCTAGCACTCCGGCCCTCCAGCTGCTCTCCCGGCGGGGAATGAGCGGGCCGGAACACCAGGCCACCCCCACCAGGCCGTTCTGCCCAATCGGGGCAGCAGGAGCACCTCTTCAAAAAGGAGCGCCATCCGGCGCGCGGCCTCTTCAGCCCAGCACTCCAGCCCTCCAGCTGCTCTCCCGGCGAGGATCGAGTGGGCCGGAGCACCAGGCCACCCCCACCAGACCGTTCTGCCCAATCGGGACAGCAGGAGCACCTCTTCAAAAAGGAGCACCATCCGGCGCGCAGCCTCTTCAGCCCAGCACTCTGGCCCTCCAGCTGCTCTCCCGGCGGGGATCGAGCGGGCCGGAGCACCAAGCCATTCTGCCCAATCGGGGCAGCAGGAGCACCTCTTCAAAAAGGAGCGCCATCCGGCACGCGGCCTCTTCAGCCCAGCACTCCGGCCCTCCAGCTGCTCTCCCGGCAGGGATCGAGCGGACCGGATCACCAGGCCACCCCCACCAGGCCGTTCTGCCCAATCGGGGCAGCAGGAGCACCTCTTCAAAAAGGAGCGCCATCCGGCACACGGCCTCTTCAATCCAGCACTCCGGCCCTCCAGCTGCTCTCCCAGCGGGGATCGAGCGGGCCGGAGCACCAGGCCACCCCCACCAGGCCATTCTGCCCAATCGGGGCAGCAGGAGCACCTCTTCAAAAAGGAGCGCCATCTGGCACGCCCGTGCCTTGCGGGCCCGTGCCTGAGGGCCTCGCCAGAGGGCCCTTTGGCATGGCCCTTAGGCACGGGCCCACGGGGCGTGGACCGATCGAGTTATATACCACAGGAGCAGAAAGCCTCAACCAGCTACCCTTCCCTCAACTCAGATCTGCAAGGAAACGCACTGCCTCCTCTAAATCGAACCTCCAGTACAACAGAACTGTAAGCTCTTCTATATTAGCGATCTTGTTCACTATACTCGCGATACCGGTTATATGTCAACTTAAACTCTTAACCTATACCACAGTTATATTTAACATCACGTGACAGCTCTGTTACTACAGTTATAATTAGTACATAATTCTAGTTATAATTCTACTAGCCTTCAACTGTGCTTAGCCTTCTTGTTGTTCCATACTTCTACATATGAAGAAACAAATTTATACTGCATTGCTTAAACATATTGAAATATATTCACTGTAGAGGCTCACCATCATACAATAACTCGAATCTAAACCCCTCCCAATATCTCATAACGTCACCACAATCGCGAAGTTCTATAGACACCTCTTATTAACTGCCACAGAAATATATTAATAAACCCCTCACTCTAACATACCGCACCATGGCTACTTCCACACTTGCCCTCATACTCCTCTTCGCCCTCTCTAATGCCCTCTACAACGCTAATGCTCTAACATGTGACTCCAACCCTATCCCTATATATCAGAGCAGGAACAGGAAACCCTACCAAGGCCAACATCAATTTCCACATAACACATACCACAAGAGACAGACCTACTTACTCTACATATCACTCGATACAACAAATGCCAAAAGAACTAACACTACAGTCACTTGACAAGACCTCAAGTGTGCTCTCATCAATGCACGATCAGCCCGCAACAAATGCCCAGTCATCACTGACCTAATAACCAACCTTAAACTTGACATCCTATTCGTCACAGAAACCTGGTTTTCTGATACGGATAACATTCTATTAAACCAAATCACCCCACCTAACTTCTCGATTTACACCTGTAACAGAGAAAATAGAAGAGGTGGAGGCGTCTGCATAATAGCAAAAACTGACCTACAATACCAGGTGAATCTAACCAGGGCCACACGCTACCTGAATTCATTAACCATCTCCAACAAAGTCAACACCATCAATCTTATCTAAAGAGCGCCAAATGCTCCAGCTGACGATCTCTCTGACATAATGGACCTCGCCTGTAATCCTAAGGGCCCCAACAAGCCCAACTGGCTCCTTGGAGACTTCAACCTCGCTTCCTCACAACCGTCATTAGCGAACACCTTCCTTGAAGCAATGGCCAACCTACATTATAAACAAATCGTAAATGACCACCACCCATCAACAAGGGAACCTCCTAGATCTCATCTTCATTCCAGCCACATATGCAGACTCTTTAAGTCAACTAGATCTCACAATCACTCCTGTCCCCTGGTCCGACCACAACCTTATAACATTTTCAATACCAGCTAAGGAAGACACAAACAACTGTACAAATGTCTCTCCACCCCTAAAACCCACACGTTTTAAACCATTCAACAAAGAAACTATCCTTTCTCAAGTTATCCAAAAACTGGCTCAACCAACTGACAACATCAATGAGATGGTTTTAAACTGGAACAACACTCTCAGATTATCTGCCCTACAACCCATTACAGACCACCGAACATCAACCAACAAGCAGGCATCCAAAAAGCAGAATGCTCCATGGTTTACTCCCGAGTTACGAGCCTCCTTGCTTAGACTGAGGAAACTTGAAAGGAAATGAAGACGTACTCTAAACCCCTCCGACCAGGACACCTACCTAGTTCAGCTGAAATCTCACCGTGATCTAACCTGGGCCAAGAGAAAGGAATTCCACGCAGGACTACTTAACCGATCGCTCAACAAACCACACAAACTCTTCCAGTTAGTGAAATCCCTGTCCAGAGAGCCTACTGCACCACAACAAGAACAAATACAACCTCAACTATATGCCAATTATATTCAAACAAAGGTGGTCAGAATTGCAACGGATATCCCAAAAGAAACCTCTCAACCTTCCCACATTCAGTTCCCACTTAAAAAATTCTCGCCCCCACTACCAAGTACCATCGAAGACATTATAGCCACCATCAATACCACCACAGCTCCAAATGACCCATGTCCAGCTCACTGGATCAAAGCATTGAGAGCTGAGCTCAGCCCTTATATAGCTGCTATAGCTGACCAGTCATTCAACACCGGTGTTTTCCCATCAGTTCTTAAACAGACATCTATCCGACCTTTATTGAAAAATAACAAACTAGACACAAAGAAGGAAGACTCCTACCGGCCAATTTCTAGTATTCCACTATTAGCCAAAATACTAGAAAAGGTAACCCTGAGACAGATCCAACAACACATAGATACTGAAGCCCCACTTGACCCATGCCAACATGGATTTAGGGAAGCGCATGGAGTTGAGACACTTCTCGCCTCGTTAATGAATACTCTCATTAATGCCATTGACAGCATCAAGAATGGAGTTGCACTTGTCTTCCTAGACATTGCAGCAGCATTCGATTCAGTTGATCATGAACAACTACTAACTCAACTCTATGAGAAGGGAATACAAGGAACCGCATGGGATTGGTGTAAATCCTATCTAGAAGACCGCTGGCAACAGGTTCAGATCGGTAACAATACTTCTCATCCATTCCAACAGAAGCAAGGAGTACCACAAGGTTCCTCCCTATCAGCGCTACTTTTCAATATCTACATGCAGCCAATATGTAACATCACCCGGGCTTTTGGAATATCTTGCCTAATCTATGCTGATGATGTGCTGTTATTCACTCCTGTTAATGTGATAAGTCCTGATTACACGGCCTTAATCAACTGCTTCTCTGCAATTGCTGATGGGTTGCTCACACAGAACCTCCGAATAAATTTCAAAAAAACAGAAGTCCTTATTGTCACAAAGAACAAAGACTTCTCTTCTCCACCGATACTAAGAGTAAGGGACGCTGATTTACCAGTCAAATCCACGATACGTTACCTTGGTGTCATACTCGACCAACGACTAGAATTCAAGGACCACATAAAATGCATAGTGAAAACCATCTATCATAAGATCAGGACTCTACGATACCTCAAACCCATGCTTGAACCAAATGACTTCCGCACAACATTTCAAGCTCTAGTCACCCCACATTTCGACTATGTGAATATTATACTCCATGGTTTACCCAAAAACACACTAAACCCGTTACAGCTGGCAATGAATACAGCAGCCAGAGTACTATGTGGATCTACAAGAAGACAACACATAACCCCCATCCTGATGGAGCTTAACTGGCTTCCGATATACTGCAGGATTTCCTACAAAGCCCTCCTCATGACCTTCAAAGCGTTCCATAAAATCTCACCATCTTCAATCTCAGACCTCCTGATCCACACTCAAAACAATAGGTCTAGGAGACCTGTAGCCGAAAATATACTATCGATTCCAAAGGAACTAGTAAAAAGCACTCAGACAACTTCTAACACAGCATTTGCATCCTTCGCCCACAGATGCTGGAATAAGCTGCCTACCAACATCAGATTGATGAAAGATATATCACAATACAGAAAAGCTCTAAAAACCCACCTCTTCTTACAACACTTCTCCCACAGCAACATTCCCCCCTCTCCTCCCCCCTCCTCCCCATCGACCCAAACCAATAACCATAGTTAGCAAATGGTCCTCTGTAGCATATAGCCTAGTCTATATCAAATGAGAGTTCCTCTTTGATGTAAAGATCTTTTCAACATATGCTAAAGCGCTGTAAATAGTTACCTCTGTTAAATGTTTAACTGCTGTATATTATTCCCCAGTTTAACTGTTTTATTACCTGTTACCTGTAAACTTGGACTAGATCTCTAAGTCTGAGTGTAATGTTGTTCAATGTAAACCGCACGGATAACAAATAGCGCGGTATATAAAAGCTGTTAAATAAATAAAAATAAATAAATAAGCAGGTGTTACCTTCTAATTAGTCCAGATGTCACTGGTGCAATCCACAATACCACCCTCTGCCTGCAGCTGGGCAGTTAACTGATTACACAGGCTGGGGATCACCTGCCTATTAAAAGCTGTCCTGCAGAGCACTTGATAACTGCATGTTAAGAGATGCAGCAGCTTCTTAAACTCCACATTCTCAACCACCTGTAGGGATTGGTTATTCAGGACAATCATTTTCCAATGCATTGGGTCACCAATGCTGCCTGCCACTTATTCCATGCCAGTGCCGCTGAATCTCCTACAACAGCGATGGCGAACCTATGGCACGCGTGCCAGCTGTGGCACGCGAAGGCCTTGCAGCTGGCACGCGTGAAGGTCCGCAAAAAAAGAAAAAGCGGGCTCTGGCTGCTGCCGCGGACGCGGCAGCATGCAGTGTCCCGCGGGGCCCCCTCCGCCCGCTAAGCCCCTCTGCAAGGGCTTTCAGATTCGCGAGGGAGACAGCGTCTCCCTCGCGTCTCTGTTAAGCCCGTAGGGGTTAATGGGAAATTTCCCATCAGCCCCTTTAGACGCGAGGGACTGATGGGAAATTTCCCATTAGCCCCTGCGGGCTTAACAAGAGACGCGAGGGAGACGCTGTCTCCCTCGCGAATCTGAAAGCCCTTGCAGAGGGGCTTAGCGGGCGGAGGGGGCCCCGCGGGACACTGCATGCTGCCGCGTCCGCGGCAGCAGCCAGAGCCCTCTTTTTCTTTTTTTAAATTTGCCGGGGGGGGGGGGGTGTTTGGACTGGTAATGGGCGGGGGGGGGGGTTAGGACTGGGAATGGGGGAGGAGGGGGGGGGGGGTTAGGGCTGCTAATGGGCTAGGAGGGGGGGGGTTAGGACTGCTAATGGGCTAGGGGGGGGGGGGTTAGGACTGCTAATGGGCTAGGGGGGGGGGTTAGGACTGCTAATGGGCTAGGGGGGGGGTTAGGACTGCTAATGGGCTGGGGGGGGGGTGTGGACTGCTAGTGGGCTAGGAGGGGGGGTTAGGACTGCTAATGGGCTAGGAGGGGGGGGATAGGACTGCTAATGGGCTAGGGGGGGTTAGGACTGCTAATGGGCTGTGGGCTGATGGGGGCTGTCTGGAAATGGGGTGATGGGGGGTTAGGACTGCTAATGGGCAGGGGGGGGGTTAGGACTGCTAATGGGCAGGGGGGGGTTAGGACTGCTAATGGGCTGGGGGGGGGTTTGGACTGCTAATGGGCTGGGGGGGGTTAGGACTGCTAATGGGCTAGGAGGGGGGGTTAGGACTGCTAATTGGCTAGGGGGGGTTAGGACTGCTAATGGGCTGTGGGCTGATGGGGGCTGTCTGGAAATGGGGTGATGGGGGGTTAGGACTGCTAATGGGCTAGAGAGGGGGGGTTAGGACTGCTAATGGGCTAGGGGGGGGTTAGGACTGCTAATGGGCTGGGGGGGTTAGGACTGCTAATGGGCTAGGGGGGTTAGGACTGCTAATGGGCTAGGGGGGGTTAGGACTGCTAATGGGCTGTGGGCTGATGGGGGCTGTCTGGAAATGGGGTGGTGATGGGGGGTTAGGACTGCTAATGGGCTAGAGAGGGGGGGTTAGGACTGCTAATGGGCTAGGGGGGGGTTAGGACTGCTAATGGGCTGGGGGGGTTAGGACTGCTAATGGGCTAGGGGGGGTTAGGAATGCAAATGGGCTGTGGGCTGATGGGGGCAGTCAGGAAATGGTGTGATGGGGGGTTAGGACTGCTAATGGGGTCGAGTGGGGGGGTTAGGACTGCTAATGGGCTAGGGGGGGGTTAGGACTGCTAATGGGCTAGGGGGGGGTTAGGACTGCTAATGGGCTGGGGGGGTTAGGACTGCTAATGGGCTGGGGGGGTTAGGACTGCTAATGGGATAGGGGTGGTTAGGACTGCTAATGGGGGGGGGGGTTAGGACTGCTAATGGGCTAGGAGGGGGGGTTAGGACTGCTAATGGGCTAGGGGGGGTTAGGACTGCTAATGGGCTAGGAGGGGGGGGGGTTAGGACTGCTAATGGGCTAGGGGGGGGTTAGGACTGCTAATAGGCTAGGAGGGGGGGTTAGGACTGCTAATGGGCTAGGGGGGGTTAGGACTGCTAATGGGCTGTGGGCTGATGGGGGCTGTCTGGAAATGGGGTGATGGGGGTTTAGGACTGTTAATGGGCTATGGGGGGGGTTAGGACTGCTAATGGGCTAGAGAGGGGGGGTTAGGACTGCTAATGGGCTAGGGGGGGGGTTAGGACTGCTAATGGGCTGATGGGGAGGGGTTAGGACTTGAGGTGGGCTGTTGGGTGGGGTTAGGACTGGAAATGGGCTGATGGGGGGTTAACACTGGAGGTGGTCTGATGGGGGTAGGACTGGTAATGGGCTATGGGGGGGTTTAGGACTGATAATGGGCTATGGGGGGCTGGGCCAAGACATGGGCTGATGGGGCGGGGTTAGGACTTGAGGTGGGCTGATGGGGTTAGGACTGGTAATGGACTGTGGGCTGATGGGGGGGTTAGGACTGGCAATGGGCTATGGGGGGGCTGACTGGAAGTGGGGGGTTAGGACTGGTAATGGGTTATAGGGTGGGCTTAAACTGAAAATGGGGTGATGGGGGGTTAGGACTGGAAGTGGGTTGATGAGGGGGGGATAGGACTGGTATTGGGTTGGGGGGCTGCTAGGACTGGAAATGGGCTGATGCAGGGACTAGAAGGGAATGGATGCTGGGTGAGGCTGGAACTAGAAGGGAGCTGGTGTTGGGGGAGGATTAGAATGGGATGGGGCTGGGAGAGTAAAATGGAGAGGGGAAAAATATTTTGTGTGGGAGGGATAAAAAATCTACAATTGGCCGGGTATTGGGAGAGTAAGTGGGGATTGAGGATGGAGGGGTAAATTTTGAGTAGATGAAATAGGAATGAGGAAAGAGCCAAAGGAGAAAGATTAGTATGTTAAAGCAGATGTAGAGAGAGAATGGAAAAAAAAAAAACAAGAAGACAGAAGAAAGGACAAATGGACAGCAGATGGAGAGTTAGCAGAAGACACGAAGAAACCAGAAGAAAGTGGCTGGAACAATTGCAACTGAAAAAAAATGCACAAAAGGTAGAAAAATATCTCTTTATTTTGAATTTATTAACTGGAATATGTCAGCTCTGGGAAATGTGCATCATTAATTTTTGCGCTTTGTTTAGTACAAGAGGAAATTAATATATAGTTTTATTTCTACAGTGTTGTTGTATATTCCAAGTTTGGCTTTTGGGGTTCCCAGTTTAATTATTGTCTTCCTGTTTCTAAATTGTGATTCCTTGTTTGGTGATGGTCTGTTCTGCATGTGTAACTGAGCTGAGGTATTCTGTTTATATAATTCCTATTTGACATTGCCACTTGTTCTTTCCCCAGTAGGTCATGTATTGTTGTTCTCTGAGATGTATTGGTTTAATATTTGCAGTGTTGCCTTTTGATAGGTAGAGTATGGTGCTTTGTGAGTCCTGGTAGTGCTGTTAGGATACGGCGGGTTTGCTATGGGTTCTAAATGGGCAGCGTTTGTAGTAGTTCCTAATGTGCCTGGCGGTTGGTACTGGATTATAGTAATGTAGAAACCTTTTAGTCTTTCTTTATCCATATACTCATTAAGAGGCATGTTTACTAAAAGTTAGTGTATGGTAACATTATGCAAATATTTATGCAAATGAAGCACCTTATGCAAATGGGGCTTTAATTGACGTGCTGGCACTTTGAGGAAATTCTTTGGTTTTGTGCGGCAGTTTGGGCACTCGGGCTCAAAAAGGTTAGCCATCACTGTCCTACAAGGTGACTTGTTTTGATGTATTGTGGCTGCTTGTATGCCATCTCTTTGTGGGAAGAGGCTGGGGGGCTTCTCTTTTATTCTGTAGTTTTCCCACCACTACTCTTTCCACTGCTGGGTGCAGTCCCCATCCTAGAGTCAGCACCCTTTCTTGAACTAATTAATAAATGGAATGGGTAAATGTAGATTGGTGGTTTATGCCATCAAAAAGTAGAAAGACTAGGTGACACGCAATGAAGCTATAGTGCAACCCATTTAAGACTAATAAGAGAAAAAATCTTTTTTTTCCACTCGTCGTGTAATCAAACTCTGGAATTCGTAACCAGAGGATGTAGTAAAAGCTATTAGTGTAGCCGGGTTTAAAAAAGGTTTGGACAAGTTCCTGGAGGAAAGGTCCATAAACCATTATTAAAGAGGACCTGGGAAATCCACTGCTTGCCCTGGGATGAGCATTGTGGAACCCGTGTACCTCTTTGGGAACCTGCCAAATACTTGCAACCTACTGTAGATTGGCCACTGTTGGAAACAGGATATTAGGCTTGATGGACCTTGGTCTGACCCAGTATGGCATATCTTATGTTTATGTTTATTTTACTTTATTTCCCACTTATCTAAAAAGATCAGAGCGGTTTACAATAAAAGATAATATACCGATAGCCAAATTGGCAGAAACAGAAAGGAAATTACAATATATGACAGAACAGCACACAGCACAATCACACAACAGGACACAGAAGAGAGGGGAGTGAGAGAGGAGGGCAATAGGGGGTATCACACAAAAGGGGAGGGGAGATCAAAAGCGGAGGAGAAAAGGTGGGTCTTCAGGGATTTTTTAAAGGTGGTGTAATTTTGCTTAAGCCTGAGGGTAGTGGGTAGGGAGTTCCGAAGGGCAGGGCCAATGAAGAAAAAGGCAGAAGAGCAGGTAGACTGCAAGTGAGCATGAGAGGGAGAAGGGAGGTGCAAGAGATTGATGTGTAGAGAGCAAAGTGAGCAGGTGGGAATGTGAAATTGGATAAGATCTGCCAGGTACTGAAGGTGAATGAGTGTAGAGGACTTGATGAACCAATGAGAGGAGTTTATACCGGATACGGAAATCAATGGGGAGCCAGTGAAGATTGATGAGAAGAGGGGTGATGTGATCCCGTTGGGAGGCGTGAGAGATGAGACGTGCGGCAGTGTTCTGAATTCTTTGTAAGTGATGTAATTGTGACATGGGAAGGCCAACCAGAACAGAGTTACAGAAATCAATACGAGACACAACAAGGGAGAGAAGGAGAGTAGTGAGGGCTTGTGGGGTGAGAAAAGGTCAAATAGCACGAACTTGGCGCAGAAAGAAAAAAGGGGTCTTTGAGACATGTGATATGTAATCCCGAAAGGAGAGGTCTGAGTCAAAGAGAACGCCTAAATAACGAAAGCAAGATACTAAGGGGATAGGGAAACCAGAGAGAGAAGGTGTCAGTGAGTGTGAGGGTGAGGGGCTGCCATAAATGAACCAGATAGCGAGAATCTTTGTTAAGTTTAAGTGCAAGCAGTGAGTGACGAGCCAATTGGTGACAGCAGAGAGACAAGAGTTGAGAGGGGAAAGATCGGGATGTATAGGAGAGGTGTGGAAAAGAAGAAGATCATCAACATAGAAGAAAGTGGAGATTCCAAACTGCTGTACTAGAAGGGCTAGGGGGGGCAAGAAAAACATTAAAGGGGGGCTAGAACTGAACCTTGAGGTACACCACAGAGGAGAGGAAAGGGCTCAGAAGATACCGTTGGAGCAGACAATGATAGGACAGTGCAAGACCTGGAGGAAAGATAGGAATGAAACCAGTGAACAGGGGCGGCCCAAGGGGGGTGCGGGGCCATGTGCGGAGACTCTGTGCGGGGCCTCATTTGCTTAAGGGGTCTCATTTGCATAATGTTACCGTACACTAACTTTTAGTAAACATGCCTCTTAATGAGTGTATGGATAAAGAAAGACTGAAAGACTTCTATATTACTATAATCCAGTGGCAACCGCCAGGCACGTTAGGAACTACTACAAACACTGCCCATTTAGAACCCATAGCAAACCCGCCGTATCGTAACAGCACTACCAGGACTCACAAAGCACCATAATCTACCTATCAAAAGGCAACACTGCAAATATTAAACCAATGCATCTCAGAGAATAACAATACATGACCTACTGGGGAAAAAGAACAAGTGGCAATGTCAAATAGAAACTACATAAATAGAATACCTCAGCTCGGTTACACATGCAGAACATAGACCATCACCAAACAAAGAACAAGGAATCACAATTTAGAAATAGGAAGACAATAATTAAACTGAGAACCCCAAAAGCCAAACTTGGAATGTACAACAGTGTAGAAATAAAACTATAAATTAATTTCCTCTTGTACTAAACAAAGTGCAGACGTTAATGATGCACATTTCCCAGAGCTGACATATTCCAGTTAATAAATTCAAAATAAAGAGGCTTTTTTTTTTTCAGTTGCAATTGCTCCAGCTACTCTCTTCTGGTTTCTTTGTATCTTCTGCTAACTCTCCATCGTCTACTGTCCATTTGTCCTTTCTTCTCTCTTCCAGTTTTTTTTTCCCATTCTCTCTCTACATCTGCTTTAACATACTAATCTTTCTCCTTTTGCTCTTTCCTCATTCCTATTTTATCCACTCAAATTTTACCCCTCCATCCTCAATCCCCACTTACTCTCCCAATACCCGGCCAATTGTAAATTTTTCTTCCCTCCCACACAAAATATTTTTCCCCTCTCCATTTCACTCTCCCAGCCCCATCCCATTCTAATCCTCCCCCAACATCAGCTCCCTTCTAGTTCCAGCCCCACCCAGCATCCGCTCCCATCTAGTCCCCGCATCAGCCCATTTCCAGTCCTATCCTAGCCCCACCATCAGCCCATTTCCTGTCCTAGCTGGTGATAACGGGGATCTGTCTCTGTCTGCAGTTCAGGAAAAATCGATCCTTCCTATGGGGAGAAGGAGAGATTGATCACCTCTCGAGGGAATCGCCCTAGTACCCTGAGCTGAGCTGAGCTGGGGGAAACCGCGTTCCTAATAGACTGTTTTCTACGGAATTGTTGGTCTGTGCTTGATTTATGTGTTTGGCACAAGCAGAGGCTTGTGCAGTGAGCATAGACTCCTGATTAGTGCAGTTCCTGGCCAGGCAACCGCGCCCAGGTCGGGGAAAAAATGGCGAAAGCGCCATTTTGTTATGCTGTGGTGAAAGCGCCATCTTGTTAGTTACCCTTCTTGAGACTAGAGCAGCCGGATTCCTGGCTGTCTGCATTCCTTTCCCTCTGTGTTTTCAAAGCCTGGAAGAAAGATATGGGGGGATAAGAGACAAAATGTAGCCCCTTAGAGTGTATAGTAAAGCATTTCAGGAAGAGATTCTCTGCAAATTATGGTGTCCGTATGACTCCCGCCCTGTTAACGAAATATTGTCACAGGGGGTGGCCCAACTTTAACATTGGTTGGCCCCCTGACGGAACCTTTGATTATGACTTGGTTAGCCGAGTGCACCAAGTTGTGGTAGCTAAACATCCTGATCAATTCCCTTATATTAATTCCTGGCTCGATGTTTGTCAGCAGAGACCTAAATGTCTCAGGAGATGCTACGGGGAACACTGTCGCATACTTTTGTCTTGTAGCCCACAGGAAATGCAGCCTAAATTAAAATCACTATTGCCCGTTTTAGTACAGGAGCCAGAGACAGAAGAATCCCCCCCTTTCCCTCCTCCCAGGCAGATTTCTGTGACTTCAGCTAGGTCGGCAGTCTCAGTAGGGAATTCGGCTAGTTCTCCACGCCCCTCTCAACAGATACTATATTCTCTGACAGTCAGAAGAGCAGTGAGGGAACCATACAAATGCCAGTTTCAGATACAGACCTGCCCAGCACTTCAGAAAGTTCCCTGAGTCCCAGATCTGAAGAATGTCAGTTCCATGTTCGTACACCCAACCCCCCCCCCCCCCCCGTACTAGAGCACTACAACCTCATTTGGGGGCCCCAGCGAGAAGCGCTGAGAGACTTTCCTGACCTAAAACCCCACTGGGCAGCAAACAGTGATGCAGGCCGCCTTGCTCTGAATTGTTATCATTGGGCTCTCCTTGAAGGCTTTAAAAAGGGGGCCAGAAAGCAATGAATGTAGGGAAAATATCTGAGGTACTGCAAACCCCTGATGAGAGCCCTGGCCAGTTTTATGAAAGACTCTGTGAATCTTTCCGTGTTTACACTCCATTTGACCCCGAAGCACTTGAAAACCAGCGGATGGTGAATACAGCATTTGTGGGACAATCACAGGGGGAGATTCAAAGGAAACTTCAGAAGCTTGAAGGTTTTGCTGGAATGAATATAACCCAGCGGATGGAAGTTGCTATGAAAGTATTTGTGAACGGAGATAAGGAGATGAAGCGTGAGTGTGAACGAAAGATGAAAAAGAAAGCTGATATGTTAGCAGCGGCGCTAGTCGAGAAAGGACAAGGAAAGTCGACGTGGGAACCAAGAAGCCGAGGCCGGGGTAAAGGAACCCGGCGAGGATCTTTGGAGCAAGGACTATTGGAACGAGATCAATGTGCCTATTGCAGAGAAATGGGCCACTGAAAAAGAGAAGAAAAAACAAATGTCCCAATTGTGTCAGGCAATATTCCCTGCCCCGAAGAGAGGTTGAGGGCATTCATAAACATCTCCAGCAACTACTTAAGTCTGGACTCCTGAAAACCATGCCAATCACCCTGGAATAGCCCTTTGCTGCCTGTTCAAAAACCAGGTACTAATGATTCCCGACCTGTACAGGACCTACGGAAGGTCAATGAAGCTGTTGTTACCATCCATCCTGTTGTGCCAAACCCCTACAATTTACTGAGTTTGATTCCTGCACAAGCAACCTGCTTCACTGTTCTGGACTTAAAGGATGCTTTTTTCTGCTTGAGATTGGCCACTCCTAGCCAGCCACTGTTTGCATTTGAATGGGAAGACCCTATTACTGGCAGTAAGGGTCAGTTGACATGGACACGGTTACCCCAAGGATTCAAAAACTCCTCCACGCTGTTTGGGAATGCACTTAGTCAAGATTTGCGTCAGTTCCAGTCTTGCCCTTCTCAACGCGTGTTGCTACAATATGTGGGAGGGGGAGGAGCAGCGGGCCAGCTTAAAAGTAAGCCGCCGCCGGCGGGAAAATCCTTTTGGGCACCATCTTCCCCTGATCGGGGATCGCAGCGCCGCCAAGCCATCCGGCCCTCCTGGGAAGCACCTCCAGCCCAGTCGGGGCTGTGGGAGGGGGAGGAGCAGCGGGCCAGCTTAAAAGTAAGCCGCCGCCGGCGGGAAAATCCTTTTGGGCACCATCTTCCCCTGATCGGGGATCGCAGCGCCGCCAAGCCATCCGGCCCTCCTGGGAAGCACCTCCAGCCCAGTCGGGGCTGTGGGAGGGGGAGGAGCAGCGGGCCAGCTTAAAAGTAAGCCGCCGCCAGGCGGGCCCGCGCCTGAGGGCCTCGCCAGAGGGCCCTTTGGCGGGGCACTGTTTCATAACTCCCTAACAGCAAGCTGCCCTAACTCAACCAAAGCTCTGAACATACGTGACGCCCGAATAACCTGCAACAAAACAACTCGGAGAACCCCTACTACCCAGCGGAAATCTGACAACACCATAGCAGAGTCTAACACAAGGCACAAACTGCCTGAAAACGAATGCAAACACATCAAACTTTGCTAAGGTCTGTAAGTTGACTGATCTCTCCTATAACATAGTACCTGATATGCATCTACAATAAGTAAAAGCAAGAGTTATAGGTATTCTAGGGAATCAAGCCGTAGTTCCAACCTTCTATTACCACTTCTAGATTAAAGGCTGAAACTAATCTCATGTTTTCACCTGATATTCCCTCAGTGTTAAATCTTGCAGGGTAGTCCTACAAAGCTACATTTTCAATTAATTGCTCTGCTGTTACAATTTAACCGAGACATTGCATCAAATGTATACATTGTTAAAACAGCCACTCTAAGATGACACACTAAAGCATTGTGCCTCAATATGTTGCAAAATGTGTTGTAATCTTGTGTTGTAATCAGCCAACCAAACATTATTATGCGCTACTCAACCTAATGTATAATGTGAACTGATATTCCACACTATGATCCACATTTGTACTTGATTTACTTTAATCTACACAGGAGAATCTAGGGTACCACTCAGGGTGGCTAATCTGAATACCGCCGAACCATCAATTCACTAAAATTATTTGCTAAGCCAGTCATAGACTCTAAATAGATCCAGCAATCTCCCTACCAAGTTAGAGCCGGGCCTGAGCATGCAGTAAAGATAACAACCTCCCTCATAATCCCACCCATTAGTTGCTCTAGCTCGCCTCTTGTGCTCCATTTGATAATACTCCTCTGGTTTTCATCCCCATCCCCTAACACATTTCTCTCATCCGTTTAAAGATGGGTCCCCTCATTACCACCATCCTTGGATGCTACATCATCCTCACTAGCTGGCTCTCCTGCTCACTAGCCTTAACACCATCCATCAAACATATCCCAATACTAAAGAGCCATGGAAGGAGATGGTCTGGTTCATCCCACAGCAACTTACACTGTGATACA
The DNA here is from genome assembly GCA_033557465.1 of Ichthyophis bannanicus. Lineage (NCBI taxonomy): Eukaryota > Metazoa > Chordata > Amphibia > Gymnophiona > Ichthyophiidae > Ichthyophis > Ichthyophis bannanicus. Next base: position 1,252,899,819 of record CM066032.1, on the reverse strand, counting down.
CGCCCCCGCCACCCTCACCTCCTCCATATTACCCTTCAACACCCCAACAGAAGCAAACAATCTGATAAAATTTACCCTGACAGCCTCAAATGTGCCCTCATCAATGCACGCTCCATCCGGAAGAAATGGCCAGCTGTCACTGACTTAATTTCCACTCATGACCTTGACATACTCTTGGTCACAGAGACGTGGTTAGCTGAAGAAGACAATGTTATAATCAACCAGCTCCGCCCCCAAAATTTTACAGTACATTCCAGTCACAGGCAAGATAAAAGGGGTGGTGGTGTCCTCATCCTCTCTAGATCAGAGACGACGCACTCCACCAGCACAAGTCACATGGAAACTATTACCATCTCCAATAGACGATGCTCAATCAGCTTGCTCTACAGAGCCCCCTCCACGTCACTCGATGAGCTTGCCTCTATCATTGAGCTTGCCTCCATCCCTCATAGCCCACACATCCCAATGTGGATCCTAGGTGACTTCAACCTACCAACTTTACAGGATAATCAAGCAGTTCCATTCCTAGAAGCCCTTGAGAACCTTGGCTTCACGCAACTAGTGAAAGCCCCCACTCACACTAAAGGCAACATTCTGGATCTGATTTTCGCCCCACAGTCATCCCTCAACACATCTCTCGATCCTATTACATCCATTACTTCTGTTCCCTGGTCTGATCACAAACTGATCATCCTCCAGATTCCTTCAAGCAAAACTCTCTCCAAGAGCCTCAAGACACCAACTAACACAGCAAGTCCAACCTCTAGATCTTTTAAGCCATTTAATAAGGAGATCATCCTCGCAGAAACTCAACAACTCATAAATACCACTACCACAAATCTTGAGGACCTAATCTCTCATTGGAATAATAGTCTCAGCGCTATTGCCTTGCGTCCCCCAGCAAAAGAGCACTCAAGAAAAAGAAAAAATGCACCCTGGTACACTGCGGACCTTAGAGAATCCCTCATCCTATTACGGAAACTCGAAAAACGCTGGCGTCGCTCCCATGCTATTGTTGACCTGACGGCATTCAATAGCCACCTAACTGCCCACCGCAAGGCAATCTCTGAGTCAATGAAAAGATACCACTCGGATACCTTGATGAGATCTCTCAATAAGCCACACGACCTTTTTGACCTTGTTAAGTCTCTATCTAAGGAACCATCCTCTGGGCCACAAGTTGAAATACACTCGCAAGACTTTGCAGCCTACTTACAATCTAAGATCTGCCTTGTTAACAGAGCCTCCACAACAACCACCACCCTTGGACAGGTCACCCTTGGAGCTTTTTCTGCATTCTCTATTCCTTCTAAGAAAGGAATTGAAGACACTATTACAGCACTCAACATCACTACATCCCAGTCAGATCCATGCCCTGCCTTCTGGATCAAGGAACTCCGCAGTCACCTCAGCCCTGTAATTGCCTCCATAATTAACCTCTCCTTCTCAACAGGATCATTCCCTTCAGCCCTTAAACACACTTCTATTAGACCACTGTTGAAAAATTGCAAACTCGACCCCCTAAAGGTTGAGTCCTATAGACCTATCTCTAGTATTCCTCTACTTGCTAAGATCATCGAAAAAGAGGTCCAACGACAGTTACATGAACATAATGACACACCGCTGCTCCATTAGACCCCTGCCAACATGGCTTCAGGGAATATCATGGAGTCGAAACTCTCCTCACAATTCTCTTTAGCAAGATAATCACTGGCATAGATAACATCCGACAAGGATTTGCCCTCATCTTTCTGGACATCGCAGCAGCATTTGATTCAGTGAATCATGATATCCTTTTAATGAGACTAACTGAGAAGGGCATCACTGGAACAGCGCTTGAATGGTGCAGATCCTACTTATCCGGAAGATGGCAGCATGTCCGCTCAGGAGGCAGAACTTCAGAACCCTTCCACCTAGATCAGGGAGTCCCTCAAGGTTCTTCACTCTCTGCACTTTTATTCAACATCTACATGCAACCAATCTGTAAGATCATACGGTCATTTAATGTCGACTGCATGCTTTATGCAGATGATGTTCTACTTTATACCCCCATCTCCACTGACCATCTGGATCTTTCCCCTCTAATAAACTGTTTCAATGCAGTTTCTGACTGGTTGCTCTCCCAAAACCTCCGCATACAACATAAGAAAACAGAAGTCCTCTTTATCTCAAGGAATCACAACTTCATCCCACCACAATCTATCAGAACTAATGATGCTGAACTTCAATCCAAACCTTCAATACGTTACTTAGGAGTCACTCTGGATCAACATCTGGATATGAAGTCCCACATTGGAAACACAGTCAGAACAATATATTACAAGATCCGATCCCTGAGACACCTACGCTCCATTCTAGAACCAAAAGATTTCAGGACTATCTACCAGGCACTGATAATACCCCACTTCGATTACACCAATGTCATTCTTCAAGGTCTCCCTCAATCCACCTTAAACCCTTTACAGCTAGCTATGAATGCTGCAGCAAGAGTACTCCAGGGGGCCACCAGGACTGACCATGTTACTCCTTTGCTGATTAAATTACATTGGCTACCTATTCAGGCCAGAATTATCTTCAAAACTCTACTCCTTACGTTCAAAGCTCTCAACAAGCTTTCCGCTCCTTCCTTATCTGACCTTATTAATACTACCACACCAAACAGAGCAAGAAGATCCTCAGCCATCAACTCCTTAAAACTCCCAAAGGCCCTTACAAGCTGCTCCTCTTCCACAGCCAAGAGAGCCTTTATCCTCTGTGCCCCTAGGTGCTGGAATACACTACCTCCTGACATTCGGGCTATCACCAGTTTATCACAATTCAGGAAAGCTCTCAAATTCCATCTCTTTAATAAACATCTTATAGAGCCATCGATACCCACTGACATTAGTGATTCCACCCAGATTCTCAACTTCGTAGTCTCTCAATATCAGACATGTGATGAATCGCTTTGATTATTGAATATTTTCTTAGCACCTGTTCCTAATAACCTGTATTCATTCTGTAGTATTACATCTGTAAATAGACTGTAAATAGTTTCCCTTGTTATCCAAGTTCCTTCCCTTGTTATCTGTAAACTCATGCTTGTTATTGTACTGAGACCTTTGTTCTGTGTAAACCGTGCTGATGCTGAATAGTGCGGTATATAAGAGAATGTAAATAAAATAAAATAAATAAATAAATATGTGGATGATTTACTCATTGCTGCTGTTTCGCGGGAAGAATGTCTAGGCGCTACTTCAGAACTTCTACACCTACTTTGTATGTCTGGCTATCAGGTGTCCCGAAGTAAGGCCCAACTGTGCCAGACTGAAGTCAGATACTTGGGATTCCATGTTGCCCAAGGCCTTCGAAGATTGGGCTCTGAGTGGAGGGAGGCTGTTTGTTCCATTCCTGAGCCACAAAATCGTAGGCAATTAAGAGGCTTCTTAGGGGCTGCCGGTTATTGTCGAATCTGGATACCCAACTATGCAGTGTTGGCAAAGCCCCTGTATGCAGCTACAACAGGGGAAGAACGAGATCCTTTCAACTGGGGCCCGGACCAAAAGGAGGCCTTTCAGAATAAGAAGGCGGCTTTGCTATCAGCCCCCAGTCTAGGACTGCCCGACGTAGAAAAAATATTCCATCTGTACGTCCATGAAGAAAGGGGGATGGCAGTTGGTGTCCTCACTCAGAGCCTAGGTTCCTGGCAACGACCGGTGGCTTATCTGCCCAAACAGCTGGATCCAGTAGCAAGAGGGTGGCCTTCTTGTCTCCGCGCAGTAGCAGCAACAGCTCTCTTGGCAACAGAGGCTGATAAATTGTCCCTTGGGCAAGAACTGTATGTTAAACTGCCACATGCAGTACTGACACTAATGGAGTACAAAGGCAATTATTGGTTTACCAATGAGCGGATGACAAAGTACCAGAGTATGCTGTGTGCGAATCCTCGGGTTCACTTGGAGATAGTGAAAACACTCAATCCTGCTACTCTACTCCCTGTAGCACCTGGGCTACCTGAACATGATCGTATCCAGGTTATGGATGAAGTGTACTCCAGCCATCTGGATTTGAAGGATGTACCGCTAGCCTCTCCCGATGTTCAATACTTTACCGATGGCAGCAGTTTCGTGGAAGATGGACAGCAGAAGGCCGGATATGCTGTGGTCACTCCTGGGGTTGTTGTGGAGGCTGAGCCCTTACCCTTAGGGACTTCTGCCCAGAAAGCTGAACTCATTGTCCTTACTCGAGCCCTCCAGTTAGCTGCAGTTCTGAAGGCAAACATTTTCACTGATTCTAAGTATGCATTCACTACACTCCATGCCCATGGGGCCCTCTATAGAGAGAAGGGACTCATAAATTCAAGTGGGAAATCTATAAAGTATGGGAGGGAGATTTTGGAGTTACTAGAGGCTGTGTGGGCACCAGAAGCGGTGGCTGTTGTTCACCGCAAGGCACACCAACGAGGAGACACTCTGGTCATCCAGGGTAACCGCAGGGCAGATAGGGAGGCCAAGTTAGCAGCCCAGCAAGGAACAGTCCCAGTAAGTGTTCTAGCCCCTCTGTTTCCAATTCCTATGTCAGAGTGGGACCCACCAGGAAAGAGATGGTTTTCTTCACTCAGGAAGGGGCTACTCTCACTACTTCTGGGTGGTTGTGGTTACTGGGAGATCCACCCCGATATATTATTCCCGAAAGTCTAGCACCTGCTTTTGTCTGACGATTTCATGAGACCACCCACTTAGGCAAGACCTCCATGCACACCATTCTACAGTCTTATTTCTATGTCCCACATCTGTCTGCCTTAACGGCAGCTGCAGCACGTCGCTGTCTCCAATGTGCCAGGAATAACCCCCGCCAAGGGCCTCTACCCCCAGTTTCCATACAGGTAGTTGATTGCACTGAGTTACACCGAGTAAGGGGTTATCGATATCTGCTGGTGATAGTATGTACATTTTCAGGATGGGTTGAGGCCTACCCTTGTAGAACAGAGACAGCCCGAGAGGTTACCAGGGTCCTGCTGAAAGAGATCATTCCCAGGTTTGGTCTACCTCTTACTATAGGGTCAGATAATGGCCCTGCGTTTGTTGCTAAGTGCCTTCAAAACCTTTCTAAGGCCCTCCAGATTACCTGGAAACTTCACACTGCTTACCGCCCACAGAGTTCAGGAAAGGATGAACCGAACTCTGAAGCTCCAGTTGTCTAAACTCTGTCAGGAAGCTCATCTTAAGTGGGATCAGGCTTTGCCGATAGCCCTTCTCCGGGTCCGGTCCTCCCCAACTCGGACCTTGGGAATATCACCTTATGAAGTACTGTATGGGTCGACCACCACCCATTGTTCAGGGCCTTAAGGGAGACCTAGAGCAGATAGGTAATGAACTTACGAGACAACACCTACTGGCAATGGGATCTGTTTTTCAGTCTTTGAACAGGCAGATACAAGAGCGACTGCCTATCTCTTTGTCAGAGCCGCTCCATCCCCACCAGCCGGGAGATCGTGTGTGGATTAAGGAATGGAAACGTGAACCACTGTGCCCTACCTGGAGAGGTCCTTACACAGTTCTCCTAGCCACACCGACTGCAGTTAAGGTCGCAGAGGTTACCCTGTGGATTCATCATACTCGTCTTAAGAAAGCTGCTCCTGACTTGGATGATAAGTGGACAGCGCACAAACATTCTCAGGATCCCTTACGCCTTACGCTGCAGAGAACCAGGGAATCGGCAGACGACAGAGCCCTGAGCTAGCTGCATACCGGAAGCCAGCTAGTTTACGCACGGCAGAAGCTTAAGGAGTCATCTTCAGATACTGTTAGTGGGACATAAGCTCCATGGTCGGTATGCACCTGCTCATGCTGACTTTTGTTCTGGCATTCATCTGGGGCCTTCCCTTGTTGGCCTCAGGAACTATAAATGTAGTAACACTACTTGCCGGGACTGCTTTGATACTTCGGACTTTTGTGTACGCAGCTCATCGCAGCCTGGAGTTTTTTTTTTATCAACATGCCTTATTGCTGTACCCACTACTTTGTGTGAAATGCAAACGTTTACTGTAATTCATAATATAAACTGCAAACAGCCAAAGCTAACCTTTTCTACATTTTTCTACTTCAATGGTGTTACTCGTCCTACCTCAACCTATTTTAACAAGGCCCCTTTCTCCTTGCAGGTTGTCTCCACGCTTAAAGCTACAGATTGCTTTATTTTTGTAAATGCCACTAAAGGGGTTTTTAATGTGTCTAACACCATATTATCATGCAAGTCTATTACGAAGGTATCTTATGCTTACTCAGAAATGTATCTTCCCTTAGGATGGTTTTTGTTATGTGGTAAAACTGCTTACACTTATGTTCCCATAAACGCTACTGGAGGTCCTTGCACTTTTGGCAGACTTACTACTGCTGCTTTCTCTCATACCCCTAGTAAGGTTAGTTCCCACTTGCGCTATCCTTGATCAAAACCTATGCCTCCTACCTGTAACTCTAATGTGGAACCTTATAGTGATCAGACAGCTCTAGGACTGGCAATATCCATTGTAGGAGCACCTGGGTTAGCTTTGCACAACGCTATGGAAGTAAGCCGTATTACTTGTTCCTTGGCCAAATCCATTAATCTTACCTCAACCATCCTAGCCACTATGAATCATGAGATGTCCGGTCTGTGGACAGCGATTCTGCAGAATAGGATGACCATTGATTTTCTGCTCCTACGCTTAAATCATGGCTGTGAGGAATTTGAGGGTATGTGTTGTTTTAATCTCACTGATGAGTGTTTCCATTGAACGCTCTATTCAAGACCTATGTGATCTAGCTAATCATATCACCGCCCCTTCTATAGGTGCTGGGTGGTTTGCGGAATGGTTCAATTGGTTAGGTGGACTTAAAACCCTAGTGGTAGGGGTTCTCCTTATTCTCCTGCTATGTGTCATCCTGCCATGCTGTATCCCTATCCTTATCCGATTTATTACCTCCACCATTGAGACCATGGTGGAGTGGAAAACTGCTGCCCATATGATGGCAGTATGCAAATACAAATCCCTTCCACGGTCAGATCAACTGCTATGAGGAAAAATTGGCCTCCTTCACTACAAGGCAAATTTTTCCCTTAAAAAGTGGGGAATGAGGTAGAAATCCAGGCAGGGCTGAGAGCTGGAAGGGTTACGTGAAAAGGACACACCCTTCTTGGTGAAGTCATACCCTGGTACATGCTTGTCCCTCCCCTATTCCTTTGTCTTGCTGCTCTCTCTGCTTGCTAGAGATAACTACTCTCCCTCTGCTTCGCTAGAGATAAGAGTACAGTAGACTTTCTCCAATCGGGACTATACTGTAATAAAGTGACCAATCATGAAGAAATGCTGTAATAATCCGATAAGAAGTCTATATAATCTCTCTGAGCCCTCTGGTGGGGGCCCAGAATTTGGAAAAACTATTTTCTCTGGGTCTGTGCACTTTAAACCGTTGTTTCCTTCTAAGACTCCTTGGGTGTTTCTTTCTTCACTCGCTTATCTGCTACATAGTAATATATCCTCAAATTACAAAAGAAAAAATTGTAAATCAAGAACCGTTGAGATAAGTAAATAATAAAAGGGAAAGAGCAGAATTAAAAGAAATAAAGACAAGAAAATAAAGGCTAGATTTTTGCCAGCCAAAATTTACAGCCCAAACATTTACAGTATATACCTCTATTTATCCAACAGCCAGACAGCCAACTTTTATTAAGTTTGCTATCTACAGAAAGTGATGTTTCTGATCTTCTAAAACAGTAACTTTGATGGAAGTATCATAGAAACATGGAAAAATGACGACAGAAAAAGACCACATGACCTATCTAGTCTGTCCTTTCATATCAAAAACTACAACAGTCCCCTTTTTTCCTTTAGAGATCATCTGTGTTTGTCCCATGCTTTTTTGACTTCAGATACTGTCCTCATCTCTACCACCTCCACTGGGAGACTATTCCACGGATCCACCACTCTTTCCATAAAGAAATATTTCCGCATATCACTCCTGAATCTATCCCCTTTCACCCTCATCCCATGTCCCCTCGTAGCAGTACTTGCTTTCAATCAAAAGAGGCTCTCCTCCTGTGTATTTATGCCACAGAGGTACAGTATTTAAACATCTCAATCATATCACCTCTATTCCGCCTTTCCTCTAAAGTGTACATATTAAGATCCTTAAGTCTGTCCTCATATGCTTTATAATGAATACCACTAACCATTTTAGTAGCCACCCTCTGTACTGACTCCATCCTGTTTATAACCTTTTGAAGGTGCGGTCTCCAGAATTGCACACTATACTCCAAATGAGGTCTCACCAAAGACTTGTACAGAGGCACTATCACCTCCTTTTTTCAGCTAGCCATTTCTCTCCCTATGCACCCAAGCATCCTTCTAGCTTTTGCTGTTGCCTTTTCTACCTGTTTAGCTACTTTAAGATCATCAGACACAACCACGCCCAGGTCCTGCTCTTCTTTAGTGGACAAAAGTACTTCACCCCCTATACTAAGAACATAACAACATAAGATATACCATACTGGGTCAGACCGAGGTCCATCAAGCCCAGTATCCTGTTTCCAACAGTGGCCAATCTAGGTCATACGTACCTAGCAGTATCCCCAAAAGACACAGGTTCCACAATGCTTATACTGGGTCAAGCATTGATTATCCTGGGTCCCTTTTTAATAATGGTTTATGGACCTTTCCTCCAGGAACTTGTCCAAACCTTTTTTAAACCCAGCTGCACTAACAGCTCTTACTACATACTCCGGTAACAAATTCCAGAGTTTGATTATACGTTGAGTGAAAAAATATTTTCTACTATATTGCTCCCTTGGATTGCTGCAGCCCAAATGCATGACCTTGCATTTTTTTAAATTACATCCCAGCAGCCAAATTCTAGACCATTCTTCAAGCTTAGCTAGATTATCTACACCTTCCTGCGTGTCTACTCTATTGCAGATTTTGGTATCATCCACAAAGAGGCAAACCTTACCCGATAGCCCTTCCGCTATATCACTAACAAAGATGTTAAAATGAATCAGACCAAGGACAGATCCCTGGGGCACACCTCTGGTAACTTCCTTCTCCTCAGAGTGAGCTCCATTTACCTGTACCCTTTGTCGCCTCCCACTCAACCAATTTCTAACCCAAGTAGTAACTTTGGCATGCTCAGTTTGTTTATAAGTCGCCTGTGAGAAACAGTATCAAAGGCTTTATTGAAATCTAAATACACCACATCTAGGGCTCTCCCTCGGTCAAGCTCACTGGTCACCCAGTCAAAGAAATCAATCAGATTTGTCAGACAAGACCTGCCTCTGGTGAATCCATGCTGCCTCAGATCCTGTGATCCGCCTGACTCCAAAAACCTCAGTATTTCTCTTTCAGAAGCGCTTCCAATAATTTACTCACCAGCGAAGTTAAACTAATGGGCCTGTAGATTTCAACCACATCCTTACTTCCACTTTTGTGTAAAGGGACCACATGAGCCTCTCTCCAGTCCTTTGGCACCACTCCCGACTTCAACAAGGCATTGAAAAGGTCAGTCAGTGGAACTGCTAGTACGTCCCCAAGTTCCCTCAGTATTCTAGGGTGTATCCCATCTGGTCCCATCGCTTTGTTTACTTTAAGTTTAGCTAGTTTCTCATGAACACGAATTGTTCAAGATGCCCCTCGCTTCTGTTCGTTTGTGGGTGTTTTCTGAGGTCCTGTTCCTGGTTCTTCATCTGTGAACACAGAAGAGAAATATTTATTAAGCAATTCAGCTTTATCCTCATCAGCTTCTATGTATTCCTCCCCTTCACCCTTGAGTCTGACAATACCACTTTTGCCTTTCCTCTTCTCACTAACATATCTGAAAAATGTCTTATCCCCCCATTTTATTGTCATACAAAGTTGATCTTGCATAGAGATTTATTTCAGAAGAGTCTGTTGCAATTTACAGGGGAAAATGTGGAGGTATTTATTGCAAATCAAAGTAGAAAAGATTAACAAACATGCACATTTAGGAGGATTGCACAAAAGCATGTTTTCCTTCCTCAGTCGTATTAAGAATCACTCATCTCTGCAGCCTCCTCGGGAACAGCAGCTACGATGGTAACAGTGACTGCATGGGCAGCAACTCCACGTCCCCCTCTGCTTCTGCGCTGCCATGCAACTGGTAAACAAGGAAGCTCTATCTATGCCAACACAGTCTCCAGCTTCTGCCCTGCCCTAAGTGGAGCACATGCTTAAGGATGGATGGTTGCAGCCATGCACCATAGGCTAAATGGATGCATGTGGATGGCAGAAGAATGTTATTTAAAAAAACAACAACCTCTAAATGCTTCCAGATAGCAATTTCAACTGTCAGAAACACTGTTAAAAAAAAGGAAGTTACACAGCACTGGTGAAGGCAAGATCTAGAAGACCAATGAGTCCTTTTACTAAAGCCCATTAGGGTTTTCTACTTAAAGTGCAATTAGCACTAATAATAAAATGGATGGTAAGTGCATGGCCAGCAGTTCTTGTGCAGACGTGTACCATAACATGTGGGGCAGGCACACTTAAAGCCACCCACAGAGATAGCGTTACATGCAGCCATGCTAATTGCAATGAGCTCCCTATGTGCACCCCATTGTGTGATGTCCAGTTAGTGCATGAATTAGCATGTGGTTGCTGTCATGCTTGCACAGTAACTATTATCACATGCTAAAACAGCCTCCTGGCTACAGCACCAGCAACAAGGAAAATGCATCATAGACCTGCCAGCTACTGTCACTGTCCTCGGCTATGCTTTATGCAGTATAAAAAGTAGCATTTGTTCTTCATTCAAGCAAACTAGTATCTCCTTTCTCCCTGATAAAGCAGTTGATTTTGGCATAGGGTACTGCTTGCTGTACATTCTACAATCATATCCATAAACAAAAATAGAGCAGAAATCAAAAATCGTAAATCAAAAGGTGCATGTGTGTATGTTAATGTTGGAAGATGAACCATGAGGAAAAGTCACTCCCTCTCGTGGCTGTACTTCCTTTTTACTCAATTAGTATGAGCTCCATCGGAGCTTTAAAACCGTAGGTAAAAGACACCATATGACGGTGCGCCCTACACCCAACGTATTCAAAAAAATTATAATGCTTCCAACATGTTCAAAAGTTCAGAACAAGACCGAACCAGATAGTAACTCAAACTTGTCACTTATCTATATATCCTGATGAAGTTGAGTTCAATTCATTCTTCAAAACTCCAACAGGTAATGGTCTCTCCAATGTCCGCAGTTATTTATTTATTTTATTTATTTAGAAAGATTTAGTATACCGCCTTATCATTAAATCAAGGCGGTGTGGCACATCAATCAAAATCAATAATAAAGTGTGGTTTGTAACATGCAGTGTGAGAACTGAGAAGTGTAGTGTGTGGGGCAGTGCGTTAGTTTAATTGCAATGAGTTAAGTAACCAAGAACACAGTACTGCGTTTCGGGCAAACAAATCCTAATGCCCTGTTTCAACGCTTTCTTTAGACTGCAAACACAATCTTCTGGCTCCCCTGTTGCATTCAGGATGCCAACGCACTCCCTGATGAACTTCGATCAACAGATGACACCAAGGACTTTCGAAAGCAACTAAAGACTTTGCTCTTCTTGGAGCACTACGGCCTGAGCACATAATGGGATCACCAGCCCGGACTAATGACTTACCCGTATGCTCATTGTACATAACACTGTATAAAAGCTCATGCTGTAAATAGCACACCCCAATCAATCTACTTACACTCATACACATTCACTGTACAGTATAAGAATACATGAGAACACAAATGCCAATTTAAATTGATTGTTTGCTGTGTACACCGCCTTGATTGAAGGTTAAGGCGGGATATAAATACCCTTTAAATAAATAAATAAACAAATAAATTCACGATCTAATGCCCAAGTGTAAGTGTAATTAAATGCCACTCCAAAGCCAATCACAGATGTATACGTCATGAAAAAGGCTCCCTACGAATATCTCACAAAAGACTGGAAGAAAGGAAGGACGAGGTACTTATGCCACTGTACAAGTCACTGGTGAGGCCTCACTTGGAATACTGTGTTCAGTTTTGGAGACCATATCTTGCAAAGGATATAAAAAGACTGGAAGCTGTTCAGAGAAAGGCAACCAAAATGATTTGGAGCCTGTGTCAGAAGCCTTATGAGAAGAGACTTGAAGACCTAAACATGTACACTTTGGAGGAGAGGAGGGACAGGGGAGATATGATATGATTCAGACCTTTAAATACTTAAAGAGAAATAATGAACAAACAAACCTCTTCCAAAGACGGAGAAGCTGCAAAACTAGAGGGCATAACATGAAGCTACAAGGTGGTAAATTGAAAGGCAATGTCAGGAAATACTTTTTCACTGAAAGGGTGGTGGATGCTTGGAATGCGCTCCCGATGGAAGTGGTGGGGGCAAATACGGTGACGGAGTTCAAAAGGGCATGGGACAGACACAGCGGATCCCTTTACAGCAACAAGAAAATATCAAAATAATCTGAACCATCTAACTCCTTAACATATAGGGGTATCCTACATGGAGTGGCAGGATCACCCCTGGACAAAGACATGGGGAGGGGGGGCCTGCACGGAGCGGCAGGTGTACCTACTCTTGGCATCGTACTGGGCAGACTAGATGGAGCATACTGGTCTTTATCTGCCATCATTTACTATGTTACTATGACTGTTCCAATCAAGTTCTTTATTAAGACTAAAAGGCTCTACCGTAGACAGCTTGAATATCCACGTTTGTTCAAGCTGTCTACAGTAGAGCCTTTTGGTCTTAATAAAGAACTTGATTGGAACAGTCTTTTGTGAGATAATCGTAGGGAGCCTTTTTCATGACGTATACATCTGTGATTGGCTTTGGATTGGCATTTAATTATTGGCTCTTACACTTGGGCATTAGATCGTGAATGAGCATGCATTGGCGTCCTGAATGCAACAGGGGAGCCAGAAGATTGTGTTTGCAGTCTAAAGAAAGCATTGAAACAGGGCATTAGGATTTGTTTGCCCAAAAACACAGTACTGTGTTCTTGGTTACTTAACTGCGGACATTGGAGAGATCATTACCTGTTGGAGTTTTGAAGAATGAACGAACTCAACTTCATCAGGATATACAGATAAGTGACAAGTTTGAGTTACTATCTGGTTCGGTCTTGTTTTGAACTTTTGAACATGTTGGAAGCATTATAATTTTTTTGAATACGTTGGGTGTAGGGTGTACCGTCATATGGTGTCTTTTACCTACGGTTTTAAAGCTCCGATTGAGCTCATACTAATTGAGTAAAAAGGAAGTACAGCCACAAGAGGGAGTGACTTTTCCTCGTGGTTCATCTTCCAACATTAACATACACACATGCACTTTTTGCTTTACGATTTTTGATTTCTGCTCTATTTTTGTTTATGGGTATAGCTGTATAGAGTATTAGTTATTTTGTAGTATTGGTACATTCTACAATAGCATGGGTTTATCTATTCCTCTGCCCAGCGCCACCATTTCACAGCTACGGCTTTCACTCACTCATCAAAAAGAGCTCCTGAAGGTTTCATTCCTAATCAAAGGAATGTATGACATGTTAATGTCAGGAAAATAAGTACAAATAATACACTCCCGCTGTGGAAATGGTGTTTTTATAATCTGGAGCTGCCAACCAAGGTAGAACTTGGCTGTGGTGATTAGTGTATTGCACAGTTAAATCACACCAAAGCTCCTACCTTCTTTTGTTTTATGTGTGATGTGAAGTCAAAGGCAAACATGTGGACAGATATGATCTCGCCAGATGACATTCTGGCTATACTTTATGCAAGAACACCTAAAAATGGATGTCTGCATATATAAGCCAGTTAATTGATCTTTTAGGATTTCAGCATTATGATGTGAGCACCTACTTACTATTTAATTCACACCATGACAATTCATGTGGAGGACTATTCCCTTCTGGACATCCAGCCCCTTGTGTGGCCGGACAGAATCGGGGAGTACAGCGGTAGACTTGATTCTGACCCCGTGGGGGGCATCCAGCCCTCGCATGATCAGAATCAGGTCTACCGGCCTGGACGTGCAGGCCAGCCCTGATTCTGATCAGCCGCATACCCAGCAGTATAGCCGGCTAACTCAACCTGGCTCCGTAATGGAGCCACAGTGTCATGGTGTCCCGTCGCCGCCAAGATTGTCCTTTCCCCGCAGCCAGACCCCTGATCTGGCCTCACATACCAGGGTCCGGCTGCAGGGAACCTCCTGCACGCCTCCCAGTCTTGTCCCCGCTGTCCACCGCTGCTACCCCATGTCCAGGGGGACTTACTCCACCTCTGAGGTGGAATAAGTCCCCCATCTAACCGGCCTACCCCAGACATACAGGGCCGACCTCGGATCAGCCTTGTACGTTGTCATCCCTCATCAGCCCCAGCGGTGAAGACTGGTATTGTTGGGCTTTCTGAGAGTGGTAGTTGTGCCTACGCCCGCTTTCATTTTCCACTAGGTATGACACAAAACCTACTTTTTTTACTACCACGGCTGGGCCTTTCCATCTAGATTAAAACTTCGGACCGGGGTCCGCCACTTGTATGAGGACCTTGTCCCCTGCGGCCAGTTCTCTGGTCTGTGTATCCCTATCGTAATATTTTTTCTGGCGCTGCTTGCTACGGTTCAAGTTCTCCATTGAGGCTTGGGACGTTTTCCTTAGGCGCGTCCTTAATTCTTTCAAAAACTGTGGGATCCCCACCTCGGGTACTCTGGGTTCTACCCATTCATCTTTTAAAATATCTAATACTCCCCTTGGCGACCTCCCAAACAGAAGTTCAAATGGGGATACTCCTAGCGAGGTTTGAACTCGTTCTCTGCAGGCATACATCACGAATGGGAGTAATGTATCCCATTCCATCATTTCCCCCTTTCTTAGGCCTCTTCGCAACAAATGCTTTATTGATTGGTTGGTGCGCTCCACCAACCCATTGGTCTGGGGATGATACGCTGACGTTTTTATGTGGCGTATACCGAACGCCTCCCAGACTCTAGCAAGGTACCTAGAAACAAAGTTGGTACCCTGATCCGTTAGGATTTCCTGGGGAAACCCCACCTCGCAGAACAGCTTTATTAGTTCCTGCGCTATGATTTTAGCAGATATATTCCTAAGGGGTATAGCCCATGGGAATCGGGTCGCATGATCTACAATAACTAATAGATACTGGAAACCCCTAGGCGTTTTTATCAATGGGCCTACGATGTCTATCCCCATTCGCCTAATAGGCGTAGCTATTGTGGGCAATGGTATCAGGGGTGCAGCCTTGGGTCTGGATATAGAGACCCTTTGACAGGCAGGGCAAGCATCGCAATACCGCTTGGTCTCTTGATACACCCCTGGCCAATAAAAACGTGCTAAAATCTGATCCAGTGTCCCTTGGACACCTTTATGTCCCCCAACTGGATGGTCATGTGCCAAGCGTAAAACTACCGCCTTAAAGGCTACTGGCACCACCAGCTGCTTCCTCACAGCTCCTGTATAGGGGATCTAGACTTTCCCTATATAAAATATTCTCATCAAGAATCGTGGTAATGTATTACGATCCATCTGGGCCCACTCAAAAGCTCTTTTTAAGGCCAAGTCTGCTCTCTGCTCCATCGGAAAGGATGGAAACTTTTGGACGAGGGCAGCGGGGACCCAGGGTAACCCTTCCCCTGTCTCTAGTTCCCTTCTTCCTTTGGCTCTCTTATCTCTTTCCTGTCGCTTGGTAGCCCTGGTTTTCTTTCCTTCCCCCACCGGGCTCTGAACTAACTCATCAGGGTTAGGTAGTGGATCCCTCTCTTCCGCTTCTGTCATGGCGAATCGCATCGCCCATTGTTCTGTAGGCCACTTTAAATTCCCTGCTATGCGCTCAAACGCTTCAATAAAGTCATCGGGGTTATCTTCATGCCCCAAATGTCTCAAAGCAAGACCTGTATGTATGTCTACTTGCGGTACTGTAGATTCTTTCTCTGAAGACTTTCTTAGTAGCGCAGTCATAGCCTCCAACAACGGTCTTTGCTGCTCCTGCATAGCTGCCATATATTGTTCCTGCAGGTGTTGTATCATCCTGGCCTGCTTCTCCTGTTGTTCGTTCATCCAGGCCAGCATATCTTGGGGATCCATCCTCTTTTCCTTTCGCTCTGCACCTGAAATAAAGAGAAAGAGACCACCAAGTGCGGTACAAAACACACAGAAAGGTTTCTTTTCCTCTCTTTTATATCACCCCTTTTCTCACAATATCCTTTCCCGTCCACCCAGGTTACCAATACCTCAGTTTCCTGGTAGACTCCAGCATGTGAGAAAAAGGTCTTTTCCACCGCTGGCCGCTCTGCCAGCCGAATCCTCTCCAATATTTCCTGGATCCAACTTCTCCTGCTTTTCAGCACTGTCCTTTTCCTTTTTCAGGCAACTTCTTATGCCCCCCGAAAAATTATCCTCAGTTCTACGCCATTTATGTCATCCCTCATCAGCCCCAGCGGTGAAGACTGGTATTGTTGGGCTTTCTGAGAGTGGTAGTTGTGCCTTACTTATATAGATCACACAGAAAACTTCTTTTCTTTTTAGGGTTTTATTCCCCGTCCCTTGAGGTTTCTTCTTCCAAATATAACAGAAATTAACAGCCCATTTTGGCTTATAACAAAAGATAAATGAACAACAAAAACAGCTTCCTTCAGCTTATAACTTTGAACAAAACAAAATAACAAACAGCCTGTCTGCTTGGCTGGAGAGAGAGAGTAAGCTGCAGCCTTGCAACTCATACACTGGAGTTAAGGTCACACAATCACGTTTACCTCAGTGAGAATTCTGGCTCTGTTACAGTGAGAGAACACTCCATCAATTCTGGATTTTCTAATACTTCTGAGTTTTCATATTCCATTAATTCCTGTTCATTAACTTCTCCATTATCAGCATCAGACGTGGGATAAAAGTATGGCAGGCTTGCCTCGTCCCCTAGGAAGTTTCTTTTCCCTTCTGAAGCACTGCCTCTCTGGGAAGTATCGTATAACCCTGAGCTGTGCCTCCCAGAGCTCTGCCCCCGCTGGTGTCTTAATAGATAGCTCAGGTCCTTGTTTGACCTGCTAGCTGGGTAATTACGGCAGGCTCCTTGCCGGGTCTGCACTGGCTTCCTAGACTCAGCTGGGCTAGATTGGAAAGCTTGTAACAGCATTTCCCTAGAAGCTGGGAGCTCACAGTGATAAGGGAAATCTTCAACGTTTCTGGGTGAGTGAAACCCTCTTCTCTTAATATTTTTATAACCAGGAGAAAAGCTATTGTCAGCCTCTAAATATCTGGGCTTTATGTGGCTATTTCTATGCTTCCAGGGCTCCTCCCTCTCAGATAGCAAATAGCCCTTATATTCACTCCTTGCCCCTGTACCTGCTGTTGCAGTCTTCTTATATTTCTCTCGTCCTCCAAGCACAAACACGCTGTCAGGGTGTTGCTTTCTCACCGAGCCACACAGGTCTCTGGATTCTTTCCAACTTTCACACCGGCTCCCTTGTTGCCTCACTGACTCACTCTCACTGTCTTCATCTCTGTCACACCAGCTCCAGGCTTTCCATGGCTTCAACCGTATCTGCTGTTGCCTTTCAGCTTGTGACCTCTGTTGCTTCAACTCCTCTCTCAAGGATTCCCTCTCTCTCAAGGATTCCCCATCTCTCAAGGATTCTCTCTCTCTCAAGGATTCCCTATCTCTAATTGTTTGGGAGTCTATTTTATCTGCGTGTCTCCTGACTCCACCTTCACTCAGCTGCACTCTATTGGGCAAAACAAATTCCCTTGCTTTGCTCTCTGGGTGTGTCTTTCTGGGCTCTGTGCACGTGTGCCTAGGTTGTCCCTGGCAACCATCAAACATTCCTCTGTTTACCTTGTCACTTTTATTGTGATCATTCACACTGATCTGCCCTTTCTCGGGTTGCCTTAAGTCTACCCTGTGACAACGTCCAGGGTGATGGCTCGCCCACGTACTGCCCTTGCTCTGCCTTCCACAGGACCCTTACCTCCATCTAAAGCTCCCCACACAACTCTGCTGTTCATACAGGGAGCCTTGCATAGGGATAGGAAGGGGGACAAATAGCGAGGATGTACATCCAGGCAGGGCGAAATCCCTGCTATTCGTGGCTTGGAATAGACCCTAAGGCTTTATCCTGAAAACTGACATTTTCTCAGAGAATAAGAAATATGTGGTCTAGTTTACTAAGACGTTTTCCCCATTCTGTGTCTATGGAGTAAAACAAAGAAGGTAAATCTGGCCATTAGTAAGTTGTGTGACATATGTTTACATTATATAACAAAATCTGAACTTATTTTTTGTGTGTATTTAAAATATTCACGTACATCAAGATTATATATGCCAGGGGCTGCGGAACACCTCTCAGATGGGGGGGGGGAGGCGGCAAGTTCCACCTTGACTCTACCCCAGTTCTGCTCTAACCCCACCTCTTAGCCCCATGGCCTTCCCTCCCTGTTCTGCCCGTGGGGATCCCATCACCCACAGGCAGAAGAGAAGGGAATGGCTGTGATCACAGCGGACTCCTGTCTGCCCACAGGTGATCAGAGCCCCACGGGCAGGAGGGGAAGGCCATTGCGATCGCAGCAAAGACTCCTTCTAGTTGCCCGTGGGAGTCTTTGCCACACTCACAGTGGTCTTCCACCTTTCCTGCGGGGATCCGATCTCCCGCAGGCAGAAAGAAGGAGTCTGCCATGATTGCGGCTGTTCTCTATGGGCAAAATTTTGATGAGGCCAAGGCCCGTGTTGGCCCACCCTGTGCCGATGCCCCTGATATATCTAAATATGAACATCATCATACAGAGATAGCTTAATATTTTAAGCAAGTGCCATTGAGAAAACTACACAACATAGAAGGATATTGAGCAGTTCAGTAAGCAGGCTGTACTGCCACGACCGGAAGGAAACCTGCAGGTCTGTTTCTACCAACTGTGTATAATGTTTAAGCACATTAGTATCTACAAGCTATAATGTATTTTGTTAATATTATGCTCTCCCTTTACTGCCACAGAAAAGCACTCTGAGCTTTACATGCGCTTTGAAGAGTAGGGGAGGGTTGCATGCCGGATGTCAGAAGGTAAATAGCAAGGGCTATAGCAGGGACTTTTAAACAGTCACAGGGATATTCAGCGGCGGTGGCTAGCCCTTGTAAAGCAGCATCGACGGAGTCAGCCAGATAGTTCCGCAGATAACCGGGGAGTGGTGATATTCACCCACTGGCTGGTTAGCTATGGCGGTGAAAGTTGAGCGAGTCTTTCAGGAGCCTTAACATTTGCCGCTGTGGGATAACAGCCTAGCAACTGAATGTCGCCGTTAGCCAGTTCTCCTCAGGTACTGCCTCCAGTCCTAGCCAGCAAGCATCGGGGTGTTCAGTGGCGGCCACCCGGGGATACTCAGCGGCCACTGAATATATGCAGTCACCACAATTAATCACGTCAATCACTTTGAATATCAGTCCCTCAGGTTTTGTGCCTATTCTAGAGAGTCCTTAGTTTTTCCAGTGACCAGAGGAGTACAAACTCAGACTAATGACTAAATATTCATGAGATATATTTGTTTACTTCACTTCTGTGTACTGAGGTCATTTGTCTGTTTTATTAATGTGAAGGACAGACTTGTGATTTGCTCATGAAGACTGGAGATGGAGATCTACCTCAGGCAGCCTGATACACATGATGTTGCCCTTGCCTTGTGTTTTTCTAAGCCATGGACACAGACTGCTTAAGCTGGTGGTTGTCCAGAAATATTTCTGCTGCCCTATGGCTCAAAAAGAAATGCTAAATTATTTAAATGTGGTGACAACAGGCTTTTAATAAACAAAAGTGAGTTAACCCTCTCATGGTCACAGTTATGAAAAAAATTAAGGAGAATGATAGGAAGGGACTGTGAAAAAGGCTGGTATGTTAACCTTGCATCGCAACCTCAGTGTGCCAGCCTCTTTAGCAACCTCCACACCCAATACAATCAGGCCACCCAGATGCTGATCTCCCATCATGGATAAACAAGCCTGTTTGAATCCCAACCTCTTATCCAAACACAAAAGCCCGCCCTGAACCCCTCTGCAGGCAGGAGGTGCTTTCTACCTGCTGTCTTGCTATCAAAATCATGCTGGCTCAGCATCAGCTCACATTTTGACCATAAAGTGTGAGATACTTAGCGAGAACAAGTTTCCCAGTAGAGCGCAAGATGAGCACGTCTACCGAGGGAAAAGATGGAAGATGCTTTGGTCCTGGAAAGACTGAGAGGGTCAGCTAGCCTGGTTGCAGTCAGGATCAGGACAAAGTTATCACACCAGAAAAAAATCTAAGGTCCACATCAGTCTGTTGTTCCAAACATATTTTACTGAGAGCTTGAGGCATAATGATCAATTTCAGAAAACGATATATTTCCTTTGAATAAAGTAACATCAACAAAGAAATTCAACAGTCATGTAGGGCCTTGTCTTTAAATCAGAGTCCTTATCCTACTACTACTTATCAGTTATGCAGCACTGTACATATAGACTCCTAGAGGATTCCTTAGACCTTCGGGTACCTGAATGAGCCTCAAAGAGTTCTCCTCCTCTTTTGAGATCCTTTATAAGAACATAAGATATGCCATACTGGGTCAGACCAAGGTCCATCAAGCCCAGTATTCTGTTTCCAACAGTGGCCCACATGATGGCTTTCCCTGCAGAAGAGGGTGGTTGATAAAGAAAAGGCAAATAGGGTAACATTCACAAAGAACAGACAATCTCAAAAAGAGGAACATAGAAAAGATTATCTGGTACAGATGAAAGAGATAAAAAAAGCAATCAGGATGGCAAAGGCATGGGATGAGGAGAAGATGGCTAAAGATAAAGTAGGATGACTTTTATGAAGTATGCCAGCAAAAGAGGAAAACACCCTGTGAATATGTCCTCATACGGACCCAATGTTGTGTTTTGAACAAACTATACTTTTCTACATATTCTGCATCAGGGTAAAAGCTTTTGGGGTTTTTTTTAATTTATTTGAGTCCTTATTTGTCCAGCCATTTCTAGGTTTCTTTTTCTGTTCCAGGACTTTTACTATGGCTGCTCCATTTTAAAATGACCACAGTATCTTCACAGGTTACAGATTTTATATCAATCAAGTGATCAGAACACCTGCAGGATTTTAAAGGGACCTAATCCCAATTCTCAGATGAGAGTATGCCAATCTATGTCTTCATTAAGTCCCTTTGGAGATAATACTTGCAATCAGAATATTCAATATTATTATCTATAACCGAGTAATGCATCTCTCTCCCATCCTTTCTTTCCAGAACATGGTCAATTACTTGCTAACATAATTGATTGAATCTATGGTTGCATTGGACGCACTGTCCTACTATTGGGGTCAATTTATTCTTAGTATTAATCCAGGAGCGATATTCCTGCACCTGAGGTTTATGTGTGTCCTACCCAAAGAAAATTTAACACATGCATTGCAATATATAAAATATAATCTGTGTGACAAGTGGTATAAGTTCTTGCCTTTATAATCTGCTGTGAATTTGGGTCCATTCAGTCTTCTCCTTCAATCATATTTACGCACATATTACAAGTTTTGCAGGCAAAATAGCTCTTCCTCCATGGGTCTTTATCATTCACATCTTTCCATGCCATTGACTTACAACATAGACTGCTGTATTTCTGCCCCTAGAGCAGGCTATCTTAGGCCAAACCATAAAGCATTCATGTCAACATAGTAGTAATTCTATGTAAATATTGGAGCATTCTATTTCAATTGTGTAAGGCAAGGCAAAAGTTAGATTTTCCATAAGATCTTTCTCCCACTATTACAATAATAAATCTCAATTGGCATATACTTCTTTAATTAACCTGGTAGGACATCCTCTTTGCAGAAACCTCTTACACATTTTTCTAGCCTGTAATTTAAAATCTTTTACTTTAGTACAAATCCTTCATAACCTAAGAAATTGGCTTGTAGATAGACTCTGTTTTAAATGCTAAGGATGATGACTCTGATATTTCAACAGATTGTTTCTCTCAATTGTTTTTTTTATAACGTTTTGTCACAATTTGTTCCTAGTTTATTTGTAGTGTACATCCAAAAAACAAATAACTTCTTCATGATAATAACTGACATTTCAAATTACTTTACAGATATTTATTAATTGCAGAAAATCATTAATAATTCTTTTGTTTCCAGGCAAATACAAATATCATCCCAAAACCACTTCCATAATATGATATATCTCATCCCTTCAAACCCAATTGTAATCATAGATTTGATCAATTATGTTGGCAAGTAATTGATCATGTACCGGAAAGAAGGAAATGAGGGGACAGAGATGCAGTACTCAATTATAGAGAACAAGATTGAATATTCCGATTGCAAACATCATGTCCAGAAAGACTCAGTGAAGAAATCGGTTGGCATACTCCCATCTGAGAATTGGGATTATGTCCTTTCAAAATCCTGCAGGCGTTTCTATGGGTTGCTTTATATAAAATCTGTGAAGACGCCACATCCATTTGAAAATAGAGCAGCCACAGTAAACGTCTTGGAACAGAAAAGGAAAACTAGAAATGGCTGGACAAATAAGGACTCAGGGTAAGTAACAAAAAAACAAACAAACAAAAAAAGCTTGTACCCTGATGCAGAACAAATAGAAAAGTACAGCTTGTTTGAGATGCAACATTGGGCTGCTATGAGGACATATTCACAGGAGGGGTTTAAAAGGACCAAATAGGTTCTAACCAGGGCCATAGCAAGGGCTGTGTGAGCGATATCACAGAAGGGGGCACGGATATCATCACTGGACTTCCAGGAAGCTCAAAAAGAGCAAGTTTATTTATTTAACAAGTTGTTTATAGAGCTTTATCCTTAAGTCAAAGCACTTTACATTACAACTTAGAACTGTTTACAATAAAACAATGAAATGGGAGGGGGGTATAATATGGCATGCAGGGAAAGGTAAACATGTTAACCTATATATAAGTTGGGAAGTGGTAGTGGTTGTTTGGGAGTGTCTCTCAGTTGTTGCCGTGGCTGTGTGGAGGAGGGGGCACCAGATTTGTTAGTCGCCCAGGGTGCATGTTTAGCTTGGTTCTAACTATAAATGAGCTGGAACTTATAACGGTCCAACAAAAAAATATATTTTTTGTAGAGGACTTTATTTTATTCATGTAATAATAGCATTGTATTTTGGGTGAATCTGAAATTTAGATAACTGAAGGATAAGGAAAAGAGAAAAGGCAGGAGTGGAACTGTAATACTGAAAGGTGCCAAGAGAAGGCAAAAGGTAAAGAAATACTCTGGATAGCCTATTAACAGTCTTGGCTTCTTTGAAAAAGCTGCTTCTTCATTAGTAGCCATTACCTTTGAGACCGCTCCTATACTAAATCCTATAGCTAGAGGTGAGAAATCACCTGGAAAGAATAATGAAGCTCAAAAAGACTGATGCAAGATAAGGACACCACCCATCATAGGTGCAAACGTTTAGAAAACAATGGTAGAGGTCCGAGTTTGTGGGTGCTGAACTTTCCTCAGGTCTCACTATTCTCTCCGCTTGAAGTTTGTATGAAATATCTTTAGGAAGTATTGAAAACCCGGAAGGGAAGTGCATTCTTACTGCTAGGGTTTTTTTTTTCTCTGGGGAAGAATTGGGAATAGATTACATTCAGGAAAACTCAAAGGAAGAAGAGATATTATTAGTAACTCTTGTCATTGCCCAGGATATAGAGAAGATTTAGACTTAGAGGCTATTTTCCATTACTGTCAGAATTATTATGGGGGATGAAGCCTGGATTTTCCCCCTATCTGTGAAAGCATATACAGGAACGCAGGAAAAAGTATCTTCTCATGCACCAAAATGTGATCTCTTTGTGCAAGCTGCTTTTCGTTGATTTCCATACAAATGTATCCTAAAGTTGTCGAATGTTACATTTCCTCACTTTAAGAAGTCTGGGATGAACATAAGCTGAAAAATGACCTAATTAAGAGTTTTCTGTTTTTCTTTTCTCATTTATTATCGGGCTGTCATGCGGAGAGAGAAGTGAGATCTAAAGAAAGTTTAGCAGCCACAAATTTAAACATCTACCATTGTTTTCTAAATGTTTACACCTCTGATGGGTGATGTTCCTATCTTGTATCAGCCTCTTTGAGCTTCACTATTCTTTATTTATATCTGATTGGTGGTCTCTTTATGGAGCAGTTCCTATTATTAATGCACTGTTTCTTTTTCCTTGGTTGCCTTGTCATTTGGAATGTTTCTATTTCTTGCAAGTAAATGCTTGTTTAAAATTATTAGAAATATTTTATTTGCTTTTCTATTTGATGTTCACAGAAGATGGCGCTTGAAAAGGGCTACAGATGACTAATAAAGATACATATGAGAATGGAATAGATACCTCACCATATATGGAGGTGATTATTTATGCAAAACTGAAAGTGGAAAGAGCCATGCAACCAAATTGGAAATATCCCAGGATACTAAGGGAGCTCAGAGACAATCTTGGGACTCAAGAGTAAAGAGGAGGAATATGTAGAAGCTGATGAGGATAAAGCAGAATTGCTTAACAAATATTTCTATTCTGTGTTCACAGATGAAGAACCAGGAGCAGAACTTCAGAAAACACCTACAAACAGGAACAGAAGTAAGGGGCATCTTGAACAATTTTCAGAAGACTGTGTTAATGAGAAACTAGCTAAACTTAAAGTAGACAAAGTTTTGGGACCAGATGGGATACATCCTAGAATACTGAGGGAACTTGGGGACGTTCTAGCAGCTCCACTGACTGACCTTTTCAATGCCTCGTTGGAGTCAGGAGTGGTGCCAGAGGACTGGAGAGAGGCACATGTGGTCCCTTTATACAAAAGCGGAAGTAAGGATGTGGTTGAAAACTACATGCCGGTTAGTTTAACCTCGGTGGTGAGTAAATTATTGGAAACGCTGCTGAAAGAGAAAATAGTGAGGTTTCTGGAGTCCAGCGGATTACAGGAAGCATGGATTCACCAGAGGCAGGTCTTGTCAGACAAATCTGATTGATTTCTTTGACTGGGTGACCACGGAGTTGGACCGAGGGAGAGCCCTAGATGTAGTGTATTTAGATTTGAGTAAAGCCTTTGACACCGTTCCGCACAGGTGACTTATAAACAAACTGAACACCCTAGGGATGGACCCTAAAGTTACTGCTTGGATAAGAAACTGGTTGAGTGGGAGGCAACAAAGGGTAAAGGTAAGAGAAATAAGTTACCAGTGGTGTGCCCCAGGGATCTGTCCTTGGTACGATTCTTTTTAACATCTTTGTTAGTGATATTGCGGAAGGGCTGTCAGGTAAGATTTGCCTCTTTACAGATGATACCAAAATCTGCAATAGAGTAGACATCCAGGAAGATGTAGATAACACAAGGCGGGATCTAGCTAAGCTTGAAGAATGGTCTATAGTTTGGCAGCTGAGATTTAATGTTACAAAATGCAAGGTCATGCATGTGGGCTGCAGCAATCCAAGGGAGCGATACAGTATACGGGGTGAAGTACTTCTATTCACAAAAGAAGAGCAGGACCTAGGTGTGATTGTGTCTAAAGTAGCTAAACAGGTGGAAAAGGTGACGGTGAAAGCTAGAAGGATGCATGGTTGCATAGGGAGAGGAATGGCCAGCAGGAGAAAGGAAGCGATAGTGCCTCTGTATAAGTCCTTGGTGCGACCTTATTTGGAGTACTGTGTGCAATTCTGGAGACCGCACCTTCAAAAGGATATAAACAGGTTGGAGTCGGTGCAGAGAGTGGCTACTAAAATGGTTAGTGGTCTTTGTTATAAACCATATGAGGATAGACTTAAGGATCTTAATATGTATACATTAGAGGAAAAGCAGGATTGAGGTGATATGATTGAGATGTTTAAATACCTCCATAGCATAAATGCACAGGAGAGCCTCTTTTGATTGAAAGCAAGCTCTGCTAGTAGGAAACATAGGATGAGGGCGAAAGGGGATAGACCCAGGAGTAATATGCGGAAATATTTCTTTATGGAAAGAATGGTAGATGCATGGAATAGTCTCCCAATGGAGGTGGTAGGGATGACAATAGTATCTGAATTAAAAAAAGCATGGGACAAACACAGAGGATCTCTAAAGGAAAAAAGGGAACTGTTGTAGTGGTTGACATGGAAGGGCAGACTAGATAGGCCATGTGGTCTTTTTCTGCAATCATGTTTCTATGCTGAAGGATGTCTTCAACAGATTTTTGGATACAGGAGAGAGAATGTGAAAATGGAGAAATGCAGGCTGTGGTGCTTCTTCACAAAAGTGGTAATAGCGAAGAGTTGGGAAACTGTAGGTCAGTAATTATTACCCTGCTGATGAGAATAGAAATGAAGGTGCTACTGAAGGTCAGAATAGTGAGCACAATCTACAAGCCAGAGGGTTGCAAAATCCAATCTGGTTTTAGCAATGGCAGACCATGGCAAACAAATCTGATTTCTTAAACTGGGTGATTAGAGAACTAGTTGAGGGCAAGAGCTGGATGTGATCTGCTTGGATTTCAGTAAGGCTTTTGATACTGTTTCCCACAGGAGACTCATGAATAAACTGAGCAACCCAGGGGTAGGTTCCAAAGTGATGAACCAGATTAGAAATTGCTTGACTGAAAAGAATAATGCGTGAGCAATGGAGTGCCTCAAGGATTAGTTCTGGGATTATGTTCAATTATCTTTGTAAGTGATATTACAGAAGGAAAGGTTTGCCTTTTTATGGATATGAAGATATGGAACAGATTGTACATGTCTGAGGGAGTAAACAAATACAAAAACTGGAAGACTGGTTAAATACTTGGCTGTTAAGCTTTAATGTTACGAAGTGTAGAATAAGGCATTTCCAGAGGTGAGGAGCGTCTCGAACAAAACATAGGACTTCTAAGTGCACAGCCTGCCAAATACAACATGGCGTGCCTAGAACATGAGAAATGTGGAAGCAGCCCCAAGCACACCCAGCATGCAGCACCCTAAGAACTGTGCAACGTTTCTACGTAGTACTAAACATGGTATACCCATAGTGCGCCACTGCCAGAACAAGCTATGGCCCTGCCAAGCATACCACCAACTGCACACATCATGATGGGTAAGAGAAGCCTCTGGGGAGATGGCAGGCTGCCCCTGGTACTCCATTCTAGAGCAAAACAGAGCACACTGAACATATCTTTCTGTAGCATGGACATGAGCTCGCTGCCTCTAGAGAAAAAACCAAGTTCACCCCAGGTGTGCAAGCTCTGTAGTCAGACCTAGAGGTGCTGGTTGCCCCATACTCAGGAGAGATGGAACTCAAGGAGCACCCAGTTTTCCAGAGGAAGACCTGGAGTACCAAGAGAGGGAAGTCCCAGAAGGAGATATGGAGTACACAGAGTGCAAGCTCCCAGAGCGAGACATGAATTAAGCAATTAAGCATTCTTTAGTCTAAAGTGAACCACAGATTTCACAGAGCATGCCACCTCGCAGAGCATGACTCACAGCAAAGAGAGTACACAGCACCACCCCATGAAATAGGCATTGAGAGTGCAGATGCCCAAAGCAATCCACTGGAATATGTGGCCTCCCAAAGGGAAGCTATGAAGCATCCAGAGTGTGCAGCCTCCCAAAGGGAAGCCATGACATGCCCAGAGCACACAGCCTCTTAGCACAAGACATGGAGTGCCTAGGGCAAGCAGCTTTACAGCACAAGACATGGAGCACTCAGTGAGGAGTCTCTCAAGACAAGACATGGAGCACATAGTGAATGCGGCTTTGAGGAGAAGACATGGTGTGCATAGAGAACATGGCCTCTCAAAACAAGACAGTGTGCATAGATTATGTTGCATCTTAGAACAGAATCTGGAGTGCAAATAGCACATGGTCTCCCAGAGTAATACAGCAAACAGTCTGCAACCTCCCAGAGGAAAAAAGAGTGCACAGAGTGTGCTGCTTCCCAGAACAACACAGGGAGCACAGAGCCTCCTAATGGCAAGACAGGGAGCATCCAGAGAACACAGCCTATCAGAGCAAGAGATTGAGCACCTAGAGTGTGTGGTTCCCACAGCAAAATGCAGAGGATCCCAAGTGAACCCAGCGCAAGATGGGGAATTCACAGAGTGAATGCCTCCAAAAGCAGGCTGAGAGCAGTACAGAAAACAACCTCTTGAATAACCAGTTGCAATGGTCAACATGTGCTACTCAAAATGCTACAACATGGAAGTTGCATGGAGAATAACCATGCAGCAGAGAGATACCAAACCGCACCAACTTCAAGATATACCTGGAAAGGCTCAGGAAAAATCTTGAACTACAGTCAATGTAAACCCAATGTACAGACAACATCAGTGTGGAGCTCAGAACACACTGAGCCATGGCCACGAAGGAGCAACCCCATGTAACTTCCCAAAGGCAGCCCCACCCAATAAACCTGGAGTTCCTAAAAGGCACAAAGTTAAACCCAGATATGGAAACACTAGGGTGTTCCACCCTTGAAGCTCCTCTAAGAGCCATGGTTATGCAAAATCCCCAAATCAACCATGGGAGCATCCGTCTAGTCAGCTCTGGCTCAACACTCCAAGCATGCTAACCACCAAGCACTGCAAAAACACCACATGAAAGAACACCTGTAATTGTATCAAATGGCAGGACCACAAAAAGAGACATCCCACAGCACACCAAAAGGAGGGGGGGGAGGGAGAACCAGGACCAACACTGTACCCAATGTGCTCCCCCTGGGCAGACAAAAAATTGCTCCAACCCCCTTGAGGCAGCAAACATGGAATCCATGGCAATAGCCATGCACAGAAGAGCAAAGGAGTCCCTCCACGATCTCACTGCATTAGGTCCTGGGGGGGGGGGGGGGAAGGGGGGGATACACTAGGAGAGGCAGAGGGGAAGAAGAAAAAGTAGAGAGCTAAGCAACCTGCTGCAAAAGCTTTCCCAACCACTCCAAATAATATACTTGCAGATGTAGAGGTCCCTCTCATCCTTGCTGAGGGGGGGGGGGGGAGGGGGGGAACAGAGCTTTCACTAATCCTAAAAATAGGAGAGAGGCCCTGGGAAGCCTCCCATTGCCCCCAACAATTTAACCCCAAGAAAGGAGTGAGGGCTAGCTGAAACCCTGGACACAGTAAAAGTCAACAGCAGAGTTCCCACAGGACCATTCTACTGCAAGGCCTAATAACATCCCCTCTCTGCATGGGAATAACAATATCACATCACCAGGAGAGACCAACCCTAACAGGCGGTGAACATCTCCCCTCCTCCTCCCTTGTGCTGCAAGAGTCCTGTGCTAAACTGAATAGCAAGGACTGCAAAACTCCAACTTCTCAGTGGCAAAACTGCTCTTCCCACCCCCAATATTGGCAGATTTCCCCTGCTGCAAACTGCCATTCTTCTCCTACATCGAGGCCAAGGGAGACAAAGAACATGTGGGTCAGCCAACATGGCCACCATTCCTGCTGGCGTGCAACTTGATAGACTGAAGCCAATGACATGATGAAGACCAGCCATGCTGACACCATATTTGGAGTTGGCCTATACAAAAACCGGCCAAAAACATAGCTCATCGTGCATGCCCAATATAAGGAGCTGAATGAGGAACCAATATGGTGGCTATTGCCAGCTCCAACAAAAAGAGGGATCGTAGCTGAATCCCTCCCCCTCCAGCTGGCCATTACTGCCACCAAGTTGCTTGCCCGGAGTCTCGTCATCAGCACTTCATTGCACAGTCCTGCAACCCTGCTTATTTTTTTTTGTTGCACAGTACAACTTCTCTCAGTGCGACAACAGAGACAGCCAACATAAAAACAAGAGGTTGGAAGCTCCTGGAGAGGGAAAACCACACAAATTGAACATATCTCCATGGCAGTGGCCCCATGGGACTGCTGCCAAAGACTGGCCCCAAAGGCCAAGGTTTGGAAATTTCAGACCAAGGCAAAAGGGGGAGAGTAAAACAGGACAGACTCTCCCCAAAGAGGCCATGACTCATCATCTGACAGGGGTCCAATGGAATCATCCTTGCCACTTTATGTGCATCCCAATCAGGCTGGGACTCTTAGGTCGGTGCCCTAGGGCAGTTCTTCTCAACCCAGTACTTGGGGCACACCTAGGCCTGTCAGGTGTTCAGTTTAGTAGGAAAAGGAAGAACTATTTTATGCATGTTTTTTGCCACATATACAAAACATAGAAACATGATGGCAAAAAAAGACCACATGGCCTATCTAGTCTGTCCTTCCATATCAACCACTACAACAGTCCTCTTTTTTCCTTTAGAGATCCTCTGTGTTTGTCCCATTCTTTTTTTAATTCAGATACTGTCCTCATTTCTACCATCTCAATTGGGAGACCATTCCACATATCTATCACTCTTTCCATAAAGAAATATTTCCGCATGTTACTCCTAATTATATTCCCTTTCACCCTCATCCTATGTCCTCTCGTAGCAGAGCTTGCTTTCAATTGAAAGAGGTTCTCCTCCTGTGCATTTATGCCATGGAGGTATTTAAACGTCTCAATCATATCACCTCAATCCTGCTTTTCCTCTAAAGTATACATATTAAGATCCTTAAGTGTGTCCTCATATGCTTTATAACGAAGACCACTAACCATTTTAGTAGCCACTCTGCACCGACTCCAACCTTTTGAAGGTGCAGTTTCCAGAATTGCACACAGTGCTCCAAATGAGGTCACACCAGGGACTTATACAGAGGCACCATCATCTCCTTTCTCCTGCTGGCTATTCCTCTCCTTATGCAACCAAGCGTCCTTCTAGCTTATGCTGTCACCTTTTCTACCTGTTTAACTACTTTAAGATCATCAGACACAATCACACCTAGGTCCCGCTCTTCTTTTGTGGACAGAAGTACTTCACCCCCTATACTGTATCGCTCCCTTGGACAGCTGCAGCCCAAATGCATGGCCCTGCATTTTTTAACATTAAATATCAGCTGCCAAATTTGAGACCATTCTTCAACCTTAGATAGATCCCTCCTCATATTATTTATTTAGCTGTATTTATATTTTTATTATCTACATCTTCCTGGGTGTCTACTCTATTGCAGATTTCGTATCAACCGCAAAGAGGCAAACCTTACCCGACAGCCCTTCTGCAATATCACTAACAAAGATGTTAAAAAGAATTGGACCAAGGACAGATCTCTGCGGCACTCCACTAGTAACCTCCTTCTCAGATTGAACTCCATTTATCCTGTACCCTTTGTTGCCTCCCACTCAACCAATTTCTTACCCAAGCAGTAACTTAGGGCTAATCCCTAGGGTGCTCAGCTTGTTTATAAATTGCCTGTGCGGAATAGTGTCAAAAGCTTTACTGAAATCTAAATACACCACATCTAGAGCCTTCTCTTGGTTCAACTCCCCGGTCACCCAGTCAAAGATCACCCAGTCAAAGAAATCAATCAGATTTGTCTGACATGACCTACTTCTGGTGAATCCATGCTACCTGGGATCTGGTAATCCGTTGGACTCCAGAAACCTCACTATTTTCTCTTTTAGTAGTGTTTCCAAATAATTTACTCACTACTGAGGTTAAACTAACCAGCCTGTAGTTTTCAACCACATCCTTAATTCCGCTTTTATGAAAAGGAACTACATGTGCCTCTCTCCAGTCAGTCAGTGGAGCTGCTAGAATGTCCCCACATTCCCTCAGTATTCTCGGGTGTATTCCATCCAGTCCCATCGCTTTGTCTACTTTTAGTTTATCTAGTTCCTCACGAACACAGTCATTTGAAAATCGTTTGATATGCTCCGCGCTTCTGTTCCTGTTTTGGGTATTTTCCGAGGTCCTGCTCCTGGTCCTTCATCTATGAACACAGAACAGAAATATTTGTTAAGCAATTCCGCTTTATCCTCATCAGCTTCTATATATTCCTTCCCTTCAGCCTTGAGTCTGACAACACCACTTTTGCCCTTCCTCCTCTCACTAACATATCTGAAAAATGGTTTATCCCCCCATTTTATTGCACTGGTTATTTCCTCTTCTTTATGAATATTTACTTTCTTGATTACTTGACCAGCCTAAGATTTTCCAAATATAGATGCCTGTCTTCCTCTCTCTGTGATCTCTTGTATTTCATGAAGGCCTCCCTCTTTTTCTTCACCTTTTCAGCTACTCCTTTTGAGAACCATAGTGGCCTCCTTTTCCTTTTACCTCTATTTACCATTCTAATAAAAAGATTGGTTGCCCTTAAAATATCCCCTTTCAGTTTTGCCCACTGTTGTCTACATGCCCCAGCTGTTCCCATCCTGCTAACTCCTTCTTGAGGTATTGGACCCTCACTTTTGAATGGATTTTATCAGCCCTAGTCCTAATACTGAAGCACACCATCTGGTGATCACTGGATGCGAGATGATCTCCCACTATAACATCAGAAACACTTTCATCATTGGTAAGCACCAAGTCCAGTATGACCCCTTCATGTGTGGGTTCTGATACCAGTTGCCTGATTAGTTCTTCCTGTAAAGAATCCAGGATCTCCTTACTTCTAAATGACACTGCAGCAGGGATGCACCAATCAATATCTGGCATATTGAAATTTCCTATCAGTAGCACTTCCCCTTTCCTGGCTATGCTGCGTATCAATGATCTCCGCCTGGCTTTCTACCAACTGTCTTATCCTCAATGTCACTGCTGCTATCTGGTTTCCACACGGTTCTACCTGTCCATCCCTGGCTCTTTCTTTCACAGGTGTTCCCATTGCTCTAGTACCCAAGCTTCGCTATTTGGGTGTTCTACTGGATACCAATCTCTCATTTAATGATCACATTTCCCAGGTGTCACGGCACTCTTTCTTCTATCTCCGGTGTGTTCACGCTATCAGACCATTTCTCTCTCCACAGGCCCTCACCACGCTTCTTCTCTAGTTAGTAATTTCTAGATTGGATTTTTGTAACTCGGTACTCACTGGTGTCCCAAGTACCAACTGAACCGACTGCAATTAATACAGATTACTGCAGTCCAACTTATATCTCATGCTTCTTCCCGGAATCATATCACTCCTATTCTTCACCACCTCCACTGGCTTCCGTTGGACTTCCGGATTAGATTTAAGGTTCTTATACTGGTACACCAAGCTATCTACACACATAGACCCCAGTATCTAGCTGATCTTTTGGTGTTTCACACTCCTTCCCGTAGTCTCCGTTCGGCCCACGTCAATCGCCTCCACCTACCCTCCCCCCAACACATGCACACCTACAATCTACCCGACAATCAGCCTTCTTTTATCTTGGCCCTTCCCTATGGAACTCCCTTCCCACTGCTTTGCGCTTAGAGAAGTCCTACCTCAAGTTTCGCTCTCTTCTGAAAACTCACCTCTTTTCTTCTGCCTTTAACCTTCCCCCATGACTCCCCAACCCACTGCTTTGCCCACCTCTCTTTTAGTATGTTTTGAATGACGGAATGTTCTTTTTTCCCCCTCTTTCCTATATATAAATTGTAGTTCTTTTTCTTTTCCGTTCCTTCTGTTTTTGTAATGTTGTAAACTGCCCCGATGTAATGGGGGGTGGTATATCAAATACCTGAATAAACATAAACATCTCTTCTATTAAATCTCTGTCCACTTCTTCTCCCTGTAAGGGAGGTCTGTATTTCACACCAATGTAAATAGATTTCTTTTTACCTCTTTATAGTTTAACGCAGAGTGCCTCCCTCTCTCCCTTTTAAGCCATGTATTTCCATAGCTTTAATATTATTTTCCACACACAGTGCCACTTCTCCTCCCCTGTAATTCTATAGCTTTAATATTATTTTTTACATATAGTGCCACTCCTCCTCTCCTTCTTCCTACCCTCTCCTTTCTGAATAAAGTATAGCCTGGTATAGTTACACCCCAGTCATGGTTGTCCGTGAACCATGTCTCTGTAACCGCCACTAAATCCAAGTCAGCCTCTCCCATTAAAGCCTCAACATCTGGGATCTTTCTCATGCTACGAGCAGTTATACACACCACTTTCCAGATGTTGCCTCTTTTACTCATTTCCATAAAGGTATTTAATGTTTCACTTACCCGGGGGCTTTCTTCACCCATCCCCAATGAATCTAATTTAAAAATGGAAATTACACATACCTGGTAATTATAGTTCCTGGAAGGTCCAGTTTAGTCCTCCACAATCGGGTAGTGCACCTCCTCCTGCAGCCTGGAGACTGGACCAATCAAAACTTTCTGTATGATGTATGCAGACGGAGCTCCCATAAGCCCCCAGTGAACTAGTAACAAAGCAGACTTAAAGAAGCAACACATGAAACTGAGATAAAACACCATCAGAACAAAAGTAAAACTTCATCCCTCATGAAGTTAGCAACCCCCTCCCCCAACCGAAGAAGGCAGAACGCTGCACTGCGCCGCTACCGCCGCACCGGCAGAAGAAAAAGACAGCCCAAAAAACAGACGCTCAAGGATAGAGGCTGGAAGAGGAACAGAAAAGACAACCATCAGGAAGCGCTGTCGGGAATAAGCAGAGACAGGCAGAAAAGGCCGCTCTCCATCCGAATCGTTCGCAAAAGCGCGCCGTAATAAACCATCTTATATTCTGGGAGGGAAGGAGGACTAAACTGGACCCTCCAGGAACTACAATTACCAGGTATG
Source organism: Ichthyophis bannanicus (assembly GCA_033557465.1). Lineage (NCBI taxonomy): Eukaryota > Metazoa > Chordata > Amphibia > Gymnophiona > Ichthyophiidae > Ichthyophis > Ichthyophis bannanicus. The sequence goes on along the minus strand of CM066032.1, from coordinate 1,252,865,242 downwards.
TGTAATTTCCATTTCCTGAGCGGTCCTCCAGTTTAGTCCTCCACAATCGGGATGTAACAGAGCAGTCAACACCGGGCGGGACCTTGCCAGCCGGCGCGCAGAACAGCCGAACCAAAACAAGAATCCCGAGCGGCTAACACATCCAACCGGTAGTGCTTACTGAAGGCATGCAAGGTCGACCAAGTAGCCGCTCTACAGATTTCCGCTGGCGGAACCAAACAATGCTCCGCCCAGGACGTCGCCTGAGCCCTGGTGGAGTGGGCCCGGAGACCGTCCGGAACCGGCCGATGCTGCAAAAGATACGCTGATGCGATCGCCTCCTTGATCCACCGAGCAATGGAGGCCTTAGCCGCCGCCTCACCTTTCCGCGCGCTGCCGAAAAGCACGAACAAACGGTCGGTCTTACGAAAGGCCGCGGACACCTTCAAGTAACGCCGAAGAACGCGTCTCACATCCAGGCAGTGGAGTCCCTCGTCCTCAGGACTGTCGGAAATGGCAGGCAGCACCGGGAGAAAAACCGCCTGATTTAAATGAAAAGGCGAGACCACCTTGGGCAAAAAGGAAGGAACTGGCCGAAGAACCACGCGATCCTGGGAAAAAGACAAAAACGGCTCCCTGCACGAGAGTGCCTGGAGCTCGGAAATGCGTCTAGCAGAGCATATGGCCACGAGAAACACCGTTTTCAGAGTCAAGTCCTTTAGAGACGCACGCCGTAGAGGCTCAAAAGGTTGGCGAACCAAAGCCCGCAGTACGAGGTTCAAGTCCCACGGAGGAACGGAGACTCTACGCGAAGGCCGCAAACGCCAAACCGCCTTGAGAAAACGCCGGACGTCCGGATGAGACCCGAGGGGAAGCCCCAACACTTTACCACGGTAACAAGAGAGAGCCGCCAACTGAACTTTTAGGGAGCTAGCAGCTAGACCCTTATCAAAGCCATCCTGAAGAAAACTTAAGACGACGGGCATGGAGACCGTCGCCGCTCGAACAGCACGCTTTGAGCACCAGTCCTCAAAAATTCTCCACACGCGCACATAAGTGAGAGAGGTGGAGGTCTTCCGCGCCCGAAGGAGAGTGGCAATCACCGCAGAGGAATAACCTCTCTTTTTCAACCGAGCCCTTTCAATGGCCAAACCGTAAGCGAGAATCGAGCCACTTGGGGCATCCGCAGCGGACCCTGAAGAAGAAGATCTGGTAACGAAGGCAGTGCCCAAGGGACGCTGTCGCGCAATCGCACCAGGTCGGCATACCAAGGTCTCCTGGGTCAATCCTGAGCCACCAGTAACACCCGACCCCGGTGGCCCTCGATGAGCTGAACGACCCGACCGATTAGCGCCCACGGAGGAAAGACATATAGAAGACCGTCCATCGGCCATGGCTGAATGAGGGCGTCGAGCCCCTCGGACATGCGCTCTTGCCGCCGGCTGAAGAAGCGACCCGTCTTTGCCGACTGAAATGTCGCCATGAGATCCATGACGGGAGGACCCCACCGACGAACAATTTGCGCGTAAATCTGCGGGTTCAGCTCCCATTCCCCGGGGTCCACCCGCACCCTGCTGAGAAAGTCCGCTTGCACGTTGTCCGTGCCCGCTATATGCGCTGCCGAGATCGCCGGTAGACGTGTCTGAACCCAATTGAACAACGCCGTCGCCTCCAATTCCAAGGCCACACTGCCGGTGCCCCCCTGGCGATTGATGTAGGCCACGGTCGTCGCATTGTCCGACAGAACGCGCACCGGCCGCCCGTATACCAAGGCTTCGAGGGCAAGCAGGGCGAGCCGCACCGCCCGCAACTCGAGACGGTTGATCGACCAAGAGGCCTCCAGGGGCGACCACGTTCCCTGCGTGAAGCGGTCCTCGCAGTGAGCCCCCCAGCCCGAGAGGCTGGCATCCGTTGTGAACGGAACCCAAAGAGACGGCTCCAATGGAAGCCCCCTCATCAGGTTCTCCGAGCAGAGCCACCACCGGAGCGACCGACGAACTGGCTTCGGGCAAAGCAACCGCATGTTCAATGAGTCGAACTGGTTGGACCAACGGCGTAACAGAGCACTCTGGAGCGGGCGCATATGAAACCTTGCCCAAGGAACCACCTCCAGGGTCGCTGCCATCGTGCCGAGGAGACGGAGGTACCACCAGGCAGACGGAACGGGCAACCGCAGGAACAGGCGGACGAGGCTCTGTAATGCTAGGACACGACGCTCCGGTAAACACACCAAGCCCCTCGCCGTGTCGAAACGAACTCCCAGGTATTCGAGGTCCTGAGTCGGCAGCAGACGGCTCTTCTGTTCGTTGACCACCCAGCCGAGAGACTGCAAAAGAGAGACCACTCTGCTCGTGACCTGCACCCCCTCGTCGCTGGACTTTGCACGAATCAACCAATCGTCGAGATACGGGTGAACGAGGATGCCCTCTTTCCGCAAGGCCACTGCTACCACCACCATAACCTTTGTGAAGGTACGGGGAGCTGTGGCGAGGCCAAACGGCATGGCCCGAAACTGAAAGTGGCCCCACGGAAATGCGAATCGGAGGAAACGCTGATGAGATGCCCGAATGGGAATGTGCAAATAAGCCTCTGAAAGATCGAGGGACGTGAGAAACTCCCCCTGACGCACCGCCACGATGACCGACCGCAAGGTCTCCATCCGGAAGTGCGGGACTTTGAGGGCTCGATTTACGCCCTTGAGATCCAAAATGGGACGGAGAGCTCCGTCTTTCTTTGGAACCACAAAATAGATGGAGTAGCGACCGGCGCCGCGCTCGGAAGGAGGAACGGGAATTACCGCCCCCAGGGACAGGAGCCGATGCAGGGTAATCGGATGTCCCGAGTCTTTTGAGCGCTCTTGCTGGGAGACAGAACAAAGGAATACTGGAGCGGGCAAGCAAACTCTAGCGCGTACCCCTTCTCGATAATCTCCAGCACCCACAGATCTGAAGTAATTTGGGCCCAAGAAGGAAGAAAATCGCGTAAGCGACCCCCGATGACCAGACTTCCTCCCGGAGCCCGCCTCACTTCATTGCGGCTTGCGTTTAAAGGAAGAGGAGGAAGAGGAGGAGGCCCCAGAGAAACCTCGTCCCGCTCCTCGGAAACCACGAAACCCATAAGAGCGGGATCCAAAGCGACCGCGCTGGGAACTCCAAAGGCGGGAAGAGCGAAATCTGCGAAAATCCCGAAATTGACCGCGCGCAGGCGGCAAAGTTCTATTCAGTTTAGGCTTATCCTCTGGTAGCCTACCGCCTTTAGACTCACCAAGGTCTTTAACAAGCTTATCCAGAGCATCTCCAAACAACAATTTGCCCTTGAAGGGCAGTTTACTGAGGCGAGACTTAGAAGAACCGTCGGCCGCCCAGTTGCGCAACCAGATGGACCGGCGCGCTGCCACCAAGGAGGCCATACTATTAGCCAAGGACCTGATCAAATCATAATGCACATCCGCCAGGTACGCCGACCCAGACTCCATGCGGGTGACCTCCAATAACCCCTGCTTATCTAAGCCGGGGGCCGATCGTAGACGCTGAGCCCAGCGCAAGCAGGCCCGAGCTACCCAAGCGCCACAAATAGAAGCCTGTAGAGACAAGGCGTTGGTATCGAAGGCCTGTTTCAACAAATTATCTACCTTCTTATCTTGCGCATCTTTAAAGGCAGCACCGCCCTCAACCGGGATGGTGGTTTTCTTAGTTACCGCCGACACTGCGGCATCCATGCGCGGGGACTTAAACAACTCTTTGTCTTTGTCGGCTATGGGATACAGACGGTTCATAGTCCTAATTCCCTTCAAACCGGATTCGGGTTGATCCCATTCTGTCTGAATCATCTGCTCTACCACACGGTGCACAGGAAACACTACTTGGGACTCGCGCACCGCCTGTATGAGCGGATCCTCCAACCCGTCTTCCTCTAAAGGACGAGTGACAGCCAAGTTAAGGGTCTGAAGAGAGTCCGTGATCAAATGCACTAGCTCATCTCTACGAAACACGCGAATAATCCGAGCCTGGTCTTCTGGTTCCGGGATCTCCCCGTCCTCCAGCTCGTCAGCCTCAGCATCAGGATCACCTTCCGCCTCCATATCAGGGAAACTCAATGCGTCCTGCTCTGCGTCCAGGGACCTGAAGCGCTTTGCGGCAGGCTGAGAAGGACCCCGGACCTCACCCGAGGACAGGGAGGGGAGGGGCGCTGGCCAAGCCTCTGGCAACTGACCGGAACGACTCAAGCGAAAAGCCTGATGCATGAGAAGAACAAAATCCGGCGAGAAATCCATAGATGGAGATGCAACATTCATATTCGGTAACTCACTAGCATGCCCGTTAGAATGGGAGGCCGAACAAGACGGGCGAGGGCCAGGCGAGAGAACTCCCTCCTCCGAAACAGGAGGTCTCTCAGGGTCTGGGCAGCTCCTTCAACTCCATTTGCTGTTCCAAATCAGAAGAGACTGAGGCACAGCCCCGGCAGATGCCAGACTCCGCTACCGCCCCTCTGCGCGAGCCACAAATCACGCACTGTGGTTTTGTGGCCATGTCAGAGCCAAATACTCCCAGCAACGAAATGCAGCCCACAGGAAAGGAAAGAAACGCTGATGCAAGGGTCCCGTTTAAAGAGGGCTTTTTTTTTTTTTAATATATAAAATACTCCCTGGAACCTTGAGAGGGCCCTGACCAAAATCGCCACCATAAGAATAGCAAAAAACGCTAGGGAGACCCGTGCACAAGTGTTTTAGCCAGCAGATAAAACTTCCACGGAGGGCTACAAAATGGCCGCCGGCTCATGCACCCGCGCTCAAAAAACGGCGCGAAAAACACACCAAAGGCCAAAGAAAGTAAAAGAAAGCCAAAATAAAGAAAAAACACGAAGCCCTGGAGCGGGCACCTACCGCAGAGGCAAGACTCCGACGCCAGCCGACTCACCGCTGAGAACACCAACGGGAGCACGCTGCAGTGCCTGAGAGATGACAGGAAATGCAAGTTCCTACCCGGCAATTGCAGAAACTGACAGGCAGCAAAGGTATCCCCATTAAACGAGGTGGCCGGGAAAGGAAGATCTCGTCCCCGTGCAGTCTAGGGGAGAGATCTATCCTGTCTGGCTGCCCACGGACCCGGTAAGGAAGGCAGGAGCCCAAAGCAGGACTGGCTTCTCAGCACCGGGAGGCCCCCTGGTTCCTTTTTTTTTTTACAATTTAAAGGGACAGCTACCTCAGGAAACAAAAATAAGAGAAATGAAATAAACTCCCCAGAAAACTAACTAACTAACTAGTGTTGCTCCTCCAAGTGTTACTGAGTGTGCCCAGCACAGGCACACACGTCCTCAAGCTGCAAGGAGACTGGACACACTGGGGGCTTATGGGAGCTCTGTCTGCATACATCATACAGAAAGTTTTGATTGGTCCAGTCTCCAGGCTGCAGGAGGAGGTGCACTACCCGATTGTGGAGGACTAAACTGGAGGACCGCTCAGGAACCCTCTTCAGTAGATTAGCCAGTTTGCTACTGAAGACACTTTGACCCTTCATGGATAGATGGACACTATCTCTGCTTTGCAGCCCTTGGAATAGCATCTCATGGTCCAGGAAACCAAAATGCTCACAATGACGCAGCCATGCATTTACTTGCAGAATGCAAGCTTCTCTGCCTTGGCCTTTACCTTCAATAGGGAGGATTGAAGAGAACACCAACTGCACATCTATCTGCTTCACCCTCTGTCCCAAAGCCATGAAGTCACTTTTGATATGCTCAGAGGGATACCTGGCAGTATCATTGAGCTGACGTGGATGAGCAACACTGTGTAATAGTCAGTGGGCTTGATGAATCTCGGCAAACTCTCCATAACGTCTCAGATTTTGGAACCTGGCAGACAGCATACCTCTCTGGACATCAAGTCTGATCGGCAGATGGACACCTCAGTACCCCTCAGAAGAAAGTCACCAACCACCACTATCCTTCGCATCCTTGTGGTCACTGATTCTGTGACTTTGGGGTGCTCAAGCACACCTATAAAGATGACTTTATAAAGTTATCCCTTTACAGTGTGACACATCTTCCCTTCCTCCATTTGCAGACTCAAGCATGTCTGTGTGGAGGACTCAGTGGGGAGAAGTATATGGGGTCTGTTTTGTAACTGGTGGTCTATTTATTTTTTATATACCATCTTTGTAGCAAAAGTTATTCAAGATGGTTTACAAGATAAATAACAGCAAAGGAGTTAAAATCCTGTAAGAGACAGAAATATATAACTTCTTTATTCTCCCTCAACCATTAGGAAAAAGTATCCAGCAATCTTCTATATCATATTAACCACTCTTGAGGAACAGCAGCGTTTGCATCACCTGTAATTTCTTTAACTATTTACTCTTCAACCCCCTTATAAAAAATATTACTGTACACTTAACACTGAAGATTGTACAATTATTTGCAGTTCCGCATCTCCCAACTATGGTTTAAGTTGGTAAATTAATTTTAATTTGGAATATACTGAGCAGGTGACAACAGCTACCTACTTCCGTCCAATTCCATTACCTTATATTATTATGTCTAAGGATTGCAGCTCTGTTACCCAAGGTATAGGGTTAGCATCAATCATATGGGAAGGGTATCAAGCATATTCATATCTCCTATTCCCAAACAATCTTAGAAACATTTAAAACAAGCCCACTATTCCCCAGCAAGTTCTAACCTCATCCAAACATTCATTAAGTTTTAAAACAAACTGATTTGCCATCTTCCAATGGGACTATAAACTGGACATCATCTGCATTATACTGTATATTTTAATCCTGTAATTCTTCACTATGTGAGCTGTGAATGCCTGTGATTGGTACCTCTAATATTAGAGAGAGTGTAGGTGAGGATGTCTAGCAGGTGTGCGGGGTATATGTGAAATGTTCAAAGAAGATGGGTATGGTAGGATGGTGGAGTATGTGGGTATAAGGGTGTTGTGTGAGTGTGTCTAAGCAGGGGATTTTTGGTTTTGGGTTGCATGGGTGGGGTGTGTGGATAAGGTTTTCAGAGCATTTCCACTTCTCCATTTTCATATTCTATCCTCTTTTCCCTCCACTAAGCATACTTTTTACCAGGCCAACCAGCAACTTTTATTATTTAGCTGACAGGAGTTGGCTCCCACAGCTGCAGCCACAATAGGTTGCCTCTTTCAGTATAGGATTTGGGCTCGCTGTGACACAGGCAGCTGCATGCTTCTCGTGGTTCTGGCCGGCCAGCTGCTTCCTCTTCTGCTATAGGATTTGGGCATCCCATGGTCTAGCTGGCCACTTACCTCTTCTTGTACTGGGAGGTTTGATCTCCCTATGACACAGACAGCTGCACTCTTCCCACGGCTCCAGCTGTGGCAGGCTGCCTCCTTTTGTGCAGTGGGATTCGGGCCCCCTTTGGTAAAGACAACTGCAGTCTTCCCGTGGCCACTGCCTCTTCTCAACCCCAGTATCTTCCCCATGGCAAAACCTGACGTTCCCGTCACTGTACTGCTTACTGCCAGCTCCTGCCCCTCCCCAACATTCGCTAACGCTCAGTGAAACACACCTAAAAATCAGAGTGATATTTAAAAGAGAAGCTATTTCCACAAACAAAGCTTCTTAAGATAATTACAGTATTCATTTATCAGTGGCAGTCATCCTACAAACGTTATCTTCCTACACTGGACAGGCCTGAATTGTAATGCTCAGCAGTGATTCAATGCCCATGGAATTCGTGGCTTTATAATATTACCCGTCTTTAGCTGACCTTCTCTCTCTCACAGCTGGAGAGGTTCCAGACCATTAGACTAGCTTTAAACAGAGCACTTAATCAGCAGGCAGTATTAGCAGTGCTGCAGTAAATACATACGCTGACTGTTGCAAAGCTAGTAATAGAGTAGCAAGGAACATCACAGTTCTTTCACAGTACTGTCAAACTGCTCTAAGAACACATCCCAAACTCTGAGTCAGAAGCCCCATTGCTGGGGTACTAACAGAGAGGCTGCCAGGTGACTCCAGCATTCCTGTTTCGACCCAAAATACTACTAGCTCCACGGTCTCCTTCCTTAAACGTCTTCTCATTTAACACAGTTTTTCCTAACTTCAAGCCCAAGGCATATCTACATTAATGACAATATTGTAGGGCACACCAAACTGTAGAGTAGGCAAAAGCTGGGAATAAGATAGAGACCCAAAGGAAGCAGTGATGGAGTGGAGCAGAATGGATAAATGTAGATTGGTTGTTTACTCCTTCAAAGAGTAGAAAGACAAGGGGACATGCAATGAAGCTACCATATAACACATTTTAAAGACTAATTTCAGAATGTCTGTTTTCACTCAATATGTAATCAAACTCTAGAATTCATTGCCAATGGATGTAATAAAAGCTATTAGTGTAGCTGGGTTTAAAAAGAGGTTTGGACAAGTTCCTGGAGGAAAAGTCCATAAACCATTAACCTGGAAATCCACTGGAGGTTTCACACAATACTTATGCAAATATGTTCTCTGTAAAATACACTCTCTGTAAATAAGTTATGTCTCAGTGCATCTCCCGCATGTCCCCCCTCCTCATGACACGTTTTCTGTAAATGTATGTTTTATAAAAGTTCCCTGTAGCATAAAAGTTATAATGTAAACCGCTTTGATTTAATGAGAAAGCGGTATAGAAAAACTGTTAAATAAATAAATAAATAAATTTCTACCTTTTGGGAGTCTGACAGATACCTGTAACCTGGATTGGCCACTGTTGGAAACAGGATACTGGGCTCAATAGATCTTTGGGCATATCTTATGTTCATAAGAGGAGGAGGAAGAGATTCTGTGTACTGCACAAAGTGGTACTTGGCTATCTAAGCCCTGTATGCTGCTCATTAATTTCCACATTTCAGGGCTCATGTTGTAGACAGAAGAGGCATGCATACTACACATGTGTTCAGAAAAGAACTCGTGCATGTTTAAGAGCCACCGTTGGTGTCTTGTTACTGTAAGATGCAGAAAGCAAAGCCCAGGGGCTGGGCTGGACTTAAACCATAGAGCAGTGGCGACTTTTCCATGGTACACTAGCATAGGCTTTTTCCAGGCTCCACTTTCTTTGCCCCTGAGGAAGCCCGTATAGGTGAAATCAAGATCTTTATTGGGCAGCAGAAGCTATTTGGATAAGCCATCAGCATTTCCTAAGCTAAGTACATTGGCGGGGACTTTGTGGGAGCGCTTGTGAAAGCTTTTAATTGCTGTGCTCCATTTTGTTTGCAGGTGTATGCCTTTGAGCTGGTGCACATAACAGCTTCCCTGTACATTCCCCAGGTGATCACTATATCTGTTCTAGTTATTAAAGATTATGGGTAAAAAGGGTACCAGTACTTGTTGAATAATGTATAGATAAAAATTGATTAAAGAAATATTGGAGATTGAAAAAGTACTTTTTTAATTCTTCTAGTTTAAATAAAAATGTAAATAATAAAAAAGGGTAGTTTTTTAAGCCAGTGATGCTGAGTGTTCTATGATTTGCCGCATAGAGGGATGTGATAAATCTCCTGAGGTTTTTTCTCCCCTGTTTGGTAAAATGTTGAGATTTGTATGACTGGTTGATCTTTCTTTTCTTTTAAGATTGGATCTATAAAGCGGGACCCGTTTTGGGCAATTTTAGTCCTATTGATACCTATTTTAGGTATCAATGTTGACAGTTTGAGATATTGAATGATTGTGGGAGTGTATTAATACTCTTTTTGTGATACTTTGCTCCCAGTGCGGTTAGTTGATTTAATAGTGCGCTAGCTGGAACATACTGATCTAATGCGCTTCAATAAAGGATACAGAAATTGACCTCTTAAAAGCAGTCAGATGCTGGCATACATGCATAAATGACACACTAAGCCAGTCCTACTACTACTACTCTTCATTTGTACAGCGCTACAAGACATATGCAGCGCTGTACAGACACATGTAAAACATGGCCCCTGCTCATCAGAGCTTACAATCTAGTCAAGACAGACAACACAACACCTGAGGACAAGCATATATCTAGGGAAGTGGTAAGGAAACACATAGGAGACTAAGTGGATCAGGATCCAAAGGTGGCCTCGAAGAGATGAGTTTTCAGCCTGGATTTGAAAAGGTGCCAGAGATGAAGCCTGACGCACAGACCCAGGTGGTTTGTTCCAGTCATAAGGAGCAGCAAGGTGGAAGGATCGAAGTCTGAGGTTGGCAGAAGAGAAGGGCACAGATAGAAGGGATCTGCCAGAAGAGAGGAGCTCCCAAAGGAGTGTAAGGAGAGAAAAGGTAGCAAGGAGCAGCACAGTGAGTGCACTTATAGGTCAGTAGAAGAAGTTTACACTGGATACAGAAATAGATAGGGAGCCAGTGAAGTGACTTGAGAAGAGGGGTTATATGAGCATATTGAAGCTGGCGGAAGATTAGCCATGCAGATGAGTTTTGAACAGAATGAAGGGGAGAGAGATGATTCAGAGGGAGACCAGCAAGGGGGAGGTTGCAATAGTCTAGACGGGAGGTGACTAAAGAGTGGATAAGTGTCTTAGTAGTATGTGTAGAAAGGAAGGGATGAATTCTGCCAATGTCATAGAGAAAGAAGCGACAGGTTTAACTATCTGTTGGATGTGTGCAGGGAGAGAGTAGAGTCAAAGATGGCCCGAGGTTGTGAGCTGAGGAAACAGGGTAGAATGTAATGTTAAGGAGTCCAACAGAGAGTAGAAACACCCACACGGGAGCCAAAACCACAACGAAAACAGGTGCATAGACAGTAAACACAGGCACTTTATTGAAAAACCAGTCCCTACGCGTTTTGGCCACATGGGCTTTCTTCAGGGGGTGTGAAACCTCAAAAAGAACAATAAAAACAACATAAAATTGATCACATATAACAAAATAATAGAATGAATGAATAAATAAATAAATACTACAATAAAAATGGAAACACAAGATAAAAATATAAAATTATACACAATGGTATGAGCTAAAACATATATTTCAATGTAAAATAATAACACATGTAAAACCATAATAAAACTAAGATGCAAGACTGAGAACCAAAGAAACCATGTGGTAAAAGGGACAAACAAGATTAAAAACATATATGCATCTGTCTATATAAAAGTAGATGAGGAGGACCACTATATACAAAAGTAGAGAACAGTGTGAAAATCATGTCATATAATGCTATCATGTGACAAGCATAAAGAGAGAAGAAACCAATAATCAATACTGTAAAGACTAGAAAAGCTGATACCTGGTTCAAGTAAGAGCTCTGTGTAATGCACCACCACAGTCAACAAATCGCCATGTATCAATACATAAAACTGCCAATGCAGAATGGATAGATTGAACTAAACAAATGTATCCTATAGTGGAAATCCAAAAATGTAGGGGGTAAGAGCCATAGTGTGTTTGAACACAGAGGTTTATGTTATAGGCTTCTAACCCTACTGTTTATCAAAAAAAGTACAATAAAGCACCGGGACAGGGAGCCCCTCTGGGCAGGTCTGAACTCATAAAGAAACATATTGGGACAAGATATAGTACACCATCGCTATCATATGTGCAACCCCATGCTCAACAGCACTATTATTTGGGTGGATGAACTTTTGCCCAATGGATAAACTCTCAGTGAGATAAACCAACCACATGTAACAATCAAAGGAGACGTGATAAACTCTGTCACATACAAAAACGTAACCCTGTCTATGCCTAATAATATATTCTGGTTGTGACAGAGTTTATCATGTCTCCTTTGATTGTTACATGTGGTTGGAAACATATAGGAGGTGAACGGGAGACTAGCGGGATCAGCATCCAAAGTTAGTATCAAAGAAGTGAGTTTTTAGCCTGGATTTGAAAAGGGCCACAGATGGAGCCAGACGTCCAGGCTCAGGTAGTTTGTTCCAGGCATAAGGAGCAGCAAGGTAGAAAGAATGAAGTCTGGAATTGACAGTGAAAGAGAAGGGCACAGATAGAAGGGATCTGCCACAAGAGCAGAGTTCCAAGGAGAGGTGTAGGGAGAGATAAGAGCGGAAACATAGGTAGGAGCAGCCGAATGAAGGCACTTATAGTCAGCAGGAGAAGTTTGAACAGGATGCGGAAATGGATAGGAAGCCAATGAAGTGTCTTGAGAAGAGGGGTGATATGAACATAATGACACAGGCGGAAGATTAGCCGTGCAGTTAAGAACATAAGATATGCCATACTGGGTCAGACCAAGGTCCATCAAGCCCAGTATCCTGTTTCCAACAGTGGCCAATCTAGGTCATACGTACCTAGCAGTTTCCCCAAAAGACACAAGTTCTGCAATGCTTGTACTAGGTCTAGCATTGATATCCTGTGTCCCTTCTCAGTTGAGCTTTGAACAGATTGAAGTGGGGAGAGATGATTCAGAGGAAGACCAGTGAAGAGGAGGTTGCAAGAGTCGAGACGAAAGGTGACAAGAGAATGGATGAGGGTCTTAATAGTGTGTTCAGAATGCAAGAGACAAATTTTGCCACTGTTATAGAGATAGAAGCTTTAGCTATCTGTTGGATGTGTATTGAGAAGGAGAGGGAGGTGTCAAAGATAGAAAAACAGAAACATGTTAGCAGAAAAAACAAATGGCCTATCTAGTCTGCCCTTCCATATCAAATACTATAGTCCCTTTTTTTTCCTTTAGAGATCTTCTGTATTTGTCCCATGCTTTTTTGAATTCAGATACTATCCTCATTTCTACTATCTCCATTAGGAGAATATTTCACACATCTACCACTCTTTCCGTACTACTCCTGAGTCTATCCCCTTTCACCCTCATCCTACACCCCCCTCATTGCAGAGCTTACTTTCAATCAAAAGAGGCTCCCCTTGTGCATTTATGCCATGGTGGTATTTAAAAATCTCTATCATATTTCCTCTATCCCACCTTTCCTCTAACATATACATATTAAGATATTTAAATCTGTCCCCATATGGTTTATAACGAAAACCAATAACCATTTAGTAGCCACCCTCTGCACAGATTCCATCCTGTTTATATCCTTTGAAGGTGCAGTATTGAGAATTGCACACAATACTCCAAATAAAGTCGCATCAGAGACTTATACAGAGGCACTATCACCTCCTTTCTTCTGCTGGCCATTCCTCTCCCTATGCACTCAAGCATCCTTCTAGCTTTTGCCGTCGCCTTTTCTACCTGTTTAGCTACTTTAAGATCATCAGAAACAATCACGCCTAGGTCCCGCTCTTCTTTAGTGGACAAAAGTACTTCATCCCCTATACTATATTGCTCCCTTGGATTGCTGCAGCCCAAATGCATGACCATGCATTTTTTTTACATTAAATCTCAGCTGCCAAATTCTAGACCATTCTTCAAGCTTAGCTAGATCCCTCCTCATGTTATCTACATCTTCCTGGGTATCTACTCTATTGCAGATTTTGGTATCATCTGCAAAGAGGCAAACCTTACCCAACAGGCCCTTCCGCTATATCACTAACAAAGATGTTAAAAAGAATCGGACCAAGGACAGATCCCTGGGGCACTTGTACACTTTTTCACCTCCCACTCAACCAATTTCTAATCCAGTCAGTCATTTCAGGGTCTATCCTTAGGATGCTCAATTTATTTATAAGTTGCCTGTGCAGAACAGTGTCAAGGGCTTTACTGAAATCCTGTACACCACATCTAGGGCTCTCCCTTGGTCCAACTCTCTGGTCACCCAGTCAAAGAAATCAATCAGATTTGTCTGACTAGACCTACCTCTGGTAAACCCATGCTGCCTCAGATCCTGCAATCCGCTGGACTTCAGAAACCTCACTATCCTCTGTTTTAGAGAGTTTCCTTTAATTTACTCACCACAGAGGTCAGACTAAACAACCTGTAGTTCTCAGCCTCATACTTACTTCTGCTTTTGTGTAAAGGGACCACATGTTCTTTCTCCAGTCCTCTGGGACCACTCCTGACCCTAAAGAAGCACTGAAAAGGTCAGACAGTGGAGCTGCTAGAACAACCCCAAATTCCTTCAATACTCTCGGATGTAACCCATTTGGTCCCATTGCTTTGTCCAAGGTTGCAAGCCAAGGACAGAGGGAGGAGTAAAGTATTATCCACAGAAAAAGAGAAAGGGGGAAGGGGAAAAGTGGGCTTAGGGGGAAAGATAAGCTCAGTTTTGGCCATGCTCAGTTTCAGATGGTGGTGAGACATCCAGGCCCTAATGTCAGATAAGCAGGCAGAGATCCAGTCCTGCATACTTGGAGTGATTTCAGAAGCAGAGATGTAGATCTGGGAGTCATCAGCATAGAGATGGTACTGAAAATCGTGGGAGAAGATGAGTGCACCAAGGCACTGAGTAGAGAGAGAAAAGGAGAGGTCCCAAGAGAGAGCCCTGGGGTACCCTGACTGAAAGCGGGATAGCAGTAGAGGAGGATCCACCAGAACGTGCACTAAAAGTGTGGTGGGAGAATCCGAAAGAAAACCAGGCCAGGACAGAAGCCCTAAATCCAAGCAAGGACAGGGTATCGAGGAGAAGGTGGTGATCAACAGCGTTAAAAGCAGTAGAAAGGTCAAGAAGGATGAGGCTCAAGTAAAAGCCTTGGATATGGCACGGAAAGTAAAATTAGACCTTACCTGCTAATTGATATTCCTTGAGTGACTCCAGTTCAGTCCCATACCTCTGAGTAGTCAACCTCGTCCAGCAGCTTGGAGACTGAGCATGCCATCTTTTGATGACATCAGTGTATTAAGGCAGCCGGCTCCACCTTCCAGCCCCCAGTAACCTATTGACAAAGCAGACTCACAGGAGAAACAAATAAGTAATCAAACAGTATCAACCAAACTCTATATAACTATGGGACCCCAACTCCAGTAGGGACCCTCCTGCCCCCCAGAATGAGGAGGCTTACCTGTGGTCTGCCTAGCTGAATAGACCCCCAGAACTTATGTACTACTTTGCCACAAACCCTGGCCAACTAATATCTTAGAGTGGAAGGCAAAAAATGACAGACAGCCCTCCTTTCAGGACTTACCCACATCAATTGCCCTCTCTGATCTGCATCAATTCCCCTGACCTCGATCATATTCTTCAGGCCTGGGGTCATGTTGCTGAATCCTAAAAACCAAACAGGGAGGGACTGGACTGGAGTCACTCAAGGAACGCCAATTAGCAGGTAAGGTCTAATTTTACTTTCCTTATCATTCCTCCAGTCCATTCTTGCACCTCTGGAATGTAACAAAGCAGTTCTATCGAAGGGAGGGGCCCGTGATTCCGGCCTGAATTACCGCCGCCCCGAATCTGGCATCCCCTGCTGCTTGCACATCCAGACGATAATGTTTTGCAAAAGTGTGAAGGGAGAACTAAGTGGCTGCCCTACAAATCTCAGCAGGCAGTACCATACTATACTCAGCCCAGGAGGCCGCCTGAGCCCTGGTCAAATGAGCCCGTAGCCCCGCTGGTACCATCTTCCCCTTCAACACATATGCTGACTCAACAGTTTCTCTAACCCATCTGGAAATTGAGATCTTAGCCGCTGCCTCCACTTTACATGGTCCTCTCAACAGTACAAACAATTGATCCAATTTACAAAATGGAGCTGTTCTCTTCAAATACTCTCTGGACATCTAGGAGACACAACTGCAGATCTGCGCTTCCCTCTGGGCCTTTCGCAAGAGCTGGCAGGAACATCGGCTGATTCAAGTGATACCTCGAAATGACTTTTGGCAAAAATGAAAATACCGGTCAGAGAGCCACCTTCTCCTTTGAAATGGAGAGGAAGAGCTCTCTGCAAGAGAGTGCTTGACGTTCGGAAATTCTCCTGGCTGAACAAATCACCACCAGAAACAGTTTTAAGGGTCAAATCCTTCAGAAAGGAAATGCTCAAGGGCTCAAAAGGCTCCTCTGTCAGTGCCGCCAATACCAAATTGAGGTCCCAAGGAGGAACGATTTATTGCACCGGTGGATGGAGCTGCTTCACTGCCTTCAGGAATCAGACCACATCCTAGTGTGCTCCTCTACAGGCACCCCCTGGATCCTGCCCCGATAACATGAAATGGCTGCCACCTGCACCTTTAAGGAACTAGAAGCCAAGCCCTTCTCAAAACTCACTTGCAGAAAAGCCAACACGTCTGGTACTGTAGCTACGAACGGCTGACACTGCCTTTCTGCACACCAAGCTTCAAAGATGCACCAGATCCGGATATAAGGCAAAGAAGTGGACCTTTTCCAGGCGTTCAGTAACATTGTGATTACAGGCCCTGAACAGCTACGCCTCTTCAACGGAGCCCTTTCAAGAGCCATGCCGTAAGCGAGAATCGATCCACTTGAGGCATGCGCACCAGCTCCCGAGTCAAGAGGTCCCCCCGGACCGGCAGATGCCAAGGGTCATCCGCTCTTAGCTGAATGAGGTCAGCATACCAAGGGTGCTGTGTCCAGTCCAGGGCAATCAGAATGATCATCCCCCGGAGAGCTTCGATCCTCTGTATGACACGGCCTATGAGTGCCCAGGGGGGAAAACACATACAGAAGACCCCCTATCAGCCACTTTTTCACCAGAGCGTCGAGGCCCTCAGACATCCTTGCTCGCCTTCTGCTAAAAAAATGGCTCATTTTGCTGTTGCAAACGTCGCCATTAGATCCATGACTAGTGTGACCCATCTGCATCACCTGCAAGACGATCTCCTGGCAGAGTGCACATTCCCTGGGGTCTACTTCTACCCGGCTCAGATAGTCCGCCATCACGTTGTCTGTTCGTGCCACATGCGCTGCTAACAACACTTGAAGATGATATTCTGCCCAGTTTCTATAAAGGAAAAAAGGGGACTGTTGTAGTGGTTGATATGGAAGGCCACCATGGCTGTGTTGTCCGAGAAGACCCGAACTACCTTCCCCTGCAGCCAAAGCCGAAACCGCTTCAGCGCCAGGGTGACGGCTCGCATTTCCAGCCTGTTTATGGACCAATCGGCTTCCTGCGGGCCCCACTGCCCCTGCGCAATGTGCCCTTCGCAGTGGACCCCCCATCCCGACAGACTTGCATCCATTGTCAGAGGGATCTAGTATGGTGACTCGAGAGGCATCCCTACTGCCAAGATCCCGGGACGGAGCCACCACCGGAGGGCTCCCCTGGTCTCCATTGGGCAGGGCAAGTGCTGCAACAAGGGATGCCGCTGGTGGGACCACCTGTGCAGCAGTGCTCTCTGCAACGGCTGCATGTGTGCTCTTGCCCATGGCACAAGGTTGAGAGTTGCCGCCATGGTCCTGAGCAGTTGCAGATAATGCCAAGCTGTCGCAGCCTTCATCTGCAGGAATTGACACATTAGTTGCAGCAGCCCTCGCACCTGCCCAGAAGAAACATTTTTCTGCCGAGGGTGTCAAAGCGCGCCGCCAGGTACTCTAGATACTGGGATGGCATCAAGTGACTCTTGGACATATTGATCAACCAGCCAAGTCTCTGCAGGAACTCTACTACTCTTGCCGTTGCCTGTTTGCTTTCTTCCCTTGACTTTGCTTGAATGAGTCAGTCGCTGAGGTAAGGGTGGATCAGGATCCCCTCCAGCTGGAGAGCTGCTGCCACTTCTACCATCACCTTGGTGAATGTACAGGGGGCTGTCGCTAGCCCGAATGGCAAAGCTCAAAACTGAAAATATCCCATGAGTACCACAAAGCAGAGAAACTGCTAATGCTCTTCTCAGACAGGAATGTGTAAATAAACTTCTGTGAGATCCAGGAACGTTAAAAACGCACCCCAAGTGAATACAAACACACCCCAAACGCACCCCAAGTGAATACAAACGCACCCCAAGTGAATACAAACACACACGCAAGGACACAACAAACAGAGCACTCTCCATGGCTGCTCCAACAATATGGAACAAACTACCGGACGACTTGAGAGCAACTACAGACCTCAAGGACTTCAGAAAACAGCTGAAAACCATGCTGTTCAGAGAACACTATGGACACATCACATAAACTAAGTAACTGTATAGCAGCACACGTTACCGACTAACACTATATGTATATATAAAATGTTTTTAGCACCACTGTATATAGCCCACATTGTACATAGCTCAAACCAATCTAGCTCACAACACAACACACACCCAACTAAATTTCCACCCTCACTGCATGTATAACACACTCACACTACTAGATTGTTTGCTGTGATACCACCTTGATTATCATGATAAGGCGGTTTAGAAATACTGTTAAATAAATAATAAAAACTCTCCCTCTCTCACCACCACTATGACTGACCTCAGTGTCTCCATATGAAACCGAGGTACTCGTAGGCACCGGTTCACATGCTTGGGGTCAAGAATAGGTCGGAAGGAGCCCTTCTTCCTGTGCACCACAAAATAAATTAAGTACTGACTTGATCCGCACTGGTTCTCGGGAACTCGTACCACAGCCCTCAACTGCAGAAGTCAATCCAGGGTATCTCTCACCGCCGCCACATTGCTACGTGCGTTGCATGGGGACTGTATGAAGGATGGACCCATCGGCCTGGCAAACTCCAACACATAGCCTGCCCTGATGACCTCCAGCACCCATTGGTCAGAGGTGATCTGGACCCAGGCAGGTTAAAATTCCTGCAGCTGACTCCCTACAGGTTGAACCACCACCTGGGTCCCCCTGGATTTATTGTGACTTCTTTGGTCCCAAGGATGGGGAGGCACTATAATAGCCCCACCCTGTTCCTCAAAACCCCTGACCTTGAGAGGAGAAACACCCCCTTTGGTAAGGCACAAAACATATGATGTGGAATTTATTTATTTTTCTTATATACCGCGCTCTTCGATATCAGTGCGGTTTACATGGAACAAAGGAGAGTTTACAGTGGGGGGATACACCGTAATTACATAGAACAGGTAACATAACTTGGATAACAGTATTAACTATTTACATCTGAATGGCTAACAGAAAAAGTATTTACACGTATATACAACACATTGAGGGTGGTTACATGTGGCCGTGAAGCGTTGTCAGTGGGGGGGTTGTTTTACCATCTTCCAGGTAGCACTTGAGGAAGAGGTAGTGTTTCAGTGCTTTCCTGAATTTGGTTAGGTACGGGATTGCTCGTATATGTGGTGGGAGAACATTCCAGCATCTGGGTGCGCAGAGACTGAAGGCCCTGTTTATAGTTGCTTGTGTACAATGGGTCATTGCTTTGGGGACTAGCGGGGTGTTTATTGCAGTGGATCGTCTGATTCTATTTGGGGGGGTGACGTGCGTGAGAGCAGCAAGTGATGAGGGGGCAAGTCCGTTAATGGATTTGAATGTTAGCAGTAGAATCTTGAATGTGATCCTGTAATGAATTGGGAGCCAGTGAAGACTTTTGAGGATGGGTGTTATGTGGTCACGTCTTGAGGTCCCATTTAGAACTCTCGCTGCAGCGTTCATGGCAAGTTGGAGTGGACTCAGGGTGGATTGGGGGAGTCCTTGGAGGATTGCATTTGCGTAGTCAAGATGAGGGATGGTTAGTGCGTGAAAAATTGTTCTAAAGTCGTCTGGTTGAAGGAGGGGACGTAGATGTCTGAGGGACTTGATTTTATGGTATGTTGATTTTACCATGTTGCTAATGTGTGTCTTCATATCAAGCCTCTGGTCCATTGTAATACCTAGGTATCGAATTGAGGGTTTGGATTGCAGTTCTATCTCTCTAATTTTTAGGCAGGCTGGAGGGGAAAAGTTGGGGTTTCTGGAGATGAACAGCACTTCGGTCTTTTTGTGTTGTATTCTGAGGTTCTGGTTTTAGAGCCATTTTTCCACTGTGCTAAAACAGTTGGTTAGTGATGAGAGGTCAATCTTGTCAATCTGAAATGGTTTGTAAAGTAGGACGTCATCGGCATAGATCATGCATTCGATGTTGAATGATCGTATGAGGTCACAGATAGGCTGCATATAAATGAACAGTAAGGCTGATAGGGAGGAACCTTGCGGGACGCCTTGTTTCTGGTGGAACGGTTTAGAGGTGGAGGTCTCTGTTTGTACATGTCGCCATCTATCAGAAAGGTATGATTTACACCAGGATAGTGCTAGGTCGCAGATACCCTTTTCTTTGAGTCGCTTCAGAAGGGTTTCGTGACACACAGAGGAGTCAAACGCTGCCGCTATGTCCAGGAATATAAGGGCAACTCCATGATGTATGTTATCTACTGCGCTGAGAATATTGTTGAAGAGGGTGGTAAGTAATATTGTTGAAGAGGGTGGTAATCTTTGGAAGTCCCGAGGCTGTCCATGTACTGGCCCCAAGTTGCAGGCCTGCTTCTGTTTGTCTTTTGGTAAGCGTCCCCCTTTGGACTCACCCAAGTCTTTCACCAAGTTTTCCAACTCCTCTCTGAACAGAAGCGTTCCCTTAAACGGGAGCTTGCTTACCCGGGCCTTGGAGGAGCCATCTGCTGCCCAATTCCGCAGCCAGAAATAGCGATGAGCTGCAACCACTGAGGCCATACTCTTTGAAAGACCTCTAATTAGATCGTAGAAGGCGTCTGCCAGGTATTCAGCCCCTGACTCCAGTTTGGCCACCGCTGCCACATCTTGAGTCACCTCTTCTGGCTCCAGAGCCCCCTGCAACCACCTCAGGCAAGCCCTGGCCACCCAGGCCCCACACACTGAAGCCTGTAGTAAAGGGGCATTGCTATCAAATGCTTGCTTCAACAATGTGTCCAACTGGGGACAAGGGAGCTGGTACACCAAATGGCGGTAAACAGGTTTTTATTGAGCCCCAATGTGTTTTGGCCACTAAGGCCTTCCTCGGGGCAGACAAACCTCGAAAGAATACATTAAAACATAAATAATTAATAAACATTAAAAACAATTATATTCATGCAAATCAAACTCATGTAAGGTGGAGCTAACTGCCTTAGTACACTGATGTCATCAAGAGATGACATGCTCAGTCTCCACCATGCTGGACAAGGTTGACTACCCAGATGTGTGGACCTGGAATGGAAGAACGATAAGGAACAAGTCATTGAAGACTTTGGCAAGAACCATCTCAGTAGAATGTAGAGGGCGAAAGCCAGATTGCAGTGTGTTCAGAAGGGACCGAGAGGACAGAATGTCAAGACAGCAGCGACGAATCGCACATTCAAGTAGTTTAAAGGGGGGGGGGGAGAGATGGGTCGATAATTAGGATAGGTAAGATCATGGGATGGCTTCTTGAGGAGAGGTGTTACCACAGCATGCTTGAAGGCTGCAGGAACAATTGCAGTAGAAGGCAATAGGTTGAGGATATGACAGATGGAAGGGACAACAGTGGAGGAGATGGTGTTTAGTAGATGGATGGGAAGAGCAGGTAGCAAAAATGTTCAGTAGTAGTAGTAGTAAGTTTAGAGGAGGAGGCACCTATTGGATCTTGCCTGAGCACTGTAGGACATCGGAGTAGGGTCTGAATTCCACTTGTTCACGTCAGAGATGTCATAGCTCCTCCTTCCCAGCATCAGAGATAAAGCCGGTCAGTGCCGCAGGACCCTTAGAGGCACCTGTTGGATCTTGCCTGAGCATTGTAGGACATCAGAGCAGGGTCTGGATTCCACCTGTGCACGTCGGAGTTATCACAGTTCCTCTTTCCCAATGAGAGAGAGAAAGCTGTTATGGGGAAGTGCAAAGCCAAAAATAAAATGCCGTATGGCATAGCCAGTACAGGGACTGATGAACCAACATGTGGCGAGTGCTGCTTCTGTTATTAAATCTGCTTTATAAACTGTTGGGTTGTCTTCCTCCTTGGAGGCCTCTGAGTCTGGATTTGCATACCCCCGCCCCCCCCCCTCAACCTGCTGTTGTGGATGCCACAAGCAGATCTGGCCCTTCTTTTGTCAGTGTGTCGCCACCATCCACCACTACATAAGAACATAAGATATGCCATACTGGGTCAGACCAAGGTCCATCAAGCCCAGTATTCTGTTTCAAACAGTGGCCAATCTAGGTCATATGTACCTAGCAGTTTCCCCAAGAGACACAAGTTCCACAATGCTTGTACTGGGTCAAGCATTGATATCTTCGGTCACTTCTTAATAATGGTTTATGGACCTTTCCTCCAGGAACTTGTCCAAACCTTTTTTAAACCCAGCTACACTAACAGCCTTTACTACATCCTCCGGTAACAAATTCCAGAGTTTGATTACACGTTGAGTGAAAAAATATTTTCTTTTATTAGTCTTAAATAGTTTACCCTGTAGCTTCATTGCATGTCCCCTAGTCTTTCTATATTCTGATAAGGTAAACAATCGATCTACGTTTACCCGTTCCACTCCGTTCATTAATTTATAGACTTCTATCATATCTCCCCTCAGCCGTCTCTTTTCCAGGTTAAAGAGCCCTAACCTTTTTAGCCTTTCTTCATAGGAGTATCCTTCCATCCCCTTTACCATTTTGGTGGCTCTTCTCTGTACCTTTTCTAAAATCGCTATATCCTTTTTAAGATACGGCGACCAGAATTGCACACAATATTCAAGGTGCGGTCTCTCCATGGAACGATATAGAGGCATTATAATATCTTTTGTTTTATTTTCCATTCCTTTCCTTATCATACCTAGCATTCTATTTGCTCTCTTGGCCGCCGCTGCACACTGGGCCGAGGGTTTTAACATGGTATCCACAATGACGCCTAAATCTTTTTCCTGGGTGGTGGTTCCTAATGTGGAACCTTGCATCGTGTAACCATAGTTTGGGTTGTTCTTCCCTAGGTGCATAACCTTGCACTTCTCCACATTAAATTTCATCTGCCATTTTGATGCCCAGTCTTCCAATTTATCAAGATCCTCTTGCAATTTTTCACAATCCTCTTGGGTTTTAACAACTTTAAATAGTTTTGTGTCATCTGCAAATTTGATAACCTCACTCGTTATTCCACTTTCCAGGTCATTTATGAATATGTCAAAAAGCAGCGGACCCAGCACAGATCCCTGGGGTACACCACTATTCACCTTTCTCCATTGGGAAAATTGGCCATTTAGCCCTACCCTCTGCTTTCTATCTTTTAACCAGTTCCTGATCCACAATAGTACATTGCCTCCTATCCCATGACTCTTTAGTTTTGCCAAAAGTCTCTGATGAGGGACCTTGTCAAAGGCTTTCTGAAAGTCCAGATACACAATATCAACCGACTCACCTTTGTCCACCTGTTTATTCACTCCTTCAAAAAAACATAACAGATTAGTAAGACAAGATCTTCCTTGTCTAAAGCCATGTTGGCTGTCTCCCATTAGGTTGTGAGTCACTGCAATCTCATATTTCAGTTCTTTCAACACCCTTGGATATATACCATCCGGCCCAGGTGATTTGCTACTCTTCAGTTTATCTAATAGTTGTAAGACATCTTCCCGATGTATCGATATTTCCTCCAATTCTTCCGCACCTTTAAATACCAATTTTCTTCAGACTTAAAATCCTATCCGGCTCCGTTGTCCTTACTTGTGGTTGCCATGGACTTGGTTTCATCAGGAACCAGTTCTGGAGATGTTTCTTTAAAGGATGTCTGGTTTGTTAGATGAAAGGGGTGCTGAACGGTACCTTGGCCCAACTATGTGCATTTTCCCAGGACACTACCAAGACTTTGCAACAACATGGAGCACTGTTCAGAGACTTGGATGGTATTTAGGCTTGAGGGTAGTGTGGGGGCTGTCCAAGCCTTGGGTAACTCTTTTGTAAAGGATAGTCTGGTTTTGCACAATAAATCAGAATTGCTAGAAAATTCAGCCCGGGCTAGGAACCTCAGATTTTTTAATTTTCCTGTGGCTTGTCTCCTTTCTCCCTTGGAGCTTTTGGGAAAATCCTTGCGGGAGGTTTTTTTGATGTCACAGTTTGAACAGTCTTCAGTTTCCTCTATATATTATCTCCATCACAGCGTTGTTCTCAAGTCTCCTGGTGAGGAAGTTGATGAGCTGGTGGATGTAGCTAATCTGGAGTTAACTCAATTTTTGGAGTAGTCACTGGATAATGTTCTTAAGAGGGTGACCCTAGTGGTCACCTTTCAATCAGAATTGGAAAAAAGTTCTATTATGAAATGTATTTTTCTAAAATGGCTGCCCCCTTTTGTGGACAGCCTATTTTTCCTGATGTAGCAAAGGCTACTCAGCTTCATAGGAAATCTTTTTTTGCAATTAAAATCTAAGATCTTAGCCACTGGGGGAACATTTTATTTAAAGTTTACTTGCAAATGTATTGTGATGCATTCTGGCTCTAGATATATTTTTACAGATGTTTCCCACCTGGAGAAATTCCTTCTGGATAAGTAATATTTCTTATATATTGTTTCTGTCACAGTTTGAGAATGTAAAAGGGGTTTGATTTGTAGATTTGGGGTTGCCTTGATCCAATTTTGGTGTTCGTCCTTGCTGTGGACTTTAGCTTTTCTTCTGTATAGTTTCTTAATTTTGTTTTTTTTCTTCAGATGATTATGTCATGAAAATGGCTTTAATTTTTATTGCTTTTTGTAACATTTTGAAAATCCTAAATAAAAAAAAGTTTAGAGGAGAGAAGATGTGTGGTTTCGTCCTCAGTGAACTTAAAAAAAGGGAGAAGAGGACGACAGAATTTGAGGGAAGGATTTGGGAGTGAAGAGGGGGATGGAGATGATCCCAGGGGAACTCGAGTAATCTTGTGAGCTTTATCATGGAAGTAGTCAGCTAAGCTTTGAACAGAAAGGGAAGGAGGGGTCAGAGGCAGAGGCACTTTGAGGAGAGAGTTGAGAGTTATAAAGAGATAGCAAGGGTCAGAGGCAAGAGAGTTAGTCAAATGGACATAGTATTCTTGCTTGGCAAGTGCTATGGCAGACTGGAAATAGGCAAGCATGAATTTGAAATGTAGGAAGTCCAAAAGGGTATGGGATTTGA
This sequence comes from Ichthyophis bannanicus, assembly GCA_033557465.1. Classification (NCBI taxonomy): domain Eukaryota; kingdom Metazoa; phylum Chordata; class Amphibia; order Gymnophiona; family Ichthyophiidae; genus Ichthyophis; species Ichthyophis bannanicus. The sequence goes on along the minus strand of CM066032.1, from coordinate 1,252,840,495 downwards.
GTCAAAGGCACAAAGAAATGTAGGTAGCAGGTTTTAGAGGACAGCCAGGGCTGAAATACAGTACACCTCACAGGACCTGAAGTGGGAGAGGCAAGAGCATCCAAAGCAAAGTACAGTGCTATAGGAAGATACGGCCTTAGATGACATAGCAAGGAAAGAGATGGTGAGATAGCTGATGGGTTGATAGCATGAAGATTCCTAAAGATGTTGGAAGAGACTGGTGAGAGATTGGGGAAGCTGTAAAACATGAAGCTGGAAGGGGGTAAATTGAAAGGCAATGTCAGGAAATACTTTTTCACTGAAGGGGTGATGGATGCTTGGAATGCCCTCCCGATGGAAGTGGTGGGGCAAATACAGTGACAGAATTCAAAATGGCATGGGACAGAAACAGTGGATCCCTTTACAGCAACAGGATAAAATCAAAATAAACTGAACTATCTAATTTCTTAACATACAGGGGTGTCCTACATGGAGCGATGGGTTTATCCCTAAAACAAAGACATGGGGAGGGGTGGCCTGCATGGAGCAGCAGGTGCACCTACTCTTGCCATTTTACTGGGCAGACTAGATGGACCATACTGGTCTTTATCTGCCGTCATTTACTATGCTACTATGAGAATGAGGTGGGGAGAGGGGGTGATGAAGAGTGAAATTTAGCTGGTGATGGCCAGATAAGGGAAGAAGTGAGCAGCAGAAATTTGAGAGCAAGCAGCTAGAGAAGATGAATAGCTGGTGAAAAGGGGCAGTAGAGCATAGCTGGAGATTGAATGAGGTAAGGGAAATGAGCTTTAAGGCATGAGGGTCAGAGGAATTATCAATATTAAAATCCAGAAGAGTAAATGAGAGGGAAGATGCATCCATAAAGAGGGAGAGCCACAAGTAAAAGTCAGTGAGAAAAGTAGAGGTGGACTAATCAGGGGATCAATAAATGGCAGCAATCCAGAGAGATAGTGGAATAAAGAGGCAAATGGAGTGGACTTCAAGGGAAGGAAAGAAGTGAGAGTGAGTCAGAAGCAGGGGTTGAAATTGGTAGTGGAGTTAACAGAGTACTAAACGGCCTATAACCCCTAAACAAGGCTCCCAACCGGCAACGTCCTCATACCAGCCTTTCCCTTATTAAGCGCAACAAATTCTCGCAGCCTGCAGTTCACACCCCAACCTGTGAATGACAGAAAACGCCTTTCGACGGACGCTGGGAAGCCTCCTTCTCAAGCGACAATTTACTCCACTGCGCCTGCGCATAAACCAGCGCCGGGCCACTGCGATAGAAAAAGGGGAACGAGGCGCTCCTTGTACTCTCGCGGTGCTTCCTGCCGCCAGATTCCGGAAGCGGAGCTGGCCAATGGAACTTGAGAAGAAAAAAAGGCAATAAAGAAGGAGCGCTCGCGCCGCTGCCTTGACCTCTGCGTGCGTGTCGTGATTTCCTTCCCTCGGCCTGAGGTGGTGAGTGACTGATTGTTATGGGGGGGCCACTACTCACTCAGTCTCGATAGCTGTCCTTTTTGTTATAAATCACGCACCGTATTTTGATGAAACAAAATATTACTTGGCCACTTCATTCAGTATGGACACTTTCTTATTTTTCGGTGCTGATGTTGGCAGTCCTTAACGGTGTCTTCCGCTTTTCTTCCTCCCATTCGCAAAAAGTTTTTGGGAAGTGGCCTCGAACTAGGGCGAAGCGGTAGGGCTCCGTGACATGGCTCTCTGTGTGTACTGTGCAAGATTTCAATAGTATCAATTGGGTTAGTTTGTTTAATTCTTTAAATTGCTCTTCAGCTATTCCTCCTGACTTCTTTTTGGAAGGGGTATGGACTAGGGAGTGGGACAGCCACATTTTGGGTTCGCGTTGCAGCCCATTACATGTTGGATCGGATCTGATTGGTTCATTTGTTGTGACGTTCAAGTCAGCTGGATCCAGTGAGTGCAAATGCTAACACGAATGCTTGCATAGGAGCTGTTTAGAAACATCTACAAAATAGCAATGCTACTCGTTGTCCCGTTCAATATTTCAAAATTACACACATGAAACAGTAGCAAGGACTATAAACAAATGTTTTCGATTTTTAGATAAAGATAGTTTTGCATGTTTTCAGATACCTACATATTAAATCCACAGGTTTTGGAAATCTGTTTCTCTTATTTTATGTTTCCAGGAGTTTGTATGTGGAGGCCAAGGTTGATTAGATTGTAAGACACTGTCCCTGCTCATTAGAGTTTACATCTATATGTACAGCACTGAATGCCTTGTAGCGCTATACAGATGATTAGTAGTAGTAATACTCAGACTGATTTGTTAGAGTGGTGGTCTTTGCAGATGCTGAGTGGAGGAGTAGCCTAATGGTTAGAGCACTGGCTTGGAAACTGAGACCAGGGTTCAGTTTCCACCAGCACTCCTTATGGCCTTCAGCAAGTCACTTAACCCTCCATGCCTCAGAAAAAATCCAAGTTATCAATGTCCTTGTTTAATGCACATTGTCAAGTTTAAGTTGTAATGTAAACTGCTTTGACTGAAATGATAAAGCGATGTAGATTTTATTTTTAAAACAGGTTTTCTATAAGATGCTGGGGTTACTACTAGAAGCATAGAAACATGACCGTAGATAGTCCATACGGCTATCCGGTCTTCTCTTCCACACCAACCACTAAGCTCTACAGTCCCTTTTTTCCTTTAGAGATCTTCTGTGTTTATCCCATGCATTCTTGACTTTAGATACACTCTGTCTCAGCTATCTCCACAGGGAGACGACTATTCCTTGCATCTACCACTCTCTGTAAAGAAATTATTTTGCAAATTACTTCTATCTCCTTTCATCTTCATCCTATGCCCCCTCATTACAGAGCTCTCTTTCAATTGAGTGGCTCTTCTCCTGTGCATTTATGCCACGGAGATATTTAAGCATCTCTAATATATATCTACTGTCTTTTTCCCAAAGTACACGTATTGAGATCTTTACGTCTGTCCTCATATGCCTTATGATGAAGCCCACTGACCATTTTGGTAGGCACCCTTTGCACTGACTCCATCCTGTTTATGTCCTTTTCAAAGGTGTGTTCTCCAGAATTGCACACTATAAATTAGGTCTCACTAAAGACTTTTTTATAAAGAGGCACTATCACCTCCTCCTTGCTGGCCATTCCTCTTACACACCAAAGCATTCTTCTGGCTTTTGCCATTGCCTTATCTAACTGTTTAGCCATGTTAAGATCATCAAAAACCACCACCCCTGGGTCACTCTCTTCTTGCATGGCCAGAAGTACAGGTACTTCACCCTCTCTACTGCTCCCTTGGATTGTTATTGCATGACCCTGCAATTTTTAACATTAAATGTCAGCTGTCAAATTCTTGACTATTCTTCAACTTTGCTAGATCCCTCCTCATGTTAGCTATGCCTTCCTAGGTGTCTTCTGTATTTCAGATTTTGGTATCATCTGCAGAGGCAAACTTTAACCAATAGCTCTTCCACAATAGCTCTACAAGGCATAGGCAATACTGTACATGTACATATATGACCGTCTCTGCTGAATAGAGCTAACAATCTATGCAAGACAGACAATACCCAAAACTGCATTAGGGTAGAAACTAGAGGAAAGGATTATAACACAAGTTCCTGTGCGGATATCCAGTTTAGTCCTCCACAATCGGGTACTGCCCCTCTCACTGCAGCCTGTAGACTGGACCAATCAAATCTTCTGTAGTACATATCCAGCAGGAGCTCCCAGAAGCCCCCCAGTGTGTCCAGTCTCGTTGCAGTGTGTAGACGTAAAAGTGTGTCCTCTGGGCACACTTAGTGACCTTTGCAGGAGCAACACTAGTTAGTTGTTTTTAGGGTTTGTTTTGGGGCATTTCTCTACTATTTTTGTTTTTGGTAGCTAGCTGTGCCTTTAAAAATAAGAAAGACAAAAGAAGCCTGTCTCCCTGGAGCTGTGCCACAGGAGACTAGGAGAAAGTCAGACCTGCTGGCTGCTGTTGCCTGCCTAGCACATTTTATCAGCCCTGGGTGAGCTTCCCCTAGACAGGACGGGGAATTGCCATACCTATAAGGCAGTGCCTGGTACTGGGAGATTGTGGCTGAATCTTCTGTTCCTGAGCTGGTAGGAGTTTGCATTTCATTTTTTCTTTCTTGTGTGCAATGCTCTGTCTGGGATGCCAGCGTTTCTGTAGGCTCTCCTGAGCCCATTTGGCAGTTTTTATTCAATCTGCTCGTGTGCCCTGTATTAGAGGGTCGTTTTATTTGTTTTCCATATTATTTGGTGGTTTTTATATTTTCGCGCCGTTTTTTACCGCGGGTGAAAAAGTGCGGCGGCCATTTTGGATTTTAAAAGTGCTTTTCCAGGCATTTTTGATCGCTGTGCACAGGTTCCCCTAGCGTTTTTGGGGTTCCTCTTTCTGGCGATTTTGCTCAGGGCCCCCCAGGGATCCTGGGATATATTTTGTTTCTTGTAAAAACTTTTTTTTTTTTTTTTTTAAGTTACTTTTAAATCGGGGCTGATTTGCATAGGATTGCCCAGGTGGTGTGGGCTTTCCTGTGGCTGTCTTATTCTATTCCCCTGGGCAGAGGTGGCCTTGGGATGGCTTCCAAGCCCCAGTGTGTGATTTGTGGGTCCCGCAGGACGGCAGGGACTGACTCTGGCATCTGCAGGGGCTGTGCTGCAGTGCCCTCTGAGTTAGAGCAATCTGTGAATGTTCAGGAACAGGCTACCCCTGGGGATGCTTCTACTTCCGGGGACAGCGTTCTTTCTCCAAGCATCCCTCAGTCTGGCTCGGTTCCTCCGGCCAGCGGTTCAGTGGCTGCGCTCCAGCAGGCGGCTGTTGCTGCCTCAACTGTGGACTTCTCCCCTGATTTTGTACTCCTCATGCATCAGGCATTTCGCCTGAGCAGGTCCGGACAGTTGCCGGCTGTCTGGCCCCCCTCCCTCCCCTCGGGGTCCTTGGGGGCGGCTCAGTGTCCCTCACCGCCCGGGGGCAAGCGGCTTCGGTTGGGGGGACAAGAGCAGGACGCCCTGGGTCTCCTGGATTCCGAGGCAGAGGGCGATCCTGAGACTGAAGCGGAGGATTTGGAGGATGGGGAGATCCCTGGGCCGGAAGATCAGGCTCGGGTCATTCGAGTGTTCCGTAGGGACGAGCTGGTTCCTTTGGTCACGGAGTCCCTTCAGGCGCTAAACCTTTCGGCGGTGCGGTCCCTGGAGGAGGAGGGTCTTGAGGATCCTCTGATTCAAGCAGTCAGGGATGCCCAGGTGGTTTTTCCCGTCCACCGCGTGGTGGATCAGATGATCCAGGCGGAGTGGGAGCACCCGGAATCCGGTTTGAAGGGGATTCGGACCATGAATCGGCTTTATCCTCTTGCTGACAAGGACAGGGACTTGTTCAGGTCCCCCCGGGTGGATGCTGCGGTCTCCGCAGTGACCAAGAAAACCACCATCCCGGTTGAGGGGGCGGCGGCCCTCAAGGACGGGCAGGATAAGAAGGTTGATAACTTGCTCAAGCAAACCTTCGATACGGATGCCGTGTCATTGCAGGCCTCTATCTGTGGGGCTTGGGTGGCTCGGTCGTGTCTGCGGTGGTCACAGCAACTGCGCTCGAGCCCCGGACTAGACCAGCAGGGTCTGGTGGAGGTGACCCGGCTGGAGTCCGGCTCGGCTTACCTGGCGGATCTGTTTTATGATTTGATCCGCGCGTTGGCTAACAGTATGGCATCCGCGGTAGCAGCGCGCCGGTCCCTCTGGTTGCGCAGCTGGGCGGCGGACAGTTCTTCTAAGGCCCGCCTCAGTAAGCTGCCGTTTAAGGGCAGATTATTATTTGGGGAGGCTCTCGAGAAATTGGTAAAGGATCTCGGTGAGTCCAAAGGGGGCCGGCTTCCGGAGGATAAACCAAGGTCCAACCGGTCCACCTCGTCGGCGCGGGGATCCTTTCGGGATCAGCGCAGGTTTCGGCCCTCCCGCCAGTGGTCCTCGCAGCGGGGCCGGTTTGGAGCCCGTAGCCAAGGATTTCGGGCTTTCAGGGGAGCCGGCAGAGGCTTCTCCGCAGCCGGCTCTTCATCGGGTTCTTCCTTTGGACGCAAGCCACAATGACGCCAGGCAGGCTCTGGAGGGAGGACCGCTTGTCGGCGGTCGCTTGCGCGACTTTCTTTCCTCTTGGGCCCAAATAACGTCGGATCGCTGGGTGCTACAAATTATAGAGGAGGGTTACGCTCTGGAATTTGCGTTCCCACTTCCAGATTCCTTTGTTCTGTCTCCCAGCAGGGGCGAGCAAAAGACGAGGGACATCCGCGTGACCCTGGCTCGATTGTTAGCGCTGGGAGCGGTGGTTCCAGTGCCTCCCTTGGAAAGAGGCGCTGGTCGCTACTCCATCTATTTTGTGGTACCCAAAAAGGGCGACTCTCTGCGTCCGATTTTGGATCTCAAAGGCGTGAATCGCGCGCTCAGAGTGCCGCATTTCCGCATGGAAACCCTGCGGTCAGTCCTTGTAGCGGTGCGAAAGGGGGAGTTTTTGACGTCCCTCGATCTTACCGAGGCCTATCTGCACATTCCGATACACCCAGCCCATCAGCGGTTTCTCCGCTTCGCGTTCCCGTGGGGCCACTTTCAGTTCCGGGCCATGCCGTTCGGCTTGGCTACGGCCCCGCGCACTTTCACAAAGGTGATGGTGGTGGTTGCGGCGGCCTTGCGCAAGGAGGGCATTTTGGTCCATCCTTACCTGGACGACTGGTTGATACGAGCAAAATCCGGTCGAGAGTGCCTGCGGGTCACGAGCAGGGTGGTAGCTCTGCTGCGATCCCTCGGCTGGGTGGTGAACGAAAGAAAGAGTTGTCTGCGGCCCTCGCAGGACCTGGAGTATCTGGGGGTGCGCTTCGACACTGCTCGGGGGCTGGTGTGCCTTCCCGAGCGCCGCGTCCTGACGTTGCGGGCTCTTGTCCGACTATTTCGGGGGATGCCCGCTCCGTCGGCGTGGTGGTACCTACGGCTTCTCGGAACGATGGCGGCGACCTTAGAGGTGGTTCCGTGGGCGCGGTTCCACATGCGCCCGCTACAGAGGGCGCTCCTTCGTCGCTGGTCCAACCAGTGCGATTCCTTGCACAAGAGACTGCCCTGCCCGAAGGCAGTGCGGCGGTCGCTTCGGTGGTGGCTCTCCTCCGAGAACCTGACGCGGGGAATTCCCTTGGAGCCTCCTCTGTGGGTCCCCCTCACTACGGATGCGAGCCTAGTCGGCTGGGGAGCACACTGCGAGACCCGCTTCACGCAGGGGGTGTGGTCCTCGCAGGAAGCGTCTTGGTCGATCAACCGCCTCGAGCTTCGGGCGGTCCGACTAGCCCTGATGGCCCTGGAACCTCTGCTCCTGGGCCGGGCGGTCCGAGTCTGGTCGGACAATGCGACCACGGTGGCGTACATCAATCGCCAAGGGGGCACAGGGAGTGTGGCCCTGGAAACCGAAGCGACGGCCTTGTTCAGCTGGGTGCAGACTCGGCTGCCGGCGATCTCGGCGGCGCACATTGCAGGCGCGGACAATGTCCAGGCCGACTTTCTCAGCAGAGTGCGGGTGGACCCCGGAGAGTGGGAGTTAAATCCTCAGGTGTATGCGCAGATAGTTCGGCGGTGGGGTCCGCCCATCATGGATCTCATGGCGACCTTCCAGTCGGCCAAGACAAGTCGCTTCTTCAGCAGACGGCGGGAGCGGATGTCCGAAGGACTCGACGCTCTCATTCAGCCGTGGCCGACGTCCGGGATGCTGTACGTTTTCCCCCCGTGGGCCCTGATCGGTCGGGTCGTCCAGCGCATCGAGGGCCATCAGGGCCGGGTGCTGCTGGTGGCTCCGGATTGGCCCCGGAGGCCCTGGTATGCCGACCTCGTTCGGCTTCGAGACGGCGTGCCGTGGCGCCTTCCGGCGCTACCGGATCTTCTTCTTCAGGGCCCCTTGCGGATGCCCCAGGTGGCTCGGTTTTCGCTTACGGTTTGGCCATTGAGAGGGCTCGGCTGAAAAAGAAGGGTTATTCGCCCGCGGTGATTTCCACCTTACTGCGGGCAAGAAAGTCGTCCACTTCTCTTACTTATGTTCGAATTTGGAGAAGTTTTGAGGACTGGTGCTCCCGGCGTGGAGTTCGGGCGGCGACGGTCTCGGTGCCCGTCGTGCTCAGCTTTCTGCAGGATGGCTTCGAGAAGGGTCTCGCGGCCAGTTCCCTGAAGGTCCAGTTGGCCGCGCTCTCTTGCTATAGAGGCAAGGTTTTGGGCCGCCTTCTTGGCGCTCGTGCGGATGTGCGGCGTTTCTTGACCGCCGTGTTTCATTTGCGGCCTTCCCGCAGAGCGGTGATTCCTCCGTGGGATTTGAATTTAGTTCTGCGGGCCCTGGCTCGGGAACCCTTTGAGCCCTTGCGGAGGGCATCCTTGAAGGATCTCACGTTGAAGACGGTTTTTCTGGTAGCCATTTGCTCGGCACGGCGCATCTCGGATCTACAGGCCTTGTCATGCCGAGAACCTTTCTTGTCTTTTTCTGCGGAGCGGGTTGTGCTCCGTCCGGTTCCCTCCTTCCTGCCAAAGGTGGTGTCTCCTTTTCACCTGAATCAGGCAGTATTTCTACCAGTGATTTCGGCGGACTCGGTCGAGTCGGTGGACAAGGGGCTTCACCGGCTTGATGTGGGCCGCACGCTGCGTCGGTATTTACAGTCTACCGAGTCATTTCGGAAGACTGATCGGCTTTTTGTGCTCTTTGGGGGTGCACGGAAAGGGGAGGCGGCGGCTAAGGCCTCCATTGCTCGATGGCTTAAAGAAGCGATCGCCTCCGCGTATCTGTTGCAGCGGCGGCCGGTTCCGGAGGGGCTCCGGGCTCATTCTACTAGGGCTCAGGCGGCCTCTTGGGCGGAGCATGGTCTGGTTCCACCAGCGGAGATCTGTAGAGCGGCCACTTGGTCGTCTCTGCATGCTTTCAGCAGGCACTATCGCTTGGATGTGTCAGCGGCTCGGGATTCCTGTTTTGGTTCGGCGGTTTTGCGCGCCGGCCTACAAGGTCCCGCCCGGTCTTAACTGCTCTGTTACATCCCGATTGTGGAGGACTAAACTGGATATCCGCACAGGAAATGGAAATTACACTAACCTGGTAATTGTAGTTCCTGTAGGATCCAGTTTAGTCCTCCTTCCCTCCCGAATATCTGCATGATCTTGCGGCGCGCTATCCCGAGCGGGAGATTCTAAGATAGTTTTGCGTCCCGTTCGGACCTTAGCGGCAGTCGTGCTTATAGCTATGGCTCTTCCCTTTCTTTTGGGGTTCCGTAAGCTCCTTATTACCTGGGGGGAGCTCTGTGTCAATTTAGGGGCGTCGATTCCGGCGCCGTGCAGTGTTCTGACTTCCTCGTTTGGGGAGGGAGTTGGTTATTCCAGGGGGGGAAGTACAAGGTTTAATGTTAATCTGATAATAATCTGCTGTGTTGCTTCGTTCAGTATGCTTTGTTACTAGTACACTGGGGGGCTTCTGGGAGCTCCTGCTGGATATGTACTACAGAAGATTTGATTGGTCCAGTCTACAGGCTGCAGTGAGAGGGGCAGTACCCGATTGTGGAGGACTAAACTGGATCCTACAGGAACTACAATTACCAGGTTAGTGTAATTTCCATTTGGTGGTAAACAGGAAAATGAGGGTGGTCAGGATCCAAAAGCAGCCTCAGATGTGAGTTTTTAGCAGGACCAGCCCTAGAGTTGGTTGAAGTTGTTGGTACCCTAGAGAAACCTTCAGCTTTAACCCCTCTCCCCCGGCTGTGAACATTAGAAATGCCATACTGGGTCAGACCAAGGTCCATCAAGCCCAGTATCCTGTTTCCAATAGTGGTCAATCCAGGTCACAAGTACCTAGCAGTTTCACAAAAAGACACACAGGTTCCATAATGCTTGTAGTGGGGCAAGCGGTGGATTTCCCAGGTCCTCTTTTTAATAATGGTTTATGGACCTTTCCACCAGGAACTTGTCCAAACCTTCTTTTTTTTTTTTTTTAAACCCAGCTACACTAACAGCTTTTACTACACCCTCCAGTAACAGATTCCAGAGTTTGGTTACGTGTTGAGTGAAAAAATATTTTCTCTTATTAGTCTTAAACGGGTTACACTGTAGCTTCATTTCATGTCCCCTAGTCTTTCTACTTTTTGATGCTGTAAAGGATTAATCTATGTTTACCCATTCCATTCATTAATTTATAGACCTCTATCATATTTTCCCTCGGTTGTCTCTTTTCCAGGTTGAAAAGCCCTAACCTTTTTAAGCCTGTCCTCCTAGGGGTATCCTTCCATCCCCTTTACCATTTTGGTTGCCTGTACCTTTTCTAACTTTGCTATATACCTTTTAAGATACGGCGACCAGAATTGAACACAATATTCAAGATGTGGTCGCACCACAGAAGAATACAGAGGCATTATAATATCCTTTGTTTTATTCTCCATTCCTTTCCTTGTGATTCCTAGCATTCTATTTGCTCTCTTAGCCGCCGCTGCACACTGGCAGGAGGGTTTTAACTTGTTTTTCACGATGGTGCCTAAATCTTTTTCCTGGGTGGTGGTTCCTAATGTGGAACTCTGCATTGTGTAGCCATAATTTGGGTTGTTCTTTCCTAGGTATGTAACTTTGCAATTCTCCACATTAAATTTCAACATCCAGTTTTCCAATTTATCAAGGTCCTCTTGCAATTTTTCACAGTCCTCGTGGGTTTTAACAAGTCTGAATGATTTTGTGTCATCTGCAAATTTGACTACCTCACTCGTTGTTCCCGTTTCCAAGTCATTTAAGAATGTTAACAAGCAGTGGACCCAGCACAGATCCCTGAGGTACTGCACTATTCACTTTTCTCCACTGGGAAAATTGGCCATTCAGACCTACCCTCTGCTTTCTATCTTTTAACCAGTTCCTGATCCACAATAGTATAGTGCCTCCTATCCCATGACTTTTTACCTTCGCCATGAGGGACCATGTCAAAGGCTTTCTGAAAATCCAGATACACTATATCGACCGGCTCACCTTTGTCTACCTGTTTGTTCACAGCTTCAAAAAAATAACAGATTAGTAAGACAAGACCTTACTTGTCTAAAGCCATGTTGGCTTTCACCCATTAAACCATAACTATCTACATGTTCAGTAATTTTGTTCTTTATATTGGTTTCTACCATTTTGCCCGGTACTGATGTCAGGCTCACCGGCCTGTAGTTTCCCGGATCACCTCTGGAACCCTTTTTAAAAATTGTTTCATTGGCCATTCGCCAATCTTCAGGTACTACAGATGATTTTGATGATAGTTCACAGATTAATAATAGTAGGTCAGTAATCTATTGTTTAGCTTTGAATGCCCTGCTTTTTGCTGCACCCCCCCCCCCCAAAAAAAAAAATTGTTACTCTTGGTGGTAGTCTAGTTTGACTAATGGCTGGGACAGCCCTGGTTTTTAACCTGGATTTGAATAGGACCAGAGATTGGAGCATGATGTACTGGCTCAGGTAGTCTGTTCCATCTTACTACAGTGTATGTTTGATAAAGTCTGGAGTTTGCAGTGGAAGAATAGGGTGCAGATAAAGGGGATTTGCCTGAGCGGCATCTCTGAGACGTGTAGGGAGCGGATAGTCATGCGGAGCTGCAGAAAGAATGAATTCAGTTGTTGGTCTGTAGAAGTTTTGAACTGGATGCAGAAACGGATAGGGAGCCAGTGAAGTGATTTGAGAAGATGGGTTATTTGAGCATAGCAACATTGGTGGAAGATTATTTGTTTATTTCACTTGATATGCTGCCTTCAAAACAACAAAGTGGTTCAGAAATGTGAATAGAAAGTCCATAATAAAAGACGAGGAAAAGGAACTACAACCAAAATATGGGACAGTCTGGTGTAGTGCTAAAGGAAGGGCAAAGTAAACAAAGGAATCAGAAGTGAACGCTACAAATCAACCAGGGCAATTGGTGTCACTGAAAGCAAGTGAAAAAATTTGTGTTTTTAATCCGGCATGGAATTTCTTGAAGCTTCTATTTGTAGTTCATGGGGCAGACTGATCCAAAGGGCAGGTGCCGTAAAGAACAAGGCAGAGTCCCTAGTGGACTCAAGTCTGGAGTAACAAACCGAGGGAGAGCCAAACAGCTCTTGAAAGTACTGCACATAGAATGTGGCTGAATTTTGAATGGATTTAAGGGGAGAAAATGATTCAGGAGGAGACCATCAAGGAGCAAGTTGCAATACTCTTAAGAGGAAGTGACTGGTTAAGGGTCTTGGTAGCAGGTTCAGAAAGGAAGGGTCAAATTTTGTTGATGTTGTAGAGAAATCCCAGCAGACAAGTTTAGCTGTTGTCTGTGCAGAGAACGAGAGAGGAGTCATGATGACTCCAAGGTTGTGAGATGAGGAAAGGATGATGGTGGTAGCCATAGAAAAAGAGAGAGGGGGAAGTTGGATTTAGACAGGGATAAGAAGTTCCATCTTGGCTATCGTCAATTGCAGATGGTGATGGGACATCCAGACAGCAATGTCAGACAAGCAGACTGAGATAAGGTCCTAGATGTCTGCAGAGATTTCAGGTGCAGAGAGAGAAATCTGAGTCGTCAGCATAAAGATGGTACTGAAATCCATGAGAGGAGATCAGGGCACAAAAGGAAAAGGGGTCCCAAGACAGAGCCCTGAAGGTACACCAACTGATAATGTGGTAGCAGTGGAGGAAGATCCCTTGGAACATATGCTAAAAGTGCAGTCGGAGAGATGAAGAAAACCAACACAAGATAGAGCCCCTAAATCCAAGCAAGAATAGGGTATCAAGGAGAAGGTGGTGATCAACAGTGTCAAAAGTAGCAGACTGATACATACTCTCTTGTAAGCTGTAATATTTAAAGGACATGGAGATATAGCCTATTTAGATCAGGGAGCTGAGAATCGGGGAAACCAGGGTTCAAATCCCACTTCCTCTCCTTGTGATCTTGGGCAAGCCATTTAACTGTTTGCCTCAGGAACAAGCTTAGAGTATAATTCCTCGGGGGGGGGGGGGAAGAAATTACCTACTTTACGTGAATGTAACTTACCTTTTGTAATAGTAGCTCAAGATATGAGCTAAATCCAGTGAGCAAATAACATGTATTTTTAAATGGAGATAAGCACGGTCTCCCAAAATCTTTAGAGTCTTCTCTTCCCTTGGTCAGTATGTAGTATGTAGTATCAGATTGTGCTGTGTTGAAACAGTCCCCATGCATGTTTCTAGACGGAGCTGCCAAACTTGTCTTTAAAAATACAGAGAGACTGCAACTGGCTGTGGACAGTGCCATAACTAATTATACCAGTACTGTGCTTATCTGGGCACTGTATGCACAGAACAAATAGGCGCTGACATTTAATAGCTACATTTATATTAGCAATTGTAAATATTTGTATTTCTTGTGTACTTAGGTAACCTACCCAAATTGTGTTAATATCTAAATAGATTTAAGAATGACATACTTTATAGTGTAGCTGTTAGTGCAGACAGGATGGGAGTCCGATTATAACTTGACTATCAACTTAATGCAGAACAATCCCTATGGTTATTTGTATTAAGGATAAACTTGAGAATGTAGTCACCCTTATGTTTTAGTCCTCTTGGATGACAAAGATCATATGTTTTGTTTTCTTGAATAGCACATTTTGTTGGAGGGTCTACTTAAAAGTTTTTGAAACTAAAGGCAAAACACCCAACAGGGCTTGGAAAAGGAGACATTGTTTTGCTTTTGGGGTGCCCTATCATAGTTGCTGAATTAACTCCCAACCCATGAACTGGTGCTCAAGATTTTACTCGTTCATGCACTTGCATGTCATTTGTATTTTTTCTTGAAGACCTGGGTCTTGAATATATTTTCTCCAGCTAGGACAGGTGTAAGTCTGATTGGTCTTCTCTTTGGGGGGTGGGGGGCAGAGCTCCTATGACTTCAATAGCAAAACATGTATTGAATGTATTTTCTTTTTCTCTGATAGAAGGTGGGAAGTGAATCTTGCTACCACTTGTAATGTAAACTGTCAGAAAACAAATCCCAATGAGTTCCATTTGGAAAGTTTTTGTGCAGTTCTTCTATGGCTGGTCTTGGCACTTATTTTTAAAAAAAACATTTACCAGGGCCTAATTCTTACTTATTATTATACATGGTCCTATCTTCCCATTGTCTGTCTGACGTCTGTCGGATATTAAGTGTTTTCTTCAAGAAGTGAAGCACCTTAGGCCCCCTAGGTGGCCGTGGTCCTGTCATGGGATCTTAATTTGGGTTTTGAGCCTTGGTGAAAGTGCCATTTGAGCCATTGTCACCTTGATGCTATTTTTGGTAGTGACTTGTTCAGAAGGATTTCAGAGCTCCAGGTATTGTCCTCTTGGGAGACTTTCCTAGTCAAAATGGTGGAGAAAGTGGTGCTTTGGCCTGTCCTCTCCTTGCCGAAGGTTCTATCCCTTTTTCATGTCTATCAGGGTGTTTTTCTTCCAGTATTCTAGGAGCCCGATGTTTGGCAAACATGAAACTCAGCTGCCAACTTCAAATAAATATGTAACAAGTCTGTGGGCCTTGCAAGGGATAGGCAGTTTCTAAAGTTGCTGTTGCCTGCTGCTTAAAGTAAGCTATTGTGGCGGCATACACTGGCTAAGGGCATGCAGTTCCAAAGGTACTAAAGGTCTATTTTACAAGGGCACAAACTCTGTATTGGGTGGAGTACAGTCTAGTAAGTTTCACCACAGGAGGTTTGCAGGGTGGCCACTTGGTCATCTCTGCATTCATTCGCTATTACTGATTGGACATGCAGACTAGTCCGAACGTGACTTTTGGGGTGAGAATATTGGAGGCAGGTTTGGTAAGGTCCTGCCCATATTAATACTGCTTAGCACTTCTCATCCGTCTGAACTGGTCTGGAAAAACTAAAAGTGTGGCATAATTAGACCTTGCCTGCTAATTTTCTTTCCTTGAGTCCATACAGATTAGTCCAGAACCCTCCTATGTCAGATGCATCATGCTGATTTTTGATCATTTAGTGAAACTGTTTAGGAGGTGGTAGTTGGTCTCAAAAGTCTCCCTTGAGGGCTCTAAATTTCAGTTGACTATAGGGACGATTGTTCCCTTTTTTTTTTTTCTTTTTTTTTTTAATTTCCTGGTTGTGGGCTCTTTGTTGATTGGGGAGCTAGTTATCTCTTTGTTATGGTAGTGCTGGCTGTGACATCAAACCAGTGATTTTCGGTGTTCATCTGCTGGTAGAGATGCATAACCCAGGTGTCTGGACTGGTTTGGAGGGACTTGAGGAAAGACATTTAGGAGGTAAGGCCTAATTTTTCTTACATATATTTTTGTAACAGAGTGGTTTCTGTAATGAAGATCTTAGTTGATCTACCTTACACTTGAAAAGTGAATGAAATACTCAATACAGTGGTTCCCGAAACTATCCTGGGGCATCCCCCAACTAGTCGGATTTCCATGAGAGGTAATTCAATATACTGCCTCCATTTTCATGCAGATCTGTCTCATTAATATTTATTGTGGATATTCTGAAATCCTGGCTGACTGGGGGTCCAGAATCATTGGCCTCTCATTTGACTTAGGTCTGTAAACAAATATTTGCATTATAGTAGCTCTAAGAATATGAGATGCCATATTAGATCAAAGAAGTCCATCAAGCCCAGCATCCTGTCTTCAGCAGTGGCCAATTTAGATCACAAATATATGGCAAAATATCAGAAGATCCACTTATTGCTCCAGAAATCTCACTCGAACCAATATAAGTTCCAATCACTGTGTTCAAGACTTATTCCTTATCGTCCCTCAAGTCCAGTCCCAAACCTCTAGGGTTGTGATCCTCCTCTAGCAGCTTGGAGACTGAGAAACATCATTTTTTTGTGATGTCACTGGTATCTAACCACCAGATCCGCCTCCTCATTCCAGTTATCTCAGTATCCAAGCAGCTGGAGGAGAGTGAGCCTGGAGGTTCGGGGCTCACATGAGGAACAATTAAGGAGAGCTAAGATAGAGAATTTGGGTTAGGTCCCTTTAAATTGAGGGGATATAGACAATTTCTTGTTTTATGGGTTTAGGTACTTCCTCTTTAAATTTTCGGCTGTAGTGCTCCTTCCTCCCCCCCCACCCCCCTCGGGGATGGCAGCGGTGAGGCCTCAGCAACAGACTCAGACCAATTGACTGAGCCAGTTCCCTGTACTGTTTGCAGTGGTGTGGTACCGGGCTCGACAGCTCTCCAACGCACGCAGAAGTGTTTGCCTGCTAGTGTGTGGAGGCCGGAGAAGGGGAGAGCAACGGAAGCACTGGCGGTTTTGGCCACAGGGTGTCTGGGCCGGCGCAGGAGCAGTCGTGAGGCAGATCAGAGGATCGGGTACCTACACTGGCTGAAGTGAGCGCACCAGGTAAGGGGGTACATGTGTAGATTGCGGCGCCGAGCTTCGATCAGCAAAACAGCAGAGAAGAGCTTGTCGGCGGCGGAGTAGGCTGCGCCGCATGGGAGGAGCGTGGGAAATTCAGGGCTGCTGAGGCGTCCTGCAGAGGCTCCGGTACGGGTCAGGAACCTTCGTTTTGGCTTCTGCCTGACAGGATAGGAGTGGGGCAGATTAGTTAAAGGTTTCCAGTTAAAAAAAAAAAAAAAAAGACGCTGAGGTAGAGCAGCTTCAAATCGGGACTGTTAGGTTTCATTGCTTTGGAGCTGCAGGACGGAGCCTGTTTCACTGTATAAAGCCTCTGTTTAGGCGGGATGCCTTCTAGACCGCACTGCTTTGGTTTGCGGGGCTAGGAGGAGTACAGTTTCTGAAGCAGGCGTGTGTAAGGGCTGCATTCTAGAGGCAGCTTCAATGGAGAAAGCCTTAGAGGGCGCTGGGGAGAGCAGCAGGAGTGTTGAGGTGATGCAGGAGCAGGTTTCTCCCGATAATGCCCCCTCAAGAGCCGGTAGCGGGGACTTCTTCCTCTCCGGATGGGCCAGTCTCGCAGCCAGCGTTGCCTGGGGGCCTGGTGGCAATTTTTTCTCTGGAGTTTGTGGCTCTTATACAGCAGGCGTTCGGTGGCCCCCAGGGAAGGGCGGCTGCTACTACCGCAGCAGTGGACCTGGGAGGCAAGAGGCCTGGTACGCCATTGGACACTGGGGCGTTAGGTATTTGGGCAAAGAAGCTGAGTTCATAAAGAGCAGTCGGAGCCTTCTGTAGTTTCTGGCGGGCTTCACTCCGAAGGCGGGGAGCCTGAGTTGGAGTTGGAGGATGAGTTGGAGGAAGGTGAAATAACAGGAGGAGCAGGTGAAAGTAGTGCACATTTTTCGCAGAGATGAGTTGCCAGTGCTCATCTCGGAGACCCTCAAGGCGCTGAATATGCCGGCAATGGAGCCGGCGGAGGATTCAACCCTGGAAGACCCCTTATTACAGGCCTTTAGAAAGACTAAAAGAGCCTTTCCAGTCCACAGGGTGGTACGAGAGATGATTCAGGAAGAATGGGACATGCCCGAAGCGGCCCTTAAAGGGTCCAGAGTTATGGCCCAGCTTTATCCGCTGGTAGAGCAAGATCAGGAGGAGTTTAAAGCTCTGCGAGTCGATGCGGTGGTCTTGGCGGTGACCTAGAAAACTACCATTCCTGTGGAGGGGGGTGCGGCCCTCAAGGATGCTCAGGACTGGAAGCTAGAGGTTTTATTGAAACAAGTGTGAGGTGAATGCGCTGTCCTTACAAGATTCTATTTGTGGAGCATGGGTGGCGAGAGCCTGTGCGGTGGTCGCAGAGGATTCAAGGGGAGCCTGTAGAAGAAGCGACTGCAGAAGCATCCAGGTTGGAGTCTGGGGCAGCTTATCTAGCCGATGTGCATTATGACCTGATACGGGGGTTAGCAAAGAGCATGGCCTCCGTGATTGCGGCTCGGTGTTATCTATGGCTGTGCAATTGGGCAGCGGATGGGTCCTTAAAGGCCAGGCTGAGTAAACTCCCCTTTAGGGGGAAACCTTTCTCTTTGGGGAGGATTTGGATAAACTGGTGAAATATTTGGGGGACTCGAAAGGAGGTAGGCTTCCGGAGGACAAGCAGAAGCAGGGACGGGCCACTCAGATGCCCAAAGGACAGCAGAGAGAGTTCTGTCGTTTTTCGTTCCCTGAGGTTTGGCCAAAACCAAAGAGGACATTTTCCCTATAGAACCCAAATGTTTCGGGGAGCAGGTAGAGGTTTTGCAGCTTCTTCCTCCTCGAATCTTAGAAAGTCGCAATGAAGTCAGGGGGACCCAGGGGGGGTTTGGTGGCCCGTAGGGGGTCGGCTACGGGATTTCTACCCGGCCTGGGTCCAGATTACGTTGGATCGGTGGGTGCTGGAGGTCATTCGAGAAGGGTATGCCTTGGAGTTTCACCGGCCGGTGACCGGTTCTTTTGTGCAGTTGCTGTGCAGAGCACGCCTCAAGTGGGTGGCAGTGTGACAGACGGTGCAAAGGCTTCTGGATCTCGAGGCCATAGTTCCAGTACCAGCAGACCAATGTGACTGCGGTCGGTACTCCATATACTTTGTTGTCACAAAGAAAGAGGGAACCTTTCGGCCAATTTCGGATCTCAAAAGAGTAAATCGTTGTCTTCGCATGTCTCACTTTCGGATGGAGACTCTCAGATCGGTCATAGTGGCAGTAAGAGGGGGCGAGTTTCTTACGTCCCTTGACCTATCAGAGGCGTACCTACACATTCCAATCCGTGCGGAGCATCAGAAGTACCTCAGGTTTGCAGTGCCGATGGGGTATTTCCAGTTTCAGGCTTTGCCGTTTGGGCTGGCAACGGCGCCTCAAACATTCACCAAGATAATGGTGGTCGTGGCAGCATCTCTGCGGAAGGACGGGGTGCTGGTGCATCCTTATCTGGACGATTGGTTAATAAGAGCAAAGTCCAGGGCAGAGAGCGAGATGGCAACAGCCAAGGTGGTGGCGTTTTTCAGAGTCTTGGTTGGGTAATCAATCAGGAGAAGAGCCGGTTGGTACTGTCACAATGCCTGGAGTATCTGGGAGCGAGATTTAATATGAGCGTGGAGAGGATCTTTCTGCCTCAACATCGCGCGCAAGTATTGAGGAAGCTGGTACTAAAATTTCTAAACAGGCTGAGGCTGATGGCTTGGCACTCTCTGCAGTTGCTAGGGACCATGGCGGCAACGCTCGAGCTGGTTCTGTAGGCAAGAGCTCATATGAGGCTGTTGCAGAGAGCTTTGCTTCGGCGGTGGTCGCACCAGAGGGATCTGTTGTCATGGAGGTTGCCCTGTCCACTGGTGACACGACAGGCCCTCAAGTGGTGGCTGCAGCCAGGAAATCTAGAAAGCGGAATTCCCTTAGAATCACCCATATGCGTTCCGTTGATGACTGATACCAGTCTTCTGGGCTGGGGCGCTCACTGTCAGGGCCATTTCACCCAGGTTCGGTGGACCACACTGGAAAGAGGTTGGTCAATCAACAGACTGGAGCTACGTGCGGTGACATTGGCACTACGGGAGTTTGTCTTATCTCAAAGGCAAGGCCATTCGGGTGTTTTCCGACAATGCGACGGCAGTAGCTTACATTTACCGTCAAGGGGGTACCAGCAGTGCTGTGCTAGAAGAGGCCGAGGGGCTGCTTGGGAGGGCAGAAGCGCATCTAGTAGCTCTGTCGGCGGCGCATGTAGCAGGGATAGACAATGTAGAGGCGGACTTCTTGAGTCGAGAGTAGATTCGGGAGAGTGGAACCTTCATCGGGACGTGTTCGAGATGCTCGTGCAGCGGTGGGGCACGCCAGTGATGGATCTCATGGCCACTTTCCAATCATCAAAGGTCGAGCGTTTCTTCATCAGAAGACACAGGATGTCGGAAGGACTGGATGCCCTGATCAGCCTTGGTCCGAGCATCAACTCCTATACGTGTTTCCACCTTGGGTGTTGATAGGACAGGTGTTACAGCGAATAGAATGTCACAAAGGGCTGGTAATGTTGATAGCGCCGGACTGGCCAAGAAGGCCTTGGTATGCGGACCTGATGAGGCTGGTAGTGGCGGAGCTTTGGTGCCTACCTTGTCGCACGGACCTGTTAGCTCAGGGACCATTGCTTATGCCTCAGATGGATCAGTTCTTGCTTACGGCTTGGCTCTTTGAAAGGACGAGGCTGAGAGCGAAGGGATATTTTGCGGCGGTCATTGATACCTTGTTGAAGGCGCGTCGGAGGTCTACCTCAGTGGCGTATGCTGAATATGGAGTATATTCGAGGCTTGGTGTGAAGACTGGAAGGTGGTGGTGTTACGGGCTTCCGTACCGCAAGTTTTTAGCATTTTTACAGGATGGCCTTCAGAAAGGGTTGGCGGCCGCGTCTCTGCAGGTGCAGTTGGCAGCGTTGTCCTGTTACCGAGGAAAAGTGAAAGGAAAGGCACTGGGAGGCCATCCGGATATAAAGCATTTCTTGAGAGCGGTGGTGCTGTTGCGGCCATTGTGTCGGCAGGTAGTTCCAACGTGGGATCTCCAGATAGTGCTGGAGGTGTTGCTAAAGGAGCCATTTGAGCCGTTATCGCGAGCCACTATAAAGGATCTTACTCTTAAGGTGGTATTCCTGGTGGCGATCCATTTGGTGAGAAGAATCTCTGAGTTGCAGGCTTTGTCCTGTAGGGAACTCTTTTTGGCCTTTTATGACTCAAAGGTGGTATTGCGGCCAGTACCAGCCTTTTTGCCTAAGGTAGTTTCGGATTTTCATGTGAATCAAGTAGTTTCTTTGCCGGTGTTCAGTGGTGATGCGGTTGAGGCTTTGGCAGGGAAGTTATGGCTGTTAGACGTCCGTAGGGCATTACAGAAGTATTTGGTCAGGATGGCAAGTTTCTGGAATACAGATCGGCTGTTTGTGGTGTTTGGAGGAGCTAGGAAAGGTGACATGGCGTCAAAGGCTTCAATAGCGAGATGGCTCAAGGAGGCGATAGGGTCGGCGTATCTGTTGAAGAGTAAGCTTGTTCCAGATGGGCTTAGAGCTCATTCGACTAGAGCACAAGCGGCGTCTTGGGCAGAGTACGGTTTGGTTGCAGAAATTTTGTAAAGCGGTGACCTGGTCGTCCGTGTATTCGTTTGTCCGCCATTACCGCTTGGATGTTCAGGCGCGGAGAGATGCCTGTTTTTGGTTCAGCAGTGCTTCAGGCGGGGGTGGCAGGTCCCTCCCGGTGACTTTGTTGTACTGCTGTTACATCCCTAGAAGTTCGGGAC
This sequence comes from Ichthyophis bannanicus, assembly GCA_033557465.1. Classification (NCBI taxonomy): domain Eukaryota; kingdom Metazoa; phylum Chordata; class Amphibia; order Gymnophiona; family Ichthyophiidae; genus Ichthyophis; species Ichthyophis bannanicus. Next base: position 1,252,819,364 of record CM066032.1, on the reverse strand, counting down.
TGGACTTGAGGGACGATAAGGAAGGTTAAATTAGACTTACCTGCTAATTGTTCCTTAAGGAACTCAAGTCCAGTCCCATATCCCGCCCGATTAATTTTGTACTATGGCATGAAGCATGAGAGCTATCACAGGTAAGAAGCATTTTTCCTGAGGGGTCTGGTGCATAAGGGTGGATGGTCTAGAGGGAATTTAGTTGGGGGTCAACATCCTTCATAAGGGGGGAGGAAGGACCTCAGCTTGGTAAGGCCTTTGTGGTCTGTTTAAGAAAACTATGCAGGACGTTAAAGATGTTCAATAGTTACATACAGGTTCAGTTGGTGTTAGTTTTTTGGTGGTAATGTCTACTTAATTATTGCTCCGGGGAGTTTGCTTTGTCAATAGGCTACTGGAGTGAGGAGGCGGATTCGGTGGTTATATACCAGTGACATCACAAAAAATGTTTCTCAGTCTCCAAGCTGCTGGAGGAGGATCACAACCCTAGAAGTTCGGGACTGGACTTGAGTTCCTTAAGGAACAACAATTAGCAGGTAAATCTAATTTAACCTCTGCAGTCACAAGCCTGGCGTTACCATTATGGAGGCTTGGGAACAACTCTAATTTAAAATATCTAGATTTTCTTCTTGGCTTTCCTACCCCTACCTTTCAGCAGCTTTAAGAATATGATACAGTTTCATATTAGATTTCTTACTTTATTTTCTTTTTGCTGTCTAGGTACCAAATACTGGGACCAGCATGAGTGTGGAAGCAACTGGAAAGGCTGTGAAAGTGGGCTTGCGGGTGGAAGTCATTGGAAAAGGACAACGTGGTACTGTGGCCTATGTTGGTGCTACTTTGTTTGCTTCAGGAAAGTGGGTTGGTGTTGTTTTGGATGAACCCAAGGGCAAGAATGATGGAACTGTGCAAGGCAGAAAGTACTTCACTTGTGAGGAGAACCATGGTGTTTTTGTGCGGCAGTCACAGGTAATTGTTTCCTTCCATGTTGACCTAAAGATACTGTACCCATTCTCCAGTAACATTTGATTATTTATAAGGAGTAGTGGCAGCTAAGTACTGCGTAAAACTAGAGTATGATATAAAGAATTTCTGTGTCAGATTTTGCTGGATCAGATTTCTGCCGAATTAAATTGCTGACTTTCTTGTAAACAATGCATAAGGATCTAACTAAACTGCCGGCCAAATATCCAGTAATTATGACAGAGCAGTGGACAGGTTGCATACCATTGTGGATCTGCAGACCTCATTGCTCTGGTGGCGGCATAATAGCAGCAGCAGACAGTGAGCTCAAGGACTAAGGCAACACCAGCTCACACCTCCACTGGGCTTCTGCTCATTTCCTGCTTCTGAGGGATCTGAAGGGGAGGGAATGTGGAGTTGGCTGGAGATTTTAGGCAAGGGACCCTGAGATCTGTGGAGGTATCATGTAGGCTGGAATTGATGGCATTTCTGAATCTAAATCATGATTATGCAGGAATTTTGATAGAATGTAGATCCTGCAGTATTAGGCACCTGTTTCAGCAAAATCATGATTTAAGTAGGACTCATGTTAAGTAACACTTTTTAATGATGATGGTTTGTTTTTATGTATTTCTTATATTAGTGCAGGGCTCGACAAATCCCAAGAGTGGAGGAGTAGCCTAGTGGTTAGAGCACTGGCTTGGGAACCAAGAGACCAGGGTTTGAGTCCCACTAGCATTCCTTGTGGCCTTGGACAAGTCACTTAACCCCTCCACTGCCTCAGAAGATTCCAAGCTATCAATGTCTCTGTTTAATGTGTATTACCAAGTTTAAGTTACAATGTAAACCACTTTGACTAAAATGATAAAGCGGTATAAAAGACCTGTTAAAGATCACCCTAGAGATTAAAAAGTCGTCATTGGTGCCTGGGATTTTTGGGTCCCTTAAAATAATTTTTTAGATCCAACACTGCTGCTGGTGCATAACATCCTTCCTGCCTTTGTGGCTCTGATTCTGAGCAGCATGATACAGGAATTCACACTGGGCTCATGTGATTTGAACTAGACAACATGAGTTCCTGTACCACATGACACAAAGCCATACTTGTACAGAGAAGGATGTTGCTCCAATAGCCACAGAAAACAAGAGTTTTTCCCTCTGAGGGCTAGGTAGAGAGGACGAGGGAGAGATTGAATGGCTTGCTTATTGCAGCAGAGTAGGGATTGTAGGATGGCTGGCTTGTTCGGTACAAACTGGCAGGATGGCAGACTGGCTTGCAGAGTGATGAGGACTAGCAGAGGTGGGGCTGGGGATGGCAGATTTTAATGGAGGAGAGAGAATGGTGGGGAGGAATGGGATAAAAATGGAGACTGAGTGATAAGTGTTGGAATAGGCTGGGGGAGGGGAGGGGGACTGCTGGCTGTATTTCTCCCAGCGGCTTGCAAGGATGCTTTAAGGGCCTGATTTACTACGTGTTTTTTTTTTTTTTTTTTTAAAGACACAAATTGGGAGTAAAAGTCCTTAGTAAATCAGGCCCTAAATGAGGAGTTGTAGATTCCAGAAGCAATATCACTCTCCCTGCTCCTCAACTTCAGTGGAGATAAGGGGGGAGGGGGAGGTCTTGGCCCCTGGCTCCTAAATCCAAAGACAATTTGTCGAGGCCTGTATTAATGCATCTTAAAACACATACAAGTGCATGTAGGACACAGAAGATAGTGAAATACTGTAAGTTGTACTTTAATTGGGACATGAACGTTCAAGGGGTAAGGTTAGTATAAAGTAGATAGAAGGCATGGATTGGAGAGGTTATGATTGGATTGTGTGCAGAGACGGCTGATAGGTTAGAGCATGAACAAGCATAAAGAGGTTTATAAGTGGATATTTATGGGTTAGGCATGAGCAAAGCAATTGACAAGTCTGAAAACAAGGAGGGAAGCTTGAAGAGCACTTTGAAAGACACCCAACCAGTGAATGGTTGTTTTTGAGAAGCTGAATGACGTGGTCTTGCTTTTTCCAGCCTTTGAGGAGATTTTCAGCAACATATTGTAGATGTTGATGACGAAAGGTTTCAGATTTGGAGATATCATAGTTGAGAGTTGTAGTGAGGACAGCAAGTTTCCCTTCATGCTGTGGGAACTACTGCAAAAGTGTTTCTCTGGGTGCAGGATTGTGGGAAACTGTCTTGGATTACCTTTCCCTGTCTCCCATTGTCATTACTGCTGCTTGTCTCCCTGCTTCCTTTTCCTGCTAGTTGCTGGGCTATCCTGGTTCCCTCCATCTATTTTGACCACTCCTGTCCTTTCAACTACTTTTGATGCTGTGTTCTTTTACAGAAGAAGCACATGCTATTAGCAGAGAGGCAATGGTAGAAAGGTTGGACTAGCATAGTTGTGGGGAAAAAATTAATCAGGGAATGGGGAGGCCTATGTAGGATGAAAGCAGGAAGGGAAAGAAGAAGAGGAGATAAGGAAGACATGAATGACGGGCAAACGGAGTGGGGAAGGAAAGATGAGAAAGCAGTGAGAAAATTGGGGAGCAGAAGTAGGGGAGACTAGGTACCTATGGAAGAGTGGATTAAGAGAAGCTGGGTAAGAACAGAAGAAATAAGTATATAAGGCAAAATTTAGAACAAAAATGGGACAAAAGAAATGGTCCAGAGGCACCCAACAAAGATTTTAACTATTTCGTTTACAAAAAAAATGATGGTTCTGCTCATTTTTATATTTTTCAATGAGCACAGTTTTATGCAAATAATGGTTCAGGTTCACCACAGTCTACCACGGAGTTGTTGCAGGGTGGGGAAATAGTAAGCTCTTTCTGGAGAGTAACTCTATGCTTTGTGGGACATTGATTCCCAGTCCTCCATTTAAGAACAATTTTAGAATTCTGTGATTTTATGATAACATTGTTATTTTACATTTAAGTAGGAATATACACATCAGTATTAAACAGTTCTTATATTGTTATCAGCCACTGCTAAATGTGTAAGTCCCCAGTCTGGTTTCAGTGGCACTATCTGTATCGTGTCGTGGCACTTAATGCAGCCCCATTACTATCCAGACGGAGGCATTCAGCAGCACTAAGGTAGAGCAAAGGTCAAACACCTAGTTATACAGATAATGAAGGTAGTCGACCACTATCCATACAGCAAGTGGTTTAATTTGTGCTAGAAAAAACTGTCCTAAATTAAACAGCATAGCTATATGTACCGTGGCTGTATATCACCACTACACCTGTAGCTGGCTGTAGTGACCATTTTACATGGATATTCAGCACTGCTGCCTAGTTGGGTAGTGGCGCCGAATATGTTAAATGCTGCGGCCAACATCTTAAAAAAAAATATCACAACCACTGCTGAATATTGACCCAATGGTCTCCTTTTGTCATTACTTTAATTCTATCAGTGGGATGATGTGGGGATAAATTCTTTTATAAACTACTCTCCTTCCATTCCTTAAATATCTTGAGTGTCCCTACCAGTGAGTTATCCAGGAGTTTCTTTTATAACCCATGCAGATGATTCATAAGAGCTAGTTTCCATGATCAGCATGAAAATGCCTGCAAATGTAGTGTGGTTTTGTTTGCTATATATAATCCTTGTGTGTTTCAGATTCAGGTTGTTGAAGATGGAGCCGAGACCATATCACCAGAAATTCCAGAGCCTGCTTTGTCCAGAGTCCCCAAAAAAGGTATAGCTGTCCTAAGGTCTTCCTTGAAAAATTTTGTGATAAATGTATTTCTTTATGTGCCATTATCCATAAGGATGGAAAACAAACAATCTTACAGTATCTGTCATGCAGAGTACTAAACTCCACAACATGGCTAATTGCTTAAATAGTCACCAGAAAAACTAAATAAAGGTTACCGTGTAGGATTCCTTCATATCATGGCTGATAATCACAAGATGGTGAAGTAATGAGCACAAATGTCTCTTTGTGCCTCCATGTAATGATTAACAAAGCTAATTGTGTGTGGTCGGTATGGACCATGAAGAATCTGAGCATCCTTTTTGATAACATGCTCGTTACAGTATTCTGTTTTTTTGAGGGAGTACTGAGAGCACACGAAGCCTCTGCAGGTAAGTGAGCATTACCTTGCTGTAGAATTTGCTGGTGCAAAGCTTGGGATAGAATGGATAGCTAATAACTAATTTTTGCTTTTTAGAGTCTATCAATTTGCCCTAGCTATTAGTTTGTTACAGTCCTTGCAGGACTCAAGGAAAGGACATTACCTGGTAAGTAAAATGTCACCTTATACACATCTAATAATAGGTCTGTGCTTTTCTTAGTTCTTTCAGCACCCTAGGATGTATGCCATCTGGTCCAGGTGATTTGCTACTCTTTTTTTTTTTTTTTTTTTTTAGTTTGTTAAATTGGTCTATTAAATCTTCCAGGTTCGCAAATTTGTTTCAATTCCTCTGATTCACTACCTTGACATATCATTTCTGGTATTGGCATCTCCCTTGTATCATCTGCAGTAAAGACCAAAGCAAAGAATTCATTTATTCTCTGTGCTATGGCCTTGCCCTCCATTAGTGTCCCTTTTACTCCTTTCTCATCTAATGGTCCATCTTTCTCACGGGTTTTTTGCTTCAAATGTACCTGAAAGTTTTCATTATGAGTTTCCACAGCAAGCTTCTTTTGAAATTCTATTTGCCCACCTTATCATTGCTTTGCATTTAACTTGCTAATACTTACGCTGTTTTCATTCAAATCCTTTTCCATTTCTTCAAAGATGTTTTTTTGGCTCAAATAGCCTCTTACCTCACCTTTAAACTATGCTGACAGTCATTTGACATTCCTTATGCCTTTTAAAGCATGGAATACATCTGCTCTGGACTTCCAAAACAGTGTGTCTAAACAATGTCCAAGCCTGATGTAAACACTTAACCTTAGCTGCTCTTTTTAGTTTCTTCTAAATCATTTTCCTCCTTCCCCCCCACCCATAGTCTCCCTTTTGAAATTTATGATAGCGTAATAGATTTCCTGCTATTACATTTTGTTTCAATAAATTGAGGGATATCATGTTATGATTACTAATTTCAAGTGATCCAAACAAGGATCCAAAACAAGTGATCCAAAAGGAGTAGCCTGGTGGTTGGGGCACAGTACTTCAGGCCGGAAGGTCAGGAGTTCAAATCCCACTAGAGGACAGCAACCTTGGGCCGGAAGGACTGGGGTTTCTAGTCCCACAGGTGCTCCTTGTGGTCTTGGGCAAGCCACTTAACCCTCCATTGCCCATGTTCCCTGTAAGTATTAGTGTATGTGTCTCATATCCCCGCATGTTAAATGTATCCCCCAATTGTGTTGTGACCGCTTTGATTGAAGGATAAGGCGGTATACAAAACTGTCTAAATAAATAAATAAAAACTGTTTCAATAAGGATGAGGTCCAAAATAACTCCCCCCTCCCCCCCCAGTTGTTGGATCCTGCACCAGCTGCTTTAAAAAAGTAGTCCTTTTTTCATCTAGAAACTTTATCTCCCTAGCACGTCCTGATGCAACAGTCACCCAGCTGATACTAAGGTAATTGAGATTGCCCATTATTACTGTGTTTTCAATTTTGTTAGCTTTAATTTTTGTTTGCATTTTATCATCTGTCCATTCTGACCGGGCAGATGATAGTACACCCTCGCTGCTATTCCCTTCCCCTTCTCACATAGAATTTCTGTCCATAATGATTCTATAGTGCTTTTTTTCCTGCAAAAGCTTTTTATCCTGTGACTTCATGTCCTCTTTAACATATAGCGTCACCATTCCATCTACCCTATTGCAATATAATTTGTACCCTGGTATTAATGTCACATTGGTTATCCCCTTCCACCAGGTCTCTGAGATACCAATTATATCTACCTCATTATAACTCTGAACATACTCTAACTTGCCCATCTTATTTTTTCAGACTCATAGCATTTGTATACCAGCATTTCAAAGTGTGTGGTTTTTTCATATTGACAATCTGCTTATCAGTTGACACTGGTAATTTTGGAAGCCTTGGTTTGCTGTTTATTTAAGGGCACTTGGACTAAGAACAAAACAAAAGAATATATGTCATATTGGGTCAGACCAAGTTCTATCAAGCCCAGTATCCAGTTTCCAACAGTAGCCAATTCAGGTCTCAAGTACCTGCCAGGTTCCCAAAAAGGTACATAGATTCCACAATGCTTATCACAGGATAAGCAGTGGATTTCCCTGATCCTCTTTAATAGAAACATAGAAACATGATGACAGAAAAAGACCGCTTGACCTATCTAGTCTGTCCTTCCATATCAACAACTACAACAGCCCACTTTTTACCTTTAGAGATCCTCTGTGTTGGTCCCATGCTTTTTTGAATTCAGTTACTGTCCTCATCTCTACCACCTCCACTGGGAGACTATTCCACGGATCCACTACACTTTCCGTAAAGAAAGATTCAGGAGTGATATGCGGAAATATATCTCCCTTCACCCTCATCCCATGTCCCCTCGTAGCAGAACTTGCTTTCTTTTGAAAGAGGCTCTCTCCCTGAACATTTATGCAATGGAGGTATTTAAAAATCTCAATCATATCACCTCTATCCCGCCTTTCCTCTAAGGTGTACATATTAAGATCCTTCAGTCTGTCCTCATATGCTTTATAATGAAGACCACTAATCATTTTAGTAGCCACCCTCTGCACCGACTCCATCCTGTTCACATCCTTTTGAAGGTGCAGTCTCCAGAATTGCACACTATACTCCAAATGAGGTCGCACCAAAGACTTATACAGAGGCATTATCATATCACCTCCTTTTTTTCTGCTAGCCATTCCCCTCCATATGCACCCAAGCATCCTTCTAGCTTTTGCCGTTGCCTTTTCTACCTGTTTAACTACTTTAAGATCATCAGACACAACGACGCCTAGGTACCGCTCTTTAGTGGACAAAAGTACTTCACCACTTATACTATATTGCTCCCTTGGATTGCTGCAGCCCAAATGCATGACCTTACATTTTTTAACATTAAATCCCAACTGCCAAATTCTAGACCATTCTTCAAACTTAGCTAGATCCCTCCTCATGTTATCCACACCTTCCTGGGTGTCTACTCTATTGCAGATTTTGGTATCATCCGCAAAGAGGCAAACGTTACCCGACAGCCCTTCCGCTATATCACTAACAAAGATGTTAAAGAATCGGACCAAGGACAGATCCCTGGGGCACACCACTGATAACATCCCTCTCCTCAGAGTGAGCTCCATTTACCTGTACACTTTGTCGCCTCCCACCCAACCAATTTCTAACCCATGCAGTAACTTTAGGGTCCATCCCTAGGGTGCTCAGTTTGTTTAAGTCACCTGTGAGGAACAGTGTCAAAGGCTTTACTGAAATCTAAATACATCACATCTAGGGCTCTCCCTCGGTCCAACTCCCTGGTCACCCAGTCAAAGAAATCAATCAGATTTGTCTGACAAAACCTGCCTCTGGTGAATCCATGCTGCCTCGGATCCTGTAATCTGCTGGACTCCAGAAACCTCACTATTTTCTTTCAGTAGCGTATCCAATAATCTACTCACCACCGAAGTTAAACTAACCGGCCTGTAGTTTTCAACCACATCCTTATTTCCGCTTTTGTGTAAAGGCACCACATGAGCCTCTCTCCAGTCCTTTGGCACCACTCCCGATTCCAACGAGGCATTGAAAAGGTCGGTCAGTGGAGCTGCTAGAACGTCCCCAAGTTCCCTCAGTATTCTAGGGTGTATCCCATCCGGTCCCATCGCTTTGTCTACTTTAAGTTGAGCTAGTTTCTCACAAACACAGTCTTCTGAAAATTGTTCAAGATGTCCCTCGCTTCTGTTCCTATTTGTGGGTGTTTTCTGAGGTCCTGCTCCTGGTTCTTCATCTGTGAACACAGAACAAAAATATTTGTTAAGCATTTCCGCTTTATCCTTATCAGCTTCTACATATTCCTCCCCTGCACCCTTGAGTCTGACAATACCACTTTTGCCCTTCCTCTTCTCACTAATATATCTGAAAAATGTCTTATCCCCCCATTTTATTGCATTGGCTATTTCCTCCTCCTTTTGAATCTTTGCTAGCTTCTCTAAGTTTTTCCAAATACAGATGCCTGTCTTTCTCTCTCTGTGATCTCTTGTATTTCATGAAGGCCTCCCTCTTTTTTTTCTTCACTTTTTCAGCTACTTCTTTCGAAAACCATAGCGGTCTCCTTTTCCTTTTACCTTTATTTACCATTTTAACAATTTTTCACAATCCTGTTGTATTTTCATAACATTGAATAATTTTATCATTGCAAATTTGATCACCTTACTCATTATTCCCATTTCCAGGTTATTTATGAAGATGTTAAAAAGCAGTGGGCCCAGCACAGATCCCTGGGATACTCCACTTTTCACCTTTCTCCATGTGAAAATTGGCCATTTTGCCCTATTATTGTTCACATTTTATTCACATTTAATATACCGCTCCCCATAACATCAGAGCGGTTTACAAAAATAAAATTAATTATTGAAAAGGGAAAAGGAAATTACAATAGCCAGTAGAGAGAAAAAAGAGACAAAGGCAGTAAAAATCATGCAAAGCAACAGAGAAAAAACAAGGAGAGGAAAATTCAAGGGGGGAAAGCTAGAGAGAATAGATGAGTTTTTAGGAGAGAGCGGAACCTTGGATAGGATTCTTCTGTACGGAGGTTGGTTGGAAGGGAGTTCCAGAGAGAAGGCCCTAAATAGTAGAATGCTGATTTTCTGGTAGATTGTAGACGAGCTCTGGAGGGTGCTGGAAGATGGAGGCGGTTGATGTGAATGGACCGGAGACTGCGTGTAGGAATATGGTAAAAAAGTAGATCTGAAAGATAGGCAGGAGTAGAGAGATAAATGGCTTTGTGAATTAAGGTAAGAACCTTGAAGGATATCCGAAAGTCAATTGGCAGCCAATGGAGGTGATGGAGCAAAGGAGTAACATGGTCCCATGGTGAAGCGTGAAGAATCATACGAGCGTCTGTATTCTGAATTAGTTGGAGGCGGCGTTTCTGGTATTGGGGGAGTCCGGCAAAAACAATATTACAGAAATCTAGCCTGGTGATGATTAAAGAGAGAAGCAAAGTAGTGATGGCCTGAGTGGACAGGAAGGAGCGAATGGCACGAATTTGGTGGAGACGCAGAAAGGAACACAGAGAGACGTGAGAAATGTGATCATGAAAACTAAGCGCTGTCAAGGAAAACTCCAAGATAACGAAGAGTAGGGACTACAGTAATGAGAGAACCTGCAAGAGATGGGGCGAGTGAAGGGGCAGGAGAGGTGTGCGGGAACCAGGTTGCAGCAGTCTTTTGAACATTAAGTACTAGACAATTAGAGGAAAGCCAAGAAGAAACGGTGGACAGACAGTTCTCCAAGGGAGAGATATCAGGGTGATATGGTGAAGTATGGTACAGCAGAAAAATATCATCAGCATAAAAATAGCTTGAAATCCCAGATTGCTGAATAAGGAGGGCCAATGGGGCAAGAAAAACATTAAACAATAAAGGAGCCAGAATCGAACCCTGGGGAACACCACAGGGAAGTGGATAGCGATCAGATCTGTTTCTGTCTTTTGTAACCAGTTCCTGATTCACAATAGTACATTGCCTCCTATCCCATGATTTTTTATTTTTGCCAAAAGTCTCTCATGAGTGACTTTGTAAAAGGCTTTTTGAAAATTGAGATGCACCATATTAACTGGCTCGCCTTTTATCTACCAGTTTATTCACACCTTCAAGATAATATAAGAGGTTGGTGATAAGACTTTCCTTTACTAAGTCCATGTTGGCTTTTTCCCCTTTAAACCATAACTGTCTACATGTTTGGTAATTTTAATATTTATGATGATTCCTACTATTTTGCCTGGTACTGATGTTTGACTCACTGGTCTGTAGTTTCCTGGATCCCCCCTGGAACCTTTTTAAAAATTGGAGTTACATTGACTGTTCTCCAATCTTCAGATACTACAGATGATTTTAATGATTGCAGACCCATTATTAGTGATCTGTGAACCATCTCATATTTCAGTTCTTTAAATACCCTCGGATGTATACCATCTGGTCCAGGTGATTTGCTACTCTTCAGTTTATCAAATAGTTGTTTAGACATCTTTCCGGTTTATCGATTATTTTTTTTTAAAATTCTTCCGATACATTATTTATATTCTCTTATATACCGCGCTATTCTGCATCAGTGCGGTTTACATTGAACAAACTGAAATTACATTGAACAGGGCATTATAATTTGGAGATAACTATTTTACAGGGAACATGGGCTATGGAGGGTTAAGTGGCTTGCCCAAGACCACAAGGAGCACCTGTGGGACTAGAAACCCCAGTCCTTCCGGCCCAAGGTTGCTGTCCTCTAGTGGGATTTGAACCCCCGACCTTCCGGCCTGAAGTACCTTGCCCCAACCACTAGGCCACTCCTCCACTCCAATTGTTAAATACTGTTTCAGGGATGGATAACTTCCCTACGTTTTCAGTAAAGACCAAAGCGCAGAATTTATTCAGTCTCTCTGCTTTGGCCTTGTCCTCCCTTTTACCCCTCTGTTATCCAAAGGTCCGACTGACTCTCACAGGTTTTTTTGCTATGAATGTACTTGAAAAATATTTTATTATGCATTTTTGCTTCCATGGGAAGATTTTTTTTTTCAAATTCTTTGTCTGCCTTATCAGTGCCTTGCATGTAACTTGCCAGTGCTTGTTTCCCATTTTTGTCATTTGGTTCCTTTTTCCATTTTCTGACAGATGTTTGGCTACAACAGCCTCTCTGACCTCACTTTTTAAACCACTTTTATTGTAATGTCTCTATTGGGATGCTGTAGTATCCTTAAAAGAGACATTTTTATGAACTATATGCTCCTGGGCAATGGAGTGGAGGAGTGGCCTAGTGGTTGGGGAAAGGTACTTCAGGCCGGAAGGTCGGGGGTTCAAATCCCACTAGAGGACAGCAACCTTGGGCCGGAAGGACTGGGGTTTCTAGTCCCACAGGTGCTCCTTGTGGTCTTGGGCAAGCCACTTAACCCTCCATAGCCCATGTTCCCTGTAAAATAGTTATCTCCAAATTATAATGCCCTGTTCAATGTAATTTCAGTTTGTTCAATGTAAACCGCACTGATGCAGAATAGCGCGGTATATAAGAGAATGTAAATTAAATAATAAATAAAATGATATGCTTTCCCCAGTACTTGGTTTAAAAGCTGCTGTATTCTTTCTCTTTTTTTTCAGTTTAATGTTTTTATTGTCAATTTATCAATTACAATTTGTACAGCATACCACATCCTTCTCAACTATTTAAACCAATACCAAATCCCCCCTCCCCTCCTCCTTGTACCCCTGCTTTTGCCCAAAATACTTATTCAAGACTTTCCATTCTTTCTCAAACTTTTCCATACTTTGGTGCCACAATGCTGTTAGTTTTTCCATTAGTACTACAGTTCGTAATCAGTCTGAACAATTTTCTGTCATTGGTGGCTTAATCTCTTTGCATCTGTGTGCAACTTCACATCTGGCTACACTAAGATATGCTTGTATTTGCCTTCTTTGTTTACGTGCTGACCCCAGGGGCCAAGTTGCTAAAAGAAATTTAGCATCTAAGGGTAGCTCCACTTTAAAAACCTCCTTGATCCAATCTTTTACCCTCACCCCCCCCCCCCAACACTACCATCTTTGGATAACTCCACCAGATGTGGTAAAAGAAGCTGATAGTCCAAAAAACTCTCCAGCAAAGATTAGACACAGGTTGAAACATTTTATTTAGTTATCAGGCATTTAAATACCATCTCAACAGTATTTTAGAACAGTTTCCCCCAGTTGCTATAGAAATAACATATGTTTAATATGATCAAAGCTTGTATTCTAGTGCTTCACATCCACATCCTCTCCTCTGTCCCTTCCCATCCTTCTATATATTTAAACTTTTACAAACTTTGAAGGCCCTAAGGCTCTTTGTAGAGCCAAAACTAGATCCCCCTAGATCTTTCCTACATACCAAATCAACTCCCTCCCTGTGAACGCCTCTCAGAATTTCTTCCTCTGATCTAGCCCTAAGAAATTGGATTACCTGGGCATAATGAAAACAATCGGCCTCTGTTAACTCAAACTTGTCTGTAATATCAGGAAAGTCTACAAACTCTTTGCCATCCAGAAACTGAGAAAAAGTTCATAAATCCACCCTTTTCCATAGTAAAAACAAAGCAATAAAAGTTTCCCTCTAGGTAGAAACCCCTCTGTATATCTTAAGACCTGCAATGGGAAAATGACCCCTGTGGTTTTCAGTTTTATGAGCCCTGTCACAAATCTTTCCTCTGCAAGACTTGCAGCTCTCCCATAGGAATAGTCACTGGTAAGGCCTGAAAAAATACAGTAGTCTTGGCAAGATGTTCAATCAGGACATCCCCTCCCCCTTTCTGCCATTTATTTAAGTCATCACCCAGGTCTCAAAACAGAGGAGGACAGTTCACAGCATAGAGTTTCACAGAGTCTGGTGTTTTGTCTCACCTTCAGGTACTTAACATTAGCCACTCATCAAAAGGGAAAGTCTTCTAAATTGGGCTGCGCCCCCCCCACCCCCCCATATTTATATTCAAGGCTTCAATGTATCCATGTTGACTTTATAACACGGCATTTTCCCGTACTCCTGCATCACACTTGCCACCTAGGCAAAGACTACAAAGGATCAAACAGACATAGTGTTCTAACATTAGTAAAAAGTGAAAATGTTTCCTCCTTATCTCAAGCTCTTTACTGAATATATTTAACTGAATAGTCTGTGGCTGCATAACCAGAGCAAAAGGTAGCAGGGGAAGAGGGCAACCCTTACGCATCCCTCTCTCCAAGGAAAAGGAGTCTGAGTAACTGTCAGTTTTCACTCTGGTCTTCGGCTCTTAAAGTGCCCGCACCCACTGCAGAAAGTTGGGCCCAAACTCCATCTTCTCATAACAGCAAATAGGAAATCCCAGTGAATGCTTTCTTAACGTCAACAGAAAGCAACATGGCCTAAGCCTTCTGTCTCTGTGCTGCCCAAACTAAATTAAGCCCTCACAAGGAGTAGCCTAGTGGTTGATAGCCTAGAACCAGAAAAACAGATGTCCAAATGCCACCGGCACTCCTTGTGGCCTTGGGTAAGTCACTTAACCCTCCACTGCCTCAGTTATAAACTTAGATTGTAAGCCCTGTAGGGACGGGGAAATACCTGCGTACCTGACTGCAATTCACCTTGAACTACTATAGGAAAGGTGTGAGCTAAGTACTACTACGTTATCTGAAGACTGCTATCCAAATATAAACCTGTCTGATCAATATCAACCAGGCGCAGCATCCAGCAAGCCAAGATTTTTATGTTCAAGAAAGATTTGGGTGGTATGATCCACAAAAGGCAGGGTCCCTGTCTGCCTTAGGGATCAACATATCTGGAGATAACCTGCCCCTTTGCACGATCTGATTAAACATATGCTCCATTATCCCCATCGTTTCTCCCCCAAATTTCTTATAACTGGTGGTGATGCCATCAAGCCCCGGTGACGTCACTCCTGGCAACCTCTTAATTACTTGGCTTATTTCATCTTGAGTGAACTCAGCCTCCAGACTTTCCCTGGCCTCTGTCTCCAACTGTCTCAAGAGAAAATCAAATATTACTCCCCTCTAAGGAAGTAACCCACTCCTGCTGGCTATATAAGTTCTTATAAAACTCCAAAAATTATTTCTTAATTTGCATATCCCTGAAAACAGTCCATAAACCTGCTGGATCACCCTAAACAAGCCCTTTCTGTGCAGTGTCCTGACTATCAATCTGCGAGCCTTGTTGCCAAATTCATAAGTGCTGCTGTATCACCTGTAAACGCTATGCTATCTAATTGCAACTTCTGCAGTTCCTTGTATAATTGAGTAAGCTGCTTCCACACCAGCCTGATACCTGTGCGCTGATGTTCACCCTCCAACTGTTTTAATGGCAGACTGCAACTGCTGCTCTTTCTTTTGCTTCTGCCTTTTCAACATAGCTGCCCACATCAGAAATTTTCCTCTAAGAGTTTTATCACCAACATGCCCTGTATCATTTAACTCCCAGTAATCCAAAATTACCTTCACATCCTTAACCCTGTCGTTTTGAAGCAGGCTGTCATTGAGTCACCAAAGCCTCATACCCAGAGTTGACTCTTTGACGTTTCACCCAAATTGGTGCGTGGTCGGACCAAGTTATATTTTCTATAGCTGCACATTGTAGATCTTCCACTCGCTTCTGGTCCATCAAAATGAAATCAATCCTACTGTAACTGAAAATGGGAGTGAGGAGTAAAATGTAAAATCTTGCTCCGTTAAGTGCTCTGCTCGCCAGACATCCCCCAGGTGAAACTGCTTCATCAAACTCTTCAGAACCCTATGCCCTTCACTCCCTCCCTTCCTCCCCCCACACACATTCCCTTCCCAAGTTTATTGGCCCAGTAGGGGGTCCAAACTTAAATTTAAAATCCCCACCCATCCAAAATGTCCCAGATTTCTAGAATGGTGCCAACTGCCCTCCAGAAGGACTAATTGTGTGTATTGTGATGTAGAAGCCCCTATAGAGCCCATGGAAATAGAAAGAAAGGAAAAGGTTACCTTTAAAACTGACAGTCAGCCAGCACACATAGCTCACTGTTTACAAGAGAGAGACAAACAGAGGGAGATAGGAGCTGAGCTGACACGCCCAAGCTCTGATGTAGTAGCAAGCCTGGAGCTTGTTCACTCACACCTGCTCAGAAAGGCAGAGCCAAGCCTCAGGGAACAGAAATATAAACGCTGGTTGGGAGAAAAGGAGGGGCAGCGAGGACAACAAGAGAAGCCAGGGAAGGGAGCAAGAGGAAAGAGCTCCTGAGAGACGTGGTTGGAGAGGCTCAGGAACCCTAGAGAATTGGAGACTTGGCAAAGAACCTACCTGCAGTTCTTGGAGAGAAGCCGGCAGACTAGAAGGTGGGAAGGCACAGCCTGTTGCCAGGAACCAGCCTGGGCAGAGAGAACAGGGAGCCCTTCAGTCCTTACTGCCTGAGGAAAGGCTTCAGAGTTTGCACAAGTGGAGACCCAGCACCAAAGCAGGGAGGTTAAGAAGCTCTACCTGGAACAGAGAGCCAGGGGGTGGCTCTAGTCAGGAATTACAAACAGAGTCACAGAGCATTTCCTTATAACTGGACAGAACTAGATAAGAGCCAGAGAAGCTCCAAAGCCACAGGTATTTCAAACCCTTGCTGTCTAGAATTGTATACAGGGGAAACACTCAAGTTTGCAGAGGGAGGTTACCTTAAACACAGTAGTAACAGCCGGCAGCCAAGCTCAGTAAATCCTGAGCTGGAAGCTATGCAAACGGACTGTAATGTTAATGACATAGCTGAAGTTCCAATGGATTGCACGCTTTGCTTAGCCGATGATATCGAGTCACTGTGTTACGTCTTTGAGTTAAAGAGCTGTGAAACAGCAAAGGAAAAGAAGTTATTTTCCTTTGCCAGAAGAAGTTGTTTGGTTTCCCATTTTTGTTACTTGGAAAAGGCATAGCATGTTTTGGAGCCAGAGTGTGAAAAGCAGCTACCTTATTTTGTTGTAAATAATCCTCAAGCAAACACCTGGACACTCTCCTATTTTGTTCTACACTAAGTCCTAATGTGAGGGGAATAAATTTCTTGTCATTTTGCCTTAAACACTCGACTCATAACTATTCCTTTATCAGAGGTCTAAAAAGGGACTACAACTCCCACAAAGCATTGAGAGAGTAAAAAGGTGTGGTCTCACTTTCTGATTAAAGGACATCATGGCTGACCAGTCCTCAGCCCTAGGCGGAGGGCTGACCTCGTGACAGTATATATGTTTATCAGCATAACCTCTTCCCCCTCCATATCCCCCTCCCCTTTTACCACCAAAACCCACCCATCCAAATCCCAGTATGTTCCCTTAATGTACAACCCTTACATACTAAAATGGCCACCCTGCCTTCCTTTTCCCCTCCCTATTCAAGCTAAAATGGTATTGTGAAAATTGTGCTCTTAACTGATTCATCCTTGTGGATCTCTTGCACAAAAACAATGTTCCAATACAACCATTTGGCTTCCATAAACAGCTACTGTCTTTTACTAGGTATATTCAAGTTCTTAACATTAATAGTACCCAAATGTATCATCTCACCAACTTACTAAGTATAGGCCCCAAGCAGAGTACCAGTCCGCCCTGAATCTGCTCCTTCCCCTCACTCCCCTTTTGTTGTACTGTAAGCTCCCTCCTCTCCCCCCTTAATTACCATTCCTCTATTGTAAAATGGCATTATGAAGAAGTGTCGTCAACTAGTAGTCCCATATGCAGCCACCTTTTTTTTTTTTTTTTTTTTTTCTTTTTTTTTTTTCCCCCATCCACCCTTGCCCTCCATTCCCACGAAACACACTCACCCTCCTCCCAGGCCCCTCTTCAATCCTCATAAAGAACCCCTGCCCACCCAAAATGTGCTCAAACATCCCATATGTTCATCCATGAGCTGTTCTTCCCCCCCCCCCCTCCACAATCCAGCCCCCAGCCCCCACCCCCCATGCATTGGAATTCTGCCTGCCCCTATGTTAGTGAGAAGAGGAAGGGCAAAAGTGGTATTGTCACTCAAGGGTGAAGGGGAGGAATATGAAGAAGCTGATGAAGATAAAGCGGAATTGCTTAACAAATATTTCTGTTCTGTGTTCATAGATGAAGAACCAGGAACAGGACCTCGGAAAACGCCCACAAGCAGGAAGAGAAGCGAGGGGCGTCTTGAACAATTTTCAGAAGACTGTGTTCGTGAGCAACTAGCTCAACTTAAAGTAGACAAAGCGATGGGACCGGATGGGATACACCCTAGAATACTGAGGGAACTTGGGGACGTTCTAGCAGCTCCACTGACTGACCTTTTCAATTCCTCGTTGGAGTCGGGAGTGGTGCCAAAGGACTGGAGAGAGGCTCATGTGGTGCCTTTACACAAAAGAGGAAGTAAGGATGTGGTTGAAAACTACAGGCCAGTTTAACTTCGGTGGTGAGTAAATTATTGAAAACTCTGCTGAAAGAGAAAATAGTGAGGTTTCTGGAGTCCAGCAGATTACAGGATCCGAGGCAGCATGGATTCACCTGAGGCAGGTCTTGTCAGACAAATCTGATTGATTTCTTTGACTGGGTGACCAGGGAGTTGGACCGAGGGAGAGCCCTAGATGTGGTGTATTTAGATTTCAGTAAAGCCTTTGACACTGTTCCTCACAGGCAACTTATAAACAAACTGAGCACCCTAGGGATGGACCCTAAAGTTACTGTTTGGGTTAGAAATTGGTTGAGTGGGAGGCGACAAAGGGTACAGGTAAATGGAGCTCACTCTGAGGAGAAGGAGGTTACTAGTGGTGTACCCCAGGGATCTGTCCTTGGTCTGATTCTTTTTAACATCTTTGTTAATGATATAGCAGAAGGGATGTCGGGTAAGGTTGCCTCTTTGCAGATGATACCAAAATCTGCAATAGAGTAGACACCCAGGAAGGTGTAGATAACATGAGGAGGGATCTAGCTAAGCTTGAAGAATGGTCTAGAATTTGGAAGCTGGGATTTAATGTTAAAAAATGCAAGGTCATGCATTTGGGCTGTAGCAATCCAAGGGAGCAATATAGTATAGGGGGTGAAGTACTTTTGTCCACTAAAGAAGGGCGGGACCTAGGCGTGGTTGTCTCTGAAGATCTTAAAGTGGCTAAACAGGTAGAAAAGGCGACGGCAAAAGCTAGAAGGATGCTTGGGTGCATACAGAGGAATGGCTAGCAGAAAAAAGGAGGTGATAGTGCCTCTGTATAAGTCTTTGGTGCGGCCTCATTTGGAGTATTGTGTGCAATTCTGGAGACCGCACCTTCAAAAGGATATAAACAGGATGGAGTCAGTACAGAGGTTGGCTACAAAAATGGTTAGTGGTCTTCATTATAAAGCATATGTGGAGAGACTTAAGGATCTTAACATGTACACATTAGAGGAAAGGCGGGACAGAGGTGATATTATTGAGATGTTTATATACCTCCTTGGCATAAATGCACGAGGGAGAGCCTCTTTCGATTGAAAGCAAGTACTGCTACGAGGGGACATGGGATGAGGGTGAAAGGGGATAGATGCAGGAGTGATGTGCGGAAATATTTCTTTACTGAAAGAGTGGTGGATCCGTGGAATAGTTCCCAGTCGAGGTGATAGAGATGAGGACAGTATCTGAATTCAAAAAAGCATGGGACAAACACAGAAGATCTCTAAAGGAAAAAAGGGGCCTGTTGTATTTGTTTCTTTGGAAGGACAGACTAGATAGGCCATGTGGTCTTTTTCTATCATCATTTTTCTATGTTTCTTACTTAAAAGCCTAATCTTTGGCTTCCAGAACCTCCCTTTCACACTTTCCTTTGTTGTTGGTGCCCACATATACCAAGATATCCCGCTCCTCCCCAGCATGGCTAGAATCCTGTCTAGGGTGCTACCTTCACATCAGGCAGATAAGTGACCAGGTTTTCCTCAGGCCCACCAGCCTGAGCCCCTAGGCCCACAACCTCACCACATCTCACTCCCCTCCCTTCCCAACCAACCCACTCTCCCCCCACTCATCCACTCCATCCTACCCCAAAACCTCCATATCATACTACCAACTTCCCCTAAAGCAGACCCCTCCAGAAGGAAAGCAAGAAAAGTAGAGAGAGGAGGGGAGAAAAGCAGGGAAAATGGGAGAGAAGCAGCATGTCCCGAACTGATCAAGATCAAAAGGTTTTAACATCCATAATCATTCAGTCATTTCACTCCATTATCCTTGGCTAAATCAGCCGCTGATCCCTTCGACAGTCTCTCTTGAGCCCCTTGCCCTTGACTGCTACTTTCTGCTACTCTCTTCACTGATGCCTGATGACCCAGAGACATCTCCTCCTCAGTAGGAATATCCCAGGTCCAATTTTTTTCAGTGCTTGCCAGGCATCGTTCTGTCTCAGTCTGCTTTTTGACTCCCTTGGCTGTAATAATAGGCCGACGAAGTACAGCAATTTATAGCACACGCCTTCTTTCCACAAGTAGGCCGTTACTACTTTAAGTGCCCTACAGTGCTGCAGTGTACCCAACAAGTCACTCAATAACACAGTTCTCCCACTTAAAGGGATTTAATTTATGTGCCTCTGCAAACACCTTCTCCTTCACTACAAAGGATTGAAGGCACACCACTACATCTCTCAGCCTCCCCTCATGAGTGGGGTCCAAACTGTGGTGTGCTCTCTATCTGCAGCAAAGGCCCTTGTCCACCACTGTCAGTACCAGATTGCATTCCAGCCAACAGTGCTTGAAACAATTCCTGTGTCGCTACTATACAATCCTTATCCCTCTTTCTCTGGGAGCCCACTAATTCTTAGATTATTGTGGCGGGATTGATTCTCTAAATGCTCCAGTGTTTCTTGCATCACCACCTGAGTTTTCTTGAATAAGTCCCATTGGGCACTGACAGACTGTGGCCTCCACATGGTTCTCCATGTAGTTTTCCACCTTCTCTAGTTAAGATTCAAAATTCTCTATATTTTGATGAAGTGTCACCTTTGCGTCAGGACAGATCTTAAAGAAGCTGTCTGCTCTTTCAGCTGATTTTAGCTCTACAAACTGTTTTCGGAAGGTATTTGTACATCTCCTGAAGTTGAGATCTGGTTCCTTGTCCAGCTCTGACCCTTCCGAGCTCTTCTCTGCCATGCTGCTGCTCTTTCTGCTGTCATGGCTCATCTACCAGTACACATGTGGCAAACGGAACTATTCCATCATCTTCCAAACCAACATCCTTGATGTTCCCCAGCACCAAGCAGCCTCTGGGGCAGGTTAAGGTGATAAAATTCTTTATTTTATTGCTCAAATGGGACACCTATGGAGCTCCACAATCACCCATCCATCTACCTCAGCTGACAACCCTCTGTATTTCCTTTTTAAAGGTTAGTTCTAGCAACCTCATTCTACCCTGATTAAGATGGAGCCCATCCTTCTGGAAAAGACCCCCTCTTCTCCAGTATGTTGCCTAGTTCCTGACAAATCTAAAGCTGTCTTCCCTTTTGCTATGGTCTTATCCATGCATTGAGACTCTGGAACTCTGCCTGCCTGCCTCTTACTTAAAAGTCTAATCTTTGGCTTCCAGAACCCCACCTTCCACACTTTTCTGTGTTATTGGTGCCCACATATGCCAGCTTCTCCCCAGTATGGCTAGAATCCTGTCTAGGTGGCATGTGAGTTCTGCTACCTTCACACCAGGCTGGCAAGTGACCACATTATCCTTGGACCCACCTTATCTACATGCCTAATGATTGAATTACCAACTGAAATGGCCATACTAATCCTGGGCAGAAGCTGCTGGAAACACATCCTCAAGTTGAGAGGATATTGCATTTCTTGGAGGGTAGGACTTGGATACAGGATAATTTTCTGCCACACAAGGTGGTGCTTTCCTTCCAGGTGATGTCTCTCCTCTAAGGCAGCACTGAGTCTGCCAGACTGGAGTTGGGATGTGTCTACTATGTCCCTGTAGGTGTCCTCTATATACCTTTCTGTTTTTCTCGGCTCCTCCAAGTCTGCTACTCAGCCTCCAGAGACTGGATGCCTTTAAGAGCCAGAAACTCTTTGCATAGAGTGCACACATATGACACCTTGCCATCTGGAAGATAACCATATATGTGGCACTCTGTGCAAAAGACTGGATAGTCCCCATCTTGCTGCTGGATTGCTGTCTGCATCTTTATATTAACGACTTTATTCAGAGTTGTTTAGGGAACAGGAATACTCTAGCCAAATAAACTAATATATGGCTTTAGGGTTATTTTATGCTATTTTATTAAACTAGACTGTGGTGTCAAATTTCACACTCTAACTGTAAATTAAGAGATGTGCCTCGGGTGGGTGGGAGGGAGTTGGGGAGAGCGGATGAGGAAAGAGATGAATTTACCTATCTTTTCTTTGAAAACTAAGGGTCTACCTAAGTCTAAGAAGTTTAATTTAAAACCTCTAAAGCAAGTCAAACTAGTGTTTGCTTTTTAGTTAAATCAAAACCAGACTTTTCCAAATAAACCCGCAAGCTCCTCTCTATCTCAAGCTTTAAGTCAACAAGTTTGCCAGCTTTTCATCAGAATGGAAAGATGGATGAATAGTCGTTTGAAAACATTCCTGAAACATGAAATGTGTCTTCCAGAATATTGCCTTTCTCCAGGACCAAGCAGGAAGTCAGTCCTCACTTATGGGTGACGTCGGCGCCGACGGAGCCCTCGCGGAGCAATTTTCCCCAGCTTTCAAAGAAAGCCTTTGGGAATTGCAGCGCGCATGCGCGGTCGTCTTCCCGCCCGAGGGTGCCATCTTAGCCAGTCTTCTTTTTTCCGCGGAGCCCTACAGACGTCCCCGTCTTGTCCCCGCGAAAAAGTCGATTTTCTTCATTATTTTATTCTTATTTCCTTCGGTTCGACGCCGATCTTTTTCCCGCCCGGACTCGTGACGCCGGTCACGAGTCCTCTTACTTTTTTTCAGTTTTTCTGACTTTGTCAGCTTTCGTTTTCGATTTTCCCTGGCAGCCCGGTCCTTTGACCTCGCAGGGGCCCTTTTTCCCCCGATGGCTGCCAGTGGCTTTAAGCGGTGTGGTCAGTGTGACCGAAATATGTCACTAACTGACACGCACGACTTTTGCCTCCGCTGCCTGGGCCCGGATCATGAGGAACTGATCTGTGGGCCCTGCGGCAAAATGTCCTCAAAAGCGTTGAGAAGTCGGCGGCATCAGCGTGATCGAATCTTCGCTGACCCCAGCCGTACCCAGACCTCGTCGGAGGCCTCCGCGTCAAAAGGCTCCAGCTCGGACCGTCGCCGGAGTTCCTCCGACCGGGGTTCTCCCTCCGGGGACCATCGTCGGACGGTGAAACCCGCGAGGGCGGCGTCGGTGGACGCTCCTGGTTCCGCGAGGGCCAGGTCGCATAGCCCCGATAGCCGCCCTGGGTCCTTGGAGAAGGAACACCTACCGAAGCGACCTCGCCTGGAGTCGGAGATGCCTGCTCGGGTAAGTCCTGTGGTCCTTCTGGACTCGCCTCCGCGACAGCCGACGTCGGGCCCGACGCCATCGGGGCCCGAGTCGGGGGCTGCTGGGTCACCTGAGCTCGGACTCGCTGGCCTCGCTGGCGCCGCTGCCCCGACCGCCGGGACGTCGACGTCCAAGTCGACCCCGGAGACCGAGCCGATCCTCGAGTCGATGAGAACTCGAGTCGATCCTCGGTCGAGGTCACCCTCGGCCTCCCGTTCGGGACCGAGGTCGCCGACGCCGACTCCCTCGGCGTCGGGGCGGCAGGCGCCACGCCCTGCCCGGGCCGACCCCACCGAGTCCTCGTCGGAGTCGGTCTGGGAGTCTGAAGAGGAAGAGTCGCCTGATTCTTTCCGGACTCGGTGTGTCCCCTCAGACTCACCGGAGTCCGAGCCTCGGAAGCAGTCCCCCCCGGAGGATGCCCGGTTCTCGGACTTCGTTAGGGATATGGCCAAGGCTTTGGCCTTCCCTGCGGATCCCAAGGAGGAGCCTCGAGCCGAAGAGCTCGACGCCCTCCAGTATGACTCTCCCGCGAGGGAACACTTTACTGTACCGGTTCCTCCTATGCTGGAACGACTACTCTTCCGCATGTGGGAGAGTCCGGCCTCCTCGCCGGTCCTGAGCAAGCGGGTCGATTCTATCTATCGAGTCCGCAAGAGCCCTGGCTTCCAAAAGGCACAGCTACCACACCATTCCATGGTAGTGGAATCGGCCATGCATCGTCTTAAGAGCCAGAAGATGCACTCCTCGGTGCCCCCTGGCAGGGAGGCCCGTAACCTGGATGGCCTTGGTAAGAAGTGTTTCCAGGGCTCTATGCTCGCATGTCGTGTCCAGACTTACCAGCTATACATGGGCATGTATCTCCGGGATCTGGCTAAAGAGCTAGCCGGATTCTCCGCTGGTTTGTCCGAGGAACCCTTGCGGAGGTTCCTGGCCTTGTCCACTGGCATTCGGGAATGCTCAAAGTTCATGTCCCGGGCAGCCTATGATGGCTTTGAAGCGTCGGCTCGAGTGGCCGCAGCCGGCATCGGTGCCCGCCGACAGGCTTGGCTTCAGTCGTCAGACCTTGAGCCCTGGGTGCAGGACAAGTTGGTCGATGTCCCCTGCCGAGGCGAAAACCTCTTTGGCAAGCCCATGGCGGAAAAGGCTGCACAAATTGAGACTGAGACTCTCACCAGGACCAGGCTTTCTAGGAAGACCTCCGCCCCTTCCCAGAAAAAGAAGGGCTCGGGGAAAAAGTCCTTTTACCCGAGGAAGGCGTCTGCCTACAAACAATACCCCCATTATCAGGCCCCTGCAGCTCCCCAACAGGGCCAGCAGGCCAAGGGACGGGGTAACGGGTCCCGTAGGCAGCAAGCCCCCAAGCCTGCACCACCAGCCCCTGCTCAGCAGGGTTGGGGTTTTTGACTCACAAAGCATAGCCTCTCCCCCCCCGCTGGTTCCTCCCAGCACCGGAGGCCGGCTGGTTCACTTCGCCCACAGGTGGTCCAGCATCACCGCAGATGCCTGGGTGCTTCAAGTCGTGCGAGAAGGCTATCTTCTCCACTTCCACCAGGTCCCTCCCTCCTATTTTCCGGGAGAACCTCCGCGACCCCCTCTGCACAGGGAATTACTCCTTCAGGAGTTAGCAGGTCTTCTGCAGGAACAGGCGGTGGAACCGGTGCCACACCACCTGAGAGGTCAAGGCTTTTATTCCAGGTATTTTCTAATACCAAAGAGAACAGGGGGCCTCAGACCCATCCTGGACTTGCGCAACCTCAACAAGTTCCTTGTGCGGGAGAAGTTCAAAATGCTTACCCTTGGAATCCTTCTGCCCTACCTCCAGCAGGGAGATTGGCTATGCTCCTTGGATCTAAAGGATGCCTACACGCACATCCTCATCCACCCAAGCCACCGCCAATACCTAAGGTTTGTGGTGGCAGGAAATCATTACCAGTACAGAGTACTGCCCTTTGGCCTGTCCTCCGCACCGCGAGTCTTCACAAAATGTCTCGCGGTCGTGGCGGCCCATCTCAGGCTTCACGGCCTCTATGTCTTTCCGTACCTCGACGACTGGCTCATCAGAGCAGCGTCCGCTCGGGAGGTCACCAACGCCACGCGCCGCACGGTGGCTCTTCTGCAGCACTTGGGCTTTGTTATAAACTTCGCAAAGTCCACTTTGCTCCCCTCACAGGATCTCGAGTTCATCGGCGCAAGGCTGCACACTCCTCAGGCGCGAGCATACCTACCGCTCGACAGGGCTCAACGGCTCATGGACCTAGCCGACCGCTTTCGCAGCCAGCCCCTGGTCTCCGCCAGGCGCTTCCTGAGACTACTCGGCCATATGGCTTCCACCGTCCATGTGACCCCCAATGCCCGCCTGAATATGCGGTCTGCTCAATGGTGTCTCCGCCAGCAGTGGCGACAAGCCACAGGCGGCCTAGCAGACCTAGTGCGCGTCTCCGAGCCGCTGATCTCGTCTCTCCGGTGGTGGCTCCGGCAGCCGAACCTGATATTCGGAATGCCTTTCCAGTCACCTCAGCCGACCCGGGTGCTGACCACCGATGCATCCCTCCTGGGCTGGGGAGCACATTGCCAAGAGGCACGTACTCAGGGCCTCTGGACCACGTGGGAGTCTGCTCAGCAGATCAACTTCCTGGAGCTCAGGGCGATCCGCCTAGCTCTCAAGGCCTTCTCCCACCTGACTTCCCACCAGTCCGTCCTTGTCCAGACGGACAATCAAGTTGCCATGTTCTACGTGAACAAGCAGGGGGGCACGGGCTCCTTCCTCCTCTGCCGGGAGGCACAGAAGCTCTGCTCTTGGGCCGTCAGTCACGGCATTCTCCTCAAGGCAGTTTATCTCCCGGGCCAAGAAAATTGCCTTGCGGACAAACTCAGCAGGGTCCTCCAGCCGCACGAGTGGCGTCTGGATCCCTTGGTAGTTCAGAAGCTCTTCCTCAAGTGGGGCCTCCCCACGGTGGATCTCTTTGCCAGTCCTCACAACCGGCAGCTTCCTCGCTTCTGCTCTCGTCAGCCACACCCCCTTTGGGTTGCGGCGGACGCTTTTCTGATCTCATGGTCGGGGAGCCTTCTGTACGCTTTCCCTCCCATCCCGCTAGTCTCTCGGACTCTTTTCAAGGTTCTCAGACAAAGCCTTCATGATCCTGGTGGCCCCTCGCTGGCCCAGGCAGCCGTGGTTTCCGCTCCTACTGCAACTGGCGGTGGAGGATCCAATCCCTCTGGGGGTACAACCGGATCTCCTCACTCAGGATCAGGGGTCCCTACTGCACCCCAACCTCAGGTCTCTCAACCTCATGGCCTGGCTGCTGAGAGGGTAGTCCTTGCTCCCCTTCTCCTACCGGCGGAGGTGGAGGAGGTCGTCTTGGCTTCGCGACGGCCTTCTACCCGCAAATGCTACGCCCTTAAATGGCGTCGCTTTGCAGTCTGGTGTACCCAACAGTCTCAGGATCCCTTCTCCTGCCCGGTGTCGGTGATCTTGCAGTACTTGCTACACCTCTCTAATCTGGGACTTAAGTCCAACTCCGTCAAAGTTCACCTCAGTGCTCTTTCGGCACATCATGTGCCGGTGGACGGTAGACCTCTCTCCAGCGACCCTCTCGTAGCGAGGTTTCTCCGAGGTCTCCTTCTACTTAAACCACCTCTGCGCCCGCCAGCGCCTGACTGGGACCTGAATGTGGTTTTGCAGCGGATCACCTGTCCGCCTTTTGAACCTATGGCTACCTGTTCTCTCCGTTTTCTGTCTTGGAAAACACTGTTCTTGATAGCCCTCACTTCCGCTAGACGCGTAAGTGAATTGCAGGCCCTCGTGTCTGATCCCCCTTACACTCGGTTCTACAAAAATAGGGTAGTCCTACGGACTCACCCAAAATTTCTGCCTAAAGTGGTCTCCCCTTTTCACATCAATCAGGAGGTGGTACTTCCAACCTTCTTTCCCAGATCACACTCCAGCCGAGCTGAAATGGTCCTCCATACCCTGGACTGTAGAAGGGCTTTGAACTTCTACCTTGACCGTACGCGGGAGCACCGTAAAGCTGCTCAGCTTTTTGTGTCTTTTGACCCCAATAAATTGGGGCTCCCGGTCTCCAAGCGTACTCTGTCCATCTGGGTTGCAGACTGTATCTCTTGGGCTTATGGGGCAGCCGGACTCTCCTTAGAAAGCCGAGTCACGGCTCATTGCGTTCGGGCAAAGGCTACGTCAGTGGCTTACCTCCGCTCTGTTCCGCTGGCAGACATCTGCCGGGCCGCTACTTGGTCTTCGAGCCAGACTTTTGCGGTCCATTACTGTCTCGAGAGGGAGTCCCGCAGGGACAGTGCTTTCGGACAGGCAGTCCTCCGTAATCTCTTTGAGGTCTGAGCAACTCCTACCCTCCATCCCGGATGTGGGCTACCGGTGGGTGATGATTCAGCGAAGATTCTGTCCTTCTGTGCTGCTGAGCTAGAGGGAGCTCATTTTTGTGCTTAGGGTCTCCGGTAGCCTTGAGCTTGGGAGTCCCATAAGTGAGGACTGACTTCCTGCTTGGTCCTGGAGAAAGCGTAGTTACTCACCTGTAACAGGTGTTCTCCAGGAGCAGCAGGAATCAGTCCTCACTACCCTCCCTCCTCCCCTTGGAGTTGCAATCGTCTGCTTATGTTCTTTTTGCAAATTTTTATGCTGTCTTTTTTAGCTATGTCATCTGACTGGCTAAGATGGCACCCTCGGGCGGGAAGACGACCGCGCATGCGTGCTGCAATTCCCAAAGGCTTTCTTTGAAAGCTGGGGAAAATTGCTCCGCGAGGGCTCCGTCGGCGCCGACGTCACCCATAAGTGAGGACTGATTCCTGCTGCTCCTGGAGAACACCTGTTACAGGTGAGTAACTACGCTTTACCACTCCTCCACCCCCCAAGGTCCCCGTCAGAGCATAGCTTGGATGTCCACTTTATCAATGTAGACCAGAATCCCCTTTCTCAATAAGTAGTTCCTTTGTTCGTTTTTGAAAAAGCTTCCAAATCACTTCAAGATGTTGCATATTTTCAGTGCATATAGAGGTTATGTTTTTCATTAATTACACCCTATTCATTCTTATAAGCCACTGTTCAAAGTAGGTGGAATTGTGCCTTTCCAATGCAATGCTATCTCACATGGTGCCCCACTCATACAGTGCTTTATTAGTTCACCCTGCCCCTTAGTCCTTATCCCAGCCAGCTTACCCAATAGCGCCAGTGTACGTTAGCTGGAAATCCTCTGCCACTATCCTCTGAATTACCCTCTTCACTGCCCTCCAGAAGATTTGCAGCCAAGGACAAGTCCTGTTCCCCCTCCCCCCCCCTCCCCGATTACTGCATCCTCTACCAGCACAAATGTGAAACCATTAGTAAAAATTTGATTTAATCTCACTGGATTGAGGTACCATCTGTACATCACTTCATATCAAATCTCCTTTTATCAAGCTCATAACTAAAGGGTTTACCACCTCTTTAAAAATGTTTTTTTTTCCAAGATTTGTTAGAATAAGTAACCCCACCCCACAAATCATGCTCCCATTCCTCCTGAAATTTAATTCTCCTGGTATCCTACTTTAAAGATGTTACATATTCTTTATTGCCCCCTGAGAGACCTTGGATGCAGGCACAATGCCTCAGTATGTAAAACCTTATCTAGTTTCAGTCCACTGTCACTTAAATGTCTTACCTGAAGATGACCATGAAAATCCTAAGGTCCTGGAAGGTCATTGCTTCACTATATTGACATAGTTGGCCCCTCTGTTCCATTTCCCAGACAAAACCACTCTTACTGGAAAGTTCAGATTACATTTAATTAGCTGCAGTAAGGAGCTCTCCTTTAACTTACAAATTTTGTATCTTGTTCAAATGCATTTTTTTTTCAAAAAAGATTATTAATATTCTTCCCCTGTATTATCTCCCCCATCCAATTAAGGCAAATGTTTTTGTTTTAAGATGATGGAAGGTTAGCCTCCTGCTCAATTTGAACCCATAACTTCTCATTTCCCCTCCATTCAAGACGTGTTCTCAACTGGGCAGCCAACTAGCATTTAAAGAAATTAGGGATCCCCAGCCCCCTCCCCCCCTTTCCCTATTCCCATAAAGCACCTTCCTGGCCACCCACCTTGGTCTTTTCTTCTAGATAAATTGGAAGGCTTTCCTTTTTAATTTTCTCTCATTTCATTTTTGATACAGTAGTGGATAGTGCCTCAAAATAATACATCAATCTAGGCAGGGCCATCATTTTTAGACTTGCAATTTTTTCCAACCAGGATATTGGATAATTCTCCCACTTGCTCAGATCAGTCAGAAATGCTGAGGGATAATTCAGCTCCTCTAATTGTCCGTCTTGCTTTGAAATTATTTATTCCTAGATATGTTTATACCTAGATGCCCACTTAAAAGCTGCAGGAGCAATACCAGTTTATCTCTGGAGCACTAAGAGTTAAATTTAAAGCTTCTGCTTCCCCATATTCACTTTAAAGACCACCATCCTGCTATAATCATTTTGCTCCTATATCACTGCGCCTAATACCCGTTGGGGTGTCCTAATAAAAATATCATTGGCAAATAGAGATCTTGTGCTCCACTGCTCCAAGCTGGATCCCACAAATTGTAGGACTGGCTTGTATTTTTTCCATTAGAAGTTCTTTTGGCAAGGTGAAAAACAGCAGGGATAATAGACACCTCTGTCTCATTTCTCTCTCCAATAGGATCAGAATACTCCCTTCCCCCATTAATTTTACCACTGACCTCTAGCTGAGTGTATAGTTGTACAATCCATCTAATAAGGTTTCCCCAAAGCCCATCTTTTGCAAGCTCTGTATCATGAATGCCCAGTGCTCCCTAACCAAAGGTTGGTTTGTTTTTCCTTCAGCATCTCTCGCTGGTGCTAAAGTTGTCCTTCCCCCCTCCCCCCCCCCCCACCATATTAAGTTGATCACTTGTTTTAATACCATCTGCCTCCCTTTGGTGTAAGTCCTGTCCAATCTGGCTTTACAATTAAGGGCATCAGGGGAGCTAGTCTCTCTTCCAGCACCTTGACAAAAATCTTTGTCTACATTTTAGCAAGAAAATTTGGCGATACGACGTACAGTCTAATGGGTCTTTCCCTGATTTTGGGATAATGCTAATCTAATCGACCAGTGGCGTTCTTCATTCTCCAACAATTTATTGAAAAGCCCTACCAACCATGATAGCGCCATGTTGTATCTGTTATAAAATTGTCTGCAAAGCATGTGATTACCATGATGGTCACAGTAACCACACATTGAAGACAGCTAAAGCACCCACACGTACAGCTAAAGCACCCACACGTACAGCTAAAGCACGGTCTGTGGATAACGCTGAAAATCACCGCAGTATCTGCATTTGCTACAAGTTAACTGTTAACGCGGCACATAGCGTTTGCCAAACATGCTGCAGTAACAACTAATGCGGTTTAGTAAACATGCCCCTAAGGGTTAGACATTGCTATATATCTATCAGATTAGATAGATCTATTTATCTAATCTGTTTTTAAAGCAAACTTGTATCATTATGGCTTTCAGTGTATTACCATTGTTTTTTTACAGAAGGTGTTATCGTGTGATCTTACAACATTTTGTAACATTGGACTGGAGACATTTTTGGCTCTTGTTTCTTGATCCCTTCCCTATCTAGGTTACTGGACTAACGTTTTAGAAAATATACCACCACTAGCAATAGAACAGTAACCTAATGCTACACTACAGTGACTATTTTGTACAGTTAAGTATGTTTTATGGTAATCAGTTTAGTGCATATAAATTTGAGAAAATTAATTTCCGTTAATTCCCACCTCCTCTGTGTTTTAAGAAAAGTAAGCTGGTCTGCTTTTAATACTTCCAAAGTCTAAACTTTCTATTGCCTTTGATTACTGTAATTTTTTTTTCATGAATACAGCTATTGCACTCTTCTCCACAAAATGATTAAGCATATTGGAAGCCATGTGCTTTTGCAGACTGCCTGTGCTGTGTTTTTTTTTTTTTTTTTTTTAACTGTGGTACGTCTTTTTCCCCAGTGGCATGAAAAAACATACATATACCCACAGTGAGAATTTATAGTTTTGTATTTTTTTCAAAAGAAATGTTGTCATATTAATCAATTGCGCATTATAATTGTTTCTCTTCACTATAAGACTTTCAGGATTGCCTTGGATGTCTTTCACTGAAGTGTCAATCTTTGTCATATAAATATTGTAAATGGCCCGATTCACTACATTTTTTTTCTCCCTATCTGTGCTTATTGGATAAAGACATTGATGAATCGGTACTAAGTGTTGGGGGGGGGGAGGAGACCTTTTGTATTTACTTTACATTTTAGGCTCTTTTTTTTTTTTCTCTCCAACAAGCCTTATTTCGACTTGTATGGGCTTTTTCTTTGTGTTTTTTAAAGAGCCTTTATCTTTTTTAAAAAAAAAAAAAAGCAACTCAAACTTGGCCATAGTACTTAATGCATAGGTAATGCATAAAAAAAATCTAATTTGAATGTATTAATAATCCAGAAATTTCCATTTTGCCTTACTCTGTGTTCTATTCAGGCAAACACCCTAGTATCTCAACTCGTATTTGCGATATAAACATATGCTCCACCAGTGATGCATTTCAATTTTCAAATTATCCTTCCAGTAGTTTCAGAGTTTAATAGTAATTGCTAACATAAAGTCTAGCAAGAATCTCTTTTGACAAATGAGGTATACCTGCAAGAGACTGCTGTATCGCAGTTTGACATATCCAGTCAGCTTGCAACCCTAAAATTTGTTTGTTTAATTTGATCCCAAACCTTGGCTTATATAACTTAAAATTTGGGTAGCTAAATAAGATGGAAAAATGTTCCAACTTCAGCTACAGGATCAGAACTGATTACTCTGCTCAGTTTTCCAATTTCTCAATATCTCTGGAGTGATGAAAGCCCGATAAGTCAAAGAAAATGGGACTGTGTAAAAGAAGCAGATCTAGAAATCCTAGTTAACAGGCTTCAAAATTTACGCCATTATTTACGTGTTACTGAGTCAATCTTTTTTTTTTTTTTTTTTCCCCCCCACGCTGTTTCTGTACCCAAACATGGACGACTAGCTCTGTCTCTCTAATAGCATAAAACTTTGAAGCATCATTGGGGGGATGACTGCCATTGCTTTACCCATTGTCGCCAAAATCCATTTTTCATGTAAATCCAGGAGATCAATGCCCAATTTTAAAATGTAATAGTGCAACTGAAACCATTGAAAATCTTTAGCAGTAAGATCGAAATCTTGTTGCAGTTCTACAAACAGATGCAAAGCATTATTAGACCAAATCTGGCTAAGTGTCTTCATTCCTTTTATCCTGCTGTGTTTTCCGATTTAATTACCTCTTTCTGGATTTTAAAAACAAGATTAAGCCAGAGAGGTAACGCCTCTGAGGGGAGATTTTCCTGGTGCAGTTGAGCAAGATCATGGACTGTGACTTGCGTCTAGAACGCAATTAGTGACTGACTAGCAATTAATATGGAGAACGTATCGGGGAGGAGCCGTGTGGGAATTGGAGCAATTAATTGTTCCTCAAAGGAAAGTCAAACAGGTATATCAGAGACATGCAACCCTTCAACCCATTTAGATTCCTGTTCCAATTTTAAATGAATGATGATACCACTTAAAATCAATGAACTGGACACCCCTCCCCTCCCTTCCTTATGAAGCTTCAGCTTGCCAAGTAGCTGTGCAGGGAGGCTTATGCCTGCACAGAAACTGGAGATCAAGCCTTCAATAAAATGAATTGGGAATAGTAAGTGAAAACATACTCCTTTATAATTAATTTAAGGTATTAATATCATTTTAATCACTTCACTTCGGCCCTGCCAGCTGAGAGAGGTGACCATTTGGAGGTCAGTTCATCAAATTTAGACATGTCATACAGTTGGCAATATTTTCCTCTATTGTGGGACAGAACCAAACCCCAAGATACTTTACAGCCTTCCCTTGCCATTGAAAGGGAAATTGCGCAAAGCCCTCCATGACGTATTTACTTAATAGAAATATTAACTACGTCCCCAGTTTTATACCCTGACATTAGCGAATAACATTCAATTAAATCAAGTTTGAAATGGATTGTACATCAGCCAACAAAAATCAAGAAGTCATCTGCATAGGCTGATATTGTTACTGCTACTACTAATCATTTGTATAGCTCTGCAAGACATGTAAGACACTCCCTGCTCATCAGAGCTTAAGTCTAGTCAAGACAGACAACACAACTGGGGACTAAGATATGCCTAGGGATGTTCACCCCATTAATTTCCTTCTGTTTTAGACTAGGTTATTTTTCAGTTTTTGATGCACCATTTTTGTCTTTTCATTGTGTCTTAGGTTTTATTGTAACCCTCCAAAGATCTGTTTGGAATTGGTGGAATATAAATAATCTTAAATATTTTCTAAGAAGACATGTGGCATGAGACGGTGGACGTCCTATAATATCTGCACTGTTATATATCCATTTATCTGCCTATTTAAAATGTTAAAAATCCAAATATAATACATGTGGCAACAGTACTGAAACCATCCTCACAACTGGAATTAACTTACCTTATTTACTAGGGTGATAGCTGATCCCAGTTGAGAATGTAGCCACCTGTACTTTAGGCCAGTATTTTATTTAAACTTATTTAGAATAGGCCTATAAATGGATACATGATGTTATAGATTTGCATATAGTATGTCTTCAATGTATGCAAACTTATCTTGGGCACAGTCACTGTGATAATCTTGAAGACCCAATTGGCTAGGTCTGTCTCAAGCACAGCTCTAGTTAGTCTTATCAGTAAGATGAAGGCTTGAATAGGCATAGAAAGTGCAGTTAGGGCCAGTGCATGGACATTAGGCCCCCTAGGCAGACCACAGTGTTAGACCCCTAGCGCTCCCACCCCCCAATAAGATTTTGATAATTAAACTTGATCATAATCTTCACACCATTCCTCCCAGAACAATCTGATAAGCGCATATTTGACTGTTATTTAAATATTTAAACATTAAAAAAACAAAAAATATACATAATGAGGGTGATTTTCCACAGCCACTTACCAGGGTGAATGGACTATTTACAAACTGCCCATTCTTCCTGCAGGTAAAAGTAAACACTGTCTCTAAGTTTAGGTGGCTGTTCGGTCAAAGTAAAAATATAGGCCCTAAGCTGCTGCCATAGGTGATGCCTAGCCTGCCGCAATTACAGTATCTTGTCACAGATAAAGGATGCTCCTAGGGAAAAGGAGGATTGTGGGTATGGCAGAAGGGACGTGCAGCTCTAGTTGCTTTGTGGTCATGCAGTATGTTTCTAGTGCTCTCAATGTGGCACAGAATTTTACAGATGCATTATTGGAACTTAGTTATAACATTCATTTTGACTTTTTTCATTTCTAATGAATTTCTCTGATTATGTTGCAAAGTCCAGTAAGTTTGACACATGTCTTAGTGATTTTGGTATGTTTTCTTTACAGAAGTGGCAGAATCTCCAAAGATTAGCAAATTGGTAAGTGCATGCAATATATATTTTTTTTCTGTTTTGAAATGAAGAAAGATACTAGAAACTGGTGTTTAGCCATTTGCAATATTTGTCTTTAGGTAGTGCTATCATAAAAATTATTTGTTTCTGAGAAATTTAACTTCTTCCTGTCTCAGAGGAAGAAAATCAGAGCATTGTTCAATTTGCCATCTACATTTTTTTTTTGACAGTTGGGAATGTAACCATGCAAATAAATGTGTGCACTTATGGCTTGTTCTGGAATAAAGAAAATTGTCACCTTAGTTTGACACTTTGGCAAATAAGCACATTTTTTAAATCAAGCAGCTGCAGATGTGGAAGTGATACTGTACGTGCTGCTGAGCATTTCGAAGCATGATACGATGGATAGCTCTTCCAGCTAAATATGAAGTAGCATCTTTTGCACTTGGAGCAAGTGGTCTTTCTAACTTATGTAATTTTACCTCATTTGGAAACACCCACATCCTTTACAGAATTTACTGCAGAAATTGATACTACACATTTGAATAAGCACAGGTATTTCTACATGTTCATTGAAGAATTCCTGAAACATGAAATGTCTTCCAAAATATTGCCTTTATCACTCCTCCACCCCCCCCCCGATCCCCGTCAGAGCATAGCTTGGATGTCCACTTTATCAATGTAGACCAGAATCCCCTTTCTCAATTAGTAGTTCCTTGTTCGTTTTTGAAAAGGTTTCCAAATCACTTCAAAATGTTGCATATTTTCAGTGCATATAGAGGTTGTTTTTCATTAATTACACCCTATTCATTCTTATAAGCCACTGTTCAAAGTAGTGGAATTGTGCCTTTCCAATGCAATGCTATCTCACATTGCGCCCCACTCATACAGTGCTTTATTAGTTCACCCTGCCCCTTAGTCCTTATCCCAGCCAGCTTACCCAATAGCGCCAATGTACGTTAGCTGGAAATAATGAATAATGAAGGAACAGTATTTTGGCTCAGTATTGTATTTGGCTTTCTTGAGTGTTAATCTCTACTTAAAGAATGACTGGCTGCTGCAGAGACCCTTTTTCCTGGAGGAAGTTTGACTGCTGTTACATTTACAGGGATCCCAATTGGCAGTAGCATTTAAAATGGGTCAGGAGCAGCGGGGGATGAAGAAATACCTTTTTTCTAGTTTTAAATGAATAATACATTTGTGGATAACACATTTTAATGATTGCATTGCCTGGTCCTTTTGTCTTGAAAAAAGAACCTTGCATGGGATTTACTGATGAGCCAGGTGTGAAGCTGAAAACAACATAACCACAATCTTCCAGTTTTTTATTTAAATTTTGTGGCATTCATTCTTGGGATTAATTGTGTGTGCCTGGAACTCTGAGGCATTCTTCTGCCAACTGAAAGTATCCTTCCAAAGAAGTATTTTCTATGGTTTAGTGCTAATGGAGGTCATTCAGAACATTTACATGGGGCAGCCTATTCAAGAATCACGTAATGTAGAACTTCAAGAAAAATAGGACTGCTGGTGAATGAGCCCTGAATAAATTTTCAGAATCTGTTTATAGAAACCTATGACAGCGATGGTTTTATTTGTAAATTTCACTTTCTAGAACTTTATTCAAAATATAAAATAGTGATCTTTTGGTGGGGGAGGGGTTCCAAGATGTCGTCAGTCAAGTAGGATGCTCACTCGGGTTTGTCATACTGTGGGGGGGAATGTCTTTTGTACATTTTACCTTTTCCCTTTGTGACTGTCAAAAGGCAAAGGGTGAAGCGGATTGTATCTGTTGTGCTGCCAGCCCAGGTCCAGATCATTATACTGCAGTTTTCTTCAGCTTTGGGAAGAGGAGTTGTGCTGGGTGTGATCCTCGCTGCCAGCTCCAGAGGGAGCTTTATCCTGGCTTGAGGTGTCACTGAGCCTCAAATACTCCATTCCTCATCGCCCTTCCAGTTCAGTCCAGTACTTGTTGGTTATCACCGCCCTCCAGCAGCTGGGAACTGAGTATGTCAAACTTCTGACCTGATAGAATAAGAGCCACCCCCCCCCCCCCTTTCAGCATCAGGAAACCATAAGAAGATAAGAAATGCTATACTGGGTCAGACTAAGGTCCATCAAGCCCAGTATCCTGTTTCCAACAGTGGCCAATCCAGGTTACAAGTACCTAGCAGGTATCCAAAGTCCTCAGTTTCCACAGTGCTTGTCCTAGGGTAAGCAGTGGATTTCCCGGGTCCTCTTCAATAATGGTTTATGGACCTTTCCTCCAGGAACTTGTCCAAACCTTTTTTAAACCCAGATACACTAACAGCTTTTACTACATCCTTCAGTGACGAATTCCAGAGTTTGATTATGTTGAGTGAAAAAAATATTTTCTCTTATTAGTCTTAAATGGATTCCAGTATTTCAGTTCCCAGCAGCTGGAGAGGAGCCTTTAAGTGGTGGACTCCACTAGAAGAATTGGGGCTATCTAACAAACTCCTTAAAAAAAAAAAAAAAAAAAAAAAAAAAAAAAGGATCACGATGAATAGGTGGCTGAAGCGACTTTGTATCCTGGTTGGGTCTATCAAGTTGCCTGCAGGTAAAACGAGGGTCCTTAAGTGGACCAGATGAAGCCTGTGATCTGTTGCCTGGTGGGCCAGGGCCCTTTCCTTCCGCAGCCAGGTACCCTAAGACTAGCTGTGCTAGTTTTAGGGCCTCTCTCTATAATCACGATGCACAATGCTGTTTGGGAGGGAAAAAATCCCCAAAGCCTTAGAGACTGGGATTGCCTATCTATTCAGCAGGAACCCATGTAGAACGCTTTTTTGTGTTTTGTGCTGCCAATAGAATGCATGCCATCCAGGTCTCCGGCATCAGGGGAGGGACATCAGCACCGTGTCAGGCAGTTTATACTATGCATGGTTCCCCCCCCGCTGTGTAATTTGTGTGGGGAACCATGGGCTGGCGGATAACAGAGTATGCAGGGGCTGTCTCAGTCAGGGAAAAAACAGAACAGGGATGTTTTTTTTTGTTTTGTTTTTGTTTTGTTTTCTCCAGTGGGGATGGAACAAACAATCAATGGGGCCAACAGAATCGGGGCTGTTCCTGAGGCCATTGTTGTTTTGGTGGGAAATGCACCATGATATTGCAGCCAGTCATTTCAGGGGGCTGATCATACAAAGTCCAAATGTAAATCTAAGCATACTGCTTGGCCAGAAACAGATCCTTTGAACCTGGCTCATGCTCCAAAGAGCCTGTTCTCCCCAGATATTATTTTGGCTATGCACAGAACCTACTGACTCAAGCATCAGCAGTTTGCATAAGATTTCAGGGTCAATCCCCCTGCAGGAGGGACTTCTCAGAGCGGCGAGGTTTCAAAGCCGAAGCAGGCTGTGGAGGAGAATGCCTAGGGGGACCTGGCTTCTTCTGGATCCCCAGACTCTGAGGAGCTGGGGAAGGTCCTTCAGACATCTGGGTACAGTCTGGAGGACAGGAGCTAGAAGAAGGCGAGATCTCTCAAAGGGAAGATCCTAGAGTTTGGGTATTTTATAGAGACGAACTGCCAGCTCTTATTGCCCATTCTTTGGCAGTATTGAATATGGCACTCATGCCAGCTGTGGTGGAGGAACCCTTGGAGGACCTGCTGTTGCAATCTAAGGGTTCTCGGGCCTGTTTTCCAGTACACAGAGTAATTAAGAAGATGATTGAGAATGGAATGGAAGTTCCGGAAACCAGTCTCCAGGGAGGGTGGGCGGGCCATGGCCTGCCTGTATCCAATCCCAGAGAATGAGAGAACTACTGAAAATACCTAGGGTGGATACCCTACTGTCAGCTGTCATGAGGAAAACCACAATTCCTGTGGAAGGAGAGGCTGGGTTGAAGGATTTACAGGACCACAAGTTGGAGTCTCTCCTGAAACAGGCCTTTGACACGAGTGCCCTGACCTTTCAGGCTTCTATTTGCAGGGTTTACGTGACCAGGGCATCCATTCACTGGCTTCAAGGGTTGTTCTCAGGGGAAAGGGATGCTCCCTGGGAGTATTCAGAGGTTACTAAACTAGAATCAGCTTATCTGGCAGATGCCTTTTATGATCTGGTGCAAGCCTCCTCTAAGAACATGTCCTCGATTGTTGCAGCTTGTCGTTTTCTGTGGTTACGTAACTGGTCGGAGGACGTGTCCTCCAAAATGAGACTCAGTAAGTTGCCCTTCCCTTTAAAGGTAAACTGCTGTTTGGAGAGGCCTTTGATAAATTGATCAAGGGACCTAGGAGACACTAAAGGTGCCCGTCTGCCAGAAGATAAACAGGGCCGAAGCAAAGTGAGTGCTTTTCAGGGTCCGCTCAAAGACTACCTGAGATTCCGGGGGTCTCACTTTATGCCTTATTGGGGCCATTTTTCTCAGTCCTTTTGGATTTTGTGGGGAGCCAATATGGGCTACTGTGCAGCTCCAGTGGCTCCTAAGAGAACCCAATGAAGCCACGAGGGCCCAAGTTGATTTACCTCTGGTAGGGGGTCGCTTACAGCAGTTTTACTTCACCTGGGCTAGTATCTCCACAGATCAGTGGGTGTTGGAGATTCTTTTGTTTGTGAAGGGTATGCTCTCAAGTTTGCGTCCCTGCTCTGAGGTCTTTGTGTAATCCCTGTACAGAGCACCCTTGAAACAGCAGGCTGTGCAAGACATCCTGCAGCGATCTGGAAGCAGTGGTGCCAGTTCAGAGACTAATACGGACTTGGCCACTACTCCATCTACTTTATGGTTCCCAAGAAGGAGGGTTCCTTTCATCCCATTCTGGACTCATACATGTCAACCGGTCCTTGAGAGTGCCTCCATTTCTGGATGGAGACCCTACAGTCAGTCATGGCAGTGAGGCAGGTGAGTTCCTTACAGCTCTGGATCTTATGGAAGCATACCTGCATATCCCCATTCGACCAGAGTATCAACTGTTTCTGCAGTTTGCTGTGTCCACGGGGCATTTCCAGTTAAGAGTGCTGCCCTTTGGGCTGAGCACTGCTCCATGTACTTTTACCAAGGTGGTGGTGGTGGCCCTTCACAAAGAAGACATCATGGTACACCTGTACTTGGACAACTGTCTTATCAGGGCCGTCCGAGGACGAGAGCAGGGCTGTGACAGAGAAGGTGAGATGGCTGTTGCAAAGCCTGGGCTGGGTGGTCAGTGTTTCTAAGAGCCACCTGCAGCTGGTTCAGCAATTGGTATATTTGGGAGTTTCTCTTATGGGGGAGAGGATCCATAAACTGCAACATCAGGTGCATTTGTTCCTGGGTATTACATGCAGGTCTTGGAGTCCGTGGCGTTGGATCTGGTGCCTTGGGCTCGGACTCCTCATATGAGGCCTCTGCAATAGGACCTGCTTTCCCGATGGCCACCTCGGCACCATCATCTTTCCAAGAGACTGGTCTGGTCTGTCCCCTTGAAGTGAGGGTGCAACTCAGGTGGTGATTAGATGGAGCACTTGGTGGCAGGGATGCCTCTGGAGCCACCAGATTGGATGGTGCTAATTTTATTTATTTAAGGATATTTCTATCCCGCCTTATCCTTCAATCAAGGCGGTAAACACATCAATGATCAATTCTAGCCTCACCAGATGGAGAGCACATTGCGAGGAATATGGATGTTGGAGGAGAGCATGTGGTCCATCAACGGCCTGGAAACATGGGTGGTGTTCTGGCCCTCTGGGTCTTCCTGGTGCAGCGGGCGGTGTAAGTTTGTTCAGACAATGCAACCAAGGTGGCATACAGGCAGTGTGGTGTTGGTGGCAGAAATTTAGTCTCTCCTACTGTGGGTGGAAGTGAATCTGACAG
Organism: Ichthyophis bannanicus; assembly: GCA_033557465.1. Taxonomy (NCBI): domain Eukaryota; kingdom Metazoa; phylum Chordata; class Amphibia; order Gymnophiona; family Ichthyophiidae; genus Ichthyophis; species Ichthyophis bannanicus. Next base: position 1,252,779,099 of record CM066032.1, on the reverse strand, counting down.
CACTATCTGCGACCTGCTTGGCAGGCAAAGATAGCTTGCAGGCAGACTGTCAGCACTGGTTGGATCCAGGCGAGTGGGCTCTGAACCAGGTGGTGGTCCATGAGATTATGGAGCAATGGGGCATGCCCATCATGGATTTGATGGTGACCCTGGACAGTGCCAAGGCAAGCAGGTTCTTCAGCAGGCACAGAAAGCATATGTCTGAAGAGTTGGATGCCGTAGTGCAGGGGTGGGCAATTCCAGCCCTCATGCACCACAATCCAGCCTGATTTTCATGATGTCCCTAATGAATAGTCATAAGATGTATTTGCATCCACTACCTTCCATTGTGTGGAAATAGGTCCATGAATATTCATTAGGGACATCATGAAAACGAGGCTGGATTGTGGTGCACGAGGGCCAGAATTGCCCACCCCTGCCCTAGTATAAAAGTGGCCAAGCGAGGGGCTGCTTTGTTTCTCCTCCCTGGGAGCTCATCGGCAGACTGCTGCAGCAAATGGAGGTGCACCAGGGACAGGTGATCCTCATTGTACCAGATTGGCTTCACAGACCATGGTTTGCGGATCTCGTGAGGCTGTTGGTAGCTCATCCTTGGCAGCTTCTGAACAGCATTAGCCTGCTCTTGCAGGGGCCCATTCTCATGCCTCAGGTGGATCAATTATCGCCTACAGCTTGGCTTTTAAGTGGGTGAGGTTAAGCCACAGAGACTAGTCACATGCTGTAGTGTTGACGCTGTTTAAAACATGATGATCATTGACCTCTTTAGGTTATGTCAGGATTTGGCAGACTTTTGAAGCCTGGAGTGCAGATAAGGGGCTGTGTGCCTTTGCAGCTTCTGTGCCAGACAACTTAGCTTCTTTACAGTCTGGACTGGAGAAGGGACTGGCCTTGAATTCCTTGAAGGTCCAGGCTGCAGCCCTATCGTATTGCAGAGGACAAGTGCCTGGGGCACGACTTGTCGGCGCATCTGGACGTGTCATGTTTCTTGAAGGCAGTGGAGCAGGTTTGACCTCCCATGCGAGTTTTGGTTCCCCCTTGGAATCTGCATTTGGTTCTATCAGCTTTGGCGGCTCCTTTTGAGCCTTTGGTGGGAGCCTCGCTGAAGGACCTTACTTTGAAAACTATCTTTTTGGTGACCATTTGTTTGGCACGGCATATATCAGAACTCCAGGCACATTCGTGTAGGGAGCCTCTCCTGATATTCACCAAGTAGAAGGTTGTCTTGCGACCAGTTCCTTCCTCTTTGAAAGTGGCGACTCCCTTCCATCTGATTCAGGCAGTTTCTCTTTCGTTGCGAAAGTGCTACAATGGTAACTGAAACGCTCGGCATCTTTTTGGGAAAACAGACGTCGTTCATTTTGTTTAGAAGACACCTCACCCTTGCGCATGCCACGAAGGTCTTGCTGGCCCCGCTGGGTGAAGGAAGCGATTGCCTCTGCCTACGTGGCGGTTCCAGTTGGCCTGCGCGTGTATTCCACCAGGTCTGTTGTCTTCCTGGCCAGAACATAGGCTGGTGCTGCCAGGGGAGATTTGTAGGGCGGCCACCTTGTTAACCTTGCATTCCTTTACACTGCATTATCAACTGGCTCTGCAGGAGAAACATGATGCTAGTTTTTGGAGTTTCTGTGCTCAATTGGTATTGGGCTGGACTGGAGAGACGAGGCAAAATTAGTTCTTACCTGCTAATTTTCTTTCCTTGAGTCCCTCCAGTCCAATCCAGGACCCTCCCTATAAGAAATCATTATTTCAGGCTTTTCTCGGAAGAACAGAGGAGGTGTGTCCAGCTGGTTGGAGGGAAGAGTCCAGTATGAAGATAAACCTTGATTGTGATAAGCTTTCCCCAATTCTGAGGGGACATAGTGGCAGGTGGATCTGTCATTGCTATGTTCCTTCGCCTGTACATAGTTCTTTTGGCTTATGTTTTCAGTTGTTTACGATGTGGCAACTCTGATATGCTCTTTTTGAGTGAAATGCTCTTTGCCAGTCTGCTTTGTCATTAGGATACTGGTTTCCTGATGCTGAAAGGGGAGCTCTTATCCTATAAGGTTAGAAGTCTGACATGTTTTGGTTCCCAGCTGGACTGGAGGGACTCAAGGAAAGACAATTGGCAGATGAGAATTAATTTCACCTTTTATCCTGCGTTATTCTCCCCAGCCAGCAGTGACATGTTGATGCAGCACTGGAACTTGCCAGTATTTTATTTTGTTTAATAGGTTTTTTTAATCATTTTAGTCAAAGTGGTTTACATTGTAACTTTAAACTTGGTAATGTGCATTAAACAGGGACTTTGCCTCAGAAAAATCCAAGTTATCAATGGAGGGTTAAGTGACTTGGCTAAGACTGCAAGGAGTGCTAGTGGGAATTGAACCCTGGTCTCTTGGTTCCTAAGCCAGTACTCTAACCACTAGGCGGCGACTCCACTCCAGTGGAGTGGCAGTATTCTCTGCCTCCAGTAGTGGTCTGGTGCAGCAGGGTGAAGATTGGCCTAGATCCATGAGCCCAGACTAAGCCTTGTGGCCCTTGCGGTTGAGTTTGTGTGCCCATCAGTTTGTTCTGAGGCCAGGGTTTACAAACCCCCGGCCTACTTATGCTCAGGTATGCTCCATTTCCAGCATTTCTGCCCATGGGCTGCAGTACTGGATGGGTGAGAAGAGGCAACTAGATGGACTCCCTAGGGCCCCATCCAGATCCTATAAGTAAGGGCTTTTGTGGCCCCCCCTCCTCTTTCCTCTCCCCTCTCCCTATTTTTTCCTCTGATGGGAAAGGAAAAAGATGTAGAATTCTTCCTCCCTTCCCCCTTATGATGCTCTGAGGAAACTGTTCCTGCTAATTAAAGCACATTTGAAGAACAACAAAATACAGCATTTATCTCTAGCTCTGTGGGAGACATGGAGCAGTTCCTGTAAGGGATTTTCTTGTCTCGGGTAGGGATAGGATCCCTGACTGCATGGGTCAGGTTTCCCTTTTCGCAGCATCTTTTGATTTTCCTCTTCTCATGTGGTGGATGTCAGTGGCTGTGATGCTGGGTGCCCCACTAGCCTGCAGCGTGCAGCAGCTGCCACATCAGCCCAATGTCTGTCTCTTCATGCTCAGAGTGATAGGAAAGCGTTGGGGCAGTGTTTTCACCGGACCCAGGACACCCCCCCTCCCCCTTAAGGATCACAAAGCTTGATTCTGGAATTTTGACAAACCCCATGCCTGGGCCAATTTTCTCACTGATGGGAATTGTGGCCATTTTGGATGGATGGAGGAAGAGGAGCCATGGTTGGGTCTGGGTGCCCCTTGGATGTGGATGGGAGAGGATGGAGCTTCTCTTGGCAACGCCAGTATTTTTTTTTTTTTTTCTGACTGTTTTTGCACGGCATCAGCTGCTGGATGTATTCAGGCATGGTGGACTGCCTGTAAGGTTTCAGTGCCCAAGCTGTGGCTCCCCGAGTAAGGATGTAGCTCAAGACTAAGTCCGTGGACTCCTGGAGACCAGATTGCCCAGGATGTCCTCTCTAGAGGTGACTTTCAAGAGCCCTGATTGGATGACCTTGGGGTGAGGAGTGCAAAGTCTGGAAAGATAAGGAGGACTCTCTCTCTTTACTGGAGTAGTTATTTCCTGAGGAATCCCCCCCCCCTCCCCCCGAAGATAAGGACCCTGCAAGTGATCTAGTTCTGAAGGGAGGCTCTGTCTTTGAAGACTCTCTGGTGCCTCTGTGGATTTCTGTGCCCCCTCCAGAACTGGTGTCTGAAGTAGATCCTATTCTGGGGAGTCTGAGGCATTTTGTCAATTTTTTCAAGTTCTGGAGCCTCTCAGAAGGCAAGTGTTAGACACCATAATCTTGGCAAGGCTGCATCCACTGCCCTAAGGGCATATGGATCAGATGTGGTGCCTACTGAAGGTCAAGGCATTGGTCACGGTGGTGATTTAAGAGGACCTCCATCCCCATAGAAGGTCTGCTTTAAAGGAGGCCTAGGGCACAAAGGTCAAGACTTTCCTGGAAAAGGCCTTTTTGGCATTAGCACTCAGTGTTCAGGTGGCATGATGTGTGGCGGTGCAGACTGGGCATGTTTCTGGATTCAGCAACTGCTTGAAGTTATGGAGGTGGAGAGGCTGGAGTTCAGCAACTCAATCGTTTCCAACTACTTTTAGGATCTGATCACACTTTTTCTACCAGGTTGGCAGCTTTGCCTGCATGACTAGTCAACTGATGCATTCAATTGCACTTCAGCTAGCTCCCCTTCAAAGGTTGACTTTTGCTTGTGGAGATGGTCTGGAAATGCTATTCATAGACAGACATGGGTGAGCCTTGTCCTCTGAATCTTTGGGGGAGCAGGCATATAGAGGCCAAAGAGCCTTTGCAAGCTTAATCGTAAGGATTGGTGCCACTGGAGGGGCCGGTAAGAGGTCTGCCCATCCCTAGTCTCTATACAAACAGAGGTATCTATTTTTTGTGGGCCTTTCTACGAGAGGTGCCAAGAGGTCCTAGGGAGATGTGGCAGGCCTCTTAAGAGGTGCAGCCAGTTGGTTGACTTTTGGGGTGAGCCTGGATCACTTCAGCCCATTGGGTCATCAAGTCAGAAGGGCTACACCTAGGCTTTATGGAGCTTCTGAATTACCTTTGTGGCCTTCACAAATGGGTTGATGACCAGGAGAACAGCAGTCCGAGACCCTCCAGTTAACTATCATACCCATGCTCACTTCATTTCCAAACAAAGGAGATCCCTTCAAGCTAATTTTGGATCTGAGGGGAGTCATTGTGAAGCACAGGGTTCCTCTGATTTGCAGAGGCTTTATAATCTGTAGTAGCAGTAAGGCAGGGCATGTTTCTCTCCTCCCTGGACATTTCTGAAGCCTAGTTTTTGATTTCTAATTGGGATAGACATAAAAGGTATCTTTGCTTGTGCATCCTGGGATGCCATTATCTGTTCTGGGCCTGTTGGTTTCCTGTCTTTTGCATATAGTTCAAGTTTCTTCTGCCAAAATACAAGTGCATTTGCTCTGAAATGGATTCTCTCCCCTCATCTCTTCCCATGCTCCTACTCAGAACCTCTCTTCATCAGGAAAGTTAACTGTTCCCTCTTCCTTTAGAATCTGGTCTATAATTGCTGGGTGAGAAGTAATGTATTTTGAAGGCTCTGAAGAGACAGACCAGTGAGACTGGGTTATAGGCCTCTGAGCTGCTAATAAAATAGTCTTTTCATGAGTGAGTATTTCCAGCACTCCTAGTGACTTGCCTAAAATGTTGATGCAGTTTCTTTATGGTCAGCAGGTGGCAGCTTAATGCACAAAAAGCCTTAAGTATGCAGAACTTAAAATATAAAGTAACAATTTAGAAACGTAGGAAATAATGGCAGATAAAGACCATTCAGGAAGTTGGTGTTTGAGTAGAGGAGAGAGTGTCACTGGCCTGTGTGGAAAGGCAACATTCCATCTCTTGTTTTGGGCCCACAGGGCCCATAAGAACAGATGCTGCCATTACATGCGAATGGGGTATGGCCTGAAGGGATGTGCCCAGAGGGGCAGGTTACATCCCTTTTGGAACCCCTTCGGAGCAATGGCGGATGCCAGTGGAGGGGCTGTCTGCAGATGTTTTCTTCCATCTGGTTTCAAGCTGAGTGCTCTATTTTTTTTTTGGGGGGGGGGGGAGAGTAAGAACCAAGGTAGGATGAACTCAACCTTCAAGTGTGTCATCTGTTAAAACTGTTGGACCCATAGACAAGCATGCTGTGCCGATCCCAGTGAATCAAACCTCTCTAGAGGGGAGCGTCTTTGAACTCAGAGAACAGAACCCCTTCCCCCTCCTCCCCACACCTGCTTCCCCTATGTTGTCTATTTTGGTAGAGAGCGACTCTCCTGTCGGAGTCTGAAGGGAACCCACAGGTGGTGATGATTCCAATGCTGGTTGTGTCTTGGGAGTCTCAAGAGTCTCCATGCCCTCTGATATCCCTCTAGATGAGGAGGTCAACCTGAAGGACTTGTGGGATGCTATTAAAAGTGTTGATTCTACGTTAAGTTCGACTGTCCTATCTTTGTGTTCTCTTTTTTTTCAGAAAACAGTGGTTAAATTACAAGAGTTAAGTCCATGCAGAGGATTGATTCTCAGGTGCATACTTTCCAGCAAATTAATGTGTTTCAATTAAGAGTCCCTTTCTATCCATTATAAGTATCTACGAAGAAAGCAAATTAGTACAAGGAAAACTATACAATCTCAAGTTCCTAGCAGAATTCCTAGAGAATTCTCAAGCACTAATTTGCTTGTACTAATTTCCTTGTACTAATTTGCTTTCTTCATAGATACTTTTAAAATAAATATTTTGTTGAAGTGTTGAATTTTCTGATATTGATAAGGCTTATTGTGTTCCCAACAAGTCAAGAGGTGTTAATACCTTAGACAGGGGTTTGGATATACTTAAACTATCTGAGTCAGAACTGTATTGCTTTTTTGGAAGACTCTACTGATACTATTTCCAGGCACGCTACATCACTGGCTGTTTTTCTTCTGAAGCAATTAAATTTAAAGTTCTTAAAGCTTATTTTTAAAATAAGGATAGTTTGTAGTTTGTGGACAGAAATTAACTGTTATTACAGATGTTACTAGGAGCACGTAGCTTTGTAGGAAGCAATTTCTGAACTTAAAATCTCAGATTTTAGCTTTGGGGGCTACTTTATACATCTGCAGGGGAACCTTAGATACAATTACTTTGCAGGAGGACACTTTTGTGTTTCAAGATGTTTCTCATCTAGAAAAATTTCTGTTAGAAATGATTGATTATGGGTGGCTAGAATTTTGATTCACTATGATTATTGCTCTTGTATAATCGGAATGTTTAGCCTAATTCTTGAGAGTTTTCTTTTCTTAATAGTGGGGTGAACATCTCGTAATATGGGCTTAACCTTGTAGTTTCCTATATTGATATCTTTTGTGAATTTCATCTTCAAGGTTTTCTTTGTATGAAGTGGAATTGTATATGTCAGTCTTATGAGAAAAAAAGTCTATATGACCTATTCAGTAAGCCCATCCATAAGAACCATTAAGCTCTATAATATCTTCCTTTCCCTCAAAGATCCTTTGGTACTCGTCCCATGATTTGAATTCAGAGAATTCTTATCGTCTAATCTCCACTATCTCTACTGGGAGGTTTTATACACATTCACCACCCTTTCCATAAAGAAATATTTCATCAGATTACTGAGTTTTATCCCCTGTCATTTTCATCCTATGATACCTTACTCCAGAGCTTCCTTCCAACTGGAAGAGGGCCCACCTCCATGTCTTTACCTGTGTATGTGTCTGGTTGTTTCCTGCAGATTGCCAATACTCGGTGAGATGACTTGGAGCTGGAGGACGCATGGGACCAGTAAGTTGGGCCCAAGCGCCCCTTCCCTCTTGCTGTGTGATTGTACTTTCTAGCTAGTTCTAGCCATTTTCAGTCGTCTTTCTTTCCCCACCCCCATTACTTTTAAATTTGCCATAGACTTCATTTGGGCTGTATCTGATTCTTATTGCAAAAAGCAGATTAAAAAAAAAGATGAATGGGCTTGTTTAGGTAGTGAGGCCTTCCTGGCTTGTGTAGATATTTAGGAAAGCCCAGACTGAGTTTCTTCAAACAGCATGATAGGTGCAGGGACTCCCAATCAGGGATCCCTTTTTCACTGCAGTTTCAGTGCTTTTGCTGACATTTTTCACAGCCTGTACTAACTTTTTTTTCTGTGGCCTTTTTTGCCATTTTTTTTTTCTCAACTGCGTGGAGCAGGACAAGCATACTACATGTTTGCTGCTTTGCCACTTGTAGCACCTGCTGGGCCAGCTTTGCAGTGGGCTCCTTTTGCCCCCAGTGTGATGGATGTGAGGGCCTACGATTTTTTAGGCAATGTTGGGACCTCCTGATGATTCAGAGGCCTCCCTCTTCCCAGTCTATGCCCACGTAATCCTCAGAACAGGTGGTTCTCAGAGGACCTCTAGGATACCTTCTGGAAGGCTGAGTAGGTCTTGAACTTTGGCCATAGGAGAACACCTCATCCACTGTAGAGGAGCAGCAGTTGCTGAAACAGCTCCTTGGCTGTTTTCAGTCCCTTTTTTTAGGGCTGCATGGCAGCCCCCTTCATAGAGGTCTAGGACCCCGATCTCTCCTGCGGGGGGAATCACAGCTCTTGGGTGGCATGGTCACAGCCATTCCTACTATTACTTCTGCTACTACTGAGCATTTATATAGCGCTACAAGTTGTATGCAGCGCTGCACAGATATGTAAGAGACAGTCCCTGTTCATCTGAGCTTGCAATCTAGTCAAGACAGACTACACAGAAGGTGTAGAAAGGGATAAAAACAAGGGAAAACAAAGAAAGGAGATCAGGTGAGTCAAGATCCAAAAGCGGCAGCAAAGAAGTGAGTTTTCAGCCTGTATTGGAAAAGGGTCAGAGAAGGTGCCTGGCGTACAGACACAGGTAGTTTGTTCCAGGTGTAAGGTACAGCAAGGTGAAAGGAGCGAAGTCTAGAATTAGCAATAGAAGAGAAGGGCACAGATAGAAGCAGTTTGCCAGGGGCTAAAACCTCCCATCTCACTTATTCACCTAGGTACTCTTCTGGGAGCCCAGTCTTATCCCCGCGGGGGGGGGGGGGGGGGTTGGCTGTGATGTACAAGATCCTTTGCATCTGGAGGAGAGATTGAGGAAGGGAAAACTTCCCCTCATGGAGGATGAGAAACCATCTGTGATTCACACCTTTTTCAACAGAAGGACATTCCAGTCCTGATCCAGAATACTATGATGACCTTAAGGCTTCAGGAACCTGCCTGTGCCCCACCTTTTCGGGATACCATTTTGGAGGATATCTGATGTCCAGGGCTGCTCTTGTTACCAGAATCCTTGGAGCAGCTCCTAGTTTCTGTGAGAGAATTCAGAGTTGGCCCTCAACAGGCCAAAGACCCTGGCTCTGTTTGTATCTTCTCCCTCGGGGAAAACTGGATCAACTCTTTGGGCTACCTTGAGTAGATGCCCCTTGTCATGATGACAAAGTACAGAACTATTCCAGTAGGAGGTACTGCACTTTGTCCTTCTAAAGAATGCCTTCCTGGCCTTGGTCTTGGGCTCCCAAATGGTCCTTTCTGCTGGCCTTGTAGCCAGGGCACTTTTTGCTCTGGGTTCAGTGACTGCCAGATAGCCCTGAGGCTGTCAGGCTGGCATCAAGAGACACATTTGTGGCCAATGTCCTATATGAACTGATCAGTGTGTCCTCCAGATCTGTGATGGCAATGGCTGTAGCTAGACAATGGCTCTGGCTTTGCAACTGGTCAGCAGACATGACCTCCAAGTTGCAACTCAGCAAGCTCCACTTTTGGGGCGAGCTGCATTTTTTTTTGTTTTTGTTTTGAGAAGATATTTGAAAAAACTGGTTAAGGACTTGGGGGGGTGGGGCAGGGCGGGGCTGTCCTCTGATGCTGCTGGAAGACCGGCTTAAAGGTGCTCTCTGTCTCTACGAACCTCTTGTGGAGCCTGGAGGTGCCCAAGGGCATACAAAGACATCCGACAGCCTATTTCCCTTATGGATCTTGGCCCAGGAAGGGCCAGTCCTTTCAGGACTCTTAGCAGTCTTAATTCCTCATTAAACAGTTACTGTAGTCAGCAAGTCCTCACAATGATATCTGATTGGTCCCTTCTGAGGTACAGCTGGTAGGAGGATAGTTCTTGCACTTTCTCTTGAAATGGACCCAGATTACATAATACCAGTGGGTACTAGAGAACCCAGGTCAGGAATATGCATTGGAATTTGCATAGCCTTTTGGAGGCCTTGCAATCATGGAGTCTACCTGTGGCTTCCCGCTCGGCAGTCAGAAACCTTACAATGCCTCCTGCAGTTGCAGGCTATTTTACTTATGCCTTCTTTAGAGCAAAGTTAGGGCCGATAATACACCTACCTTGCAGTGCCCAAGAAGGGAGGTTCCTTTCGGCATTTTCTGGACCTGAATGCAGTCAGTACAAGGCTCAGGGTTTCCCATTTAAGCATGGAGACCATTCGCTTGATGGTCATGTCTGTTGGGGGAGTACCTTACCTCCTTGGACCTGACAGAGGCCTATTTTCATATTCTCATCAGAGAACAGCAAGGGTTCCTCCATTTCTGCATACTGGATGGGAATTTTCAGTTCAGGAGTCTGCCTTTTGACTTAGCCATGGCTCCCCTTAATGTTCTTAAAAGTGATGGCGGTAGTGGTAGTATTCCTGTGCAAGCAGGTGATCTGGGTTCACCCTTACCTGGATGACTGGCTGATCCAGTAGGACTCCATAGAGCAAGGGCTCTCAATCCAGTCTTGGGGCACACCTAGTCAGGTTTTCAGGATAACTACGACTATGCACAAGATTTGCATGCACTACCTCCATTATATGCAAATCTCTTTCATGCATAGTCATGGTTATCCTGAAAACCTGACTGGCTAGGTGTGTCCTGAGTATTGGGTTGAGATCCCCTGCTCTAGAAGAGACAACATTTGTGATAGTGGCTGGAACGGCAGGGGTTGATAATCAGATACCTTAAGAGCAGCTTTAGGTCCTCTCAGGAGTTGGAATATTTGAGGGCACATTTCAACTCAGGGTTGTTTTCCTCATGACAGAGGATGCTCAAGCTGCAAACACTACCCATGGAGTTGTCTGCAGTCTACACCCCAGCCTGGGACAATTTTCACTCCTTTGTTCTATGGAATTGGTCTTGTGCACCAGAGCAGATATGTGCCTGCTTAAGACACCTGCTGTTCTTCTGGTCTCTGCTCTCAACTCTTCGAGCAGACTCTTCCCCCTTCATAGGGAGCTCAGGGAACAATTGAAATGGTGGCTTCACATCCACTATCTGATGAATGGCATGCCCCTGGAAACCCTGGATTGGGTGGTTCTCTCAACTGCTGGAAAACTCACTTTCTGGGCCAATTGATGCAGGGTATTTGCTCCCCTCAGGAGGTGGCCTGACTGATCAATCAGGTAGAGGTCAGAGCAATCTGTCTGGCACTGGAGGAGTTTCAAGTCTTACTAGTGGGGAAAAGAGGTCCATGTCTTCTCACAGTACCATAGCAGTGGCATATTTTATTTTTTATTTAACAGGTTTTTTTTATACCGCTTTATTATAGTCAAAGCAGTTTGCATTGTACCTTACAGTAAACTTGGTAATGTACATTAAACAGGGACATTGATAACTTGGATTCTTCTGGCATATTTCAACAAATGGGACCTTCAAGCACGGAGGTAGTAATTGAGGTGACTGCTCTGTGCAGTTGGGCAGAGGAGAACCTAGTGGCTTTGTAGGTGGCTCATAGTGGATGTTAGTGTTCAGGCCAACTTTCTAGGTTGGATCTAGTGGATCCTGAGGAGTGGGAATTGAGTCCCCATGCATTCAGTCTTAGTGCAAAGGTAGGACCTCCCAGTGTTGGCCACGCAGAGCAATGTCAAGGTGAACAGCTCTTAGTTGCTGAAAGGACCTGCAAGGGGCAGGCTTGGATGTCCTGCTCAGTGTGGCCCTAGAAGGGAGTTCTTTTTCTTCCCTCCATGACCCTTGGCGAGCTGCCACCTCTGCCAGATTTGAGCTCATCTAGGCATAGCAATTCTGGTCAGTCCAGACTGGCCATGCATGCTGTGGTGTGCGGATCTGGGACTGTTAACTGAGTCCCCACTGTAGCTACCTTAGAAGGACCTTCATCAGGGTCCCCTGATAATGGAGGATCCTGCTTCCTTCTTGCTTATGACTTGGCCATTGAGCAATGTAAAATGTCCAACAGCTACTCTGCTGTAGCAGCAAATATCCTGCTCAGGGCTCATAGGGTCTTGACCTCCTTAGTGAGGATTTGGAAGCGTTTCGAGAGGTGATGTTCCCCTCAGACTCCCTTGTTTGGAAAAAACGGACATGGATGCTGTGCTGGCCTTTTAACAAGCAGTCTTGGGCCAGGGGTTGATCCTGAACTCTCTTAATGTTCAGATTGTGGCCTGTGTTAAGGAAGCTTATCATAGCTCAGGAAGGAGCTATAGAAAAGGTGAAGTGACTCTGAACAAGCAACCTGTCAGTTCTGGTAGAAATAAGAAAACAGAATTTTCCCATAAAAGACTACCAGTCCCAGAATGCACCAGGTTTCCAACAGCCATTAGAGGAGCTGAAGTGGGGAAACGTGTGTTCAATCAGGAGGGCTATGAGGTAATCCCTAAGCACTCATCTCAAAGGGCAGGGCCTGATTCAGCACAGCTGCGCTGTGTTAGGGAGGAGCACTCATCTAAGCAGAATAAAGGTAGAGTTTATTCTACAGAGAATCATCCTCATTATCCTGAGAATCAGCTTGAGCTTGATCATCTTCATCATCAGGAGGATCATCAGAAGCAGAAGCCAAACCGGACGGACAGAGGGAAAGAAACCCTTTGGAAGAAAGAGAAGAAAAGCCTTTGAGAGGTCTAGAAGAAGCCAGAGCAGTACGTATACTGGGAGGCATTCCAAGGGCCAGCATACACCATTGGACTGGGGAAAGCCAGAGGAATGGTGCTGCAGAGCTAGGAATCTCCAGAGGGTACCTGTGAGGGAGACGGCTGCACGTGGAAGGGACCCTAGGACCCATGCCAGAAGGTATGTGAAGAGAGATCCAGTGTCCAGGGATCTGGATTGGAAGGCTGGACATAAGAACTGGACTACATACTGGCCAGGCTATATAGAGAGGAACTCTAACAGCAATGGAAGCTCAGGTATGAACACTGATCTATGCCCTAGCTATAACCTTGAAAGACAGCAGGGAAACAAGTATTCTCCTGAAAGTGCTCCATTGAGAGATTCATCTATGCCAATCCATGATATTGAACCTATGCTTGTTGAAGGGGGAATGATTGCAGATGAAGAATGTGTTTATATGGACTGCTCTCTGTCCAAACTCCTTTGGTGATTTTCTGTTATAAAGTACAGCAACCATCACAAAGAAATACAAACTTGTTCTTTAATCTACTCAGAAAAGCTCCTGAAGCAGGATTTGACCCACGCAGTAGAAAGCAAGCCAGCCAAGGGGTTTCAGCTGGATAACTGCTAGCAATTGAGCCTTACCTAATTGCTTGTGAGCTAGGAGAGAATCACTTCTGAATCTATGTGGGAAGATATAAGAAGTTAACCTGAAAAGAACAGTTTTTTTTTCTCTTTGTAGCTTTTGGTTTGTTGTTTGATACTTGCTAAGAGGATATTAGCTAAGCCTACAGAAAAAGACCAGTTTGTTATCAACCAGGTCTTTATTTCTTTTGCTTTGATTGCCTGACAAGTTTAAAGGTTGTTTTCCTGATTTTGATTTTGTTTTTTTCAAGTTTAACACTGAAAGCAGTTAACCTGATTTATGTGCTACCAAGCATATCTGTGTTGGGAGAAATAACCCCATAAATAAATATCTTATTGGCTTTAACACTTGAGCACAACTAAATTGTCAGCAGCTGTGTCTGGTGTGAATGAACTGCATTGCCCACAATCCCTTGCAAATCATATAGATATATGCACTTGCCAAGACTGTGGAGATTCTCACCCAGGCAGCCGTCTGACAGGCCTTGTCATGCTACTGGAGGGCGTACTCGGGGGTTGCATTGGTAGCTCACCCTGATGTCTTGCTGCTTCAGAGTGATTAAACAGATTTGCCCTACCATGTGCCCAGTAGTCCCTCAATGGAGCTTTTCATTGATGTTGAAGGCACTGAAAGGTCCCTCTGGGAAAATTTGCCAGGAAAATGCTGCACCAAGATTTTGTACATTGGCTCCATGTTTAATATCTTTGTCATTTGTTGTGAGATCTAGGCCTGGAATTTATATTTGCAGATTATTGAAGATTGCTCCAGAATTAATATATTGAGGGTAATATACCCTCTCTTGAAATTTAATAAAAGGCTTTGATCAAATTGTAAATTAGGATCTAATGGCCTAGTGATCAGTCTTTAAAAAGACCAAAGCAATGTTTGTAATCATAAATCCATTAGTCATCCCAGAGGCATCGGAACGTCATGTTCCATGGGGGAAGGCAAGCTCCAATCCTTAGTCAGCCAAACTCCACGAGGCTGTGATCACTGCTCTTCCCCCTACTTCTGCCTGTGGGAGATCGAGTCTCTGTGGGCTGTTGTAGAGGAAACTCCAGTCACAGCAACAAAGTGTTGGTGGGACCCCTCCCCCATTACGACACCTATGAGTCATCCAACAGCAGTTTGTCACAGGAACTGATATACCATTTGCACAAAGTTAAGCAGCTGGATGTGATGTTAGATTCTTTTGGCTCTCATCTTGTGTCCAAATTTCAAGAGTTGTACAGAATTTGTTTTTTATAAACTTTGGGAGGGAGGAGTAGCCTAGTGGTTGGGGCAAGGTACTTCAGGCTGGAAGGTCGGGGGTTCAAATCCCACTAGAGGACAGCAACCTTGGGCCGGAAGGACTGGGGTTTCTAGTCCCACAGATGCTCCTTGTGGTCTTGGGCAAGCCACTTAACCCTCCATTGCCCATGTTCCCTGTAAGTATTAGTGTATGTGTCTCATATCCCCACGTGTTAAAAATGTATCCCCCAATTGTGTTGTGACCGCTTTGATTGAAGGATAAGGCGGTATACAAAAACTGTCTAAATAAAATAAATAACTTTGCTCTGCTTGCAAGTTTTCCTGGAGACAACTGACTTTGGTAGTGCAATCCTTGGTTATGCATCACTTGGACAGTTGTAACCTGCTGCATATGTGGGGCTTCTTGATTATGTTGTAAAACCATTGCGGTTGGCACAGGATGCTGCTGCTTTGGTAATTTTGGGGATTAAGGCAAATGCAAAAATGCAGTGTGTGCCTTCAAGTCAGTGCTGACTTCTGGCGACCCAGCAGCTCCTGGGTTTTTATTGGCAGTGTGACCAGAAGTAGAGTGCTAGGCCTTTCTTCCGAGGCAGTGGAGGGTTAAGTGACTTGCCCAAGGCCACAGGGAGTGTTGGTGGGAATCAAACCCCGGTCTCTTGCTTACCAAGCCAGTGCTCTAACCACTAGGTGGCTACTCATATTTCTCTGGTATTGTTTGGATTGCATTGGCTTCCAGTTAAATATAGGATGCAGTTTAAATGTCTGTCCTGGGTTTATAAACTAACTAGAAATAAAATTATTTTCCATCAGAAGAGCTTAGATCAACGTCCCCGGACTTTATTGCAAGTCCTTTTGGCACAGGTCGTCAGTAAGTCTGTGTTCTTGTGGATTTTCAGTAATTAAGTAAATAAACGATCTTGTTTTTTGGAATACACCATCTAGTAGGTTCCAAGTCATGTCCTGTGTTAGCATTTCAAAATGGTATCAAAACTCTTTTTTTTTTTTTTTTTTTTTTTTTTTAGTTTGATCTTTTATGATGTCTTGAATGACTCTGCTCTTGGTGGGGTTTTCTTGAACTATGTAGGGTTAGGCCTGGCTAGTACTTGGATGGGTGACTACCTTGGAATACCAGGGGCTGTAAACTCATTCTTGATCGTGTCTCCAGTCTAGTCCTGGACCTCTGGGTTGTCTACCTTAAACAGCAGCTTGGAGACTGAGGAACCACCTTCTTTTTCTGATGTCACCAGTATATGATGCTGGGATCCGCCTTCCCTCCCCTGTTACCTCAGTCTCCAAGCAGCTGAAGGGAGTCAGCCCGGGAGTCCAGGCTCTCTGGAGGAACGATTAGGAGTCTTTTGGGATAGTTTTCTTAAAAAAAACAGAGTGCCCCAATTTTTTTTTTTAATTTTACACCAGAGCCTTTAGTGCAGTCTGTGCCTTTAAATTTTGCAGGAGTCTTCCCACCTCCCGTTAAGCCTTTCGGGTTACTGCGGGAGGGGGAGGGCAGCGCTTTGAAAGGGGCTGCAGTGGCTCTGGGTCTGTGCCGTTCGGACGGTGGCAGACCGGAGCCCTCGGAGTGTGTGGAGCCGGCGCTTTGCAGACGCTCTGCCTGCCAGCGCTCCCAGCGACAGCGGTTGGGACCGCAAATTAAGGCATTTCCTTTCCTTTGCTTTTCACACCCAGAGAGTCCCAAGGCAGCATCCGGTGAGGCGCCGGGGCGTGTGTGCAGCAGGTCGATTTGCGAGGGCCCGATAGCGGTGAGTAGCTTCGCCAGAGGCTCTTTCTGTGCTCTGCTTTTTTTTTTTTAGGTGAGAATTTGGCGTGTGAGGCCTACCGCGTGGCCGGGCTCGTGACACGATGCAGTGCATCGTGTGTTTCGGGGGTGTGTGTGTGTGTGTGTGTGTGTGTGTGTGTGTGGTGTAGCACTTCCCGTCGGGGGTTTTTCTGAGCATTTGGTTTGTTGTGGAGGACTATATTTAGGATAGCTTTGCTCATTGAAAAAAAAACAAAAAACAAAAAAACAGAATATCAAAGCACAAAGGGAAGGAGCCCAACGGGGGGGTTCAGGACTGAGAAGGGGGCCAGTCTAAGGGTACCAGGGCCTTCCTGCTGGGCTCTCTTGCCTACCTGAGGTGCTCGGGTGGCCGCGGCGGACCGAGGGCCTGAGGGGCTGCTGCTTGTGCTTACGATGCCTTCTAGACCCCAGTGCTTTGTGTGGGGGGCTAGGAAAGGCTCTGTGGCCGAGTCCGGTGTTTGCAAGGGGTGCACAAAAGAGGCCGCAGTAATGGATCAGGGGAGGGAGACCAAGAACGGGGTCCCCGGAGCCGATCCAGAGCTAGGTGCGGTTCAGGCTGCTGTGTTACCCTCGGAGGAGCCGGTGGCAGGTCCCTCCTCTGCTCCAGACATTTCTCCAGCTCCGGTGCTCTGGGCCAAGGGACTGGCGTCTATTTTTTCTAATGACTTTCTCTCTCTGCTGCAACAGACGATGGGAGGCGCTCCTCTATCGCAGAAAGTTGGTATTCCGGTCAGGTGCGGTGTGAAGAGGCCCTCCTCGTCCATCCCCGCGGCGGAACACCAGGGCAAGATGCGACGACTGGAGGATGAGGAGTCTAAGGATCCGTCGGTGGTATCGGAGTGCCAGAGTGTGGATCTGGAGGAAGAATTGGAAGAAGGTGAACTCGAAGAGGAGGAGGAGGAGGATCAGGCGAGAGGGTGCAGGTGTTCCGAAGGGAGGAGCTCCCGGCGCTGATTGTGGAAACGCTAGGGGCATTAAATATGCCGGTCCCGGGTTCATCGGAGGATGACTCTGGAGGATCCTTTGTTACAAGTCTTTCGGAAGACTCAGAGCCTTTCCGGTTCACAGGGTCCTTCAGGAGATTCAGGAAAAATGGAATGTCCCCGAGGCACCGTTGAAGGGTGCGAGAGTGATGCGTCTGCTCTATCCGCTTGTGGATTGGGATAAGGAAGTCTTTCAGCCACCTAAGGTGGATGCAGTGGTGGCGGCAGTCACGAAGAAGACTACGATACCGGTTGAGGGGGGTGCAGCCCTCAAGGATACGCAGGACAGAAGATTGGATGCCATGCTGCGTCAAATTTTTGATGTGAACGCCTTGGCGCTCCAAGCGACTATTTGTGGAGCATGGGTGGCCCGGGCTTGTCTTCGCTGGTCGCAGCGGGTTCCAGGAGAGCGGAGCAGCGATGGTGTCGAAGGTCGCCCCTGACTCCAGTCTGGAGGCCTCTATCTGGCGGATACGCATTATGATCTCATGAGAGGTTTGTCCAAAAGCATGGCTTCGGCGGTGGCGGCTAGGCGCTACCTGTGGCTTCGTAATTGGGCGGCAGACAATTCGTCTAAGTCCAGGCTCAGCAAGCTGCCTTTTAAGGGGCGTCTGCTTTTCGGTGAAGACCTGGAGAAGTTGGTGAAGGACCTGGGTGAGTCCAAGGGCGGTAGATTGCCTGAAGACAAGCCTAGGCAAAGTAGGCCAGCTCCCGGGAGCAAGGGCCAGTTGAGGGATTTTCGCAGGTACCGCTTTCAGAGATTTAATTTCCCTCAGAGGTAGATTCCCCGGAAGAAACCAGGGCTTTCGGGGGGGCAGGAAGAGGGTTTGGGGCCTCTTCCACAGCTTCCTCATCCACCTTTAAAAAGTCACAATGATGCCAGGGGGGCCCAGGCTCCCCTAACTTCGGTAGGGGGGAGACTGCAAGAGTTTTATACAGCCTGGGTCCACATCACGTCAGATCAGTGGGTGCTTTAGGTTATTCGAGAAGGCTATGCCTTGGAATTCCGCACGCCGGTTCGGGACACCTTTGTAGTGTCTCCCTGCAGGTCGCCAAGCAAGCGCGAGGCGGTGGGGGAGACAGTGCAGAGGCTCCTCGAACTCGGCGCCGTAGTTCCCGTCCCTTGCGAGGAACTCAGCTGCAGTCGATACTCCATTTATTTTATAGTGCCAAAAAAGGACGGCGGTTGTCTGCCGATTCTGGATCTCAAGGGAGTGAATTGCCGGCTCCGCGTGTCCCGCTTTCACATGGAGACGCTTCGGTCAGTTATTGTGGCGGTGCGAAAGGGCAAGTATCTTACGTCACTAGACCTGGCGGAGGCGTACCTTCACATTCCCATTCAACCAGACCATCAGCGTTTTCTTCGCTTCGCGGTCCCTTCAGGGCATTATCAGTTCCAAGCGTTGCCTTTTGGGTTAGCGACGGCGCCTTGTACGTTCACAAAGGTCATGGTGGTAGTCGCCGCGGTTGTTGCAGAAGGAAGGCATTCTGGTTCATCCATACTTGGACGATTGGTTAATTTGAGCAAAGTCCAGGGATGAGAGCGAAAGGGTGACTGCCAGAGTAGTGTCCTTCCTGGAAAGCCTGGGTTGGGTGGTCAATATGGGAAAAAGCCATCTCCTTCCCTCGCAGAATTTGGAATACCTCGGAGCTCGGTTCGACACAAGGTCAGGGCAGGTGTTTCTACCGCAGCGGCGGGCCAGCGTTTTGCAGATGCTGGTGCGGAGGTTCCTGAGCTTCTGGGCGCCCACAGCCTGGGAGTACCTGCAATTGCTCGGCACAATGGCGTCGACCATAGACTTGGTGCCGTGGGCGAGAGCGCACATGAGACCGTTGCAGAGAGCTCTGCTCAGGCGCTGGTTGCACCAGTGGGATTCTCTGGCCAGAAAGCTTCCTTGCCCCGGAGCAATGCATGTAGCCCTGCGGTGGTGGTTGGAGCCCGCGGTGTTGCGAAGGGGGAGACCGCTGGAATCGCCAGTTTGCGTCCCAGTGACAACTGACGCCGGTCTAAGGGGCTGGGGTGTGCATTGCCGGGGTCAATTCACCCAAGGACAGTGGGATGCGCAGGAGCGGACCTGGCCGATCAACCGGTTGGAGCTGCGGGCGGTGACCTGTCATTGCAGAGTTTCCATGGGATTCTGGCGGGGTCGGCGGTGCGTGTGTTCTCTGACAATGCAATGGCAGTGGCGTATGTAAATCGTCAAGGGGGTACCAGCAGTGCGGTGCTGGAAGAAGAGGCCGAGGCCCTGTTTGCCTGGGCCGAAGAAAAGCTAGAGGCCCTCTCGGCGGCGCATGTGGCAGGAGTGGACAATGTGCAAGCGGACTTCCTGAGTCGCGTGCGGGTGGACCCCGGGGAATGGGTTCTTCACCCGGAGATGTTCGA
Organism: Ichthyophis bannanicus; assembly: GCA_033557465.1. Lineage (NCBI taxonomy): Eukaryota > Metazoa > Chordata > Amphibia > Gymnophiona > Ichthyophiidae > Ichthyophis > Ichthyophis bannanicus. The sequence continues at coordinate 1,252,759,647 of CM066032.1, read as the reverse complement.
CATGCTGGTGCGCTGCTGGGGGGCCCTGGTCATGGACCTCATGGCGACCTTTCAGTCGGCAAAGGTCAGTCGGTTTTAGAGCAGAAGAAGAGAAAGGATGTCAGAGGGTCTGGATGCGCTAGTTCAAAGCTGGCCAGAGGGACAGCGTCTGTATGTTTTCCTGCCATGGGCGCTGATAGGCAGAGTTGTCCAACGCATCGAGGAGTACAGAGGTCAGGTGATTCTCAATGCCCCGGATTGGCTTCGCAGGCCCTGGTATGCGGACTTGGTGCAGCTGTTGGTAAGAAGACCCTGACGGCTTCCGCGACAGGCGGATCTATTGTCGCAGGGGCTGCTGTGGATGCCCCACCTGGATCGGTTCTCGCTTATGGCTTGGCTATTGAGAGGGCGCGGCTGAGAGCAAGGGGCTATTCCGCGTCGGTAATCAGTACTTTGTTGCGAGCTTGGAAAAGGTCTACATCCCTGGCGTATGTTAGGGTCTGGAGAGTGCTTGAGGCCTGGTGTGCCGATCGCTCAGGGGTGGCGCTAGAGGCCACTGTCCCGCAGGTCTTGCAATTTCTACAGGATGGTTTTGATAAGGGGTTGGTGGCTTCGTCGCTGAAGGTTCAGGTCGCGGCCCTCGCCTGTTACATAGGTAGGATAGGTGGTCGCCCCCTAGGGGGGCATTGTGACATTAAGCGGTTCCTTAGGGCGGTTTCACTGCTGAGGCCTCCCGGGTGACACTTGGTGGCTAAATGGAGCCTCCCGTTCGTGCTGGAGGCCTTAGAACGCGAGCCCTTTGAGCCATTGAGTCGGGCGTCGCTGAAGGATTTGACTTTGAAGGTGGTTTTCCTAGTGGCCATTTGCTCGGCCCGAAGGGTCTTGGCGTTGCAGGCCTTGTCTTGTAAGGGGCCATACCTGTCGTTTTTTGAGTCTAAGGTAGTTTTGAGGCCAGTGCCAGCCTTCTTACCCAAGGTGGTATCGTCTTTCCACTTGAATCAGGTTGTGTCCTTGCCGGTCTTTAGGGGTCCGTCAGAGGGCCCTTCCGGCACTGTTCGAAGTCCGCTGGATGTAAAGCGGGCGTTGAAAAAGTACCTGCGCCGGACGGCGGAGTTTCGTAGATCGGAGAGGCTGTTTGTGGTGTTTTGCGGGTCTGCGTAGGGGTGAAGCGGCGTCGAAGGCCTCCATTTTGAGATGGATTAAGCAAGCTATTGCGTCGGCATATGTTCTGAAGGGAAAGCTGGTGCTGGAGGGGCTGCGAGCCCACTCTACGAGAGCGCAGGCGGCGTCTTGGGCGGAGTCTCATTTGGTTCCGCCGCTGGAAATTTTGCAAGACGGCGATGTGGTCTTCTTTGAATTCCTTTGTGAAGCACTACCGTTTGGATATCCAGGCGCAGCAGGACATGTGTTTTGGAGCGGTGGTCATTCAGGCTGCCACAGAGGGTCCCTCCCGTTGAGTACTGCTCTGGTACTTTCCAGAGGTCCGGGACTAGACTGGAGATACGATCAGGAAGGTTAAATTAGACTTACCTGCTAATTGTTGTTCCTGGAGTAGATACAGTCTAGTCCCGTATCCCGCACTGGTGTAGTTGCGTCTCGACAGGAGCAGCCTGAAGGACAAGTCAGCTGTCACAGGTGAGCATGCAGATCTCGTTCTTGGGTAATCTCCTTGCGGGGGCGGACTTCTCCTGGGTTTAACAGGGGGAAGATTCCTCGCACTTTTATGGGATACAGTCTACATTTTCCTGTTTTTTTTTTTTTATCTCCAGGAACAAGCAGGAATGAGTCTTCACATATGGGTATGTCGGTACCGATGGAGCCTGCACGGGAACGCTCCCCAGCGTCCAATCAGAAAACATTTGGGAGCTTCCCACAGCGCCTGCGTGCTGCCTTCCCGCCTTTCCAACTGTCTCTCCTCAGTTGTTGGGTTTTCCGCGGAGCCAGCAGGTCGTGTTCCTGTCACCGCAGAAGAATTTCCTTATTTTTTTCTTTATTTCTTTTCTGTACGCGTCTGCCTTCCTCGACGCTATACTGGTACCGCCGGTTCTTATTTCTTAAAAAAAAAAAAAAAACCTTCTATTTTTCCTTCAGGTGTACTTCCTTAAATGTGGAAAAACCTGCCTCAGGTTTTAAGAAGTGCCCAAAATGTGGCGGTACTATATCCGTCACCGACACCCATGACTGGTGTCTCAAATGTTTAGGCCCTGACCATTCCATTAAAGATTGTGTGTCCTGTTCCATGATGTCTGAGAGGTCGACAGAACCGAGCTGCCAAGCTCAGTACCCTGTTTCCCCCTTCTGCGGCTTCGGTGGCATCGACGTCTTCCAGGGCTGCTTCTTCCTCACATGGATCTCAGGTAACTAATCATAAATCCAGCCGGTCCTCGAAGGGCAAATCTCCTTCTAAGCATCGAGATGCCTCTGGCCTTGCCCTTGAGGATTCTGCACTGGCAAAATTACCCCGGCGGGAGGCTTCGGCTTCTAAAGCATCATCGGGGTTCCAGGACGATCTAGATGGCATGGCCTCAACAGATCTCCTGGTGCCATGCTCTGGGATACCGGTGGCCTCCACCGGTACCCACTTCCAAGCATTGGCAGCATCCATGGATCAGAGGATTCTGTCCATGGAACGCAGTCTAGCAGCTTTCCTTGTGGCATCGACGCCCGTGGTACTGCAACAGACTACTCTGCAGGTACCGGCTCCGGTATCGCCATTGGTACCGATCCCAGTATCGGTGGCATCGACATCGGCACCGGTGTCAGCCATGCTGGTACCCTGCCCTCTGCAGCCCTCCGGTACCAATACCCCGGTACCGATGTTTCCCGATACCGACCTCGGTCGGTACGAGTATCGGGCTTTGCAAGAGCATCCCGACAGACGATACTTCGATTCCTCTGACTCTGAGGATTCTGAAGAGTCTGTCGATGCAGCGATGCTTCTTCCACAGGAGGAGTCCTCTCCTAAACGAAGGATGTCTTTTCAGGACTTTATCAGAGAGGTGGCTCGGGGTCTCTCTATTACAGTAGCCCCAGAGTCAGAGCCTAGAGCTAAGAAGTTAGATATTCTACAATATCCTAAAACTCCTAAAGAGGCAGCTACCTTGCCTATTCATGAGATTCTGTATGATCTCATGTTAAGGATGTGGGAAGCACCTCTAACCACCTCTCCTCATTCTCGCAGGTTGGACACCATGTATCGTGTCCCTCCTTGTCCTGGTTTCCATAAAACTCAGCTTCCTCACCACTCTATTGTGGTTGAGTCTGCAATGAAAAAGATTAGAAGTGCCAAGAGACATGCCTTTAATCCTCTGGGACGTGAATGTAGAACCCTGGATGCTTTTGGCAGAAGAGTCTTCCAAGCTTCCATGCTTGCTGCGAGAATTAATTCTTATAGTCTTTACATGGGCATGTTCTTAAAAGAGGTCACTGACCATTTGCAAACTTTAAGTCCTTTTGTCTGACAATAAAAGGCAAGAATTTCTCTCTGGGCTCAAACATGCCCAGGATATCTCCAAATTCTCCAACCGTGCAGCTTTCGATTCCTTTTGAATGCATAAGCAGAGCCTCAGCTATAGTTATAGGAGCACATAGGATTGCTTGGCTTCAAGCATCTGATTTGGAGACCTGGGTCCAGGATGAATTGGGAAATATCCCTTGTACAGGTGAAAATCTGTTTGGCTTTTGCTTGCCAATCCCTACCAATCAGATGGATGCTGAAAATTCTGCTTTGGATAGTCCTTCCTGACTCTGAATGTAATCCCATCCCTGCCTTAACCCTCTTTCTTTTCTTGCCTCCACTATTTTTTTTTAATTTTAAGCAATAACTGTAAACTGCTGTAGAGTTTGGATTGCAAACAAGACTTAAACTTCAGTTTGAAGGTGGATGAAAGCCTTTAAAGTGTATCTATCTTTTCTTATGATGCTAGTAACGGGGAATGTTATTCCCAAGTGTACACTTTCATTTGGGCTAGCATACTGCATCTCCTTTGTTTATGCCCAAGTAAGTCTAACCCTGGAGTGTCATGCCAGGGCTCATAACATTCAAGCTATGTTGCAGTGGTAATGCACTTGAGTTCTGTCTCTGTGGAAGAGATTTACTGGGCTGCAACATGGACATCTGTCCATATATTCACAACTCATTGCTGAGATTCTTGATATAACAGTGGGTTTGGTCAGCCTGTACTTCAGAATCTGTTTAGAAACCATCTCTCCGGGAACAAGCATGAAGTCAGCCCTTGCATAAATGGGTGATGTTGGCATAGACGGAGCCCGCATGGTAACCTCTCCCCAGCTTTCAAAGCTTTTTGGAGATCCACCATGCATGCATGTTCACCTTCCTGCCCCAGGGTGCCATCTTGGCAGTCTCCTTCTTTTTTTTTCTGCAGAGCCCATCAGACATTTGTCTGCACCCTGGAAAAAGTTGATTGTTTGGAGAAGAGACCCCCCCAGTGTGCATACCGGTACCTTCTGCCTCCCGGGTCCACTGCTGCCTTGCTGCCATGCTTTTCTCAGATCTTTTTTCCATTTGGGATTTTTTTCTCTGTGGGAATCCTCATACCCTCCTTGGATGTTGTGGAGCCAGTCCTTGAGTGCCATCAGCTTCTGGACGATTTCTGGCACAAGGTCCCACTCAGAACAGAGGACCTCCCCTGCCAGCGCCTCCGGGTCAGAGCTCCCCGGGCCCTTACTGTGTCTGTGACGCAGCATGATCCCAATGCCCAGAAGGTCCTTGAGGTCTCTCCCAACTCGGTCAGAATGGGAGACAGAGGAGTCACCTGATACCTGCCTCCATCGGGGTGTCCCTTGGGACCTCTCTCCTCTGGAGGACCCCTCCTCCTTGGAATTCATCAGGGATATGGCGAAGGCCCTGGCCTTCACTATGGAGCCTGAGGAGAAGCCTGGGGCTGAGGACCTTGAGATTCTCCAGTATGAGGCCCCTCCAAAGGAGGCACTCATAGTACTTGTTCCCCCAATCCTGGAATGGCTTCTCTTCTGCATGTGGGAGTCTCCGGCTGCAGTGCCAATCGTGAGCAGGCTGCTCTATTCCTTATCAAGTCTGCAAGAGCCCTGTGCTCCAGAAAGCTCTGCTTCATAACTCTATGGTGGTAGAGTTGGCCATGTGCAGGATCAAGAGCCAGAAGATACACTCCTCTGTGCCCGCGGGCAGGGAGGCCCACAGCATGGACACCTTGGGCAGAAAGTGCTATCCAGGGCTGTATGCTCATGGGCCAGGTCTAGGCTTACCAGTTGTACTACATGGGCATATACTTGCAGGACCTGGTGAGGGAGCTTGCTGGGTTCACTGCTGGGCTATCAGAGGAACCTCTTCAGCGGATCCGGGCCCTTACCTAGACGGTCAAGGAGTGTTTCAAGTTCATCACTCGTGTGACCTCTGACTTTGAGTCGGTGGCCAGAGTAGCTCTGGTGGGCATTAGTGCCCACTGCCAGGCCTAGCTACAGTCCTCAGATTTGGAGCAATGGGTTCAGCACAATTTGGTCAATGTCCCCTCCTGAGAAGTGAATCTCTTCAGCAAGCCCATGACGGACAAGACCGCTGAGCTGTAGTCGAGAGTTCCTGATCAGGATCAGGCTCTCCAAAAAGATCACTGACCCTTTCCGATAGAAGGCTTCAGGGAAAAAGCCCCTATACCTGAAGAAGAGGAAGGCTTACAGAAACTACCCCCAGTACTCGGCCTTCCCAGCTCTTCAACAGGGCCAGTAGGTTAATAGACAGGGGCAAGACCTGTGTAAGCCTAAGGCCCACAATCCGTAGCCACAATCTGGAGTGGACCTTTGAGTTCTTGGGCATAGCCTCTTTCCCTGGGAGATCTAGCCCCACAGCACACCGGGGGGGGGGGGGGGACATCTGGTTTTGTATGCCCACTGGTGGTCCAGCATCACCACAGACACCTGGGCCTTGCAGGTGGTGGGGGAAGGTTGTCTCCTCCCTTCATTCCAGGGGTGCTTCCAATGATTTCCCTTCACTAAGACCTACTCTAGTGAGAGTTCACTGGGCTCCTGGCCAACAAGGCAGTGTAACTAGTCCCACCCCACCTCGGGTGCGAGAGGTTCTACTGCTGGTACTTCCTGGTTCCCAAGAGGACTGGCGGCTTTTGCCTTATTCTGGATGTTCGAAATCTCAACAGGTTCCTGGTGAAGAAGTTCAAAATGCTCTCCCTTGGAATGTTGCTGCTCTACCTCCAGCAGGGAGATTGGCCATTCTCCTTAGATCTCAAAGATGCATACACACGCATACTCTTCCATCATCACCACCGGCTGTACCTCCGCTTCACAATTGGAGGATGCCATTATCAGTACAGGCTTTGGCCCCAGGAGTGTTTACCAAGTACCTGGTGGTGATCGCCGCCTACCTATGGCTGCAAGGGGTATTTGTCTTCCCCTATGTGGGCGACTGATTCATTAGGGGTGGCACCACTGTCAAAGCAGGCAGCTTGCCGCACCATTTTCACTGGAGCACCTGGGGTTTGTCATAAACTACTCCAAATCTCACTGGCAGCCAACCCAACACCTGGAGTTCATAGGAGTGCTGCAAGACAGTCCACGCCAGGGCTTTCCTCCCTCTTGACAGGGCCCAGCACCTAGCAGCCCATGCGAGGTTGATTCAGGGCCTGAACTCGGCCTCTGCCCGGCTCATGTTGTACCTCCTGGGGCACAGGGCCTCGACTGTGTATGTCGCAACCATCGTCCATCTCCACATGCGTCCGGCCCAGTGGACCCTCTGCTCTGAATGGTCTCAAGTAACAGACGCCTGCAGGACAGGGTGACAGTCACCCATCCCCTTGCCATTTCCCTCGGCTAATAGCAACAGTTGCAGATCCTGCTGATGGGAATGCCCTTTCAGGCCCCGACTCCCCCCCCCAACCCTCTCAGAGAGTCCTTACCATGGATGCCTCTAAGTTGGGCTGGGGGGGCCCACTGCGGCAACCTTAGCACTCTGGGCCTGTGATCTGAATCCGAGAGCTTCCAGCAGATCAATTTCCTAGAGCTCCGAGCCATTGGCTATGCTCTCTGGGCTTTTCAGCACCACCTGCAGAACCAGTCTATTCTTATTCAGACAGACAATCAGATGGCAATGTTCTGTGTCAACAAGCAAGGTAGCACTGGGTTATCCCTCCTGTGCTGTGAAGCGGTCTGCCTCTGCACTTTCATCAGCAAGAGTGGGATGCTCCTCAGGGCTTGTGTACCTCCCCTGGCCAGGACAATGCTCTGGTGGACAAGCTCAACTGGGTTCTTCAGCCCCATGAGCAGTGGCTCAACCTGCAGGTGGCCAACCAACTGTTCTGTCGTTTGGGTCTTCCTGTGATGGATCTCTTTGCCAGCCTGACGAATCCTCAGTTGCCCTGCTTCTGTTCCAGGTCCTGGGTGACTGCCAATCTGTATCTCATCCCGTGGATGGAGGGCCACCTCTGCCATGGCAAAAAGTGACCTGTTGCAAAAAAAACACAATGCAGTGTGTGGGGAACCTACACGCCTTAGCACAAAAGACAGCATGCCATGGTTGGAGCCGGAGCAAAAAATGGTACACTACCACAGGGAGCCAAGTCCCAAATGCAAAATATCCCAAACAAAAAGTAAAATCATGGAAGGAGGGGCAAGGGTGTAATTGTAGGAGGGTAGGGGTGAGGCAAGGGGAAGGGGAAAAGGACTGAACACCACAAAACATACCTGAGCTCCCTCTCAGACTGTACCCCCAGAAGACATACTCGCTCAACACCCTCTTGCACACACATACTCCCCAGCCACCATCCCACTCCCCCCCCTTTCCCCCAGCTCTCATCTCAGACACATTGCACACACCCACCAGATATCCCCACAGATAAATGTCTACCTTCTCTATGGACACAACACTAACATTCACAGTTTACGTTTACCATCAGTCACAAAACAGACTCTGCATAGTTCTTTTCCTCCCCTCCCCCTCCCCCCACCCACCCAATCTCTGGCATTCTATTGAGGCTCAAACAGCAGGAGAAGTAGGTCTTCCGCAAAAGGTACAGTAGAAGGAAGCGGAAGCCAGAAACCATGGCCAAACACAGTAAGGGTATCCAAAAAACTTTATTAGCAGACCCAACTAAAACGTTTCGGCCTGGGACCTTCTTCGGGGGTCTAAAGACAGACACAAACATAAAATTAAAATATAAAATCATAATATAAGCCAACCAGAAGTAAACACTTTAAAAAGATTCAATAATGCATAAAAAATATATAATACATTACCAAAGAAGACAAAAAGCAACGTCAAAAGGGTGGAACATACCACTCTTCCCATTCTATGGTGAATAAATAAATACAATAAGTATAACATACTGAACATTCATAAAAATAATTCATATAATAAACATAAAAAATACATAAATGGATATAACATACTATGTCTTATATATACAAATGATATCTTAAAAAGTGCAGTTCATAAATAATATAGAGAGCAAAAATAATAAAAAGATACAGTAAAATACAATTAAAAGCACACAACTTAAAAAAAATATAAATGCCAAATAGCATACTGATAGCAAACAAGCATTGCAGGCTTTTACACAATCACCAAAGGATATGAAGTATAGCAATAAAAACGACGATGTGTCAGTGTAACTTTCTCAACATAACAGAGAACACAAGGGACCAAAGATCGATGTTGCCCAAACACCTATGGATACAGTATAAATAGAATTGCCATAAATATTGTAGATAAAATGTGATCATAGAAAAGGAAATAAGACAGTCTGTTAATGACAAATTCTTGAAAAGAGATCTTTATAAATGGAAACGAAGGATATCAGAATAACTGTCTAAAAACAATCAACAACATCGTGAAATGAAGACATCATAGAATGTGATTTATAAATAAGGACGTAAAGCAATCTGTTAATGACAAATCCTTAACATCTTTAAAAATAAAGACAAAAGATGTCAAAATAACTGTCTAGGACAGCGTTTTTCAACCACTGTGCCGCGGCACACTAGTGTGCCGTGAGATATTGTCTGGTGTGCCGTGGGAAAAATTCCAATTTCATCCGTAAAATGTGGCCTCGGCTCACAAATTAGGGTTGCCAACCGGCCGGTTTTCAGCCGGCCTGGCCGGTTTTTCCATGGCCAGGCCGGCTGCCAGCACAGTTGTAAAACCGGCCATTGAAAAGCCGGTTTTTTGCTCTGGCCGCAAGATCGGGAGCGGCCAGAGCAAAAAACCGGCTTTTGTGCCGAAGTCTGCGGCGCGAACGCGATCGCGATTCCCTATAGCAGTGCAGCCGCTGGTTCTGCTTTGTACAGAGCAGCGGCTGCACTACACTTACATTGAAAAGTAAAGAGAAACTGTCAGGAGCCCTCCGATCATGCAGAGCCCGAGGAAGTGATGTCATGGGGGCGGGCTCCTCACAGGCTGTCTTTCCTTTTCAAATTAACTTTAGCTGCAATAAAGTTAATTTGAAAAGGAAAGACAGCCTGTGAGGAGCCCGCCCCCATGACATCACTTCCTCGGGCTCTGCGATGACCGGAGGGCTCCTGACACAGTTTCTCTTTACTTTTCAATGTAAGTGTAGTGCAGCCGCTGCTCTGTACAAAGCAGAAGCAGCGGCTTGGGCAGAGGGGGGGGGTGTGTGTGTGAGTGAACCAGCAAGGGGGGGGGGCGGTGTGAGTGAACCAGCAGTGGAGGGGGGGTGGTGTGAGTGAACCAGCAAGGGGGGGGCGATGGTGTGAGTGAACCAGCAGGGGAGGGGGGGGGGGTAAGTGAGTGAGTGACCCAGCAGGAGGGGTGAGTAAGTAACAGGGGGATGGGTGAGTGAACCAGCAGTGGAGGGGGGGGGGTGGTGTGAGTGAACCAGCAGTGGAGGGGGGGGGGGTGGTGTGAGTGAACCAGCAGTGGAGGGGGGGGGGGGTGGTGTGAGTGAACCAGCAGGGGGGGGGGGGGTGGTGTGAGTGAACCAGCAAGGGGGGGGGCGATAGTGTGAGTGAACCAGCAGGGGAGGGGGGGGGGTAAGTGAGTGAGTGACCCAGCAGGAGGGGTGAGTAAGTAACAGGGGGATGGGTGAGTGAACCAGCAGTGGAGGGGGGGGGGTGGTGTGAGTGAACCAGCAGTGGAGGGGGGGGGGGTGGTGTGAGTGAACCAGCAGTGGAGGGGGGGGGGTGGTGTGAGTGAACCAGCAGGGGAGGGGGGTTGGTGTGAGTGTTTGATTCCTATTCAAGAGAATTACTTTATATATAGTCAATATAGGCACAGAGGTAAATTTTTTTAACATTTTCTAATGGTGGTGTGCCTCGTGATTTTTTTCATGAAAAAAGTGTGCCTTTGCACAAAAAAGGTTGAAAAACACTGGTCTAGGACAATTGGCAACATCGTGAAATAAAGACATTAATCAAAATAGGCAAAAACGCTGTAAACTTGATCCCTAATGGTAAAAATAAACTATTGTGTTTATATGGCATGAAACAGACTGTTGGTAACAAATCTTTGTAAATGGAAACAAAGAATATAAAAGTGACTATCTCATAGTAAAAACAATCGGCAACATCGTAAGATAGAAAAACCACTGAGAATCTAAACAATTATATTTGTACAGCCGTTTGCAATATACATACAGCGACCAGGAGGTGAACTGCTATCAAAAGCCACCTAAATCAGAAATTGTTAACAATATGTATACATCGACCATGGAGTAAACAATATTAAATCCGAACTCTAAACAAGAAAAAGAGTTTTTAAACATGCTAAAACCAAGACATGATTTAGAGGAACTGAAAATAGTTGGGTCTGCTAATAGTTTTTTGGATACCCTTACTGTGTTTGGTTGTGGTTTTTGGCTTCCGCTTCCTTCTACTATTCTATTGAGGCTTCCCACATAGACATTCCCAAGATTTCAAATGGAGGAAAAGGAAACATGCCATTGTGTTACTCTACATGTACACTTTTCAACTTGTTCTGTCTCCAGTTACAGTAATGCCATGACATTTCCTAAGATAAAATAAAAGTTGTAAAAAAACAGGTCAAAAATTAAAGATCTTTGAGGCCATTTGTTTCACTTGATAGTGTTATCTGTGTGAAATATAAGCCAGTTCTGTACCATGTATTTTCCAATGGGAGATAATGCAACCATATGCTCTGCTAGTTTCAAATCCCAAGACAGATGGGAGGACTCTTATCCCTTATGATTTATATCCCATGTTAAGTGCTGTCACGTCATTGTGCAAATCTCCAGGTCACTTGGGTATAGCATATGGTGTTTACTTCAAGGAATGCTATTGGGATTGTAGTGTGAAAGGGAAGATAACAGGAGTAGTTTGAGATGAACTGCATGTCGTAGTATGAGAAAAAAAACTCTCAAATTATGCAACATAATTGAGTTTTAATTCATTGTTACATTTTAAGTGTTTGTTCAGCCCTGCAGTGGAAAACTTGCAGCTGAATTTTGGGTTTTCTTAAATATCAATTACCATTAAAAATGGGATTTCCTTATCCTGTTAGGCCAATCCAGATAAGTAGGTTATGCCCCCCAGCTAGCAAGTGGAGGCAGACTTGAGCAACTTTCAATGATGTCATTACTTGGTATATCCACTGGTGCAGCACTGAGAGAAGCCAGCACTTGTCTGCATTGATCAAGTGGCAAGGTGGTTGGACTGGTGCAGCAGAGCAGATAGGCCTGTCTCCCTTGGCCTACACCACCATGGTCCTGCGGACTGTGATTTCAGACTTCTAGGCCCAATGTTTGTGCAGAGCTCAGGAATGCCTCTGTCTCTTTGAGCCGACAGCTGCTCTGGGTCCAGTGCAATTTCCCATGGGTTCCAGCACTGGTGGGCTGGTGAGTGGATAGGGTGAACTCCTGAGGTAGTAGATTTTGGGCCCAGGCCCCCCCCCTTCTTGTAATCTTTTCTCTGCTTGCTGAGCTTTCTTATTTTTTTTTTTTCCCGAAACGTTTTTTTTCTGTTCCTCGATTCAATTCAGTTGGTTCTATTTGACAGTTTTTTGTTGCTTGGATAAAGCAGCTTCAAATTAAAAAAACAAAAAACAAAAAAAAAACCTTCCGCAGCTGAGCTTCTCAGGCCTGTGGGGGTCACTGAAGTAGCCCTTTCTCAGGTTTCCCCAGATAATCTGACAGGTGCTAGGATTCTTTTTTCCAGAGTTTCTTTTTCGGCATAGGTGGTAATTTACATTGACGGCATTTTTTTTCCTATGGCCATTGTAGTGCTCAGCCATGCAGCCATAAGAACATAAGATATGCCATACTGGGTCAGACCAAGGTCCATCAAGCCCAGTATTCTGTTTCCAACAGTGGCCAATCTAGGTCATATGTACCTAGCAGTTTCCCCAAGGGCACAGGTTCCACAATGCTTGTATTGGTTCAAGCATTGATGTCCTGTGGCCTTCAGTGATTTATTTTCCAGTGACTGCAGTCTTTTGCCCTGGGAGCAGTGGGACTGCCTTTTGCCCTGGGAGCAGTGGGAATGCCTGCGGGCATATTTTGTGGTATGTCTGAGAACCCCTCTATGGGTGGCCCAGGGTTTGATGCAGTTTAGTATATAAATATTTTTAAATAATCTTCATGACATATTGCCATTGAAAATGGTGTAGAATACTTACATTTTTTTTAATCAATGATAGCTTGTGTTATTTCTAAGATGGGTGTTTGACCCTTCTGCTGTGTTCCTCCTCCCCCCACCTCCCCCCGGCAGGCTCTACGACCATTGTGAATGGCTGTATGGTCCCTATGCAAGAGGAGCCTGATGGGATAGCTGCAGCCTCAAGCCTGTAGGCCTCTGAAGGCCTTCTAGGACCTTCATTCTGATTGAGCAACAGCTTCTGAAATAACTTAGAACTAAAAACAGTCCACTACTAGCTGCTTGACAGCCCCCTTCATGGAGGTCCTTAAAGGGAACCTGGGACTCTCAAGCTCCTCTGTCTCTGCTGCCCCTGCTTCACCCTTTACCTCTCCCGTTCGTCCAAGAGCCCCATGTTAATCATTATGGGGATTGTTTGGAATGCATATGAGGCACCCTTTTTTTCAGAGGGTAAGTCTGAAGAAAAAGGAGAAATTTCCTTTAATGGAAGGTGGGGATCTGTTATCCACCTATTGCACAGAGGACCACCCTATTCTTTTTCAGGACACTAGGGTGGTTTTGTATATTGCAGAGTCTATCCATATGCAAGCTTCTCAAATGGACTCTTTTTCTGGAGGGTATCCAGCATCCTGGATTTTTTTCCTCCTCTTGAGCTTATGTAGCAGCTCATGGTTCTCCTAGTAGGAGACTACCAAGCTGGATCTTGGAGGCCCTAAGGTCATGTCTCGGCTGTACCTTCTACCAGAGGGCAAGCTGGATCAGCTTTTAGGCTTCCTCAGATGGACACCCTTATCACAGGAGTGACAGAGTGTATGACCACCTTGGTGAAAGGGGGTGCACTGTGCTCAAGGAATCTTGTGATAAAAGGTTTCTATTCTCCTTATGAATGAATCTTACAGCTTCTGCTATAGGCTCTCAAGCAGCACTGTGTGCCGGCTTAGTAGCTTGAACCCTGTTTTGCTGGGTCCAGCAGCTGCTGGACAGCCTGGAGGCTGAGAATCTGGAGCTTCTTAGTTGGCTGATACTCTTACTTGGTCAGGTTCTCTTCCAAGTCCGTGGCAGCAATAGTGATGGCTTTGGCTTTGGTCAACTTATGCTGCCTTCAAGTTAATGGCTGAGCAAAAACCCTTTAAGGGTAGGTTGCTCTTTGAGGAGGACCTGGAGAAGTAGGCGAAAGACCTTGGATAGGCTCGCCCACAGAGACCCCCAAAAGACAGGCCTAAGAACATTAGGTATGCTTTTCACAGGGCCTGTAATGACCAGAATGTAGTCAATGCCAAACTCAAGACCTCCTCATTTCTGCATGGAGACCATTAGGCTGGTCATGGCATCAGCCCAGCAAGGGGAGTTCCTAACCTCCCTGGATCACGCCAAGGCATACGTTCCTGTTTGCATCCAGGAGCATCATTGGTGATTTTCTTTGTTTTCTATGTCCTGGGCTGCCATTTGTAGTTCTGGGATAGTCTTTTAAGAGAGAGAAAGAAATTGTTAGTGGAGATATTTACAAAAAGACCTTCCAATTAGGAAGCAAGAGACTTGTGAAATTGTTTTAAATAGGTTTTAAAGCCAAGTGACAGATCAAAGGGGCAATTTGAAAGGCTCCCTCTATCAAACCAAGGGCTCTGAGTCACACAGGAGATTAAGAGAGATCCTTAGAAGCACAGGTAAGGGCATTGTAGCAAGCCAGCTTTTAGTAAGTGTTCTTTCCTTCCCACCCACTTCAGGCATAATCATTGCTTATAGCCTCTTAAACCTATTAAAGGGGAAGAGATAGTCAAACTCACTTTCAGGTTCAGCTGGTTATCCTCACTAGGAATAGATTGATTTTAATTTCAGGATTTTAATCTTGAGGTGAACATAATCCCGTAAACTTATTAGGTATAGTATCAGTACAAGTATCCCTAGCAACCTTTAAGTGGACAACTTTAAATAGCTAAACAAAATCTTAAAACTAAGATGCAGACAGCAGTCCAGCAGTGAGATGGAGGCTATCCAGTCTTTTGCATAGAGTATCGCATGCACAATTTTCTCCCTTTTGGTGAGGGGTCTTACATATGCACTAGGTACAAGGAGCTCTTTGCCCTCAGGGAATAAGTCCAATCTCTGGAGAATAGAGCAGCAGACTTATGGCATAAGGAAGACAGAGGTATATAGATGAGACCTACAGGGACTTAGAATTGAAGTCCCATTTTCAATCTGGCAGCTTCTCAGTTGCCATGGAGGAGAGAGGTCATGTAAAAGGAAAGTGTCACTTTATTGTGGCAGGAAGTGATCCTGTAGCTAGGACCTGTCCTACAGGTAATATAAAACCCTCTCGCAAAGAGGTGGTTTCTCAAGGGACATGTGCCCATGAGGGAAGGGTTAGAACAGCCGTTAGAGTTGGTGATTCACTCATTAGGCATGTAGATAGCTTGGGGACGTGAGGATAGCCTGGTAACATGCCTACCCTAGTGCAAAGGTAGCAGACCTCACGTGCCACTTAGACAAGGTTTTAGATGATGCTGGGAAGAGTCTGCTGTCTTGGTATATGTTGGTACGAATGACATAGGAAATTATGGGAAAGCAGTTTTGGAGGTCAAATTTAGCTTTTAGCTAGGAAGTTGAAATCCAGAACTTCAGGGTAACATTCTCTGAAATGCTTCCCATTCCACACGCAAGATCCAAAAGACAGGCAGAGATCCGGAGTCTCAATGCGTGGATGAGGTGATGGTGTGAAGAAGAGTATTTTAGATTCATTAGGAACTGGGCAACATTCTGGGGAAGGGAGGGGCTTTTCCAAAGAGATGGGCTCCACCTTAACCAGGATGGAACCAGGCTGCTGACATTAACCTTTAAAAATGAAAGAGCAGCTTTTAAACTAGACAATAGGGGAAAGCAGACAGTCGCCCAAGAGCACATGGTTCAGAAGGATGTTTCCTTGAAGGATACTAGCAAAGGAGGGAAGTTAGGGCATCCCGGCAGAGGTTCCAATAAAGATAAAAGTAACCCAGATGCCCTTAAGTAAAGGGTTAAGCGATTCCAAACTACCACTCAACTGATAACCAGTTTAATATGAAACAAATAAAATCTCTAAAATGCCTGTATGCAAATACTAGAAGTCTAAAAAAAGATAGGAGAGCTGGAATATATAGCACTAAATGAAAGGTTAGATATGATTGGGAGGAGGACAACCAAATGGACACTGATACCTGGATACAAACTATATCGAAATAATAGGGTAGATCAAATTGGTGGAGGGGTTGCACTCTGTTAGAGAGGGCATTGAGTCACATAGGATTTTTTTTTTTTTGCATGAAACAAAATGCACTGTAGAATCTCTATGGATAGAAATCTCATGTAAAAAGGGGAAGGCGATGGCAGTGGGGGGTGTACTACCGGACACCTGGCAGAATGAACAGATGGATGATGAAATGCTGAAAGAAATCAGGAAGGCTAACCAAACTTCAACACAGTAATGTGTGGTTTCAATTACCCTGTTATCGACTGGGTCAGTGTCACAGCAGAACATGCTAGATAAAGTTTCTAGATAAAATAAATGGCTGCTTCTTGGAGCAGCTGGCTCATGAACCGACCAGAGGGGAAGCTATTTTGGACCTAGTCCTTACTGGAACACAGGATCTGGTGCAAGAGAGAGGGTTGTTGGGCCACTTGGCAATAGTGATCATAACATGATTGCATTTGCTTTAATAAATGGAAGAAGGATGGCAAGGAAATTCATGGTACTACCTTTGAACTTTCAAAAGGGAGACTATAATAAACTGAGGAAAATTTAGGAAAAAATAAAAGGAGCAGCTGCAAAGGTTCAAGATTTACATCAGGCATGGGAGTTGTTTTAAAAATCCTATCTTCGAAGCCCAGACTAGCTTTATTCCTTGCTTTAAGAAAAGTGAAAAGAAGTCCAAAGAACTGCCAGCATGGTTTAAAGGTGAGGTCAGAGAGCCTGTTGTAGCCAAAAAAGCATCTTTGAGGGAATGGAAATGGGAACCAAATGATGAGAATGGAAAACATAAGCACTGGCAAGCTAGATGAAAGGCATTGCTAAGGCAGACAAAGAGAATAAAAAAAAAAAAAAAAAGCTTGCCAAGGAAGCAAAAGTGCATAATAACCTTTTCAAGTACACCCATAGCAAAAAAACCTGAGAATGTCAGTCGGAGCATTGGATGATAGAGGGGTAAAAGGGTGCTAAGGGAGGACAAGGTCTTAGAGAGACTGAATGAATTCTTTGCTTTGGTCTTTACTGAAGATGATGTAAGGAAGTTATCCATGCCAAAAATAGTATTTAAAGGTAATGGAAGAAATGAAAGATATATCGATAAACTAGTAAGATGTATTACAAATATTTAATAAACTGAAGAGTAGCAAATCACCTGGATCAGATGGTATACTTCCAATAGTATTGAAAGAACTGAAATATGAGATTGCAGACCTACTATTAGCAATCTGTGAACTATCATTAAAATCCTCTGTAGTACCGGAAGATTGGAGAATGGCCAATGTAATGCCAATTTTTAAAAAGGGTTCTGGGGTGATCCAGGAAACTACAGACTGGTGAGATGTCAGTACTAGGCAAAATGGTAGAACCCATTATAAAGAATAAAATTACTAAACATGTTGATAGTCATGGCTTAATGGGAGAAAGCCAACATGGATTTAGCAAAGGAAAGTCTTGTCTTAATAATCTGTTATATATTTTTGAAGGTGTGAATAAACAGACCAGAGTAAGACAGTTAATATAGTGTATCTGGATTTTCAGAAAGCCTTTGAAAAGGTCCCTCATGAGAGACTCGGCAAGATTAAAAAGCCATGGGATTAGAGACAGTGTACTACTGTTAATCAGGAACTGGTTAAAAGGTAGCAGAGTAGGGCTAAATGGTCAGTTTTCTTAATGAAGTAAGGTGAATAGTGGAGTACCCAAGGGGTCTGTGCTGGGCCTGCTGCTTTTTAACATATTCATAAATGACCTTGAATTGGGAATAACAAGTGATCGAATTTGCAGATAACACAAAATGATTCAAAGTTAAAACCCACAAGGATTATGAAAAATTGCAAGAAGACCTTTGATAAATTGGAAAACTGGCTGTCCAAATGGCAGATGAAATTTTTAATGTGGACAAGTTCAAAGTTATGCACCTAGGAAAGAACAACCCAAACTATGGCTTCATGATGCAAGGTTCTACGTTAGGAACTACCACCCAGGAAAAAGATTTGGTCATCGTGGATAATACATTGAAACTCTCCAGTGTGTAGCGGCTGCCAAGAAAGCAAATAAAATACTAGGAATCATAAGGAAAGGAAAGGAGAATAAAACCAAGGATATTATAATGCCTCTGTATCGTTCCATTGTGCGACCACACCTTGAATATCGTGTGCAGTTCTGGTTGCAATATCTTAAAAGGATATAGTAGAATTAGAAATGGTATAGAGAAGAGCCACCAAAATGGTAAAGGGGGGATGGAAGGATACCCTTATGAGGAAAGGCTTAAAAGGTTAGGGCTCTTCAACTTGGAAAAGAGATGGCTGAGGGGAGATATGATAGAGTTCTATAAATTAATGAATGGAGTGGAATGGGTAAGCGCAGATCAGTTGTTTACACCATCAAAAAGTAGAAAGACTAGGGGGTGTTCAATTTAGCTACAGTGTAACCTATTTAAGACTATTAAGAGAACATTTTTTCACTTAATGCGTAATCAAACTCTGGAATTTGTTACCGCAGAATGTAGTAAATGCTGTCAATGTAGCTGAGTTTAAAAAAAGGTTTGGACAAGTTCCTGGAGGAAAGGTCCATAAACCGTTATTAAAGAGGACCCAGGAAATCCACTGCTTGCCCTGAGAAGTATTGCAAAACCTGTGTGCCTTTTAAGTACCTGCTAGTTACTTGTAGCCTGGATTGGCCACTGATGGAAACACGATACTGGACTTGATGGACTTTGGCCTGACCCAGTATGGCATTTCTTATGTTCTTATGGGATTTTATCTTTTGGCCTAGCCCTTGCACCTTTTCGAGGATCATGGTAATGGTGACAGTGTTTCTGTGCACACAAGGAATCTGGGTTCCCTCGTAACGGAATGACTGGCTGATTCAGTCAGATTGGAGAAGATGAGGGATAATGCAGCCTTGGTAATTAGCTGGCTAGAAAGGCCTGGTGGTGTTCAGCTCTATTCCAAGAGCAGCCTGATAACTTAAAGTACCTTGGGCTTGATTCAGCACTCTCTCCTGAATAGAGTTTTCTTCATGCTTGAAAGGTCCCTTAAACTGCAGAACCAACTCAAGGAGCTTTGTGCTTGGTCTTCCTCCAGGGGCTCATTCAAGGAATGTCCTTGGCAGCACACACTGACTTCTCCCACTTCCTCAAGGGAGTAAAGCAGATCTGCCTGCCACTACGTCCGAATGTTCTTCAGTGTTGTTGAAGGCCCTGAAATGGTCTCTTGAGCCCATTCGTAAGGTGCCTCTCAAGGATTTTACCCTTAAGGTGGTTTTCCTGGTGGCTGTTGTGTGCAGACTGGTATCTAAGCTGCAGCCCTTGTCTTGCAGGGACCCCCTTTTGATCTTCTCGACAGCTTCTGTCTCTTTGCATGCTGTGCTGTCTCTTCATCTTAACCAAACTGTCATCCTGTCCCGTTCCTCAGAGGAGAATCTTCAGACAGACCCCTCTCTGGTAGTTTGGCAAAAGCCATTAGTCAGATACCTGTATTTTACTATTCCTTTGATCGGTTGGATCATTTCTGTTGTCTTCAGCAGTCCAAGGAAAAGACAGGCAGCGGCCAAGTCCTCCATTGCCTGCTGGATTAAGAAGGTTATTGATTAAAGCATACCTTCTGGCTAGAAAGCACATGCTGGAGGGAGTCGGAGCTTACTGCACTAGGATACAGGCCTCTTAGGTGGTGTTCACCTTGCTGTCTTAGAGGATATCTGTAAGGTAGCTATTTGGTAGTCTCTGAGCACCTTGTGAAGCACTACAGGTTGCATATGGGAGCTGGAACAGAGAGCACCTTTTGGCAGGGCAGTATATGACATTGCTGAAAGTTAAGTCTGCCTCTCCTGCTGGCTGGGAAGTATAACCCACTTGTTTGTACTGGTCTAGCAGTATTCAAGGAAAAGAAAATGATCCAGTATAAAATTTTTCCTTTTCAGCCTCTCTGATGTGGTCTTTCCTGCTCAAACTTGTTTAAGGACCCATAAAAAGACTTTGGGTGGTGCAGTAGGTAGAGCCTGCCTTTTCTTTGAATAAAAACAGGTTCACAGTTGTATAGTTGAGTCACATCACTTGCAAGACAGGGGACTCTGAATCATACAGAACTTTCTGGAAAACCAACCTTTTACTGCATTTCCCCTGCTGCGGTGGTGCTATGGCTTTCTTTTCGTTCTTTTGATCAACTGAGATCATTGGACATACCTTTTCAGAACTATGAACTTGCAGACGTTCCTAAAGGCTGTTTTCCTGTTACTGACTTTCTGCCAAAACCTCTTCATTATGATGTTGGATTTTCACTTTGCCATCTTTCCATTATTTTCTCATCCACACGCACATATGACTATATCATACACTGGCTTACAAAGGAACCTTTCTTATCTAGACCCATAAAACGTTCCCCCAAATCACATTTGCACCATTGCATTATAGAATTCACCCCATCCAACTGGCCTTATCTTGATGCTGCTTGTCCTCTGGATTCTAGGTTTGGAAGGTCTTACAGTACATGGCTTGTTTGCAAAATGGAGGTCTCCTTGCTCTTTTGTTTAGGACCCATTTCTTTGTCTTCCTTTCTTTGTTTCATGTGTTATGGTTCTTAAAAAAAAATATTGGGGGATGATGGAAAGAGGAATAGAAAACAGGTTTTCGTCTACCAAAAATATTCATACAAAATCCATTGACAGAGCAATATTGCTGTAGATACTGAAACTGTGGTTTATCAAACTTTCCTATAGTCTATAGCTCCTGTCCATTTACCAAAGTAAAATCCTTGAAACTCAGAAATCCTAAATACATTTTTTGGGTCTGCTTCCCTTTAGTATTTGTTCATGTCCTATCTTGCCTCATTTTTATTTGAATACTACTCTTTAAGACCCTGTTTACTAAGCATTTTTCCTGTGGACACAAAGTGAGGAATATATTTAATAAATAGATCCTTTAGTTAGCAAACTGTGGCAATACACAGAGATAGGACTATGAGAGAAAGTAATTGTTTACTGGCAATTGTAATTGTTCTGATAGCAGCAGAATAGCAATTCATGCAGTCCATCTATCTTTTGGGAGTCTTTACTCCAGTTGAACCTTTAATAATTTAGTTAAGTTACATAGCAAACTGAAAAGCACTGGGTTCAGTGTTTTGTAGTAGTCTTCACTGTAAGTCACAAGAAACTAATGCTAAAATGTCATATTCCTCTTCATTAAGGGTTCTCTTCCATTGTTAGGTTTGTCAGCTCCCCAAAGCATCCTTTGTAGTGTTGACCGGGGTGGGGGTGATGTCAATATAGTGCAGGAAAAGGATCTTAACTACAGTGTGTATGTAATTTTACATATAATTCTTAGTTTTGACTTAACAGATGAGCTTTCCTTGGCTGCTTGGGAATGTTATCTGACTCCTCTTTATAGCTGTGTGCTGGAATATTGCAAACAGTGTTGATCTCCAGGAACAAGCAGGAATGAGTCTTCACATATGGGTACGTCGGTACCGATGGAGCCTGCACAGGAATGCTCCCCAGCATCCAATCAGAAAGCTTTTGGGAGCATCCCTCGCGCCTGCGCGCTAACTTCCCGCCCTTTCCACTTCTTCTCCTCAGTTTTCGTTTTTCCGCGGAGCCGGCAGGACGTCCTCCTGTCACCGCAGCAACTTTTTTCTTTAAATACTTCATTTCTTGTTTTCTTGTGGTCGTGGCTGTTTTTTTCCCGCCGACACCGGTACCGCCGGTGGTTTTTTCTTTTCTTTTTTCTTAAACTCAGAGATTTTTCCCTCTGTTTCTGTCTTAACGTTTTGGGCCTACAAGGCCTCTCCATCATGGAGCCGCTTTCTCCTAAGAAGTGCCTTCACTGTGGAAACAGTTTTCTTTTTAGACTCCAATCACTGGTGTCTAACCTGTTTGGGTCCTGACCCTTTTTCCCCTGAACTATCAGGCTGCAATACTGAGAGAAGACCTTCCCTCTTTCCAGTTTCCCTTGATACCGTTTTCCCTCCTGCAGTGAGGGCACCGGGTTTTTCTTCTCTACAGGATCAGGTAACCCACAAACAGTCTGTTAAGACTTGCCAATCCTTGAGTGGTAGGTCTCATGCCACGCATGACGGCTCCAGCCTTGCCCTCAAGACCCCATTGGCATTAAAACCCCGGCGGGAGTCTTTGGGCTCCAAAGCATTTCAGGGGTTTCAGGTTGTTCCTGGGGCTCACCCCTCACAGAACATACCTGAGCTATGCTCGGGGGTGGTATCCGCTTTGAGCGGTACCGATACCCCGGCATCGGCACCGGTGTCGAGTGTTCCACTCTTCACCAGGAATCGTCATCTGGCGTCCTCGGTACCTTCGGGACCGATCGATACAACCCAGACTGACTTCCCTGTATCAGCATCGCCGGTACCACCACTGACGTCGGTGCACTCTAGACATGCATCGATAGACTCGCTCCCTTCGATGCAGAGTCTGGAATCGATATCTAGTCTAGATGACTGGGTACCGACGCGCCTTGGAACCGACCCTTATCGTTTCCGGATACGCAGTACCGAGGATACTCACCAAGACTCTCTGGTTACCTCGGTACCGCTTGAGCAGCCTCCGATGACGGCCTCGATGCCATTATCGGTATCGATGTCGATTCCTGCAGTTACATCGGTGCCATCGATCCTTTCTATGCCTAGTTTGGAATCAATACCTGGCATAGACGATGCAGTACTAACTGCCTCAAGTCGTGACTGCCAGTATCATTCTCCATCTAGTAAGGTTCTTTTTCTGCACCAGACCAGTACATCCTCTGGTGCTCAGGCTGCATCTTCAACCTTAGCTTTCCCAGGGATAGTTCCCATTGGAGATCCTTCTTTTCAGAAGTTTCTCCTTGACATGGCAACCTTTCTTGCTATTCCTATCCCTGGCTGTAATCTTAACCAAGGCTCTCCTGCAGAAAAGGGAAATATAATGCTTCCTTTACATCATTCTTGCAGGATCTTCTGAGAATATGGGAATCACCTTTAAGGGTTCCCTCACCTTCTACAGCAACTAATGTTCTGTATCGGGTGCCCCCCTCTCTGGGTTTCAAAAGAATCAACTTCCCCATCATTCCATTGTAGTGGAATCAGCAATGAGGAAGGTAAAAAGCAAGAAGAAGCATTCTTCTTATCCGCCAGGTCGTGCTTCTAGAGCACTTGATGCCTTTGGACGTCAAACCTTCCAAACATCTATCCTGGCATCAAGAATTATTTCTTATATATTTTATATGAGTCTAACATTTCAGGAGGTCACAAAGAAATTCTCTTTTGACTCCTTTTTTTTGTCAGAGCCTAGGGCTGCTGACTATTCCTTGCTTCTTAGTCATAGCCGGAATATCTCTTGGTTTCTTTCTCGTGCTTCTCTAGACTCTTTTGAGTCTGTTAGCAGATCCTCTGCTATTGCCATTGGAGCACGCCGTAGAGCCTGGCTCCAAGCTTCTGACTTGAACAGATGGGCACAACATACACTGGGTAATTCTCCTTGTACTGGAGAAAATCTCTTCAATAAGGAGGCTTTACGTCAGGTTGCTCATTGCTCCACTGACTTCCCTGGTTCTGGAGACCATTCTCAGCCTTCTTCTTCCCCAGGAGGTAGGAAATGTCCTACCAAGCCTTCTTTCCCTAAGAAAAGAAGGTTTCACTCTTCTGCCCATCATCCAGAGGTGCCCAAGCAAGGGACACCTCGTCCTAGTCTGAAGTTTCCAAACTCTAGCCAGTCTCAACATACTCAGCAACCATAGGTTCTGTGGGTTACAATCTACAGTTAACTTCTTCTTAACAGAAGTTTGTTCACTGTTTTTTTTCTTAAAGCTCTACACTGGAGTTTTTTCCTTTTTCAGTATGCTAAGCTGTCAGGATATTCTTGTCCATGGGTTACAGAATTCTCCTCTTCTTACTACCAAGAAGGGAAGTTACAGCTATCCCATGATAGTTTCTGTCCCAACATGAACATTTTTTCCTTCAGCTGACTCGCCCTATGGGTAAGTCACCCTCCAATTACCTGTTTTCTCTACCCTCTCATTCAGGGTTTCCCCTGACTGCGTGGTACCATACTGAAAAGCTTCTCTAGCCTTTCATTCCAGTGTAGACTTTTTGTTTCCTTGAATACATTCTCAAGATAACTCATCAGGCAGGGACAGGAATATCTCCTCCCTTTGTCTGTTTCTTTTTGTTTTGCACAAGAAGATTTTCTCTGCTGTCTTTTTCAGCTGCTGTGCATGCAGGAGTTCCAGTGATTGAACTACTGGTACTTTTCCACAAGTTCCAGTCTATCTTCCACAATTTTTGTCTAGCCTCAGTAGTGATTCCAAGCTAGTCCTCATCTATCTTGGATAATCCTACTCACTTAGGCTTCTCACATTATCTTCTTTCTAGCCATCTCCTTTTCCTAGGATGTGGCAACACACCTGACTTCAGTCAGTTTTATCTCATAATTCTCCTGCACAATGCTCTCTGCAATCTTCAGAGAAGCTTTCTACTATGGGCCCTTGCTACAGAGCATTGATCTTTGTCTCTGAGGGCTATTCTATTTAGTAGAAAAAAGCTTATAAATCATTCCCATGACTGAGGGTTCTCCACACCCTCTTGTCTCTTGTTATAATTCAGAATATAAGCTTTTTCTGCGTGAATATCCAAGGCTATTAGTAACGCATGATACCCCTATGTCCCTCCAGTGGGTCCTCCTGGTATCTTCTCTATGCGTTTCTACCCATTTATCATGTCAGAGTTCTAAAGGACTCCCGCCTTGCTCTTTACAGACTGATATTATCCTCTGTTTTTCACGCAACCATCCTGGTTATTTTACTGGATTGCATTCCTGCATCCTCTTAGCCCACGGAAATAGATTCTCTATATATCTGTCAAGTGGGTTTCACCCTCTTGTTGTTGGATGAATCTTTCCCCTTCGCATTCCCCATGTGAATGTTCTTATGGGGCTTAGTGTATCTTCAGACTTATTGTCATGTATGTAAATATCTCTATATATGCCTCTACATACATATGTCTGTAAGCTGTGTGTGCATAATTTATGCCCCATATGTATATATATATCCGCCTATATATATATGTTGATACATATTTCTGCATATCTAGATATATATATCTCCCTATGTATATGTATGTATGTGTATGTATTGTCAGACAGCCGCCTGGGTGAGAATGTTCACAGTCTTGGCAAAAGCATACCTCTATATGATTTGCAAGGATTTGTGGGTAATGTAGTCCATTCATTCCAGACACAGCCGTGACCAATAATCATTTCCCTGCTTCCTTTCAAAGTTATAGCTAGGGCATAGATCAGTGTTCATACCTGAGCTTCCATTGCTGTTAGAGTTCCCCTTTAAATAGCCTGGCCAATATGTAGTCCAGTTTCTGTGTCCAGCCTTCCAATCTAGATCCCTGGACACTGGATCTCTCTTCACATACCTTCTGGCATGGGTCTCAGGGTCCCTTCCACGTGCAGCTGTTTCCCTCACAGGTGCCGTCTGGAGATTCTTGGCTCTGTAATACCACTCCTCTGGTTTCCCCCAGTCCAATGGTGTATGCTGACCTCTTGTCTGTCTCCCAGTATACATACTGTGCTGGACTCCTGTAGACTTCCCAGAGGCTTTTCTCTTCCTTCTTTTAAAGGTCTTCTTGCTCTCTCTGTCCGTCCGTTCTGACCTCTGCTTCTGATGAGAATGAAGATCAGGATCCCGTGGATGATCAAGATACCAATGATCATGACATCCCAGCTCTGGATGATTCTCTGTAGAATAGACTCTATCTTTATTCTGCCTTAATGAGTGCTCCACCTTAGCACAGCGCAGCTGTGCTGAATCAGGCCTTGCCCTTTGAGATGAGTGTTCCATCCTAGCACAGCGCAGCTGTGCTGAATCAAGCCCTGCCCTTTGCAATGAGTGCTTGGGGATTACCTCATAGCCCTTTTGATTGAACACACGTTTTCTCACTTCAGCTCCTCTCATGGCTGTTGGAAACCTGGTGCATTCTGGGACTGGTAGTCTTTTATGGCAAAATTCTGTTTTCTCATTTCTACCAGCACTGACAGGTTGCTTGTTCAGAGACACTTCACCTTTTCTATAGCCCCTTCCTGAGCTATGATAAGCTTCCTTATCACAGTATGTATATATATATATATGTATATGTATATATGTATATGTATATATGTATCTGTTGGGAGACTTTTTATAGATCGATATGTATTACATACTATCTCCTCACTGTCTATGCTATAGCAATTTGTACCTTTCTCCGAGGTTACAGACAGTGAGCTCCCTTTTTCATACTGTTCCTTAGTATGTGGGGACTGTTATGCACACAACCACTACTGTGGTGATAACAGCTTCTGCTTTGCTCTAGGTCTCCCTATCCTTGAAGATTCAAGCTTCAATATCTTTCCTATCTCTCATCAGCTAGGAAAGACAGTGTACATCTTCATTGTCTTGAGTACACATTGTTCTCCTTGGGAATATGGGCCTTTTTTCCATACCCCTTCTTCCCTCCAAGACTGGGCTAGTAGTCCAAATCGGTCAGTCTTCTTCTTTTAGTCCTCAATGTTATGACTCTGTACCTAAAAAAAAAGTTTTCAGCTTTTCTCATAAAGCTTTCCATTGAAGACCTGCCGTTCTAATCCTACCCCAGTTGACACCTGGATCACCTCCTAATTCCAGGTCTGGACCTTCACCCTCACTGCTGTGAGGTCACCTTGAGGATTCCGCTACTGCATATCCAGTAGACTCCATCATGCTTTCTACTTCCTACAGTCCAGTAGGTAAGCTCCATATTATAATTTTAATGGTACTTATCATACATGCCATGGACTCCTCTCATGTAGTCCTTGGGTTTGCGGTTTCCTTACAGCTCTTCTATTCTCAACTCCTACCCTCCATTCCCTCATGGGATGCCAGAGATTCCTGTGTGGGAAATGCACTCCTGATCCAGGAACATACATTTTATGGGATCTCCCCCTGGCATCTCTAGCTAGGGAATCCCCATATGTGAAGACTCATTCCTGCTTGTTCCTGGAGATAGCACAGTTACTTACCTGTAACAGGTGATCTCTGGGAACAGCAGGAATAAGTCTTCACAACCCACCCACCTCCCCTAGGAGTTGTATCTATCTATCTTCCTTTCCTCTTTCTCTCCTTTGTCTCAGCTATGAAACTCAACTGGGGAGAAGAAGTGGAAAGGGCGGGAAGTCAGCGTGCAGGCGTGAGGGATGCTCCCAAAAGCTTTATGATGGGATGCTGGGGAGCATTCCCGTGCAGGCTCCGTCGGTACCGACGTACCCATATGTGAAGACTTATTCCTGCTGTTCCCAGAGATCACCTGTTACAGGTAAGTAACTGTGCTTTCCTAGCCTCCATTAAGCAGGATAACTGATCTGGAGTGAGAATTACAGAAGGGAAATGAGGTGTATTTTTATATACTGGGGGCTAAATTTCAGATCTAACTGCATTTGTCTAAACTACTCAAATTAGTGAGGAGTAAGGAAAGTCGGTGTTCTGGTACATAAACTGCCATGACTGGTCATGTTTGTATTAATACATCTGCAGATAGGTGCCACCAACAAAGTAAAGTCAAAGAAAAGGGACCTCATTTTTGTTATACCTACCTGGACATAAGGTGACTTCTAGTGCAGTCATTTGGGTTGGAAATGCTGTTTTACTTATTTGGATTTTCTTTTCCTACCACCCCTCCCTTTCATCTGGGTCATCTTATCTACTTCAGCACTGAGCACATTTTCAGGTCTGTTTAGGGGTGAGGATCTCTTGACTTGACCTCTGAGATTGCAGAAAGTCTGCCCTCCTGGAGTCTGCAGAGCCAGAGAAAGGGACCGCTATTCCCCCCCCCCCCCTCCCTCACCAACCTTTGAGTCTCAAAGGACAGGGAGGCATGTGCATGTGTATACTCTCAGAGGTACTGTGGGCAAGTGATGGAATCACTTCTCATCTACAATATCATTTCTAGCCAGAGGTGACCTGCTGTAACTATCATGGGCTGGGACGTGACATATCTTTTTAGTCTGAAGTGACTAACCTGTGGCTGGAGATTGTATGCATTTTTGTTTTGGCAAAGTATACTTAGAAATGGTGGGAAACTGCTGCAAAGATATAACAAGTGGGGGATAGCATGCAGAGAATGGCTTTTGGAATTTTGTAACCTCTCCATAGGTGTGCATAAATGCACACACATCTGTTTGTATCTGTGTTTTATATGTTGTGGACTGGTATATCTGTGTCTCTCTTATAGGTATGTTTGCTTGTCTGTGCATGCAGCCCCCCACAACACACAGCCATGCGCACGCTTTGACATCCCACCCTCGCCTCTCCACAGAAACATCTAATCTACTTTGTGGAAATAGATGTGCATTTTTTACTACTGATTCAGACACTTACGCCATCAGTCACTAAGCAATTTATGCTTACTCATTCCCTGTTACGTTACTGAGGCATTTTGCCATGACTGTTTCAGTGTCCCCACATAGACATATACGTACGAGTTTGAAAAGATGAAAGGACAAACATGGCATTATGTCATACTCTTAAGCGTGCACACTTCCAACATTTTCGTAAGAATTCATCTGTATTTAGTACAAGAACAAAAATGGGAAACATCCAGTGGAAAAATGATGAGTGAATAAACAGAAGCTATGACATTAAACAGATTAGGATTTTAATTTAATCTGTTTTTATATTCCACTAGACACTGCCAAGAAAACCCAGGAGCTTCTGGGTCGCCAGGAGTCAGGACTGACTCGAAGGCACACATTGCATTTTTGCACATACCAAAGAAATGGCTCAAAGCAGATTGCATATCAAAAGGTAAAAAATAAACTTATCAGTGCATCATAAATAACATGCATCATATAAAACCATAAAATAAGCAAAATGTAAATGACAAATCAATTAAATATATAAAACTACTAACCTTTAATAAATTTAAATCTAAATCTTAATAAATCTTTGAGTTAAGTTTAGTGCACAACAAAATGCGATATAAGACCCTAAGCCAATACTTTCCAAACTTTTTTAAAATTTATTTTTTATTTACAAGAATTGCTATACTGCCAGTGGTGCTTGCATTATGGCAGTTTACAAATATCCATTAGTTAATGTGAAAAACATAGGTTAGACAAAAGACAAATACAGAAATGACAGAATTAAATACACAAGGAGGAAAAAAAAATGGAGGTGCACAATTTAAAAATGAAGACATTGGTTACTTCAGGAAACGAATGGGAAAAGATGGGACTGAGCAGTATAAGAAAAGAGAAGAAAGATCATTGGAAGGCTTGCGTGAAGAACCATGTTTTTTAAGCTGACCTTGAACTTCTTGTTGAAAGTTTCAGAGCGCAGTTCATTGAGAAGGGAGTATGAAAGGTAAGGGGCTTGAATACTAAAGGCTATGACTCGATAGCTTTCTAAGTGCAAGAGGTGCCTGGTTGGGATGACCAAATAATTCGCATTGGCAGATCTAAATGCTCATGCAGGGCAGTAAAGGATAAGATGTGAGTGAATATAAAAAGGAAATCCTGTATAAAAGGCACCGAGAGCCAGAAGTATTTTGAATTTTATGTGATGGGGGATAGGAAGCCATTGTTTCTTTTAAAGAAGTGGGTCACATGATCATAGCGGGAGGCATTGCAAAGAAGACTTACTGCTGCATTTTGAATTATTTGAAAGCATTTTAGTTTGACTTGGGGAACACTAGTAACAAACTTGAAACAATTGATTTGACAGATATGAATGGAACCATTTCAAAGCAACAGAGGAAATATGGGACTCTTTCAAACAGTCTAGTAGAAGTGAATGATCCATGTCATCAAAGGCAGAGCTAAGGTCAAGTTTTTAATAATCATCACATTCTTAAGATTACCTAGATTTGTGACAGTTTTATTTAATATCCCTGTAAGTGTCTTCTGAATGATGTGGATGAAGCCAGATTGTCTGGGATGAAAAGACTTCCTTGATTCCCAGAAGCGAGAGACCTGTTAATGAACTGCTTTTTCTAGTAGCTTTGCCAGGAAAAGGAGATTAAAGATGGGATGATAATTTCTGGGGGAAGAAGAGTCCAAAGAAAAGTCGGTAGTGGATGAATAATAGATTTGTTTGTTTCTATTTTACGAGGACAATACCGCTGGAGAGGCTTTCATTAATGATAGTTCAAATAGTCGGAGCAAACTAATCCCAGCAGTCCTTCAGCAAGAAGGGAGTGATGGTATCTACCTACGAATTTGTGGGGTTTAGTGAATATGGAAGCTTGTCTTAAGTGCTGTTGAGTCTTGTCTGCTCATGGTGACCCTCTGGATAGTTGTCTTAAACTGTGTTCGGTCTTCAGTCAGGCAGCTTATTGTTGATAGAGTGGCACCCGTAGCTGCTGTTGTATCCATCCATCTCATTGCTAGCCTTCCTCTCTTGCGTTGACCACCTACCTTGCCAAGCATGTCTTTCTCTAATGCTCTCTCTTTGAATGATGAGTCCAAACTATGAAAGTTGAAGTCTTGTCATCTGAGCTTCTGAAGAAAGCTTAGTTTTGATCTCCTGTAGCACTGACTGGTTTGCTCTTAGATCAGTCTTCCACATGACCCCAGATGATGATGATGATGAAAACAACAAAGACGACTCTGCTTCCCTCCCTCAGCCACTTCCTCCTTTCTCTTCCCTCAGTGTATCCAAAGTATGAAGGTATCGGCATCAGCAGTCTGCAAAGGGTCCTATGTATCGGTGTGTGCTCATAGACCTCCTCCATAACTCTGTGGGTTTGCAGTTTAACAGGAAGCTCACACAGGAGGAAGGGTCAGGGCTTCTGAATGTTCACTGAGCACATGACTGCCATTACTGGGCATAAGTCAGTTAGACCTGGAGGGAAGCCCTGTTTTTGTGACCCCCCTCATCCACTGATGGTGCTACCCCCCCTTTTTGGGATCCTGGTCCCCATTTTGGGAAGCATTGCCCTAGGCCCTTTAATTTCTTGAGGTAGTGTTTTCATACCAAGCAGGATTAGAATGTAGTAATCTGACAAAGGTTCTTTTATGATGAGTCTTATATGGATGAGTATGACAGCTGTGGATTCATAGAGTGAGGAATCATAAACTTCTCCAGGACCAAGCAGGAAGTCAGTCCTCACTTACGGGTGACGTCGGCGCCGACGGAGCCCTCGCGGAGCAATTTTCCCCAGCTTTCAAAGAAAGCCTTTGGGAATTGCAGCGCGCATGCGCGGTCGTCTTCCCGCCCGAGGGTGCCATCTTAGCCAGTCTTCTTTTTTCCGCGGAGCCCTACAGACGTCCCCGTCTTGTCCCCGCGAAAAAGTCGATTTTTCTTCATTATTTTATCCTTTTTCCTTCGGTTCGACGCCGATCTTTTTCCCGCCCGGACTCGCGACGCCGGTCACGAGTCCTCTCACTTTTTTTCGGTTTTTCTGACTTTGTCAGCTTTCGTTTTCGTTTTTCCCTGGCAGCCCGGTCCTTTGACCTCGCAGGGGCCCTTTTTCCCCCGATGGCTGCCAGTGGCTTTAAGCGGTGTGGTCAGTGTGACCGAAATATGTCACTCACTGACACACACGACTTTTGCCTCCGCTGCCTGGGCCCGGATCATGAGGAACTGATCTGTGGGCCCTGCGGCAAAATGTCCTCAAAAGCGTTGAGAAGTCGGCGGCATCAGCGTGATCGAATCTTCGCTGACCCCAGCCGTACCCGGACCTCGTCGGAGGCCTCCGCGTCAAAAGGCTCCAGCTCGGACCGTCGCCGGAGTTCCTCCGACCGGGGTTCTCCCTCCGGGGACCATCGTCGGACGGTGAAACCCGCGAGGGCGGCGTCGGTGGACGCTCCTGGTTCCGCGAGGGCCAGGTCGCATAGCCCCGATAGCCGCCCCGGGTCCTTGGAGAAGGAACACCTCCCGAAGCGACCTCGCCTGGAGTCGGAGATGCCTGCTCGGGTAAGTCCTGTGGTCCTTCTGGACTCGCCTCCGCGACAGCCGACGTCGGGCCCGACGCCGTCGGGGCCCGAGTCGGGGGCTGCTGGGTCACCTGAGCTCGGACTCAGGTTGACGGCCTTGGAGAGCAGACTGTCTGCCTTCATGGACCAGCAGCGGGCACTGCTCGCTGGCCTCGCTGGCGCCGCTGCCCCGACCGCCGGGACGTCGACGTCCAAGTCGACCCCGGAGACCGAGCCGATCCTCGAGTCGATGAGAACTCGAGTCGATCCTCGGTCGAGGTCACCCTCGGCCTCCCGTTCGGGACCGAGGTCGCCGACGCCGACTCCCTCGGCGTCGGGGCGGCAGGCGCCGCGCCCTGCCCGGGCCGACCCCACCGATTCCTCGTCGGAGTCGGTCTGGGAGTCTGAAGAGGAAGAGTCACCTGATTCGTTTCGGACTCGGTGTGTCCCCTCGGACTCACCTGAGTCCGAACCTCGGAAGCAGTCCCCCCCGGAGGATGCCCGGTTCTCGGACTTCGTTAGGGATATGGCCAAGGCTTTGGCCTTCCCTGTGGATCCCGAGGAGGAGCCTCGAGCCGAAGAGCTCGACGCCCTCCAGTATGACTCTCCCGCCAGGGAACACTTTTACTGTACCGGTTCCTCCTATGCTGGAACGACTACTCTTCCGCATGTGGGAGAGTCCGGCCTCCTCGCCGGTCCTGAGCAAGCGGGTCGATTCTATCTATCGGGTCCGCAAGAGCCCTGGCTTCCAAAAGGCACAGCTACCACACCATTCCATGGTAGTGGAATCGGCCATGCATCGTCTTAAGAGCCAGAAGATGCACTCCTCGGTGCCCCCTGGCAGGGAGGCCCGTAACCTGGATGGCCTTGGTAAGAAGTGTTTCCAGGGCTCTATGCTCGCATGTCGTGTCCAGACTTACCAGCTGTACATGGGCATGTATCTCCGGGATCTGGCTAAAGAGCTAGCCGGATTCTCCGCTGGTCTGTCCGAGGAACCCTTGCGGAGGTTCCTGGCCTTGTCCACTGGCATTCGGGAATGCTCAAAGTTCATGTCCCGGGCAGCCTATGATGGCTTTGAAGCGTCGGCTCGAGTGGCCGCAGCCGGCATCGGTGCCCGCCGACAGGCTTGGCTTCAGTCGTCAGACCTTGAGCCCTGGGTGCAGGACAAGTTGGTCGATGTCCCCTGCCGAGGCGAGAACCTCTTTGGCAAACCCATGGCGGAAAAGGCTGCACAAATTGAGACTGAGACTCTCACCAGGACCAGGCTTTCTAGGAAGACCTCCGCCCCTTCCCAGAAAAAGAAGGGCTCGGGGAAAAAGTCCTTTTACCCGAGGAAGGCGGCTGCCTACAAACAATACCCCCATTATCAGGCCCCTGCAGCTCCCCAACAGGGCCAGCAGGCCAAGGGACGGGGTAACGGGTCCCGTAGGCAGCAAGCCCCCAAGCCTGCACCACCAGCCCCTGCTCAGCAGGGTGGGGATTTTTGACTCGCAAAGCATAGCCTCTCCCCCCCGGCTGGTTCCTCCCAGCACCGGAGGCCGGCTGGTTCACTTCGCCCACAGGTGGTCCAGCATCACCGCAGATGCCTGGGTGCTTCAAGTCGTGCGAGAAGGCTATCTTCTCCACTTCCACCAGGTCCCTCCCTCCTATTTTCCGGGAGAACCTCCGCGACCCCCTCTGCACAGGGAATTACTCCTTCAGGAGTTAGCGGGTCTTCTGCAGGATCAGGCGGTGGAACCGGTGCCACACCACCTGAGAGGTCAAGGCTTTTATTCCAGGTATTTTCTGATACCAAAGAGAACAGGGGGCCTCAGACCCATCCTGGACTTGCGCAACCTCAACAAGTTCCTTGTGCGGGAGAAGTTCAAAATGCTTACCCTTGGAATCCTTCTGCCCTACCTCCAGCAGGGAGATTGGCTATGCTCCTTGGATCTAAAGGATGCCTACACGCACATCCTCATCCACCCAAGCCACCGCCAATACCTAAGGTTTGTGGTGGCAGGAAATCATTACCAGTACAGGGTACTGCCCTTTGGCCTGTCCTCCGCACCGCGAGTCTTCACAAAATGTCTCGCGGTCGTGGCGGCCCATCTCCGGCTTCACGGCCTCTATGTCTTTCCGTACCTCGACGACTGGCTCATCAGAGCAGCGTCCGCTCGGGAGGTCACCAACGCCACGCGCCGCACGGTGACTCTTCTGCAGCACTTGGGCTTTGTTATAAACTTCGCAAAGTCCACTTTGCTCCCCTCACAGGATCTCGAGTTCATCGGCGCAAGGCTGCACACTCCTCAGGCGCGAGCATACCTACCACTCGACAGGGCTCAACGGCTCATGGACCTAGCCGACCGTTTTCGCAGCCAGCCCCTGGTCTCCGCCAGGCGCTTCCTGAGACTACTCGGCCATATGGCTTCCACCGTCCATGTGACCCCCAATGCCCGCCTGAATATGCGGTCTGCTCAATGGTGTCTCCGCCAGCAGTGGCGTCAAGCCACAGGCGGCCTAGCAGACCTAGTGCGCGTCTCCGAGCCGCTGATCTCGTCTCTCCGGTGGTGGCTCCGGCAGCCGAACCTCATGTTCGGAATGCCTTTCCAGTCACCTCAGCCGACCCGGGTGCTGACCACCGATGCATCCCTCCTGGGCTGGGGAGCACATTGCCAAGAGGCACGTACTCAGGGCCTCTGGACCACGTGGGAGTCTGCTCGGCAGATCAACTTCCTGGAGCTCAGGGCGATCCGCCTAGCTCTCAAGGCCTTCTCCCACCTGACTTCCCACCAGTCCGTCCTTGTCCAGACGGACAATCAAGTTGCCATGTTCTACGTGAACAAGCAGGGGGGCACGGGCTCCTTCCTCCTCTGCCGGGAGGCACAGAAGCTCTGCTCTTGGGCCGTCAGTCACGGCATTCTCCTCAAGGCAGTTTATCTCCCGGGCCAAGAAAATTGCCTGGCGGACAAACTCAGCAGGGTCCTCCAGCCGCACGAGTGGCGTCTGGATCCCTTGGTAGTTCAGAAGCTCTTCCTCAAGTGGGGCCTCCCCACGGTGGATCTCTTTGCCAGTCCTCACAACCGGCAGCTTCCTCGCTTCTGCTCTTGTCAGCCACACCCCCTTCGGGTTGCGGCGGACGCTTTTCTGATCTCATGGTCGGGGAGCCTTCTGTACGCTTTCCCTCCCATCCCGCTAGTCTCTCGGACTCTTTTCAAGGTTCTCCGAGACAAAGCCTTCATGGTCCTGGTGGCCCCTCGCTGGCCCAGGCAGCCGTGGTTTCCGCTCCTACTGCAACTGGCGGTGGAGGATCCAATCCCTCTGGGGGTACAACCGGATCTCCTCACTCAGGATCAGGGGTCCCTACTGCACCCCAACCTCAGGTCTCTCAACCTCATGGCCTGGCTGCTGAGAGGGTAATCCTTGCTCCCCTTCTCCTGCCGGCGGAGGTGGAGGAGGTCGTCTTGGCTTCGCGACGGCCTTCTACCCGCAAATGCTACGCCCTTAAATGGCGTCGCTTTGCAGTCTGGTGTACCCAACAGTCTCAGGATCCCTTCTCCTGCCCGGTGTCGGTGATCTTGCAGTACTTGCTACACCTCTCTAATCTAGGACTTAAGTCCAACTCCGTCAAAGTTCACCTCAGTGCTCTTTCGGCGCATCATGTGCCGGTGGACGGTAGACCTCTCTCAAGCGACCCTCTCGTAGCGAGGTTTCTTCTCCGAGGTCTCCTTCTACTTAAACCACCTCTGCGCCCGCCAGCGCCTGACTGGGACCTGAATGTGGTTTTGCAGCGGATCACCTGTCCGCCTTTTGAACCTATGGCTACCTGTTCTCTCCGTTTTCTGTCTTGGAAAACACTGTTCTTGATAGCCCTCACTTCCGCTAGACGCGTAAGTGAATTGCAGGCCCTCGTGTCTGATCCCCCTTACACTAGGTTCTACAAGAATAGGGTAGTCCTACGGACTCACCCAAAATTTCTGCCTAAAGTGGTCTCCCCTTTTCACATCAATCAGGAGGTGGTACTTCCAACCTTCTTTCCCAGACCACACTCCAGCCGAGCTGAAACGGTCCTCCATACCCTGGACTGTAGAAGGGCATTGAACTTCTACCTTGACCGTACGCGGGAGCACCGTAAAGCTGCTCAGCTTTTTGTGTCTTTTGACCCCAATACATTGGGGCTCCCGGTCTCCAAGCGTACTCTGTCCATCTGGGTTGCGGACTGTATCTCTTGGGCTTATGGGGCAGCCGGACTCTCCTTAGAAAGTCGAGTCACGGCTCATTGCGTTCGGGCAAAGGCTACGTCAGTGGCTTACCTCCGCTCTGTTCCGCTGGCAGACATCTGCCGGGCCGCTACTTGGTCTTCGAGCCAGACTTTTGCGGTCCATTACTGTCTCGAGAGGGAGTCCCGTAGGGACAGTGCTTTCGGACAGGCAGTCCTCCGTAATCTCTTTGAGGTCTGAGCAACTCCTACCCTCCATCCCGGATGTGGGCTACCGGTGGGTGATAATTCAGCGAAGATTCTATCCTTCTGTGCTGCTGAGCTAGAGGGAGCTCATTTTTGTGCTTAGGGTCTCCGGTAGCCTTGAGCTTGGGAGTCCCATAAGTGAGGACTGACTTCCTGCTTGGTCCTGGAGAAAGCGTAGTTACTCACCTGTAACAGGTGTTCTCCAGGAGCAGCAGGAATCAGTCCTCACTACCCTCCCTCCTCCCCTTGGAGTTGCAATCGTCTGCTTATGTTCTTTTTGCAAATTTTTATGCTGTCTTTTTTAGCTATGTCATCTGACTGGCTAAGATGGCACCCTCGGGCGGGAAGACGACCGCACATGCGCGCTGCAATTCCCAAAGGCTTTCTTTGAAAGCTGGGGAAAATTGCTCCGCGAGGGCTCCGTCGGCGCCGACGTCACCCGTAAGTGAGGACTGATTCCTGCTGCTCCTGGAGAACACCTGTTACAGGTGAGTAACTACGCTTTATCTGAGAGACCACATAACCCCAAAAGTTATAGGGACAAATGAGAATTTTAATGGCACTTCCCCTCTTTCTCCTTTCCTTATTCTCCACTGCAGCTTCCCTTTTCTTTCCACTCTCCCATCACCTCTTCAGTCATTCTCCTCTTTGGCATTTCCCCTCTTCCAATATTTGCCTTTACCCAGTGTTCTTTTCTCCCTCCTTCCCAGTAGGACTCTGTTCCATGTTCGTGCCTCCTTCAGCAGCCGACTCCACTGGCAGTTCTGGTCTTCCTTCCCAATAGAACATTTGGTGTCTTTCAGTACAGGTCCAGTGGTGACCCCGGCCTCTTTCTCAGCAGTAGTTGCAGCCATGGCAGTTCTGACTTCCTTCCTCCAGTACAGGTCCAGCAGCAACTACGTCTAGTAGTGGATCGAGTCTCTCTTCTTTATCAGCGACTTTCATTTTCGTCCCACAGTACAGAGATGGGGTCATGGTTACTGCATGCATGCGCGCGCATGCTGCCCCCATACAGTTTGGTACATGTACAGCTTAGACCCAGTTCCTATGCATGCTTACTGTTGGTGTACTGGGGAGGAAATGCTGGAAAGCATATGCCTGCTGCTGTTTTGAAAGGAGATGAAAATATATTTTGAACTAATTTTTACCTTTGCAAAATCCTAGGAATTTATCAGAGGATTGGTCTAATGAGCCCTATATGTGATAAGGACTCTCAGTGCAGCAAAGGTGGTGCTTTTTTTAAAAATTTATCTTGGATAGTTTTATACAATCTAAAAATTGGCAGATAGAGTTCCTGGAAATGTCAACACTGCTCTTGTCCTCTAACTCTCTACCTGTGTACTTGGGTCAATTATTGAACTCTTAGCTATTTGATTACAAGGGGTAATATAGCACAGGAATAATTCTTTTGTTTGTCATTTGAAAGTAAGATTCACATTTTCTCCACTAAGAGATCCTTCATACAATGAGCTGCAAGCATGGAGTAGAGCCTGCAGCCTGCGTTCCTCAGATGAGCTTCAGGTGTTGCTGGGTGACAGAACATCTCTTGTTCGAATCCTACCATCCCCCCTCTTCTGTGAGGATGAGCATCTGTTACTGTAGCAGTGCTTGGCCAGTACAGTCTGGGACCTTGGGGAAGGGAGAAAAGCCCTCCTAACTGATGATGTAACCAGAAATCAGGGCGTGGCTGGAGCACAGCGAAGAAAGGGAAAGTGCAGTTAGTGGTGGTGTCTGGATGGAGATGGCGTATTGCACTTTCCAGTGCTGCTGATTGGTAGGCTCCAGAGTTGCCTGGATTTTGGGAGACCCAGCAGACTAGCAGGGTGAATGGGTGACAGCTAAGAGAAATGCTGCAGCCATTTGCAGGAGATCCTGGATAGCCGTGGAAGCTGCCCTCTTCTGACTGCTTGCACTAATTCTCTCTCTCTGCCTCCTTTTCTTTTTCTCTGACGTTTTCTGAAATGAGGCAGACCCCGACAACACGGAAGGTACAAACTGCTGTCAGCCTTATTTTACTGCCCCCTTTTAATATTCCTTCCTATTTTCCCATCCCCACTAGATTTAATTTATAATTCTTAATTATTGAGACTTGCGTTTTATGTGCGCATGGTTTTCTCACTTTTCTTGCGGATAAGTAGAGAATTTAGAATTCTATGGCAAAACACAGAAGTTCACAGAGCTCTGCTAAGTTTCTCGCAGAGCTTCTGCTAAGTTTCTTCCTTTGTAAAATTGCATGCTGCTGACTTCTTCCTTGTTTTTGGAGGAAAGGTACTTTTGCTTTGTAGGATTTAGCATTTTTTTCTTATGGTATACGTATCCCTGCACTTGGAGGATAGCATGATTTTTGTGAAGCATAGTACTGTTCACATAAGTGTGCAGTAATATATTAAAATGTTTGGTAAGACATTCCATGAAAGTAAACTGAAAACCTTTTGCAAAATCATATTTTAAGGTTTACATAGTGCAAACAATTTAACGCAGCCTCTTCTAAGGGTATCTCTTCTTTGGGTGATATCTGCTGCTTATTTCAGTAGGCATCATACAAAATTAAATTAATTCTTGGTTCTAATGAAGCAGATTATGCAGCCTTCTAGAGAGAGAGAGTGTGTGTGTTTTGATTATTTGAAAGACTATATTCTCAGTTTTTTAGATGCTTGCTTTTTTTGAATGCTCAAAAATCACCTAACTCCCTGAAGTGCTTTGTTCATTTGTTGACTTTCTGTGTTTTTTAGTCTCTCTTTATCCTGCCAGCCTCTCCATTAGGTTCATTTTACATTACCTTCACTCCCCAACCTTGTTGCCATGCTGTTTAGATATTGGATATATTTGTTTACTAGGAGCATTGCTACATTTGCAGTTTTTTTTTTAAAGTTCTGATTTCTGTTTAACCAAACAAGAAAGAACTCTTTGGCAGCAGTGTTCAAACTGACTGGTGTGATTCAATACTGAGCAGTCTGATTTGGGAGAAAAGCAAGATTTGTTTTCTTTGTCAAAGCTAGTGGAGCAATCATGACCTTTTAACAGTTTAAGTCT
Source organism: Ichthyophis bannanicus (assembly GCA_033557465.1). Lineage (NCBI taxonomy): Eukaryota > Metazoa > Chordata > Amphibia > Gymnophiona > Ichthyophiidae > Ichthyophis > Ichthyophis bannanicus. The sequence goes on along the minus strand of CM066032.1, from coordinate 1,252,720,501 downwards.
TACTTTGAAAAGCTATTTTTCTTTAATCCTTAGATATGAAACCGTATCAATGCAGGAAAGTTACAAGTTTTTCTTAATTTGGACATATAGGATATTTTACTTGTCTTTTAGATCTCCTGTATGCATCTTATATGCTGTCATCAACCCCCCCTGGTGGCCAGTGGCTGTAAGGGTAGGTTGAGCATATTTATTTTCTGGGAGTAGAGGGCTCTTTTAAGGCCAAGGGTATCTTGGTCTTTGTAGTCCTGCTCCTTATGTGAATAAATTGTGTATGCCAAGTAGAGGGTAAATAAGGCTTTTATTTCCCTTTTAACGCAAAAGGTTCGCTGAGATACAGAAATACAGAAAGTCCTTCTTTTCAGGCTTCCACCACAACATAAGTAAAGAGGTAAACTGTTACAAACTTCACAGTTGCTTGTAGGATTTAACCCAGGATTCTTTCAAACTTTAGAGCAAAACAAAGGAGTGAACATTCCTCTTTCATTCAGCACAAACATGAGTATTCTCAAAGCAATGTCTGTATAACTCACAGTTCAGGGAGTGATTCAAAACTGTCCGCAATACAAATGGAGCAATCCATTAATTCGTCTTGAGATAAGGGAATAGGATCCTCAAGTGCTATCTGCATGGGCTCTGGGTCATTGTTATCTCCCTCTGAATTGGAGCTTTCCCTGGCCGCTATAGTTTGCCAGTCACTGTTTCTGTTCCCTTGTTTCCAGTAAGGCTGTTCTAGGGCTCTCAAATAAGCATGGCTTGTTCCTATGCCCTTACGTCCTGGCTCATAAAACTCTGGCCTGCTTCTTTTCCTTTCGAACTGGATATTTGCTTTACAAGAGTTTCTAGGAGCTGAGCTTCTCTTTATGAATAAAGTGTCACCATACCTTGGCTTCCTGTAGCCGGTATAACTGGAGTTTTCCTTCTCAGGCACTTCTCTCAGGACACAGTCTCTTTGGCAGACTTTCTCTTGGAAGCTTCTGGGCACTGCTTGACCTTTCTGTAACCTAGGAAAATCTGGTGAGGAATCCAGACTTCCTTGCTTCCTGGTATAGGTACCTTTCCTTTTGCAGCCTTTCAATCCTGTTTCGGAGTCTTCTGGTGAGCGTAGGCCTCTCTCCAGGTATGGCTCTCTCCTTCTGAGCTCTTTACCTCTGAGGTCTCCTGCTACCAAGTCTCTCTCTGGATTGACTCTCCACGGCCCGTCTTTCTCTCTGGCTCTTTCTGCTCCTCTTCCAGCTCCTGCTGTCCTTGTCGTGCTGCTTGTCTTGGCTGCACTGCTTGACCTGGCTGGGCTGCTGTTCCTGGCTGTCTCATCTCCCCTTCTCCTTCTCCCTGCTCCTGCACTAGCTTTCTGCTTATAAAGGCATTCCACCTATGAGTTTCCTGGGCTACTTTTCAGGTGCAGCTGATTAACGTCTGCAGAATCATCAGCCGGGTGTGTTAACTCAGCCTCTGTAAGTTTTCGCCTGCTCCCTCTAGCTGCGCTGCAGGGCAATTGCATCTTCTGCACATCATTTGTTTTGTGAAAGACAGCGTTTTTTTTTCTAAGTCTTCACTTTCATTAGCATCTGCTCTGACCATGCATAACAGAATATTTAAAGTTACCTGGAAAAGACTGGTGGTTTATGATACTTGAAGAAACAACTTGTCTTTTCTATGAAAGGATTCATACTACAGGGCAGTACAAAGCAATCTACATGTCACCCAAATTACAAAAATGCTAAGTACCACTGTTCTTTCTGCAGGATTTTACATTTGATTTGTGCTGGTAGTGTGCAATTGTGCCACCAAATTAACATGAAGGCCCACACTAATTTTGAAGGTGTGTGGGGGGGGGGGGGCGGGGGTCATCTACTGATAGCATGATGCTAATGTGTAGCACCATACACTGGCATGTGGGTACATTTAGTGCTACCCATTGAGGTATCATTACGCGCACTGGTGCGGCAACAGGCGCTGTTAGTGCATGCCCAAAACGCCCACTCCAGCTACGATTCCCAGTCCTTGCTCAATTACACACTAACCAGTTAGTGTGGTATTTTTAGTATGGGGCTCAATGCTAACTATTAGTGCACTGTTTGATGTGCACTATGGGCGCTACCCTAACGGTTAGCCCACTTGCATAAACATGCCCCCAAATCCTGGTACAGAGCGGGAGTTTCTAATCATTGTTATACCCCAAGTGTTAGCTTTGTTTAAGGTTATTTGTAAAAACTAACAAACGGACACAAATGAATCCATGAGTAATCACAATGTTAACATGCTTTGTGATTTAAAGTGAATCAGATGTGCAGCCTCAAACCACCTTTAATATCTGCCTTCATATTTGTATTTTTATATTACCTTACAGACTAACTTTATTCTAAGAGAAAACTTTGAAAAGAAAAATCCTCTGCTTAACTGAGAAAAATATGAAATTTATTGTGGAATAATTACTCGGCTACATCATAGTCTGACCATCATAATACATTGCATGCTTATTTTGAGTTCCATGTTTGGAAGATGAAAAGATAAATGTTTTCACTAAGTCTTGGAAACAGATCAAAAATGTGTGGTTCATTTCTTGGTCTGCTGGTATAATTGAGGCCTCTAGGCATGCGGGTGCAACTGGACTGTGTTGTGTACAAAGAATACCTTCCTTGCTGAATTAAATCATTTTGTCTCTTGATAACTTTTTTTCTTTTAGTAACGGTTCATAAGATGCTTATTATAAAAACAATGGTCTGATTTCACTCCATTTGTGGTATTGAACTGTACTGCAAAAATATTTCCTAAATCTATTCTAGGACACCACTGTAGTCAGCATTCCTATTATACATTAATTAATCTATTTGTTTTTCTATATCGTCCCTTCCAAAGATCAAGGGCGGTTTACATTGTAACTTTACTGTGTTGTTCATTATAACATAGAAAACGCTGTAACATCTTAACAGCTGGTTAACAAATTACATAAAACATATTATTATCAACTTATGTACAATATAACAGACTGAAGTATTCTTCAAAATCTAATCTCCAGGAACAAGCAGGAATGAGTCTTCACATATGGGTATCGTCGGTACCGACGGAGCCTGTGCGGGAACGCTCCCCAGCGTCCAGTAAGAAAGCTTTTGGGAGCATCCCACAGCGCTTGCGCGCTGCCTTCCCGCCTCTCCCAACTGCCTCTCTCCAATTCTTCTTTTCCGCGTAGCCAGCAGGTCGTGTTCCTGTCACCGCAGAAGTTCTTTATTTTTTTTTTCTTTATTTTTCTGTGTCGCGTCTGCCTTCGTCAGATCGGTACCGCCGGTCTTTTCTTTTCTTTCTTTCTTCAAAAAAACCCAAAACAACTTATTTTCTTCAACTGTGCATTTTCAGTTTGGGCCTTAGGCCTAAATATTTTCTCCTCATGGAGAAGCCCGCTTCCGGGTTTAAAAAGTGCACAAAATGTGGCAGTACTATTTCTGTCACAGACACCCATGATTGGTGTCTTAAATGTTTGGGTCCTGACCATTCCATCACGGATTGTGTGTCCTGCACTATGATGTCTAAAAGAGGTCGGCAGAACCGAGCAGCCAAGCTCAGTACCCTGTTTCCCTCTGATGCAGCCTCGCTGGCATCGACGTCTTCCAGGGCTGCTTCCTCCCATGGATCTCAGGTAACCAAACATAAATCTAGCCGGTCCTCGAAGGGCAAATCTTCCTCCAAGCATCAAGATGCCTCCGGGCTTGCCCTCGAGGATTCCGCTCCGGCAAAATTACCCCGTCGGGACGTTCCGGCTTCCAAAGCATTACCTATGGGGTCACAGGTTGACATCGATAGCGCGGCCTCGATCGATCACCTGTTGCCGTGTTCTGGGGTACCGGTGGCCTCCACTGGTACCAACATCCAGACTCTGACGTCGATGGATCAGAAAATTCTATCCATACAGCGCACCCTTACGGCATTTATGCAAGCTTCGATGCCTTCGGTACCGCAACAATCTCCGTTGCCGGTACCGACTCCAGCATCGGCACCGTTCCCGGTGCCGGTACCGATTGCATTGACATCGGCTTCGGTGTCGGCTGCAACGGTACCCTGTCCTACGATGCCCATCAGTACCGAACCGGTACCGCTTACTTCCGATGTCGATCCCACTCGGTATGCGTATCGGGCTTTACAGGAGCATCCGGACAGGCGATACTTCGATTCCTCCGAAGACTCTGAGTCAGAGGTTTCTGTCGATGCACCGGTGCTTCTTCCTCAGGAGTCTGATTCTTCAAAACGAAGAATGTCTCCTCCAGAGGATTTGTCTTTTCAAGACTTCATTAGGGAAGTGGCTAGAGGTCTCTCCATTACAGTGGCCTCTGAGTCAGAGCCTAGAGCCAAGCAATTAGATATTTTGCAATATCCTAAGGCTCCTAAGGAAGCAGCTACCCTACCTATTCATGAGATTCTCTATGATATGTTGGGCATGTGGGAGACTCCTCTCACCACCTCTCCTCATTCTCGCAGGTTAGACACCATGTACCGTGTCCCTCCCTGTCCTGGGTTTCATAAGACTCAGCTTCCTCACCACTCTATTGTGGTTGAGTCTGCTATGAAGAAAATAAAGAGTGCAAAGACACTCATCTAACCCTCCAGGATGTGAATGTAGGACTCTAGATGCTTTTGGCTGAAGGATTTTCCAGGCCAATATGCTTGCTGCCAGAATCAACTCCTATAGTCTCTATATGGGGATGTTTCTAAAAGAAGTCACAGATCATCTGCAGACTTTAGCTCCTTTTATTTCAGAAGATAAAAGGCAGGAATTTCTCACTTGGCTCAAACATGCCCAAGATGTTTCCAAATTCTCCAACCGTGCAGCCTTTGACTCTTTTCAGTGTGTAAGCAGAGCCACGGCTATTGCCATAGGTGCATGCAGAATTGCTTGGTTACAAGCCTCTGATTTGGAACTCTGGGTCCAGGATGAGTTGGGAAACCTTCCTTGTACAGGTGAAAACCTGTTTGGCAGGGATTGGCAAGCAAAGGCCACTCAGATGGATGCTGAGAACTCTGCTTTGGATCGACTTTCAAAGTCTATCTCTGCCCCTGTTAATAAAAGATTGTTCAAAAAGACATCTTTTTCTAAAAAGGGAAGATATTATCCTGCTCATGGGCAGGCATCTTCTGCAGGTCGTTTTGCTGCATAACATCAGCAACCACCTAAACAGGCCAAGTCAAAGGCTGCCAAGCCTACCACAGCCCAGCAGTCTCAGCCTCCTCAAGGCCTTTGACTTGCAACTAGAGAACTTAGCCTTTCTAGCTCTGGGAAACCCAGAGCCCCTCACCATTCCAGGAAGGTTGACTTACTTTGCTCCCAGATGGGAGCAAATCACAGCAGAGCAATGGGCCCTCTCCATCATAAAGGAGGGGTACAAGCTTCCCTTTTTAAACCTTCCTCCTCACACCATGGTGAAACAGTTCAATTCTCCAACATCTCTCCTCAACCTTCTAGGTCAGGAGATTGCTACCCTTCTTGCCCAAGGGGCAATAGAAGAAGTACCTCTTCTTCAACAGGGCTCGGGGTTCTACTCCCCTTATTTTCTTATCCCAAAGAAAACAGGGGGCTACAGACCCATTTTAGATCTCAGAGAATTGAACAAGTTTCTATGCAAGGAGAAATTCAAGATTTCTCTCGGTGCTCTCCTTCCATACCTTCAGAGTCAGGATTGGCTTTGTTCTCTAGATCTCAAGGATGCGTACACGCATGTCCTCATCCATCCAACACACAGAAGGTTCCTTTTGGTTCCTTTATCAAGGAAAGCACTACCAATACAGAGTGCTTCCTTTCGGTCTGGCCTCTGCACCGAGTGTTCACAAAATGCATGGCAGTAATAGCTGCATTTCTGCGCACTCTAGGAATATTCGTATTCCCATATCTGGACGACTGGCTCATCCGAGCTCCATCCCAGTCAGAGGCCCAGACTTCCCTAGCCTGCACAAGGCGTGTTCTTCAGTATCTGGGACTTGTAATAAACATCCCAAAATCCCATCTCACCCCTACTCAGTCACTAGAGTTCATAGGGGCCTTGCTGGATACCACAACTGCAAGAGCCTATCTTCCCCAGGCCCGTTGCCTACACTTGGTGCAGGTAGCCTCCAGATTCAGTTAAAGTCCCATTTAACTGCTCGAGAGATGTTACAACTGTTAGGCCACATGGCATCCACCGTGCATGTGGTTCCTTACGCTCGCCTTCACATGAGGGCAGCTCAATGGACTTTATCCACCCAATGGACCCAGGCATCAGGGTGCCTATCAGACAAAATAGCAACCTCCAGTCGCTTTTTTTGGTCTCTCCAGTGGTGGAAGTCCACTCAAAACCTGTTGCTGGGGTCCCCCTTTCAACAGTTGTTACCCCAAGCAACCCTTACAACAGATGCCTCTCCAAGGGGTTGGGGAGCTCATCTACAAGATCTCTCCACCCAGGGCATCTGGTCTCCACAGGAGACTTCTCTACATATCAACCTCTTGGAGCTCAGAGTAATTTTTCTAGCTGTCTCTTCCACACCCTGCTCAGCTGCAAGACAGTCCTCAGCCACACGGACAACCAAGTAGCCATGTTCTACGTGAACAAGCAGGGCGGGACTGGCTCTCTGTCGCTTTGCAACGAAGCTTTGAGATTGTGGGCCTTCGCCAGAGAGCATCAAATTCATCTTCTGGCAGTATATCTTCCAGGCGTTCAAAACTCTTGGGCAGACAAACTCAGTCGAGTTCTGTTTCCACACGAGTGGTCCCTCCATATGGACCAGATAGCCAGAATCTTTCGCATTTGGGTAACCCCGGACATAGACCTCTTTGCAAGTCTGTGGAATGCCAAACTTCCCCGGTTCTGTTCCAGAATTCCGTGTCAGGGAGTTCAGACCAAAGATGCCTTCCTCCTTCACTGGGGTCAAGGCTTCCTTTACGCCTTTCCACCCATTCCCCTAATTCCCAAAACTCTTCAAGCTTCAGAGAGATAGAGGGTCTATGATCCTCATAGCACCACGTTGGCCACGACAAGTGTGGTACCCTCTACTTCTGCATCTCTCTCAAGCTCCTTCCCTGGACTTGGGATCTGCTCCAGACCTCCTGTCCCAGGAGGAGGGAACGTTATGGCATCCAAATCCCCAGTCTCTCCATCTCAGGGCCTGGTTGCTGAAGGCCTAGACCTTCAAGATTTGCATCTTTCTCAGCAGGTGAAGGATATCCTTCATGCTTCCAGAAAGCCTTCCACTAGACGTTCCAATGCTTTCAAATGGAAAAGGTTTACCATTTGGTGTGCAGAGAAGTGTCTTAACCCCCTTGCAATACCTCTGAATTCTTTACTAGAGTATTTGCTGCATTTATCCCATGCAGGCCTTAAAACGAATTCAGTAAGAGTCCATTTGAGTGCTATATCAGCATCCCTCAAGCCTCTCAATGGACAGCCTATTTCCTCTCATCCTCTTATTGCAAGATTCATGAGAGGCCTTGTTTTAACTAAACCTCCCATTAGACCACCTCGAGTGGCATGGGATTTGAATCTAGTTCTTGGTCAGCTTATGAAGCCACCCTTTGAACCCTTAGCCACTACCTCCTTGAAATTCCTTTCCTGGAAGGTTATTTATCTTATTGCAGTCACCTCAGCTCGCCACATCAGTGAGCTGCAAGCATTGGTGGCTAATCCTCCTTATACAAGGTTCCATCATGACAAGGTAGTCCTCAGGACCAATCCACACTTTATGCCTAAAGTGGTCTCACCTTTTCATCTGAACCAGGAGGTGTATTTACCTGTCTTTTTTCCAGGACCTCATGCATCAAGTGCAGAGAGGAATCTTCATACCCTGGATTGTAAGAGCGCTCGCTTTTTACTTACAAAGGACACAGCAATATAGAAAGTCCTCTCAACTCTTTGTGCTTTTGATCCCTCTCATTTAGGACTTCCAGTCTCTAAGAGAACACTGTCAAATTGGATTGCTCAGTGTATTTCTTTCGCCTACCAGAGTAAGAACCTTTCTCTGGAGGGCCATGTCACAGCTCACAATGTGAGAGCCATGGCAGCCTTTATGGCTCATCTAAACTCTGTGTCCATCGACCAAATCTGTTGAGCGGCCACCTGGGCCTCGGTTCATACCTTTTACAGCCCATTACTGCTTGGACAAGGACTCCCGCCGGGATGCCTTGTTTGGTCAGTCTGTTCTCAAACACCTGTTCTATACCTAATCAACTCCTACCCCCCATCCCTGGTTGGATGCCCGAGATCCATGGGGGGAGGTAGAGCCCTTCTCAGGGACTCACGACCTTGGGGATCTCCCTGGCATCTCCAGCTGGGGAGTCCCCATATGTGAAGACTCATTCCTGCTTGTTCCTGGAGATAGCACAGTTACTTACCTGTAACAGGTGATCTCTGGGAACAGCAGGAATAAGTCTTCACAACCCACCCACCTCCCCTAGGAGTTGTATCTCTCTATCTTTCCTTTCCTCTCTCTCTGTCTCAGCTTTAAAACTCGAACTGGAGAGAGGCGGTTGGGAAAGGCGGGAAGGCAGCGCGCAGGCGCTGTGGGATGCTCCCAAAAGCTTTCTTACTGGACGCTGGGGAGCGTTCCCGCGCAGGCTCCGTCGGTACCGACGATACCCATATGTGAAGACTTATTCCTGCTGTTCCCAGAGATCACCTGTTACAGGTAAGTAACTGTGCTTTATCCATGAGTATACATGGGTAGAGTGCATTCTAAATTAATGGGGCAATGTAGGTGAATGCCCTATTACTTTGGAGTGATTGGTGTTGCGGAAGTGATGGGGTAGTTCAATAGTGTTTTGAGAACAGCTCCTTCTGACTCTTGTATTAGAGGGTGTAATGAGGAGGGAGGAAAGGGATGGGGCTATATTGTTGAGAAGTTTAAAGAGTGTCATGTACATATTTTATTTTGCTTGCAATGGGTAACCAGTGGAGCTTATGAAGAAGTGGGATGATATGGTCTGAATATATGATACATGTGGCGAGGTTCTGTGCCAACTGAAGTTGTACAATTGTTTTTTAGGCAGTCTTTGCAGGATACTATTACAAAAATCAAAATGTGGTACAATTAATGCCTGTAGAATAGATCTAAAGTCATAGATTTGTAGAAGGAGTCTGAGATATTGAATCGTATATAGCTTGAAATAGATGACTTTAGTAACTGATCTAGAGTGACCCCGAGGTATTTCACCTCTTTTGACATCCAACTCTGTCCCTTGGATGAGGAATTTTAGCAGTGGGGTAAAATTTTGTTTTCAGGTTACATATAGCATTTCCGTTTTATTAAAGTTTATTTTTAGGTTGTGTAAGGTCAGCCATTCTATTACATCATCAAAGCAGGATGTTAATGATATGTAGGGTTGATTATATCTATGGGGAGATACAGCATAATATTATCCGCATAGATATGATAACTTACCTTGTGTTTTTTAAAGATGTTACAGATAGGTTGGATATATAGATTAAAAAGTAGAGCAGAGAGGGAGGACCCTTGTGCAATGCCTTGTTCCTGTTTGTAGTCTGAAGATGTGTGTCCAATCTGAACTTGTGTATGGTCAGTTATGTAGGATTGAAACCATTGTATTACTGTGCCACATAAACCGATCTGCTGAAGTCTTGTAATGAGTATTTTGACATACTATCTAAGGCGGAGACAATATCAAGGAATATTAAGACAAATGCCTGCCTATGGTTATTTGTCATGTATTAGTTTGTCAAAAAGGACTAACATAAGGGTCTCCACACTATGGAAAGGTCTGAATCTGTGGTGTTCATCTAATGGGGCATTTAGCTCAATGAAGTTCTGTAGTTGAATCTGTACGACTTTTTTTCAATAACCTTGGCCATGAATAGTAGACTAGAGATTGATTTGTATGAATTTGGGTGGTCTTTGATTTTGATTTTAAGATTGGGCGGATGATTGCCTTTTTTTAGTGCAAAGGGCACATAGCCTTGAATTTAGGATTGATTGACTATATTGATAGTATGGATGGAGCGGTTTCAGCTTTAGATGCTTTTAACCAACTGACCGGACAATAGGTGAAGTAGTTGTATTGATGGTGGTTGTTTTTGAGGTGTTTGGTCAACGTGGACTGTTTTCCATTTGTTAATGGTTGGGAAGTTAGTGTTGGTTGGGACGTTAATGGTGTTGGGTGTGATTATTCATTAACAATTGGCTAGTGTCTGCAGTTTGGTGGTTTATTTGCAGCGGTGAACATTCATATTAGGTCAACAGAAGCCAGGCTTGACATTTTTATCTGACTAAGGAAATTTTCTGTAGCTCTGCTTTTTAAAATACAGTAGTGGAGGAGTCACGTGACACATGAGCAAGTGAAGACGTCTTTTCACTTGCTCCGGGGCCGCCTCGGCGATATTGATATAAAATCAGCATTTTAAGAGCCCGACGGCTGGTGCTGGTGGTGGGAGTATCTACCCCAACATAGTGCTTCCTCCTACTGTTGTACTGTGCTTCGGATGCCGCCTCCGGTTCGACGGGAGAAGGAGAAAGAGAAGGCGCCAAAGCTGCGGGCCCCAGCCTTGGCGGCGATGCAACCCTCGTCGCCGGGAACGGAGAGTGGGGATTCGGCATCAGAGGAGCTAGCGAGGGAGGTGGCTCGGCATTTGGACCCTAAGTTAGACCAGATTCTCTCCAAGTTGGAGGTGATGGGGGAAACGTTGGCAGCACAAGGCCAAAGAATCGAAGAGCTAGAACACCGCGTGTCTGCCATAGAAGACGATGAGGGACGGCAGGAGAGTGCATGCAGATACACGTGCGCAACTTGTGGCCTTGCAGAGTAAGCTGGACGATTTGGAAAATCGTTCCCGGCGGAACAACATCCGTCTGGTGGGCATTCCGGAGACAACGACCGATCAACAGCTTCTACCTCTCATTGAGAAATGGCTCCTGGAAGAGCTGGGCTTACCTACTTTGGTCGGCGACCTTAAGGTGGAGCGGGCCCACCGGATTGGACCGAGGCAGGAAAATCGATCAAGGCCCCGAGTGGTGATCGCCCGTGTACTGAACTTTGCCCATAAAGAGCGCCTGTTATGAGCTTACCGGCAGCACGAGGGACTTTTGTTGCAGAACACCAAAATCCTCCTGTTCCAGGACTACTCCACAGCAGTATCGACGAAGTGTAAGGAATTTTCCCCTGTCTGTACGGCCCTTTTTCAGAAGAGGATCCGATTTACCCTGGCCTTCCTGGCAACGCTACGCGTCCATCATCTGGGGAAAAGTTTGGTCTTTGACTCAGCGGGAGCGGCCAAGGCCTACTTGGAGCGGCTGAATTCGGACCTGCCTGCGCGAGCTGATGAGAAGACCGGGACCGCTGTGCCGTGAGTGCTGCCTGGCCCGCTGAGACACTCTGGACGCTGTGCAGCTGCTGTGAGGCCTGCGGAGTTGGGTGATTCCCCATACGATACTGCGGGTGTAGATGGTGGGGGTTTAGATGGCCTACCCACTGGCTCCGTGGAGACTTGCGGTGTAGCTGGACTGTGTGAGCTATGCCCTCTGATAAGCATTTCTATTTTATTTTATCTCTGTTAGTGTTTTATGTTGAGGGGCTTAGAGTTGCTTTGGGGCAGGGGTTCTGCTATTGCTCTGCTTTGTGGAGCAGAGTTTATAGTTTATTGTTTATTGGGCTGGGATGTTTTCTTTCTCTTCCCCTTCTCTTTTCCTATTCTGAGCGAGGGGCCTGGGCTTTCTTGCGGTGGAACAGCATGTCCCCCGCAGTGCTGCGGCCTAGGTAGGTCGGAGAGAATAGCAGAGGGGGAGCGTGCGGGGAGGGGGTTTAGTCGCTGGTGGTGGCACTGGCGCTGGGCGGGAGTTCGAGGTGGCCCCGTGGTGCACATTAGTGACTTCTGCTCAGCTTTTGGGCTGAGGTGGGATGTGTGATTTTAAAGGGGTTGGGACGCAGAAGGGTGCAGGGAGCGGGGGGAAGGGGGGGCTGGAGGGGGGGGAAGGAGTAGCCGGGGGGAGGGGGGGAGGGGGTGGGGGGGGGAGGGGAGGTGGGAATAGACAAGGGGGGGGGGGTGCCTAGGGACCTTTGGACCTCAAGGTTGGCTAGCGGGTGGGGTAGAGTCTCTCCCTGGGGCCGAGGCTGGGCGGCTCCGGGAGTGAATTTGGGTTCTCTTGCAGTGAAAGGTCATAGCCTCGGAATAACTTAATCAAAGTGTTAAACTAATCTCCTGGAATGTGGGCGGCATAAGCTCTCCTGTCAAGCGCACAAAAATTTTGCAGGCGCTAAAAAGGAAAGGAGCTCACTTAGCTTTACTGCAGGAGACCCATTTGAGCGAGCAAGAACATAAAAAGCTGGTGAGGGACTGGGTGGCATGCATGTATGGGGCTTCCTCGGGGGGGCACAAGGCGGGAGTGGTGGTTTTGGTGAAAAAGGGTATCCCATTTGAAGTGACGAGGATTGAATCGGATCCGCAGGGGCGTTATGTTTTTCTCCAAGCCAAACTGTATAATGAAGAGATATGGATAGGCAATGTATATGCCCCCAATGTTTATGACCATGCTTTTTTAAAGTTTTTGTTGGGCTTTGTGCAGAGGGTGGGGGATGGTAAATTAGTGCTGGCCGGGGATTTTAACTGCCCTTGCGACCCACGCCTGGATAAATCGGTGGTGAGCAAAGGGGGGCTTGGACTAAAAAAGGGGTGGGTTATTTGTGTAGATTGGGGGGCCTCTTGGATGTGTGGCGTACTTTGCATCCGGGGGAGCGTGCTTACACCCACCAGTCGAGGGCCCACCTTACATGGTACCGGATAGATTACATTCTGGTGAGTGAGCAAGCGATCTCAAGGGTGGGACGGGCGGACATAGAACCAGTAGCCGTATCTGACCATGGTATGGTTTGGATGACCTGGGAGTGCCAGGGGGTGGGTAGGGGAGGATGGCGCTTTCCGGCCTACTTATGGGAAGACAAAGATTTTCGATGTTTCCTAGAGAAGCATTGGGATGAATATGTCCTTTTCAATGATACTCCCGACTGTTCCCCTATTTTATTTTGGGAAGCTAGTAAAGCGGTTATGAGAGGGGTAATTATTGCCTTCACTGCTCAAAGGCGTCGACATTTGGATCATAGCATTGTGGTTTTGGAACGTAATCTTCAGGCCTTGCAGTCCAAGTTAAGTACCTTACATGGAAGGGGGGCCAGTTGGCCCTCAATGAGCTCCTTCAGAGAAGAGCTAAGATGTCCCTACAGTATTACCAGCACAAGCTGTATAGATATGGGAATCGGTCTGGCAAGCTCTTAGCAAGGTTGGTCCGGGATCTGGGTGGGGCACGTTTTGTCCCGGTTCTTAAAGATGGGGAGGGACAGTTGCAGCACCAGCCACAGCATATTGCCGAAATCTTTAGAAGGTTTTACGCCCACTTGTATAAGGAGGAAGACCGTGCCGCTACCCAAAGCAGAGCGTTCCTGGATAAAGTGGCTTTGCCACAATTAACGGAGGGGGAATTGCGGGAGCTTAATGCTCCACTGACAGGGACGGAAATCCAAGCTGCTATTAAGCGAGGGAAACCGCATAAGGCCCAGGCCCTGATGGGTTTGGAGGAGAGTACTATAAACTGCTGTCCCCTCGGCTAGTCCCTAGTATGATAGCTATGTATAACGAGGCGTTGCAGCGGGGATGCCTCCCTAGAGATATGTGGTGTGCAAACATTACTGTAATTCCGAAGCCGGGTAAGGACCCTCTTGACACCGCGTCGTTTCGGCCCATCTCGCTAATTAATACTGATGTTAAGATTCTGGCCTCGATATTAGCCAACCGTCTGAACCCCCTCTTACCATCTTTGATAGGGGACAGACAGGTGGGTTTTGTCGTGGGGAGAGACGCAACTAAGAATATTGCTAAGCTCCTCTTAGGAATGGAGTATTGTCTTGCACAGGATTCACCATTATTATTAGTTAGTCTGGATGCTGAAAAGGCGTTTGATAGGGTTGCATGGGCGTATCTGTGGGATGCTTTGAGTAGGTTCGGGATTCGAGGGGAGTTTGCCCAGTGGATCCAGGTTCTATACAAGCTTCCAGCGGCGAGGGTTGGTGTGAATGGGGTCTACTCGGAGCCCTTTATTTTAGAAAGGGGTACGCGACAAGGCTGCCCGCTATCTCCGCTTTTATTTGTGCTTGCGCTGGAATCCCTACTGCAGGCTATCCAGCAGGAGGCCCGTGTGGTGGGGATCCAGATGGGGACGGAGGAAATGAAAATAAGTGCGTTTGCTGACGACATGCTTCTTTGTTTGGCTGATCCGCAGGACTCACTGCAGGGGGTTTCAAGAATATGGTAGTTTCTCCGGGCTGAAAATCAATATGTCAAAATCTATGGCTTTAGATGTTGGGGGGGGAAGGTGCGACCTGTTTGGCGGGGAGCCTTCCCTCTGGCATGGGCGGCGGGCTCTATCAAGTATTTGGGTATACAGTTGCCGGCGAGCCCGGCTAGGCTGTACCAAGAGAATGTGGAGGGTATGCTTGGCAGGGCGAAGCTCACGTTTCAGCGTTGGCGAGCTTTCCCGTTGTCCTTACGTGGCCGCATCACCTTGTTCTCTATGGTGGAATTTCCTCGATGGCTATATATGCTACGTTTGTTGCCGATCTGGGTCCTCGCGAAGGACTGGAGATTGTTCGATAGATATTTGACTGGTTTTCTTTGGGGGGGTCGTCGTCCTCGAATTCCGCTTCGGGCTCTACGGCGGAGGAAGGAAGAAGGGGGGTTGGAACTCCCCTCGCTGAGACATTACAATCTCCGATATTTGGTGCGGCATATTTGGGGTTTAATCGCGGTCGAGGGTGGATGTGCTCCCGTCCAGCAGTTGCAGGAAATATCCTCTCCTTGCCATAGTTTGTATTTACTTCACAACGTGCGTTCTCACAGCCTGGGGAGCGGGAGGGACAATACATATTTGAGAACTCTGAGGTTGGCCTGGCGGGAGGTTTGCCGGAGAGTTGGGTGGGATTCGACGTGCTCTCTTTTACCTTTGGTGGGGAACCCGGACTTTTTGCCGGGCTACATGGACTCTTCGCTCTTCCATGTTTGGCAGCAGAAAGGGATAGTGTGTTTGGGGGATGTGGGTAGAACCGAGGGGGGAGCCTTGGAGAGCTTCCAGGCCCTGAGTCATACTTATCGGTTGGGCCCCAGGGATTTTTATGGCTATCTCCAACTTCGACACTATGTTGATCAGTTGTGGAAAAGAGTCCCAACCTTATTGCTCACGACGGATCCGCGTAAGTTGCTTGGGGGTTGGGTGGAGAAAGACCTCCTAGACTGGGCGGAGCGGAGGCAGCTGCTCTGCCCGCTGGTTGACTCTGCCTATCTCCAGACTCTCGCCCACCGTTGGACTGCAGATGGCCTGCTAGACTTGACAGTGGAGATCTTACGGTCTGCTTTTGAGCGGATCCCTAGGGGTGCAATGTGGATGTACTTGCAGGAGATGCAGTACAAGTTTCTATGGAGAGCCTATGCTAGTGATAAGTGGGCTTATAAGGTGGATTTACGGGATACCTCTCTGTGTGGTTGGTGTCAGAGGGATGAGGGGACATTGTTCCACAAGTTCTGGCTGTGCCCTAGAGTTCAGTGTTTATGGCAGCAAGTGACTGATAAATTGGGAGAGATGTTGGGTTTGGGGGCTTTTGGGCAGTGGCAAGTGTGTCTCTTTCATTGCTGGGTGGGGGCAGGTTATGTGCCTACAGCACAACACCGAGCTTTGATTGACCGGGGTCTCCTGCTGGTCAAGAGGGTTTTGCTGGGTAGTTGGCTCGAATGTACCCCTCCGCTTTTTGAGGTTTGGAGGAAATCCCTGATAAACTTGATGTATATGGAAAAGCTCACGGCTAAGCAGTTAGGGGGGAGTCAGTGGGAGCGATTCCTTGAGCTTTGGCTGCCGCTCATTAATACCCTATCCGCCCAAGAGCGTAGCGCAGTGTTGAATATCTAACTTTCTGGCCCCTGCTGTAGGTAGGTAGCTATATATACGTATTGTTATGTTGGTCGAATAGGAGGGGGAGGGGGGTCTCTTTCCCCTGGGCTTGTGTCTTAATATAAGGCAGTTTTGGGTCCGGGCACCTGGGTGGGCTGGGGGGGGGGGGGAAGGGTGGGGGGTGTGTGGGGTGGGTGTGTGTGTGGGGGGTACAGTGTTATTGCAAATGTTTGGCACAGCTGGTGTTTTCCAAGTGCACTGTTGGTTTTCTTTTGCGTTTACTGTTCTATCCAGTCCACTGTTACTCTGTCGATATTTTGCTTATATATCTTTGGGACCGGGCTTGCCGTGGTGGGGATGGGGTGAGCACATTTTGAAAGTTTTTCGGGCAACTCTGGGATGCTCCAGTTGTCCTTGCTGTTCTGTTTTGTATCCATTGCTTGTTTTGTATCTAATGCTGGTGTAGTGTGTCTTGAATGTGTTTAATGTCTGCACTAATAATAAAAAAAATTTTGAAGTAAAATACAGTAGTGGAGACCTGTTTGGCAGACCTGGAGGGTACCTTTATACATACAGTGGCTCTACTGATTGAAGCTTTCTCTTGGTGAGGACTTTGGGCACTCTTTGCTTTACTCCTCCTTTTTGCTTTTTTATTTCCCCCCCCGCTACAGAGCTGCAGCTGAAGGTATAGAAATTAATAATGTCAAATCTTTTATTGAAGAAATTTCTCTTTGAAATCTGGCTCTTTTTGAGGAAAAAAAAAGTGAACTGGGCATTTTTAGGTATGCTTTACATCAGGTGAAACCACCCATTGTTGAGGGTCAATCCTTCTGTCCATATGCATAACTTTCTTTGCACATGTACAAACAAAGCTGTGCCTACAAAGGCAGAACATTGCAGGCCACTCTGACACCCCACCACATGCATATATCCACTCGCTATCTCAAGATAATCACAACTATATAGTGTAGATGCCATCAGTCGTAAAGATGTTTCATACAGACCCCAGCCTCTGCTACCCAATGAGGAGACACTTTGTCATGTCTCCTCTCCCCCCTCCTCCCAGGCATGTACGAGTTTGCAAAGGGAGGAAGGGAAACCACACTGTTTTCATGCTACAAGATCATTAATCCTCTTGCATGTCTTAAGTGCACCAGCTGCTCACTTATTTATGGCAACCATGCACTCAGTCTGCGATACATGCCTTTTTGCAATGCTTGCAGCATGTACTTTTCAACTTGTTTATAGTTACATACAAGAATGATTACTGCTACACTAGCTAACATCCATTTATGCAACTTTCATAAGTATTCATAATTCATATTTGGATGAGCACGAGGAACTGGACATACTAGCTCTGAGCTTATTCTGAGGGTGAGAGTACACTCTATCAAGAGGATGGAGGTGAATGTGACAGGGATGGTGGAGGGGGTTAGTGGCAAGTCTGTGTCGATTTTGGCAAAATCTTGCTTCGAGAATAAAATGGCAAACCAAAAAGATGAACATTAATTTGAAATGTATATAGTCAACATAGGAGGACTTCAGCCAGAGAGGCTCAGCAGAACAGATGTGGGGATATGTAAAGTAGATTTGAAGGTGAGCCATGGTTGAGATTTGGCACACCTTGAAGGACAGCAGCAGGGTAGGCAATATTAGCCAAAGTAGTGGAAAGCGTAGTGTGTTATAAAAATAAACTACTTTATCAATAGACCAATACGGTTGGAAAGCTGGAAATGAGAGATGGGTACTGGAAGGAGGGTGTAAGGGATCAATAACCTGGATGTTTCTAAACATAATCACTGGATAAGATTGCAGGGAGGGTTTATCTATAATAAGGTGAGTGAGGGGAAGCATAGAGGTGGAGAAGCTCGAGAGAGAGCAATTAGCTGAGAGGAATAGGGCCATGGCAAGGGGCATGCTGGTGAGTGGGAACAGTAGAGCATAGTTGGAGGTCAGATTACTCCTGGGGGAATTTTGTGCAACTGCGCAGCACAGAATTTGTGCAAAATTCCCCACTCGTGCAGGATGCTACGTTGCTATGCAGAATTCTGCTCTGGCACAGACATCAGTGAGCAGTGAGGCAGGCTAGAGCACACAAGCTTTAAGAGTGCTTGGCCTGCCTCACGGTTCGCTTCTTCACAGCCACAGGAGCGTTTCCCCTTTGCTTCCACAGCTGTGCTATACTTCTGATGCCTATATATCAATAAGAGATAAACTAACTCTAATTAACCCTATTACTTGTGTGTTTCAAATAGGAAATTTTTTGTCGGATTGTTTGCTCAGAAAGGGAACCTTCCCTCTCTTAGCAAACCCTCCTTTTTTCTCTTTTAAGAGTGCACTCACCCTTTTCCTCCCAGAGGCAAAATTACAAAATAATCCTCAGTATTCAAGTATAATATCGCAACCATGAGAATGATATGAAATGTATTAGCATGTAACTTAACTCAAGGTCCATGAATCAGTATGGAGACTCCTGCATATGTCTTCCAAGGCAAACTGCAATGTTGTATCTCCAGCTATTATCAGCGTAAATCACTGTTGCTTTACTGATGTGATACACCATAACTCCCGGATCCAAGGATTCCCCTGAGTACTCTGCCCTTCTCTTCATAAATCTTCTCAAAATATGCTGATTACCGAAAAAACCTGTAGACCATATTGTACGCAACGTGTTTCAAACTATGAGACTCCTAGTCCTTCTTCATGCATTTCCGTCTAACTATTGCTGCTCCTCCTCTACCATTTTGAACTTAGCCTCATTCTGCTATCCAAAGAAAGCGGGCATATCATTGGCTGTCAGAAGAGCTCAATCTATCAAGCTCCACCAATCCAAAGCAAGATTCAAACCAGCAAGTGTTACTGATCGTAACTGATAAATCCAAAATTGTTCTCTAAGTTGTAATCTTTGCATCCGATCTCCCCCACGAATGTGGAGTGGGATGAACTCAATGCGCCATGTAAGATCCTGAAACATGATTAACTCCTGGCAATGTTGAGCCATCGGGGCTGATAGTATTCTGTTATTTATTCAAGATCTGTGTTCTAAAAGGCTTCTTTTCATGGGGCGAGATGTACGACCGACATATAATTCTTGTGACGTGGACAAGATAATATATAGATCACATAAGCACTCATGCAAGTGGTCCGGTGACGACTCATAATTCTTATCCCTGTAGTGACATCCTCCCAAACAGGTCGCATTCCCCACATTTGATATGACCCCTGATGGTCCCATCCAACTCATCTGAAGTGGAATAAATCAATAAATCTGCCAAATTCTGTCTGCGCTGAAAAGCAAACATTAAAGGTTTTCTAAAACAGGGGTGTAAGGACAATATTTCCCAATGTTTTTTCAGTATTTTCATAACCCGTATTACATTGGGCATGCCTCATGGGAGGAAAAGGGTGAGTGCACGCTTTTATTAAAAGAGAAAAAAGGAGGGTTTGCTACGAGAGAGGGAAGGTTCCCTGTCACGGCAAATGATCCGACAAAATTTCCTATTTGAAACACACAAGTAATAGGGCTGATTAATTAGAGTTAGTTTATCTCTTATTTGATATATAGGTAGTGAGATAAATTACAGTTAGGATTAACATATATACTTCTGATGCTGGCACTGCAAGGTTTTAATAAGGTAAATAGAAGCATTTCTTTAGGGAAAGGAGGCATTTCTGTTTACCTTCTTAAAACGTGGCAATGCCAGCGTCAAAAGTGGGTCTTAAACTAATTGAGTAAAAAGGAAGTAAAGCCACGAGAGGGAGTGATTTTTTTTTCTTCATGGTTCATCTTCCAACATTAACATTAACATACATACATGCACTTTTTGATTTTTGCTATATTTTTGTTTATGAGCTTCAAAAGTGTAGCACAGCCACAGGAGCAAAGGAAAACTATCTTGTAGCTGTGTTTTTAAAATGCTGCTAATGGGAAGATGTGATGAGTGACTGTGTGGCTTGAAATTGATGAGGGTCTGGTGGCTGAAAATGGGCTATGGTGAGTTGTCCGGGGGGGGGGGGGGGGGGGCGGGAAAAGGGACTGGAGAGGAGCTAATGTTGAGTTGGGGGGTAGCTGGAGATGGGTATATGGCTGGGGGTGGGCAGAAAGAGGTATGTGCTTGGAAAGAAAGGAGGCGAGGTAAAGGGGAGAGATGGGGAAGGGGAGGTAAGGTGGTGGGGTTAGACCTGGGGCCAATCAGAAGTAGGGGGATCTTCCTAGAAGTGGGAGGAGGGTGGGAAGGGTTGAGTGTTTGAGAGAAATGTCTGATAGGAAGTCTGACAATGCAGAGGTACAGATCTTGCATAAGTTGAATGTCCATAGAGTGCTGCAAAAGTATATCAAAAGGACCAAGACCTTTTGCAGGCCAGATCATCTGTTTGTGGTTATCAAAATATAGAAAGACTAGGGGACATGCAATGAAGCTACAGGGTAAACTATTTAAGACTAATAAAATAATTTTTTTTTTCACTCAACGTGTAATCAGACTCTGGAATTTGTTACCGGTGGATGTAGTAAAGGCTGTTAGTGTAGCTGGGTTTAAAAAAGGTTTGGACAAGTTCCTGGAGGAAAGGTCCATAAACCGTTATTAAGAAGGGACCCAGGATATCAATGCTTGACCCAGTACAAGCATTGTGGAACCTGCGTCTTTTGAGGAAACTGCTAGGTACGTATGACCTAGATAGGCCACTGTTGGAAACAGGATACTGGGCTTGATGGACCTTGGTCTGACCCAGTATGGCATATCTTATGTTCTTATGTTGGTTCCAGGGAAACTTATAGCTGCTCTGAAAAAAGCATGAATGTGTGCATGTATTTTTTGTATGGACATGCATGTTTTACAAAGTACAGGCGTACATCGAACTCTGCCCAAACTATGCCCTTAGTATGCATATGCACATACATGTTAAGTACATGTCGTCTTTTTTCTCACACACACACTTGTGTGTATTTAACCACATAATTTTATAAGAGCCTTTTTCTGCATAGAAAACATGCTTTATAGGTGGAATTGTTTAGTTGACCTTATAGAATGTAATTTTTATAAAAGTACACAAAATGCTGCAAGCTATGACTGTATCAAGAGCATGGACAACTACAGTTTGTTTATTACTTTACAGTGCTTTGTATGAATCTTCGCCCTTATACATTTTTCACATTCTGCTGAATAAATACATTTCAAAATGCCTTAAGGAAGTAAGTTTTTTCACTGATCTACAAAACATTCTACTTGCAACATGAAAAAGTAAAGAAACCAAGCCATCATTACATAGGCTTTTGCATTTTTTAAAAGAAAGCCAAATTATCTCCATTTCCAACAATTACTTAAGGCTCATAAGAAGTTTGAGAACACCTGTGTGCATTCACAGTAGAGATGATTTGAATATTCCTGGGTGAAGACTTTATTTCTATTGACTTCTGGAGAGAAGCCTTTGTCATTTGGGTAGCTAAAAAGGATTTAGTCTGAGAACTAAAGAATTCTTTGGGTATCTGCAGGCCTGCCACTACCTGGGCTCCTTGTTGATAGAATAGCTTTTAAACTAGATAATGGGGGAAAACAGTTGCCCAAAAACACATAGCTTGGAATGACGAATCCTTGAAAGATAGCAGCAAAATAGAAGTCAGGGCATTCCAACAGAGGTTCCAATAAAGGTAACAGTAGCCCTGGTGCCTTTAAGTTAAAATCAGAGTTGAAAAATTCCAAGTTAACCCTGTTATCAAATCGCTAGACTGCTAATATTAGCAAAAAACAAACTCTGAGAATGCCTGTATGCAGATTCTGGAAATCTGAAAAACAAGATGGGAGAGTTAGACTATATAGCAATGAATGAAAGGTTAGATATAATTGGCATTTCAGAGACCTGGTGGAAGGAGGATAACCAATGGGACACTGATACCAGGTTATAAACTATATCACAATAATGGGTAGATCATATTGGTGGAGGTGTGACTCTGTGTTAGAGGGCATCGAGTCCAACAGGATAAAGGTTTTGCAGGAAACAAAATGCAATGTAGAATCTCTGTGGATAGAAATTCCATGTAAAAAGGGGAAAGGAATAGCAGTGGGGAGTATACTACTGTCTGCCTGGACAGAATGAACAGATGAAATGCTAACAGAAATTAGGAAAGCTAGCAAAGTTTACAACGCAGTAATAATGGGAGATTTCAATTACCCCACCCCCACTCCCCACATTAACTAGGTCAGTGGCACATCAGGACATTCTAGGCAAATTTTCTAGATAAAGTAAATAACTGGCTGCTTAATGGAGCAGCTGGTTTGGGAACAGACATATGTGGGGATGCTATTTTAGATCTAGTCCTCGGTGGAATGCAGGGTCTAAGGCGAGAGAACTGTTTTGGGACTGTTTGGCATTAGCAATCGTAACATAACATTTTGTTTTAATAAATGGAGAGAGGATAGCAAGGAAATAAGTTACGCTAGTATTTAACTTTCAAAAGGAGACTATAATAAAATGAGGAAAATGGTTAAGAAAAAAACTAAAAGGAGCAACTGCAAAGGTGTTAAGAATTTACATCAGGCCTGGGTGTTATTTAAAAATACTATCTTGGAGGGAGGAAGGAAGGCCAAACTATAGCGTGGCTTAAAAGTAAGGGAGAATCTTTCAGAAAATGGAGAAAAGAATCAATTGACAAAAACAGGAAACACAAATACTGCCAAGCAAAATGCAACATGTTGATAAGGCAGAAAAAGAAAAATTGAAAAGAAACTTGCCGTGGAAGCAAAAGCACAGAATGAAAACTTTTTAAAGTATATTTGTAGCAAAACACTTGAGTCAGTTGGACCATTAGATGATGGAGTAAAAGGTGCACTGAGAGAGGACAAGGCCATAGCGGAGACACTGAATGAATTTTTTGCTTCAGTCTTTACTGAAGATGTGGGAAACTTACTCCATGCCAGAAATGATATTTAAAGGTAATGTATCACAGGAATTGAAACAAATCCTGATTGAATCTGAAAGAGATTGCTGCTCTTCAGTTTATTAGCTGCAATCATCTGGACCAGATGACATATATATCCCAAGGTACTGAAAGAACTGAAATATGACATTATAGAACTACTATTAGTAGTCTGTGTTCTATCATTAAAATCATCTGTAGTATCTCAAGATTGGAGAGTGGCCAATGTAACGCCAATGTTTTAAAAAGGGTTTCAGGCGTGATCCGGGAAACTACAGACCAGTGAGTCTGACATCAAGTACCAGGCAAAATGGTAGAAACCATTATAAAAAAACCCCAAAATTACTGAACGTGTAGATAGTCAACATGGATTTAGCAAGGAAAGTCTTGTCTTACCAGTCTTACGTTATTTTGAAAGTGTGAATAAACTAGTAGACAAAGGTGAGCTCGTTAATATAGTGCATCTCGATTTTCAGAAAGCCTTTAAAGTCCCTCATGAGACTTTTGGCTAAATTAAAAAGCCATGGGATAGGAGGCAATATACTATTGTGAATTAGGATTTGGTTGAAAGATAGAAAAAGAGAGTAGGGCTAAATGACCAATGTTATCAAAGGAGAAATGTGAATAGTGGAATAACCTAGGGATCTGTGCTGGGCCTGCTGCTCTTTAACCTGTCCCCATCTCAAGTCATTTATCAATGAGTGAGGTGATCAAATTTGCAGATGACACAAAATTAGTCAAAGTTCTTAGAACACAAGAGGATTGTGTTCAAAAAAAAAAAAATTGCAGGAGGGCCTTGATAAATTGGGAGACTGGGCATCCAAATGGCAGATGACATTTAATGTGGACAAGTGGAAATTTATGCAGCTAGGGAAGAACCCAAATTACAGTTACACAATGCAAGGTTTCACATTAGGAATCACTACCCAGGAAAAGGATTTGGCGTCATCTTTGATAAAATATTGAAACCCTCTGCCCAGTGTGTAGCGGCAGCCAAGAAAGCAAATAGAATGCTAGGAATCATAAAGAAAGGAATGGAGAATAAAACAAAGGATATTATGTCTCTGTATCGTTCCATGGTGCGACCACATCTTGAATATTGTGTGCAATTCTGATTACCATATCTTTAAAAAGGATATAGCAGAATTAGAAAAGGTACAGAGAAGAGTGACAAAAATGGTAAAGGGGATGGAAGGATATCCCTATGAGGAAAGGCTTACAAGATTAGGGCTCTTCAACTTGGAAAAGAGATGTCTGAGGGTCTGTTTAAAAAAAATAAATAAAAAAATAAAAAAAAAAGAATGGATTGCAACGGGTCAATGTAGATCGGTTGTTTATCCCTTCAAAAAGTAGAAAGACTAGGACATGCATTGAAGCTAGTGTAGCACATTTAAGACTAATCAGAGAAAATATTTTTCAATCAATGCGTAATCAAACTCTGGACTTCATTACCAGAAGATGTAGTAAAAGCTGTTTAGTGTAGCTGAATTTAAGAGGTTTGAACATGTTTCTGGAGGAGAAGTTCATAAACTAAAATTAGAGGACTGGGGAAATCCACTGCTTACTGTCATAGAGCAGGAGCTAATAAAAGTGAGGATATAGGAAAATAAGCTGTCTATCCCAAAACAAATGAGGTGCAGAGAATGCAATTGTCTGGCAAAACAGCTAGAGGGAGCAGGCGTGCACGTAGAGGCTGTGGACACACCTAGCTAATCAGCAGCACCTGAGAACTAGCCCGGGAAGCTCAAAGGCAGAAGACCTTTATAAGCAAGTGGCTGGAGACAGAAGGCAGGGCAGCACCGGAGGGCAGGGCAGCATCGGAGAGCAGAGCACTGCTGAGAAACAGCAGTGGAACCAGGACTAGTGGCACGGCTGCAGGAACTGGAAGAGAACCAGAAGATCCCAGGGAGAAAGACAGACGGAGGAGAGTCAGTCTTGTGGAAGTCGTGGTAGCCAGAAACTCCAGAGGTAAAGAGCTAATTAGCAGGAAGCCAGGCTTGGAGAGAGGCCTACGCTTGCCAGAAAGCCCAGAGACCAGATTGAAAGGTACCAGAAGCTTTCAAGAGAGATTGTCAGAGAGACTGGGTCCTAAGGGAAATACCTGAGGACACTTCCAGCTATGCCTATTACAGGAAACCAAGGTATGATGATTCTTTATTCATGAAGAAAGGCTCAGCTGCTAGAAGCCCTTATAAAACAGTTTAAAGGAGGAGAAAGCAGGCCAGTTTCACCAGCCAAGATATAGAGGCTATAAAACAGGTCATGCTCATTTAAGAACCTTAGAACAATTGTATGGAAAACAAGGGAACAGAAATAGGGACTGGCCAGTGATAACAGCCAGAGAAAGCCCCAGCCCAGAAGAAGATAATAGTGATTTAGAACCGATGCAAGTGGAGCTTATAGACCCTATTCCCTTATCTCAGGAGGAATTGATGGATTGTTCCATGTGCGTTGTGGGTAGTTTGGAATCACTACCGGAACTGTGAGCCTTAGATATTACCTTAAGAAGTTTTCATATTTGTGCTGATTGAAAGAAGAATGTTCAGACATGTAATTTACTCCAATGCTGAAAGAATCCTTGGTTAAATTCCTTTCCACAACTGTGAAGATTATAACAGTTTACTTTGTACCTTGAGTTTGGTTTATGCCTGAAAAGAAGGACTTTCTTTAATTTTTGTAGCCCAACGAATCTTTTTGTGAAAAGGGAAATAAAAGCCTTATTCTCCCTCCATTTGGCTTACATGACTTATTTGCACCAGGAGCAGGACTACATAGACCAGGCTGCACCTGGCCTTAAAGAACCCTCCTCTCCTAAAATTAACTATATGCCCAGCCTCCCCGTTCAGCCACCGGCCACCAGGGGGAGGTTGGCGACATTACCCATTAGACAAGCAGCATAGAATCTGTGTACCTTTTGTGAACCTGACAGGTAGTTGTGACCTGGATTGGCCACTGGTGGAAAGACGATACTGGGCTTGATAGACCCATGGTCTAACCCAGTATAGCATATCATATGTTCTTATGGGGGGAGGGGGGAGGGGCCCTGAAGGATGTTAGCTTTGGGAGGGTGGCCTTGTGGAAGACAAGAGGTAGGTTGATATCCTGTCTCTATAGGAGCCTTCTTTATGAGTTGGTTGGGGACCCCTTTAAGGAGGCAGTTCAGAAGTGGGTGAGGGAGTTGCAGGTTGAATTTGATGGGGATGACTTTAGTATAAGGCGCTTGGTGCGGGGAATTTGGTTGAGTGTGTGGTGTGGTGTGGTGAGAGCTTCAATCTATTTAAAAACTTAAAATTGCATCTGCCCTTGATGGACATTCAGGGCTGGATTGATAACCTCAAGTGCCTGTCTTAAGTGTAGGGATGCAGAGGGTACGTATCTGTATAGTGTTTGTGGTCTTGTTTGAAGATCCATGTGGTAAGGTGGGAAATGTTTGCATGTTTAGCCTGATGGCTGGAGGTGAAATTGGAAGCTCATCCAGAATTGCATTTTGATATGAGCATTGAACTTCCATTGTGGGACAGCAAGGAGGTCTTGTTTGTGTGCAAAGTGTGCTTTGCGATGAAGTAATGTATCATGATAGAATGGGTTAGGGAAGAGTCACAAACTGTCAATGGAGGCTGCAGTTAGATGAGTTGATGCGAATGGAGAGGATGGTAGTGGGAGCATTGGGGTTGCAAAAGTGAAAGGGTTTTGCATGTTTCTCCCATACCTTTCTACTGGCACTTAACTCAGAGGTGTCAGAGTGTGCGTCGCCTTGTCATGAGTCCTGCTGTTCTGGTTGTGATGCAGTGGGTAATGTGTTTTGTATATTGTAGAAATGGAAATACAGAGATGAGGAAATGACGTCACTGATCCGAGCGGGAGCGTGAGAGTGGAGCTCCGAAGGACCGGGTGAATAACTGGTACACATCCAAAGCATACCGGCGGAAAATCCCCCAGAACTGGGGTATAAGCAAGTGGTGGGCGTGCAGGAGGGCCGCGATGAAGAAAGGCGCGGCGGAGCTGAAGGCTTTTGCCTATAAAGGAGGCTCGGGGAGCGCTGGTGTAAAGAGCAAAATGGCGGCGCCTGGAACGCAGGCGGGAGATGGGGCGAAGTCCCCGTCGGGAGCTGCACAGGAGCAGACGAGTGAGCTTGCGGGTCTGCGGGGTGAAATAAAATCCTGGTTCGGGGAGCTCCGGCAAGACCTTGCCAGCTTTCAAGGAGATGTACAAATATGGATGGAGGACCTGAAGGGAGAGATGAGAGAGGTGGGAGGCCGCCTGGAGGAGGTGGAAGGCAAAGTGGAGGCCCAGGACAAGGTTGTACAGGGCCTACAAACCAGAGTGGCTGCATGGGACGGAGATTTGGCGGAGTTGTGGACAAAGGTGGAGGACTTAGAGAACCGCTCCCGGAGGGCTAATATTAGAGTCCGAGGAGTGCCAGAAAGCAATGAAAAAGAGGACTGTCTGCGGCTGGTGGGACAACTTAGTAAGCAGATCTTGGAGCAAGCAGAAGGACCGGGGACCACGCGGTGTCTGACTTTGGACCGTGCACACCGAGCGCTGGGCCCCCGCCGAGATGGCAAGCCTCGGGATATTGTGGCCTGCTTCCATGAATACTCAACTAAAAATGCCATTATGGAGATTGCTCGGCGGATGCCGGAGCTGAAGTGGGAGAACCACCGGGTCGAGCTTTATGCAGATCTGTCCGCCATTACTATTCGGAAAAGGCGGGAAATGGCCCCGATAACGAAACGGCTTCGGGAGCAACAGGTTAGATATCGGTGGACTTTCCCATTTGGCCTGCAGTTCTCGATTGATGGGACAACCTCTCACGTTCGGACACCGGAGGAAGCAGCGCGGGTACTTCAGCAGGCGGGCTGGGAGGATGTTCCAGTTCTGTTGGCAGTGGAGTCTACGAGTGAGCGCCGGTCTGGGGAGCGAGCGGGCGGGTGGCAAAGAGCGCAAAAAGGAGACAAGCGCCTGCGGAGACAGCAGCGACGCTCGCCCAGACCGGAGGACAGTAGCTGATGCATTGGATTGTAGGGTTCAGGAACTATAATTGTATATGCGTTGTGTACCAGTGGGTATGTGTAAAGGCTTTTGTGGGGTCCGTGGGGAGGTGATGTCATGCCTCTTATGGATCAACATAGTGGTCCCGGGCAGGGTGGAGGGGGGGGAGGGGGGGTGGCGGGAGGGCGGGGTGGGGGAGGAGGGGGGGCGGGAGGGGAGGGGGGGAGGAGGGAGGGGACCTCTTACTCAAGTTGGAATTGTGTGACGGGGAGGGGGGGCAATGTGCTGGATGGATAAGCTGCGGGTGATTACATTGAATGTGCGGGGGTTGAATGCGCCGGCTAAGCGGCAGCGTGTGTATAAGGAAATAGAACGCCTGCGGGGGGATATAATATTTTTGCAAGAGACCCATTTGAAACAACAGGATGAGTGGCGAATGTCCCATAATAAATTTAAGGATCAGTGGTTCTCCTCCAACAGATTAGCGGGGCGTAAGGGAGGGGTGGGTATCCTACTTCGGGGTACTATACCGCATGAGGTGAGTGCCCTTCAAAAGGATCGGGGAGGGAGGTATATTTTTCTTAAGCTTACATTGTACGGCCAGATTTTTACTTTTGTTAACCTCTATGGCCCGAATGATGCGCAGGGGCCATTTTATCAGGAATTAAATTCTGCATTGGATAAATTTGCTGAAGGACAGGTGGTGTTGGGCGGGGACTTCAATTTGACTATCAACCCCAGGTTGGATAATTCCACAGGGGCAGGGGAGGGGATGGCAAAAGCTCGACGTTTGTTAAAGGTTATGGGGGTTAATATGGGGGTGGCAGATACTTGGAGGGAGGTGAGGGGGTGAGAGAGGGATTATACATTTTACTCTCCGGTCCATCACTCCTTTTCCCGCTTAGATATGATCTGGGTTTCGAGACCCCTGCTACCGGCGGTTGAGAGTTGTGAGATTGGCGAACGGACGCTTTCGGACCATGCCCCGGTGTGGATTGACCTGAGGGTCGGGCCCCAGGGGAAGAAGAGGGGGGGGGGTGGCTGCTTAATGAATCTCTATTGGATGACCCGCAGGTAGTGTTAAGAGTGGAGAAAGGGATAAAGGATTATTTGACACTTAACGATAATGGGGAGTGTGGGATAGCTTCAATTTGGGAATGTTTGAAGGCGGTAGTACGGGGGGAGCTGATCTCTATTGGCTCTTACCTGAAGAGGGTGAGGGAGAGTAAAAAGGACACCTTAAGGGCGCAGATTCAGCAATTGGAAGCGCTGCAGAAGGTGGGGAAGGTCCCGCAGCAACAAGAGCAGGAGCTGCGACGCCTCAATCGGGAACTGGGGGAGTTAGACCTGGCGGAGCTTAAATTTACCCAAGACAAATTGAAGCAGCAGTTCTTTGAATGGGGCAACCGGCCATTGCGCCTTTTGGCGTGGAAATTGCAGCGGCTTCGGACACGGAATTTTATTACAAAAATCCGGGATGCGCAGGGGCGTGCGGTGAGGGGCAGTGAGCAGATTCAGGATAGATTTGTAGAATTTTATAAGCAGTTGTATGCGGTGGAGGGGATTAGCTCGCAGGCTCCGGTGGAGAAATTTTTGCAAGTCCAGCTCCCGAGTCTGGGGGTGGAGGAGGCGGCTTGGCTCTCCCGGCCTATTGAGGAACGGGAAGTGGCCTTGGTTATTAAGGGGTTGCCGGCCTCGAAGGCTCCGGGCCTGGATGGCTTCCCGAATAAGTTTTATAAAAAGTTCGCTACGGTCTTGTGAGCCGTTAGTCAGGTTGTATAATTCGTTTGCGGGAGGGGGACAGATCCCTGAAACCATGCGTACGGCAGGAATAACTATTTTGCCGAAAGAGGGGAAGGATCCCCAATTGTGTGGCTCGTACAGACCGATATCGCTCCTGGGGTCCGATTTTAAGATCTTTTCAAAGGTTTTGGCCAATCGGCTTAGGGAATATTTACCACGGTTAATTCATGAAAATCAGGCCGGCTTTGTTCCCGGGCGGCAAGCGGGGGATAATATCCGGAGGGTGTTGAACGCGGTCTGGCAGGCGAAGCGCGGCGCGGAACCATTGGTTTTGTTAGCTATAGATGCCGAAAAGGCGTTTGATAGGGTCTATTGGCCTTATCTGTTTAAAGTGATGGAGCGGATGGGGTTAGGGGGGGCATATTTGGAGTGGGTTAAAGCTATTTATACCCGGCCGCTGGCTAAAATCCGAATTAATGGGGAATATACGGAGGCGTTTGAACTTTTTCGGGGGACGCGGCAGGGGTGCCCTCTTTCCCCACTTTTATTTGTGTTGTCTATGGAGCCGTTGGCTCAGTATGTACGTGAGAACCCCGAGATCTGGGGGGTGGTGGGAGGACGAGTGAGTGACCAGTTAAAATTTCATTATTTGCCGATGACCTATTATTTTTATTAACCCGACCATTGGACTCGTTGGTTGCCTTAGAGATAGTATTGCGGGAATTTGGGGAGTGTTCTGGCTTTAAAGTTAACGCATCTAAGTCCGAATTGCTGGATATTTCTTTAGATAGGGCGTCCCGGGCGGGGATTCGGGGTCGGTTTTCATATCGTTGGGCGAGGGGGGGGATAAAATATTTGGAAATACAGCTTACACCGACGGACGGGGAGTTATTTGGGGCTAATTATGGGCGGCTGGAAAGTAAGATACGGAGGGAATTGGAGGTCTGGCAGGGTAAGGGGCTTTCCTGGCTGGGAAGGATTGCGGCTGTAAAGATGGTGGTGTTGCCGCAGTGGCTCTATCTTTTTCGGTCCTTGCCCATTGGGGTGGGGAAGAAAGCCGTACAGCGGTGGCAACGCTTCTTGATGCACTTTGTGGGGGGAGGACGGCCGTGCCGAGTGGCGTGGCGGATTTTGATGAAGGGCAAGGATAAGGGGGGGTTAGCGGTCCCCGATCTGGCACGCTACTTAGAAGCCTCACAATTGGGGGCTATTGTGGAATGGTGGGGAGAGGCGGTGAAAGAGTGGGTACAAATGGAAGGGGATGAGTTGGGGGTGCAGAATCTGGGGGAATGGATGTGGCTTCCGAGAGAGCAGCGGCGTGGCATCTTGGTGCGGAACCCTTACACTAGGCGAACGGTGGATCTCTGGAATAAATGGCAGCAGGGTTGGTTGGGAAGGGATGGTAGGTCTAGATTGGTGCCCATTAGGGGGAACCCCGAGTTTCCCCCGGGATTGGAGAGTTCAGTCTTCACCAAGTGGGCGGAGAATGGCTTGGTACGGGTGGGACAGCTGCTTGAGGGGACACGCCTGGTTCCGTTCCACACCCTGAGGAGGCAATTCCATCTGGCGGAGTCTGAGGAATACCAATACATGCAACTCAGCCATTATATCCGGCATAAAATCTTACCTGGCTTGGCCCGGGACCCCATGGGCATCGAGGTGATGGGGCTCATGGGGTCTCCCAAACGCGTGGTTACGCAGTTTTATAATCTTATGGGAGTTGCGGGGGGGAAGGAGGCCTTTCAGGAGCGATGGGAAGAGGATTTAGGGGGTTGTTGGGATGAGGCACAGTGGGAGCAAATTTTTCGGACCCGATACAAGGGATTGTTGGCGGCGCACCTGTTGGAGAATAACTATAACATTCTGTATAGATGGCACTTGACGCCGGTGCGGCTGCAGGTTATGTACCAACTACAGGATGGGCAATGTTGGCGTCGCTGTGGAGCGGCGGGTACATACTTGCATGTGTGGTGGGAGTGTGGGGAGCTGCATGAGGTATGGAGAGGAGTGTTTGAATGGGTGAGTGGGATCTTAGGTAAGGAACTGACGCTATTACCAGCGGTGGCCCTATTGGGGATAGGGGCGGAGGGGCTGAATAAGGCGGAGAGTGGGTTCCTGAATTACTGTTGTATAGCAGTGCGCCTTTTGGTGGGCCGGCGATGGAAGCAGCCGGGGCTCCCGGGGTTGGGGGAGGTGCAGGCGCTGGTGGGGCAGATTTTCTTGATGTGTAAACTTACCGCACTGAAGAATGGGAGTTTGAGGAGCTTTTCCAATATCTGGGGGAAATATTTGGAGCGAGAGAATGCCCCATAGGATATTGTTCTCGGGTTTGAGGCCCTGGGAGGGGGGGGGAAGGGGGGAGGGGGGGGAGGGGGGTAGTGGGGGGTAGGGAGGGGGGGGGGGTGTAAACGGACTGGGGGGGATGGGGGCTGATATTTTTGCAGCCTGTTTGTTACTGTTTTTGTTGATGTGTGCAATAAAAAATTTTAAATCAAAAAAAAAAAAAAAAGAAAAAAAAGAAATGGAAATACAACAGGAACAGTATATGGAAAATCTGTTTATGAAGTGAATTTGATGCAAAGGTCTAAACGTGTTGAACTGAACTGCCAAGAGAACTCTGGGATAAAGTTGCTCGAAGGCACAAGGAAGGCTGTAAGAATTTGTTTTGAAAATCCTTCCATCATTGTAAAGCAGAAAGTGTTTGTCACTAGACTCTACCTTGATCAGGCTGTCCCTCCAAAGCCAGTACCTGTGGGTTTAAGAGAATTGCTGAGGAAGATCACTGAGTTCTAAGATTGCTTTAAAAGAACTACGGAGGTATTTGAGACTGAGGAAAATGTTGTTGTACAAAGTCAAGATTTTCTCATACATGCAATGTTTGTGGAGGGAGTAGTAACAGAAAAGAAGCTACTGCTGAAGATGGCGTACGTGCTGGGACATTTCATGCATGTGAGAAGGTTTTTGTTTTGAGACCAAAGTAGAATTCTTTTTGGTCTCAATATTAAGCAATTACAATAAAGCTTGGTGGTGGTATTTTGTTGTGGGAATGCTCTGCAATAGCTGGCATGGAGAAGCTTGTGAAGACTGAGGGAGAGGTAGATAGTGGAAACTACAGGCAAATCCTTGCTTTTTAGCATTAGGTCTAAGAGTCACCTTTCTGTAGGTTAGTGATCCTAAGTGCAAAGCACACACAATAATGGAAATAGCTCACAAAGAAGAAAGTGAATATCTGAAAGTGGCCCAGTCAAAGTACTGACCTGAATCCGGTAGAATATCTGACAAGACTGAAAGATTGCAGTTCAGACTGGCCCCAGCCACTCTGAAAGGGCTATTCTTCCAAGAATGGGTAAAAATGGCACCATCTTGCTATGCAAGGTTGATAGAAAATTATCCTAAAGGACTCATGGTTGCTGCAAAAGGGGTTTCCACCAAGTATGAAGTGGTGTGAAAACTTACCCAATCAATCAAAACTTTTTGGTTTCATATTCTGTAGTTCTTTCATGCTGAAAGTGTAGAGTAATGAATTTTTAATTGTATTGTCGCCCTGTTCACATAAGTATTAATTACTTGTAGGTGCTCAGAAATTCCATTTGATCGTGGCATAATTTAGCCTCCACAGAAATTTCGTGAGTTTAACCCAAAACATTTTGGACCTGTGTATAGGACAGGATACCCAAATTCTGTTGTGCAAAGGTACTCTGTAGGGTGGCTTATTACTTTATGCACCTTATGCTAATTAATTATGGCATGGAAATTATGGGTTCACTTATTTCACACACTGATTCTAAATTAGCCTTCATCCAACTTTGTACTTTTATTGTGTTTCAAGATTAAATTGTTTAATTTATGCCCTTTTTTATTGTATAAGAAAAGACTGGTTTCAATTAGATAAGAATTGAGTCCATAAACTTCTCAGCACTGTAAGTTGCTTTTATGGCATGAGATTTGCACAATGCATCCATCACCAATGAGCAATGGCCATAATAGATGTGGATATTCAGACTGTGGTAATGTTTGATTTTGTTAAATGGCCTCCTGGCTCTTTGGAGGAACTAAACCTGCATGAGTGTAATAAATATTACATAACATTAAAGAACTAAGCTATGGCAAGGAGGCATGTAGGCAAGGGGTCTCTCCAGAAAGGGTTGATTCATCTGAAAAGGAGTTTGTCACTAGATAATGCATAATGGCCATTATAGCAGTTCATATAAAATTTGAGTAGATAACTTTGGACCACTTTAAATGTATGTGTTAGACCAAATGGAAAGGAAGGCACCATCTTTGTGCCCCCCCCCCCCACACATTTTGAGAAATGAGCACAGGCTGTTTCAGTTGAGCGAAGTGGCTATCCTCTTTCCTTCAGTTACTACTTTCAGATCAGTGCTGCTATTAGATGCTGCAGCATTCATGGTATGGTCTCTTTAAAAGTGGCAAGAGGCAGCTTCAAACAGGACCTTTCTCCATTTTGTTAGATGGTTTTCCAATTCCATTTCAATAGAATCTAAGTAAAAGTTAAGAGGATGGCATGGCTGAGCTCCCCATGATTGTGCATGGGTGACAAATATTTTTTTTCCTGCTGTAGGGAATAAATGGTGCTATAAGTGTCATTTTAAGTAACTTGTCTGCGTAGAGCCATGTATTCTTATGTGCTCAAGTGGGGACTTAGATATTGCTGCTCTTTGCATAGAAATGGCCAATAGATGGCGTGGCACACATGTAGAAAGTTACTCCTGCCTTGGAGCAGGTAGAATTGCATAGGAGCTTTTGGTTAAACTACCATATATACTCGAGTATAAGCCTAGTTTTTCAGCACATTTTTTGTGCTGAAAAACGGCCCCCTCGGCTTATACTCGAGTCAACGTCTGCAGGACGTCTGCAAAATTCTACAGAAGCCCTCCAGAGCCGAAGCTCTATGCAGCCATCTTTCTCGACGCTAGGCTCCGCCGTCTTTGGCTATCTTTTATTCCCCGACTCTCTGTCCCTGTCCATCTCATTTAGTTCTGTAGCATTCCCCTCCCCCCCCCACCAGCTGTGCTCCTATCCTTACCCAGAAATACAAAAAACAAGCACTCCACAAAACCAAAGTTCCAAATCAAAAGAAGAGTGACACTATTATCATTTGAGCCAGCGCTGAAAATACTTTTTGTCGGAAGATCGGCCGTGAGGATTACAAGCCTCTCGAAGTATATACGGTAGGTGCCTCATTTCCCACCCTCGGCTTATACTCGAGTCAATAGTTTTGCCCAGTTTTTTGTGGTAAAATTAGGTACCTCGGCTTATATTCGGGTCGGCTTATACTCGAGTATATACGGTACTTTATAAAGGCACATAAAAACCATAAAAGCAACATATGTACTTATCTGCCATCATATTCTAGGGTTCTTTGTTTATAAAATAAGCATAGTATATATGTTTTATGTCCCTTCCCCCTCTGCCCACACTGCTATAAAATTACTCTGCCATACAGGCAAATGGGAGACCGACCAGCAAACTCTTGATCACAAAAAAAAAAGTTAATGTATTCATGGTAGAAATCTCTGTGAGGCAAATAGCTTTATATTTAAGTGGATGAATAACCCATTTGGGGGTAGGAGTGCATTGGGAGGAGAACCCAATAGTGGAAAGTATTGGTTCCCTTGACACCTTTGTGCTATGAATCTTTAGACTGTCTTTCAAGTTAACCTTTTTGAATATCTGAAAATACAGTGAATAGTAGCAGAGCAATATTTGGTCTTTCTTCATCCAGTTAGACCAGTCCAGATGAGAGGGGTATGCTCCTTTGCCAGCAGGTGGAGGCAGACTTGAGCAGCTTTCAGTGATGTCATCACTCAGTATATTCTCTGATACAGCACAGAGAAGAGAATGACCACAGCCATACCAAGTAAATTCTTCGCAAACATGAGATAAAAGGTGCAAAAAACCGGAGAGTGCAAATATATTTATCATTATGCCTTTCATTAGTTTGTAAAGATCCTGTCTAGAAGTGGATTTAGCTCTTTGGTAACCCTTTTTGGATGTAACTTAGTGTATCCATGCTCTACAAACCTTTGGCCCATATCTTTGGATTGAATCTCATAGTTGGTGAGATCTGTGCACAGCCTACCTAATCCCAAGAATTGAGATGTAGGTAGATTCCTTTTAAGACTATTATGAAAGCTCTTGTATCTAAGGAGTTTGTTCCTATCACTTGGTTTCCTGAAAATGGTAGTACTGAGACCACAAGAGGTCTTCTTTGAAAGGAGACCTGTCTATTCTCCAGGACCAAGCAGGAAGTCAGTCCTCACAAATGGGTGACATTGACATCGAAAGCCTTTGGGAATGCAGGCACGCATGCGTGGTTCCCTTCCTGCCTAAAGGTGCCATCTTGCTCAGTCTCTCTTTCCGTGAAGCCCACCGGATGTGTGTCCTAGTCCTCCCAGAAAATAGTTAGATTTTTTGGCGATCCTTCGCTATTTTTTTTCTCCGGTTCGACGCCGGTTCCCCTCCCGCCAGGTTCAGTACACCGGCATCGAGCCCGATCTTCTTTTTTCGGTTTTTGCCCTTTGTGGCTGGCGTTCGCGCCCTTTTTTCTTTTTCCCTGGAAGACCGGTCCTTTGACCTCGCGGGGACTCTTTTTTTTTCCCCGATGGCTTCCAGTGGGTTTAAAAAGTGTGATCGGTGCAAGAAGCTGATGTCTCTCACCGACACACATGACTGCTGCCTTCGGTGCCTCGGTCCTGACCACGATCCTAAGACGTGTGGACCATGTGGAAAAATGTCTTCCAAGGCACTCCGAAGTCATCAGCACCAAAAGGAAAGGCTTTTTTCTGACTCTGCCTCCGGCCGGGCCCGGACCTCAACCTCAACATCTCGGGAGCTGGATCCTCAACATCTCGGGAGCTGGATGTTGCAGCCTCAACATCTCGGGAGCTGGATCCTGAGCACCGTCGGGGCTCCTCAGACAGGGGGTCCCCCGACCGGGAACAAAAGAGGAAGAAGCGACTCGCGAGGGCGTCGTCGGAAGAGGTCCCTGGCTCCTCGAGAGCTAGGTCTCAGACCCCTGACCGTCGCCCCAGGTCCGTGGAACAGGAGAAGCCTTTCAAAGTACCTCGAGTGGAGCCGGAGTCTGCTGGACACGTAAGTCCTGTAGTCCTCGTGGACTCTCCTCCCAGAGAGCCAACGTCGGGCCCGAGTCGGAGGCTGCTGAGTCTCCTGAGCTGGGTCTCAGGCTGACAGCCTTGGAGAGCAGACTGTCTGCCTTCATGGAACAGCAGCGGGCACTGATGGCCAGCCTGTCTGGCACATCTGCCCCGACCACCGGGACATCGACATCGAAGTTGACCCTGGAGACCGAGCCGATACTCGAGACCATAAAGGCTTGAGGTCGACCTTGGTCGCGGTCTCCCTCAACCTCCCGCTCGGGACCGAGGGCATCGATGCCGGTGCCTTCGGCATCGGGGCGGGTGCTCACAGGTCCTGCGCGGTCGGACCCTGATTCCTCCTCAGACGAGTCCGCCTGGGAGACAGAGGACGAGGAGTCCCCCGACACCTTCCGGACTCGGTGCGTCCCATCGGACTCACTACAGTCTGAGCCTCGGAGTAGATCCTCCCCCCCCCTGGAGGATACCCGGTTCTCGGAGTTCGTCCGGGATATGGCCACCGCGTTTGCTATCCCTGCAGACCCCGAGGAAGAGCCTCGAGCAGAGAAGCTCGAGGCCCTACAGTACGACTCTCCTCCGAAGGAGGCCTTTACTGTTTCAGTTCCTCCGATGCTGGAACGGCTCCTCTTCCAGATGTGGGAGGCACCGGCCTTGGCACCAGTTCTAAGCAAGCGGGTCAATTCGATCTATCGACTTCGGAAGAGTCCTGGCTTTCAAAAGGCACAGCTACCACACCATTCCATTGTGGTGGAATTGACCATGCATCGCCTGAAAAGTCAGAAGATGCACTCCGCGGTGCCCCCTGGCAGGGAGGCCCGGAACCTCGATGGTTTTGGTAGAAAGTGCTTCCAGGGCTTGATGCTTGCTTGCCGTGTCCAGTCTTACGAGCTGTACATGGGCATGTACTTGCGAGACCTGGCCAAGGAGCTGGCTGGGTTCTCTGCTGGTCTCTCCGGGGAACCCTTGCAGAGGTTCAAGTCCTTGTCCTCGGGGATCCGGGAATGTTCCAAGTTTGTCCCGCGCTGCCTACGATGGCTTCGAGGCTTCGGCCTGTGTTGCGGCAGCTGACATCGCGGCTCGACGCCAGGCATGGCTGCAGTCATCGGACCTCGAGCCATGGGTTCAGGACAAGTTGGTCGATGTCCCTTGCCGAGGTGAGAACCTTTTTGGCAAGCCCATGACCGAGAAGGCCACACAGCTTGAGACTGAGCACCTCACAAGGACAAGGCTGTCTAGGAAGACTTCTGCCCCTTCTCACAAAAAGAAGGGCTTGGGTAAAAAGCCATTTTACCCGAGGAAGGGCACTGCCTACAAACAGTACCCACAGTACCAGGCTGCCCAAGCTGCCCCTCAGGGTCAGCAAGCCAAGGGGCAGGGTAATGGGCCCCATAGGCAGAGGACCCCAAGCCTCAGGCCCCTGCTCCCACTCAGCAGGGTGGGGTTTTTTGACTCCTTAGGCATAGCCTCTCCGTCCCTGCTCTCCCAACCCTGCACAGGAGGTCGCCTCGCCCTGTTTGCCCACCAGTGGCCACTCATCACTGGAGACAGTTGGATGTTAAGCATAGTCCACAAGGGCTATCTACTACACTTCCAACAACTGCCTCCTCCATACTTTCCAGGGGAGCCTCCAAGGCCTCCCCTGCACACAGATCTTCTCCTTTAGGAGCTCCAAGGTCTGTTGGTGGACAGGGCAGTGGAGCCTGTGCCTCCCCACTTGCAAGGTCAGGGGTTCTACTCCAGGTATTTCCTGGTATCCAAAAGGACCGGTGGCCTCCGACCTATTCTAGACCTCAGAAACCTCAAGTTCCTGGAGAAGGAAAAGTTCAAGATGCTTACTCTTGGAACACTTCTGCCCTACCTCCAGCAGGGAGATTGGCTATGCTCATTAGATCTAAAGGATGCGTATATTCACATCCTCATTCATCCAGACCACAGAAAGTACCTCAGGTTCATTGTGGGGGGAAACCATTATCAGTACAGAGTACTGCCTTTTGGCCTCACCTCCGCTCCCAGGATCTTTACCCAAATGCCTGGCAGTGGTGGTGGCCTACCTGAGAAATCGGGGAATCTTTGTCTTCCCCTATCTGGACGACTGGCTCATAAGAGGTCAGACGTGCCAGGAGGCCCGACAGGCAACCCTCAGAACTATTGCTCTTCTTCAAAGATTGGGGTTTGTAATAAACTTCGCAAAGTCCACTTTGCTCCCCTCCCAGAACTTGGAGTTCATAGGGGCGAGGTTGGACTCTCTGCTGGCAAAGGCATTCTTGCCAGAAGACAGAGCCCAAAGACTGAAACTTAGCAAACCAGTTTCTCAGCAGGTCACTTGTCTCTGCCAGACTCTGCCTGAGGCTTCTAGGCCACATGGCTTCGACAGAACATGTGACCCCCAATGCAAGGCTCCATATGAGGCCTGCACAGTGGTGCCTTTGGACTCAGTGGTCACAAGCCACAGGCAGCCTCCGAGACAGGATAAGGGTGTCCAGACAATTTCTGAACTCCCTCAACTGGTGGCGGCACCCACCCAATCTGCTGCAAGGGGTACCCTTTCAGATGCCTGGGTTCACAGTGGTGTTGACCACGGATGCCTCCCTGCAGGGCTGGGGAGCTCATTGTCTAGGCAGGTGCACCCAGGGCCTGTGGTCTCCCTGGGAAAGCCGCACAACAAATCAATCTATTGGAACTCAGGGCTATTCGGTTAGCCCTCAAGACTTTCTCTCCAACCCTGGCTCATCAGTCTGTCCTAGTTCAGACAGACAACCAGGTAGCCATGTTTTATGTGAACAAGCAGGGCGGAACTGGTTCCAGGCTCCTTTGTCAGGAAGCACAGGACCTTTGCTTCGCTCTCGGGCACAACATGCTCCTCAAGGCTGTGTATCTACCTGGCCAGGAAAACTACCTAGCCGACAGGTTGAGCAGGATTCTGCAGCCCCACGAGTGGCAGCTCCATCCTTTGGTGGTTCAGAAGATTTTCCTGAAATGGGGACTTCCATCCATAGATCTGTTTGCCAGTCCTCTGAACAAACAGCTGCCAAAGTTCTGCTCCAGGCAACCGCATCCTCTGTGGATAGCAGCAGATGCTTTTCTGATTCCCTGGTCTCAGGGCCTCCTGTATGCGTTTCCTCCCACGCCCTTGGTGGCCTGAACCCTGTTCAAGATTCTCCAGGACAAGGCCTCGGTCCTGCTGGTGGCTCCCAGGTGGCCGAGACAACCTTGGTTTCCACTTCTGCTTCAGCTGGCAGTGGATCCCCCACTGCCTCTGGGGTTGCAACCCAACCTTCTCTCTCAGGATCAGGGTTCCCTTCTGCACCCCAATCTCAAAGCTCTCAATTTGATGGCCCTGGAGGCTGCAAGGGTAGTTTTGGCTCCCTGGGGCCTACCTCCTGAAGTTGAGGAGGTTGTCCTAGCTTCTAGGAAACAGTCCACTAGGAAAACCTATGCTCTCAAATGGAAAAGGTTTTCTGTATGGTGTCAGCTACGTACAGAGGATCCTTTCTCCTGTACTGTACCAGTAGTGCTTCAGTACTTACTGCACTTATCAAATCAGGGACTTAAATCCAATTCTGTTTGGGTTCACCTCATCTCTAGCAGCTCACCACTCACTGGTGGAAGGACATTCTCTGTCGGTTCACCCCTTGGTGCCCCGGTTTCTCAGAGGCTTGCTTTTGCTCAAGCCTCCAATCCGTCGTCCTGCTCCTGAGTGGGAGTTGAATGTGGTCTTGCAGCAATTGACTCGCCCACCTTTTGAGCCGATGGCTACTTGCCCTCTACGCTTCCTATCCTGGAAGACACTCTTCTTGATAGCCCTAACCTCGGCCAGGCGAGTGAGTGAGCTTCAGGCCCTGGTCTGTGACAGGCCTTACACCCGCTTCTATGGGAATAGGGTAGTCCTTAGGACTCATCCAAAGTTCCTCCCAAAGGTTGTCTCCTCCTTCCACCTTAACCAAGAGGTGGTTCTTCCAACATTCTTTCCTAGGCCCCATGCAAGCCAGGCTGAAGCAGTTCTGCATACCCTGGACTGTAGGAGGGCCCTATCCTTCTACCTTGACCGTGCGCAGGGACATAGAAGAGCTACTCAGCTCTTCATCTCTTTTGACCCTAATAATTTGGGTTTGGCTGTGTCCAAGCGTACCTTGTCCACCTGGGTAGCTGACTGTATCACCTGCGCTTACAGGGCGGCTGACCTTCCTTTGCAGGGTCGGGTCACGGCCCATCGTGTCAGGACAATGGCTGCCTCAGTGGCTCACCTCCGCTCTGTACCGTTGGTGGACATCTGCAGGGCTGCAACTTGGTCCTCAAGCCAGACTCTTGCGGCCCATTACTGTCTGGAGAGGGAGTCCCGTAGGGACAGTGCTTTTGGCCAGGCAGTACTCCGGAATCTCTTTTGAGGTTTAGGCAACTCCTGCCCTCTGTTGGGCTACCGTTGGAGGTTCTGTCAGTGAAAAGCCTTTCTTTGTTGCTGGGACTAGAGGGAGTTCTCTTGTTCAGCCTGGGTTCCTTGGTAGCCCAGAGCTAGGGAGTCACCCATATGTGAGGACTGACTTCCTGCTTGGTCCTGGAGAAAGAGTAGTTACTCACCTGTAACAGGTGTTCTCCAGGAGCAGCAGGAATCCTTCCTCAGAATCCTCCCCCCTCTCCTGGGAGTTGCAGTTGTACGTAGTTTATTTTTACATTTTTGTGTGCTGTTTTTAGCTATGTCATTTGACTGAGCAAGATGGCACCTTTAGGCGGGAAGGGAACCGCGCATGTGTGCCTGCATTCCCAAAGGCTTTCATGGAAAGCTGGGGAAATGCTCCGCAAGAGCTCCATCGACGTCGATGTCACCCATATGTGAGGACTGATTCCTGCTGCTCCTGGAGAACACCTGTTACAAGTGAGTAACTACTCTTACAGGGCTGTGTACACTATGAAGGGACTCTTTCTGAGGGCTTTCAGTAATACACTATTATAGAGTTAACATCACAGATTCAGTAGCTCAGACATTCCAAAGCCTATTGCTAAGGTGATGCCCTTGAGAAGGCTCTACCGAATACTCTACTCTGCAGAAAGTTCAGATATCAGAAAGACTGTAGGTGGATTTACAGAACAAAGTTGCAGGAAAGAATTCTCTTCAGTCTGAAACACACTTTGTCAGAAATGCTTGCTTATAGACTTGTTTAAGAAGTTACATCTGGAAATATATGTATGTCTCTGTCCTGATGATCTGTACTAGTATAAGATCTGACCTATGATGCACATTATGAATATATATTAGCAAAAAATGTAATGCCGATGTTGAAAAGTAAGGTGGAAATTTATACTGTAAAATGGCTCTTTGAACCAATAAAAGGTGGCCAAAGTAGTTGAAGGTTAGAGAGAAATTGCAGACTTTGCTGCTCCCTCTCCCAATGCTTTGGTCCTGTGTGTAACACCGTTGTGTGTGTGTGTGTATTTTATTAATTATTACTGTGTCCTTCTCATTGCTTTTGAGTGGAGAGATCTGATCCCACGAGCCCAGGTTCTGTTGCGGTAAGGGGTGGACGCAGGTTCAATCATTCTTAAGAATATTTGGACATCAAACTGCATCTGAAATTTAGGTTTCTTGTGGTTTTTAAGCCATTTTAGAAGATGTACAGATTTTGATGTCCTTTTCTTTGTGTGCTTTAAAGACTGTGTTTGTGAAGAATTTACTTGATGTGGCTGTGGTCATTCTCCATTCTTCTCTGTACTGTTGTGTTTTGTAGAGGATTTCCTCTCCTCTTTTCTTATATCACCGAGAGAAGCCAGCAGCAGGTAACAAGGTGTGTGGACTGGTGCATTAATTTAGATAGGCCTGCCTCTCCCAGCCCATACTATGATGCAGAGGTCATTGAGACTGAGCCTATAAGGTTCAGCACTGCTCTGAACATGTATGACTTCTGGAGCTGACAGCCGTTCTGTGTCCATGCTGTTTCCTATGGGTTACTAGTGCCGGTGGGCTGGAAGTGGATCCTACAGGGTCTCTGAGGGAGGTTGGTGAGTTGGGCCCAGGCCCCCCTTCCCTCTTGCTGTCTTTATCTCCATGCTGTGTAATTTTTCTTGTTTTCCTTTCCCCATTGGTTTTAATGGATAGTATTTAGCATTCTGTTGCTTTCAATAAAGCAGCTCCAAATTTACAAAAAAAACCAGCCTTTGACAGCTGGGCCTCCCAGGCCTGCATGGACAAACAGCATTCCTGTTAAATTTTCCCCATTGTTTATTCAAAACTTTCTATATCGTCCTACACCTTCCAGTATCAGTGGTTTACAGGGTGTGTGTAAAAAAAAGACGACAAAAAAGTAAAAACAGAACTTCATAATTCAGACAGGAAAGAGAAAAAAAAATGAGACTTCATAAATTTAGACAGTGCCTGAGACTATACTATCCCCTATTTTGCATAGCTTTCAAAGGCCAGATTAAAAAGATGTCTTTAATAGTTCCTTTAAAAAAATGTAAGTCACTATCATAGAAGATAGTGTGGAGACCAGAATAATATACCTTATGAACTAAAGCCAGTGATGCCTATATTGAAGAGGAGTCACATGATCACATTTGACGGCATTCATTAGTAACCAGATAGCTGTATTCTGAATAAGCTGTAATTTTTTTGAGGTTAATGGATTGACAGCCATAGTATACTGAGTTAGAATAGTCTTGAGATCACCCAAGCATGAAGGATACGCAGAGACTGAAGAGAACATAAGGAAAGAAAAGTAGAGCAAATGGTTGAAGCCATTTGCAG
This sequence comes from Ichthyophis bannanicus, assembly GCA_033557465.1. Lineage (NCBI taxonomy): Eukaryota > Metazoa > Chordata > Amphibia > Gymnophiona > Ichthyophiidae > Ichthyophis > Ichthyophis bannanicus. Next base: position 1,252,677,090 of record CM066032.1, on the reverse strand, counting down.
ACGAAAAGATAACTGGAATCAACGATAAATCCCAAAGTAGACAAGGGAAGAGACAAGTGATACTGGTATTCCAGCAATCATAGGGGTATGCAAACTTTTTGTTATCCAAATGGCCTACCACTTATCAGGATTCAGTGTGGAGGCAATGAGCAAAGCAGCCACAGAATCCAAACTGTTAAGAGATGAGGCTGGGGGTAACCCTAGAGGAAGTATAATGTATTAAGAGAATGTCATCGGCATAGCAGAAACATGAAACGCAAAGATCTTGAATAAGTGTCAGAAGGGGGGGGGGGGAAGATATTAAACATAGTGGGGAAAGAACAGATCCCTGTGGAACCCCACAGAGAAAGGTCAGTAGATAAGAACAGGCATTGCTGTCCAACTGGACCTGAAAGGAACTTTCTGAAAGAAAACAAATGAAGCAGCTCAGGACCTTGCCCAGTTTGCCAACATTTGCAAGACTGCAGGAGGGGAGAGTATGATTTATGGCATTGAAGGCTGCTGACAGATCCAGTGAGATAATGAGTACACTATAGTGAGAATCAAGGTGACAATGAGATCACTGACTAAGGATTAAACTGCTGCTTCAGTACTGTAGTGAATATGAAAACCTGTTTGGGATGGAGAAGATTAGTTTTGGTTACAAAGTCTAAGTTGTAGGAATACAGCTTTCTCAATTGCTTTGGAAATATATATATACAGAAATATAGAAAATGATAGCAGATGAAGACCATACGGCCTATCCAGTCTGCCCAACCAAAGCACATACTAAGCTCTACAATCCTCTCCACTCCCTTAGATTCCATTGCTTTCTAGAATTCAGAGACTACTTCCACAGAAAAGCTATTTCATTCATCTGTCACCCTTTCTGTAAAGAAATAGGGGACAGACTTAAGAGTAATCTCCAGCAGATGATGGACGTTTTCTTCTCTTGCTCCTGACATTCCAGTCTGTCAGTGTTGGCCAAATCCTGTTCGTTTATCTTTGGAGGTCTCGGGCGCACAGGAGGTGCCCCTGTGGAGTTGCCCACATGTCTGCATGAATTTTCCTGGGGGGCAGCCCCTGATCACGAGGCACCTTCTAATGGGGACAGGCATCTGGTCAAGAGGGCCAGAGCAGTGTGGGTTAGGGGGGAAACAGCCTTCAGTGCTTCTGGTTTAGCTTAGTCCTCAGCCTTGCCACAGGAACAACAGTACCTTTAAACCAACTGAGCAAGCAGCTGTCCTACTACGGTCCTCAGCATTTCTCCACAGCCTGAAGCAGCATCCGGGATTGTAGTGAGCGACTGCGCCCCCCCCCCCCTTCCCTGCCGATCAGCTGCTTACCAGGGATTTATTCAGGATCCTGCCTTTCGCATACAGCCACTGCAACCGGCTTTTTCTTCTGCTTCCAGCGCTTCCTGCCTTCTTGCATTATTGCTTGTTTTAATTCCAATTTTTGGCTCAAACTGCTGGTGACATTTATTTTTATTTGTAGTGTTCTACTAAGGTAAGTTAGAAATTGGATGGTAATTAGTCAGTAGGGAAGGATTAAGACAGACTTCTGACATTATACCTGATGGGTATTGGGATTTCCTTTTTTGTGTGGTTTTTTTTTTTTGTGGGGTGTTTAACTTTGCTGCTGAAGGTTTCAGCTATGTGGCTCAATGCAGTCAGTGACCCTCAATAGTTTTTCTCCATGGCTGCTTATTTCTTGCCGCCAGTTGTGACTACATAACCCAGGGCACCTTTTCTGGCATTTCAGGACTCCACCATGGAGGTCCCTGGGCCTGATAGAGTTTCTGTGGTTTCTGCCGCGCCTGTCTTTTTTTTTTTTTTTTCTGCCTTTTAACAGACCATTGGGCATTAAAGTGGTTTTGGATGGTTGATAAGACCTGTTAGAGGGAGAGCCTGGCAGGGAAGCCTTAGCTGTAAGCCCATTGACTCTGGGGCTCTTTTTCAACTGACTGGCATTGCGGTTCCTCTAAGTTCATGGGCTGTACAGTTCTGGCTAGTTGCTTGGCAGCCTCCTTCTTGGGGGCCTGAGGCCTTGGCTGCCCCTCGAGGGACCCAGCCATCAAGCTCTCCTGTAATAGGCAGATAGTCATGGCCTCTACTTCATCCTTGTGCTCCTCCGTTCTTCCTGAAAACCAGCCATATCCCCAGTTGGAGTTGGTTGAGGATCTCAAGTGAAACCCTTGTCACCAGAAGGCAATTCTTCGGAGGACTGTGTGGTAGTTCCCCCCCCCCCCCCCCCAGGGTTAGATTACGACCTCTGCAAGCCACCTTTTCACTGATGGGCCCTGTTTATGACCTTTGCTGTTCCTCTTTATGCTTGGTGGATAGCCAGTGATCCTGTCTCCCTGACCCTATGCATCAATGCATGGGGTTTTAGGGAGGGCGTCCCTGAATTGGGTCTCTAAGTTCTGTGCCCTTATCTTGGCACTTCCCTTGAACCTTAAGGGGAGCAGGGTAGGTCCTTGGGCCTCTTGGGGCAGAAATCCTTTTGTTGGTTAGACTGAGCACCTGACCATCCTAGGGGTGGGAGTTGTGCAGTGTGAGGAGTCTCAGTATTGGAGGATGGAGGTCCTTAAGAAGGCCGTGACTGTTGCCATCTTAGGTTATTGGGAATCACTGTGTGTGCCTGGAGGCTAGATCTCTGATGGATTTATCCTCTGCCAGTAGCCTTGGGGCTCTAGCCCTATGACTATGGCCCTTGTTTCCAAGGCTGCAGATGGTTACCTGAAATATCTATCAGTGTGGGGTCATAAGTCTCCTTCAGGATATTAGCAGGCTTGCAGAGGACTTCTTAGGTGGCTGCCACTGACTATTTATTAGTATTTAGCTAACGCCTTTTCAGTAGCAGTTCAAGGTGAGTTATATTCAGGTACAGTAGGCATTTCTCTATCCCCAGAGGGCTAACAATCTAAGTTTGTGCCTGAGGCAGTGGAGGGTTAAGTGACTTGCCCAAGGCCACAAGGTGTTCCAGTGGGATATGAACCCTGGTCTTTCTGGTCCCAGATTGCTGCTCTAACCACTAGATTGCTGCCCCACCCCACCCCACAAGTGTGCTGTGTTCTCGGACACTGTCCTGGCAGTGACGTTTCCACTAATGAAGCAGATCTCGTGGTGCTGGAGTGAGCTAGCTCTCATGAAGCGATAATGGGCCTTTCAGCAAGGTGCATGCCTCTTTTATTCCCAGTCATTGGTTCAAGGTCAGCCTCTAGTTTAAAAAAAATAAATAGAAAAAACATTTGAGGGCCTATTTCAGCCTCAGGTAGATACTGTGGATGGTGGGCTTCGATGCCCTACTCAGTAGTCCAGGAAGGGATGCTGAATGTCTCCCTCTCTGCCCTTGATAACCTGTCTTTTACACAGGTTTCAGGCCTTCTGTGCTAGCTAGTGTTCCTAGAGGCCTCAAAATGCCATTGCAGATCATGGTTCATGAATTCCTTGATCCAGGGGCTGTGGCTTCTCTTTTGACCTCAAGAGACAGGCCTACAAAAATCAAGTTGAGGGCTCCTAATAATAGTTCCTGGTCCCTTCTTGATTATGGCCTGGCCCTTGTGGGTGTCTGCTCCCATTAAGAGCTCCATGGGAGTGGTAGGAATCTCCATGCTAATGGCTCGATGGGCCTCTACATCTTTAACTTATATTAGAGCCCCTTGAACAGTCTGACCTGGACCAGGATTTGGCTATGAACTCTCAAGGATAGTGGTCCCGTTTGTGCTACAGGAATCACTTCCAAGGATGATGGTGGTGCACCTCTGCATTGCCACCACCTCAGTGTGAGGCAGTTCTATCTGCCTGTGTGTCCTGTTGGGTCTCAGTTGCTCTCTGAGGTTGAGGGCTCTGAAAGGGCCTTTCTTTTGCCCATGTGTACAGCCACCCTATAGGGTAACTTATTGGGGACTCTAGTGTCTGCATTCAGGTCTTGTCTTGCAGAGATCCATTCTGGTCCTTCAAATTCTTTGCTTGGAGATCTGTGCCATCTATTTTTTTTTTATTGAAAGGCAACACAAAATTACAATAAACAAGTCTCATGAACTACATGCAAAATACAATAACAGAGAAAAACAGTGGCAAAGTCGCAAACAGCAGTAAATGAAACCATCAAAGCCCTCCTCTTTTTTTTTTTTTTTTTTTTTCCCCCCCCCTCTTTCCCACTTCCCAGCTATCATCCAAAAACAGTCCCAAAACATTCTGCCTACCCCTTTTCCCTCCAACCCCCCACCCTCCTCCTAGCCCCTCCCTATCCTCCCCCCTCCCCCCACCAAGAACCTCCATGCCAGCTAAAAGTGAAAGGAATACCCTACTGGAGCCAGACCACACGGGGCAGAAGAGGAATCCAGGGACCTCACCACACGGGGAATCACGAGGCCAATGCCTCCAGGGGGATAGGAATGGCACCCGAGCAATCAGGTACCATACTTTAAAGCAAAAGCCTCCCACACACGCTCAAAGTGCGGCAGCTGTAGCTTTCCAGCAGCCACCCCACGCTCCATAGTGTATGTATCCCACATCCGTTCCAACCAGTTAGAAAAAGGTGGCGGCAGAGCCTTCTTCCAAGCAGTGGCCAAGGCCAGCCGAGCAGCATTCAAACCATGACGAATCAGAGCCAACTGATGGCTTCTGGCTCCAGGAACATTCCCACCAAAAAGAAAAATGCCCGGATCCCAAGGGATGTTCAACCCGACCAACCCGACCAATTGTTTAAATCTGGACACGAGGACAAAGCCACCAGACATGCGCCAAAGTGCCCTTCTGTCCACAACTCCGCCAACATAGATCTGAAACCCCTGGATATACTCGAGCAATCCGCACAGGCGTCATATACCATCTGTATAGGAGTTTGTAATTAGTTTCACGGGCATTAATCGCCACCGAACTTTTCCATAGCCTACTCTCCACCTGTTCCCAGCACTGCTCAGAATAATGAAGACTCAAGTCTTGATTCCACTGCTCTCTATGCTTGCCTAGTCCTGCTGTTTTGCAAATGGGCATACAAGGCAGCAATGAGACCTTTCGTGGTCGTACATTCCTCACAGAGGCGCTCAACATCGGATAAATCACGGGCAACTTGAGACCGCACAGCCAGAGTCCGAACCCAATGAGCCACCTGGGTATACTGGAAAACATGACTGTTGGGAAGATCAAAATCCTCCTGAAGCATACTAAAAGAGCGCAACCTACCCTCATCAAATAATTGGCTGACACGACTAAGTCCTCTATGCCCCCATGTCCGAAAAACCGGGTCAGTCATCCCGGGGGGAAACAAAAGATTATTCACAATAGGCGCCAAAGGAGTCAGGTCCATCTCCCGAGGCTGAAAAAACTGGTCCCAGCAGTGGAGAGTATGTAGGATATAAGGGTTACATGAATGCAAGCCACCTCGTAGCTTGGGACTGAGCCATAACCGATCTCCCAGCCCCCCCCCCCCCGAAATGTGCATTTCCATTTGTACCCAGCGTTTGACACTATCAGTATTCATCCATTCCACCCCGGCACGGCACTGCGCTGCCGCATAGTACCACTGAAGGTTAGGCGCCTCCATACCCCCAGAGCGTGTGTGCATATAAAGAATCCGAAATGCTATACGGGGACGACGAAACCGCCAGATAAACTTCATGAGCAGTGTTTGCCAAGCGGCCAGGACTCCCTGGGGTAATGGTATGGGGGAAGTACCTGAAAGAGGTACAAAAACCGTGGAACAACCACCATCTTAACCACTGCTATACGCCCAAACCAAGACAACATCAAACTAGCCCAAGATTCCAGGTCATGCCGAACCTGCTGAAGTAACGGTCCATAATTAGCCTTATAGAGTGCCGTCCGCTCAGCTGTCAGGTTCACACCTAAATAACGAAGAGCACCTGTCACCCAACGAAACGGATAAATAGCCTTCAGTTGTGAGTAGGTCGCCTCCGGGACCCCAACATTTAGAATCTCAGATTTAGTATAATTAATTTTGAACCCGGAGACCTGTGAGAAGGCCTCAAAAAGTTGCATGGCAGCTGAAAGAGACAGTCAGATTCACCAACGACAATATATCATCCGCAAAGAGTGCAATTCTATAGTCAGTAGGGCCCACGCGAATGCCCACAATATCCGGATGCTCGCGAACGTTTTGCGCCAAAGGTTCCATCACCAATGCAAACAGCAAGGGTGACAAAGGACATCCCTGCCGAGTACCCCTTTCCAATGCAAAACTCCCCGACTGACCCCCATTTACTCGGACACACGCCGTAGGATTTTGATAAAGACTATGAACCCAACGTGTAAAGTTAGGGCCAAACCCCATCGTGTCTAACACACACCAAAGATAGCCCCAGCTGACTCGATCGAAGGCCTTCTCTGCATCAACTCCCACCAAGAGCGCCGGCTGAGAGTCCTGTCGGGCAACATGGATAACCTGTAACATTTGTCTAATATTATCGGCTGCCTGACGGCCCGGCACAAAATCCAACCTGGTCCGGATGCACCAAAACTTGGAGAATTCGATTCAGTCGAGCAGCCAACACTGAAGCCAGTATTTTCACATCCGTATTTAGTAGAGAGATAGGGCGGTATGAGGCCGCCTCTTGTAGGGGCTTACCCGGCTTAGGGATCATTGCAATAAGAGCTTCGCGTTGGGAAGGGGGCAACGACTCTCCCCGTAGAACCTCATTAAAGAGCACTGCCAGAGTCAGAGCTAGTTGAGCAGTAAATTTTTTATAATACACAGGAAAGCCATCACTGCCCGGTGCCCCCCCCCCAGGTTTTAAATGTCGAATTGCAATCTCCACCTCCTCCACATGAGTTCAGCTTCTAATTGGTCTCTATCCGAATCGTTCACTCGCGGCAATGTAACCATCTGCAGATAGTCTTGTACACGAATCAGATCAAAAGGCTCAGCTTTATACAACCGTTCCAAAAAAGTGGCAAATACCTCACGTGTCTCCCGAGAAGCCACCTTCCTATGCCCCTGTGCATCCCGAATTTCACGAACCACCCTCGAGGTTTGCTGCTGACGTAGTCTCAGGGCAAGATACCGACCGGACCTATTCCCCATTCATAAAAGGCTTGCCGTAATTTCCGATGCTTATTATCCAAGTCTCTCTGCAGACACGCATCTAAATTAGCCCGCGCTACACGCCATTGGCGCAAGACTCGTTTAGAGCTTGTCTGGGCATGCTCCAATTGGAGACACCGATTTTCCTCTTCTAATTGGCAAGACTCCTGCCTCCAGGCCTGCCAAGTACGAGCTGCTTCAGCTATCAAATGGCCCCGAGCTGTGGCCTTGAAAGCATCCCAAACCGTAGGTAGTGGGACCTCCCCAGAATCATTTAGTTCAAAGAAATTGGTTATAAAGCAGCCATGATCCTGAACAACACGCTGCCGCTGAAAAAAACGAGCATCTAATCGCCATAGCCAATGCTGCTCACCGCACAAATCCGCAGGAAGAGTAATCCAACATGGGGCATGGTCTGACCACGTCAGTGTCCCATGCCCAGCCTCCACTCCCCCATCCATCAGACGCTGGTCTAACAGAAAATAATCAATACGGGTATGCACCTGATGGACGGGGGAGTAATAGGTATAGCTCCTTTCCCCTTCATGTGTATCTCTCCAAACATCACGCAAGCCTAAATCAAGCATAAAGTTCCGCAAAGCCTTACTAGGCCCACTAGTCACCCTCCCAGCACTGCCCGTCGAATCCAAGTGAGGTAGCATGTGGGCATTACAATCCCCACCCAGTATAATAGGGTCTTTCGCAAACTCAGCTAACAGGGTTTTCAGCCGTGCAAAAAGTCACTTGGCCTTCATTGGGGGCGTAAATACGAGTATTGTTGTTGTTGTTAAGTGCCGTCGAGTCGGAGTCGACTCATGGCGACCCTCTGGATAGCTATCCTAAATTGTGTTCGGTCTTCAGTTAGGCGGCTCATTGTTGACAGACTGGTACCCGTAGCTGCTGTTATTGTAGCGATCCATCTCATTGCTGGCCTTCCTCTTTTGCGTTGACCTTCTATCTTGCCAAGCATGATGTCTTTCTCTAATGATCTCTCTCTTCGCATGATGTGTCCGAAGTATGAAAGTCGAAGTCTTGTCATCTGAGCTTCTAAAGAAAGCTTAGGTTTGATCTCCTCTAGTACCGACTGGTTTGTTCTTCGGGCAGTCCATGGTATACACAGTATTCGCCGCCAGCACCATAATTCAAAGGCATCAATTTTCTTCCTGTCTGTCTTTTTCACTGTCCAGCTTTCACATCCATATGATGTTATTGAAAATACCATGGCTTGAACAAGTCGAATCTTTGTATGGAGAGAGACATCTCTGCTCTTGAGAATCTTATCTAGGTCTTTCATAGCCATTCTGCCAAGAGCAATGCGTCGTCTGATTTCTTGACTGCTTGTTGCTTCTTTATTGATAGTTGATCCAAGTAGGTTAAAGTTGTTCACAATTTCAATTTCTTCTCCTTCAACGATGAACCTGTTGATTATGCCAGTTGTCATGATCTTTGTCTTCTTTACATTAAGGTGCAGGCCCATTTTAAGACTATGTTCTTTGATTGTGAGAAGCAAATGTTTCAGATCATCTTCACTTTCAGCCAGTAATGTGGTATCATCAGCATAGCGAAGGTTGTTGATGAGTCTTCCACCAATCTTCACACCTCTGTTGTCTTCATACAGTCCTGCTTCTCTGATGATTTGTTCTGCATATAAATTAAACAGGTAGGGGGAAAGTATGCAGCCTTGTCTTACACCTTTGCTTATTTTAAACCATTCTGTTTCTCCTTGTTCCGTTCGAACTGTTGCTTCTTGATCAATGTACAGATTGCGCAAGAGAACGATCAGGTGTTCTGGTATACCCATGCTTCTTAACGTGGCCCAGAGTTTCTCATGGTTTACACAGTCAAAAGCCTTGCTATAGTCGATAAAGCACAAATAGATATCCTTTTGGTATTCTTTAGTCTTTTCAAGGATCCATCTCACATCCGCAATGATGTCTCTCGTTCCTCGTCCTTTCCTGAACCCTGCTTGCACTTCAGGTAGTTCTTGTTCTAGGTATGGCTGTAGTCTCTTTTGAATAATCTTCAGTAGAATCTTGCTGGCATGTGGGATCAGAGCGATTGTGCGATAATTTCCACAGTCAGTTGGATCACCTTTCTTTAGTATTGGTATAAACACAGATCTTTTCCAGTCAGTTGGCCATGATGTTGTCTTCCATATTTCTTGGCAGAGCCTTGTAAGTACGGTAACAGCTGCATCAGATTGCTGCAATACTTCTATGGGAATGACATCAATGCCTGGTGCTTTGTTCTTTGATAAGGCTTTCAATGCTGCTTCAACTTCTTCTTTCATCACCAATGGTTCCTGATCATAAGGTATAGGTTGAAACGGCTGTTGGTCCACTTGATCTTTATCATATAAAAACTCTGTATATTCCTTCCACCTTTTCTTGATCTTCTCAGCATCATTCAACATAGAACCTTGAGCATCTTGTAACATTCCAATTCGAGGCTGGAACTTTTTCTTTAGCTCTCGCAGCTTTAGGAAAGCCGATCTTGTTCTTCCTCTAATAGTTTCTGCTTCTATTTCCTTGCAAGTGTCATTGTAGTACTTTTCCTTGTCCTGTCTTGCTGCACGTTGGAAATCTCTGTTGAGTTCTGAGATTGTCTTTCTTTCTCCTTTGGCTTTAGCTTCTCTGCGTTTCTGGGCAATTTTCAGAGTTTCTTCCGTCATCCATTTTGGCCGTTTTTGCTTTTTCACCTTTTGTAGAGACTTCTCGCTTTCTTCCAGCACAACCTTCTTGACGTCATTCCATAACTCTTCCGGAGCTCTGTCATTTGTATCTAAAGCAGCAAATCGATTTTGCAGGCAGTCTTTAAATTCCAGTGGTATATTCTCAAGGTCATATTTTGCTGCATTCATGAGTGGTTTGCTCTTTTTCAACTTTAGCTTGAGTTTGCATACTAGTAGTTGATGATCTGTACCACAGTCAGCTCCAGGTTTTGTCTTTGTTGATGTTACAGAGCTTTTCCATCGTTGACTTCCACAGATGTAGTCAATTTGATTTTTATACAATCCATTGGGTGAAGTCCATGTGTACAGTCGCCGCTTGTGTTGCTGGAAGAAGGTGTTTGAGATGAATAGATCATTGGTTTTGCAGAATTCTATCAATCTTTCTCCAGCTTCATTTCTGTTGCCAAGTCCATATTTTCCAACTACTTTGCCGCCTTCTTTGTTGCCAACTTTTGCGTTCCAGTCACCCATGACTATCAGGATATCCTGTTTGCATGTTCTGTCAATTTCAGCTTGTACTTGTTCATAGAACTCTTCAATTTCATTCTCTTCTGCAGCTGTTGTTGGGGCATATACTTGAATTATAGTTGTGTTGATAGGCATTCCTCGTAGACGAATAGAGATTAAGCGTTCGCTGACTGCATTGTATTTCATTACAGTTCTTGCCAGTTTCTTCTTTATTATAAATGCAACACCATTTCTTCTTTGTCTTTCATTTCCAGCATAGTAGACCATGTGATCATCTGATGCAAAGTGCCCGATGCCAGTCCATTTCAGTTCGCTGACACCCAACAGATCAAGTTGTACACGTTCCATCAGTATTAGCGAGCGTTAATAATTGGTCCTCCAATCGAACATTCATGAAAAGCCACCTCCCCAAAGTATCCCTCCTAACCTCCTCCACCCTGAGAGATAAACACTGATGGAACAGCAAGGCCACACCACGTTTCTTCCGGCCATTCGCATCCGATGCTACCCACACCTCAGAGTAAGGTTTACGTTTTAACCACCCCTGAGTGCTACTATAGAGATGCGTCTCCTGCAAAAACACAATGTCCCCTTTCAAGGATCTCAATTCTGCAAACAGCAAGGAGCGCTTTCTAGGGAAATTAAGACCCTTGACATTCAGAGAAACCACTTTCAACATGGATAATCAGTTTCCTTGCCACCGCTGCCCCCCTCCCCCCCCTCCCCCCGCCTCACGCAGTCACAAGCCTTAAGCACTATAAATGTCCTCTCACTCATCAACCCCTCAGCAGTGTTCGGAGGTACACCACCTAACCACAACCACTCCCCACCCCATGAAATTATCCAAAAACCTCTCCCCTCCACCCCCTCCACCCCCTTCCCCCAAACCGCCCCCATCTGTACCTCCCCCCCATCAAATCCCACCCCCCCCAGCAGTACCACCTGCCTGCCAAAAAGACAGGGCACGGTAAGACTGACCCCTACCCCAGCTCCATCCCGGGCCCCCTTGCACGGGTGATATTATGCTGTAATGAGCTGTTATACCCCCCCTTGTTTAAATCATCAGTAAATTGTGGTGCTTACTATACCCCTCTCCACACTACAATGGCATTCCCCTCCACCCCCACATAACTGAGAACAAATTCCAAAATCTCCATAAGTTCAGAAAGCATTTAGTGCAATAAGAACCAGAGTGAGAAACAGCTAAGTTCTACAGAGCTAGTCTAGTCGGCATTAGTCCCGTATCAAAATAGTCCAAAAGGACTTCACCAGATTAGAGACAAAATCACAGGATCCAGGTAATCTCAAGCAGATCTTCCCACCCGGGTCCATTTTGAGTGTTGGGGCTTAGAGGCCAATGGCACTGGCAAAGCATTGTCTTCCACAAGACCCGCCTGGCGCAATGCTCTCCACATTTCCGTATGGTCTTTTGCTGAAATTCTTTTTATTTCCCAAAAGGAAGTTCATCCGGAACGGAAAAGACCAGGAGTAGCGAATCCTCTTGTTGTTCAATACCGCTATGATTGGCTTCATCTCCCTCCGGCGCGCCAGCATAAAAGCTGAAAGATCCTGATACAGTGAGACTGCTGCCTCTCGGTATTGAATCACTTTTTTTCTCCCGACCCCTGCGCAGAAGAAGCTCTGCATCAGCATACCGCAGAAATCTGGCAATAACATTCCGTGGTTGATTATTAGGAGGCTTTCCCAGGGCACGATGCACCCTTTCAATCTCCATCCCAGACCCACGAGCTGCAAATTCCTCTGCTGTAAGTAGTTCCCCCATCAGGGTCTTGAGCACCACCACAAGATCTTCAGCACCCCCCACAACTTCCGGAATGCCTCGAAACCGCACATTATTGTGACGGGACCGATTTTCGATGTCATCAATTTTATAAGTTAGTTCCATTGCTTGCGAGTGCTGTCTGTCTATGGCACACTGTAAGTCCACCAGAGCGCCATCATGATCTTCAATTTTTGACTCGACCTCTTCCACTTGGGTACCTAAGTCTTTGTCACCTCTGAGCTCCGCAATTGTGCTCATCACATCCTCGCGCATGGAGCAGAATTCACTGGCTAAATCCTCAAAGCGCCGTCGAAGCTCCTGCTGCAAAAGGGCATGTGATGATGATGCACCAGGTCCCCGCTCAAGCTCGCTCAGGGTCTCATCCCCGGACCCATCTGACGACGGCTTACTGGGGGGGCTGCTCTGGGCTCCACTCTTACTCAGCAGACGCTGGGAAGCCCGTATTCCCTCCCGGGCTTCAAGCCCCTTGGCTTTAGCAGCCATGAGGCACCAGGCTCCTCCACCAACAAAGCAGACAGAAAAAAGTAAGGCACTTCCAACTTCCAAGCCAGCCCACATGCAGTGGAAGAGAGAGTCAGAATCCTACAGACCAGGGGTTGGTGGAAAGCTGCTACAAATCCATAAAAGGCTGTGATTGGAAAAAAAAACAAAAAAGAAATGGAAGAGAAAAAATCCCACTTCTTAACAGCAGATGGCGCTCCAGGTGTACAGCAAACAGCAACGTCCAGGAATCACAGAGAAGCACTTATTACTGGTCCGGCTGCACAGAGAGAGGAACTCGGCCAACCGGGTTCAGAGATAAGGAAGCAGAGGGGAGGATCCAGCAAATGAGGCAGCAGTCTCTAGGAACGTAAGAGTTCAGAGCGCAGGATTCTGATTTGGTGACAGCTCCACATGTGACCAATTCCCACCGAAATTGACTGGAACGCAGGCAGGGCTATGCATTCCACGATCGCGTGGCAATGGCCGCCGGACCCCCCAACTCAGCCACCTGCACCCTGCCAACTTCACCCCAAGGGGCCGGGCACAGCTCTCACCTCCTCCAACAGCACTTGCAATTGCCAGCACAAGTGATCTCCAAAGACAGGAGAGCCGATCCCAGCAAAGACGCAATCGCTCCCGTTACTCTGCTCCCCGATAGTGAGCCAGTCAGCTTCGCAGTCCCAGCAGCTACTGTTCTCCCTCCGATGAGCAACCTCCAAGCCAGGGGGCCGAAACAACTGCTCCGCTGGGATCGCTGAGAGAGAGGCCCCAATCTGCTCTGCAGCGACAGCCGGCAAGAGGAGAGCGGCTCCAGCTGTGGAGACACAAACAGCCTGCCCTCAAGGCACACAGGACCTCCGATCCTCCTCCCGGGCGCCAGATCGGGTCCACCGAGCACCACCAGGTTGGATCGGGTATGTAGGGGGGATTTCGTTTTTAAAATGCAATTTCTAGTGATATATGCGGAAATCCCGGATTAGAGCTGATCTAAAATGCGGCCATTCCTTCACGGGCTCACTAGCACCCCCCCTCTATGCCATCTTTTTAAGGGTGCTTCCCCCTCCCCCCCTTATTTATTTTTTTAATGACTATTCTGCCTTTCTTTGGTGAAGGATCTTAAAAAAAAATCTATTGCTATGTCCGCTGGATATGCAGAGGGTTTTTGGGATGCACAACAATTGCTACTTTCTTCCATTGGTTGGATCTTCCCCTGTTGTCCTTGGCAAAGGAAAAAAGTGGCAGAGGTAAAAACCTCTATCTGCTGGCTTGAAGGCCATTGGATCAGTGTACATTTTGGCTGAAAAGTATGTGCCAGAGTAGATCAGAGCTCACTTCTCTGGGTGCTGGCCTCCTAGGCAGAGTAGTCTATGGTATCTAGGCAGATAGGCAGAGTAGTCTATGGTATAAAAAACACCAAAACTGAACTGGCTATCCATATACAAAATATAGTAAATCAATCACTATCCCAGGGCATCATGCCAGATGCCCTAAAACTTACATCCTTACGCCCTATAATAAAAAAATAATAAACTCAATCCTATAGACCCGAACTCATACAGACCCATAGCCAGCATACCGTTTATTGCCAAAGTAATAGAAAAAATCATACAACTCCAATTACAAGATTTTATCGACACACATGCACCACTTGACTCACACCAATTCGGCTTCCGCCCATCTCACGGAGTCGAAACCTTACTAATAACACTCATGGATGACCTCATCAAAGGCACTGACACATGTAACCAAGGTTACATCCTCATATTCATTGATATAGCTGGTGCCTTTGACAGTGTCCACCACAACACACTCATTAACAGACTCCTAAACCTAGGAATAGGAGGAACAATTCTACAATGGTTTATATCATACATTACAAACCGACTGATATGCGTTAAATTAGGCCAAAGCACCTCAGAACCCTTCACACAAGGACAAGGTATTCCACAAGGCTCGGCCCTATCAGCCCTCCTTTTCAACCTGTATCTTCAACCCATCACAAATATATTTAAAAAATATAAAGTCAACCACTACATATACGCAGACGATATCATGCTCACACTACCGATAAACACAAATAATCCCACCTACCAGAACTTACTAAACTGTATCAGTGAAGCAAATACTTGGCTAGAAAATAATAACCTCAGCATCAACCTAAAAAAAACTGAAGCAATGTTCGTATCAAGAAAACCAGACACTACTCTCCCTGAAACTATAACAATTAACACAATCCCAGTTAAAAAAAAGTAAAATACCTAGGCATCATAATAGATCACACACTTAGTATGCTCCCTCACATAAAACAAACAGTGAAAACCATATTCTATAAACTTAGGACCATTCAACACTTACGACCACTACTAGACACACATGACTTCAGATCTGTTATCAGCACACTCATCACTCCACACTTCGACTATTGTAATAGTCTACTTATCGGCCTCCCTCTCACAAATACCAATATACTCCAACGAGCTCAAAACATCTGTGCTCGAGTAACAGCAAAAGCTCGCCTCACTGACCACATAACTCCCATCCTCGCCGAACTACACTGGCTTCCCATAAATAGTAGAATATCGTACAAAATACTCTTAACCACATTTAAACTTATCAACGGCATCTCACCCTCACATCTAGCCACTCTGATACATGCTCCAAAAGAACTTAGAACCCGCAGGCAAAACGCAACCCACTCTCTAGACATAAAAAAATCCATCCGAAAAACAAAAAAAACCACAAGCTCAAGAGCCTTCTCATATGCAGCCCCCACCCTGTGGAATAAACTTCCGCTAAGCCTCTGCAAAATAAAAGATCTCCATATGTTCCGGAAAGAACTAAAAACATATCTGTTTATAGAACACTTTATAAATCTTAATGAATCCCCTCCATCCCGCACACTAAACCTCCATAACAATCCTCCTTAACCACAGATCAAAAAGCCTCAAACCTCAATACACTTAAGAAAAAAAGCAACTCTTACAAACTACGATTAATATGATTAATGTAAATAGTTACAGCATTACTAGCCAATGTTAATTGTATATAGTTATGAAAAAACACTGTTCCATGCTATTGTAATGTATACTTGTAAATACTCTTGTAAATACTCTTGTAAATAGTTGCAGTAATGACGTCCCATGTTTTATCCAAGTTCTCTGACCTTGTTCTCTGTAAAACCTAACAGTTTGTTGTTATGGTATGTTATATTGTGAACCGCGCTGATTCTGAATAGAGCGGTATATAAGAGCCTGTAATAAATAATAAATAAATAAATAAAAATTGTTCATGAAAAGTTAATTGTACATAGTTATGAAAAACGCTGTTCCATGTAAAACCATGTTCATTATATGTTAAGTGTAAACCGCCTTTGATCTCTGGAAAAAGCGGTATAAAAGAAAAGCATAAATAAATAAAATAAAATCTGCAGAGAGCTTCTGTAAGGGAGGCTTCCTGGTCTTTTTGAATGTCTTTGTGAAGCCCTACAGGTGTTCACAGGTATTTTAGAGATGGCATCTTTGACAGACTAGTCTGCCCTGAGAGTAGTCTTCCTCCCACCTTGGGTCCTCACCGCTTGGGTATGTCTCATTCGTATAGACTGGTCTAGCATGATAAGGAAGGATACATTTTGTATACCTGATGATTTACTTTTCTTGAATCCTGCTAAAGAAGTCCAGGACCTACTCTGGAAGACTTTCTGCAAGTTCAGAGGGGCAGCTGTTGTTAAGGCCCAGTTAGTCCTGTAGTCCGACTCCAATTTCATTATGTATGAGAGCCAAGTACTTGTTCATGCTGTTTGTGGCAAAATTAGTGGTTAATAACAGAGCTTTTTGGTCATGCATACTGCTTGGGAAGTTTCATGATGGTATCTCTGTGCTGCACCAGAGAATATTACTGAGGGACATCACTGAAAGATGCTCAAGACTGCCTTCACCTGCTAGCAAGGGAGCATAACCCACTCGTCTGAACTGGTCTAGCAGAATTCAAGGAAAGTAAATCAGTTACGTAAAATGTATCCTTATTTGCTTAGTGGATGCCTAAGCATCCAGGTTAAACTGAGCCTTAAATATATACATTTATATACTGTTAATCTGTACAGAACATTCAAACCTGTTTTACAACCACAACGCTTTACCAAATATGTAACAAATAGCTGCCTTGGAGAACATTATGGCTTTATGAAATAATGTGTAAGAACACATTCTTGTGTGTGTTTAAAAAAACAAAATCAAAATATTTCTAGCAGAGCTCTTGTGATTGCATTTTATTATCACATTTTTGAGTTTGAATGCTTAATCTATTGCTGCTCTTATGGAACAGGTTTTGAGGAAAATATCTTCATTAAGTCAGTGTTAAATATATATATATATAAATAATTTGAGTTTTTAAGAATAGTTAAAAATGTTTAATTTTTTTCTCACTTCATGTAATTTTATTCAAGATAAATATGTTTAGAAAGCTCATGGTACTCTGACAGTTTTGTGAGGATGGCTTTCACCTACTCTAGGAAGGAAGGTTTTGTCCCATTACTAGAAAGCAAACTAAAATTTATATATATATATATATATATATATATTTTTTTTTTTTTTATTTTGCTGGTTCTGTGATGCAGTCAAGAGCCAAAAGTCCTTTATGTAGCTCAAATCTACTGACTATGATTATTTTTTAAAATAAAGGCAAACTTCATATGCATGAGGTAGAGCATGCTATCTTTTAAATTCAGTTAAAACATTACCAGCCTGACTCATAATGCAATGTAATAGACAGAAATGTTCTCTAAGCAAATGTATTTTATTAAATCTTAGAATGCACCAAGACTGAAGTTGGAGTACTAGAATCAAACCTAATGATAATCTTGTGACTTTGAAACTGTTCGCACAGTAAAATCTTATGACACGGTTTCTCACGGTGGTGGTTGAGCATGTTACCCCGATGCTGTGTGCACTAACTGTGGTGATTGTCTTTTGTTTCCTTATCCTTGCTTTGTGCTGCCTTCGCTGCTGATGCTCTTTGTGTCCTTTTTCACTGTGTGATTCTTTCCTACTCTGACTCCTACCACACCTGCTGGCCTCCAGACCACTACCAGGAATGTCAAGGTGAGAACTAACAGTGCAAAGTGCAGGCATGTGCAATAATGAATTTGTGGGATGGTTTGAATTTATTTGTTTTGAAGGCATTAGAGGGCAATAGAAAGAAAGAGAAATAAAATACAGCTTGGAAATGCAATTGTCGGACATTAATCACTTAACAGTGATGTCCCCCAAAGACTCTAAGTGCATATATACAGCTGTTAATCTTGAAATAAGCAAGTCACTACCCATATCTGTACAATGTTACTACTCCTTTACAACCCACACTCCAATTACTTCATTGTTGCGTTATGTATGTAAAGCAACACTGTACACAGTTACCTGTTTATACCCTGTTCTGTTAACTATATATATCCCCAGTTCAAGTTAAATGTAAACCGCTTTGAATGAATGATAGTTGTATAGAAAGTGTGTTAAAGATTCACTGGATTGTTGCAGTGTATATGTATATGTGTGTGTGTATGTATCCATCCATGTATCCTTCCTCTAGTAGCCAGCAGGTTAATGGAGACATGGTGGAGGGAAGCTTTCTAGGCATGCAGAGTGGTTCCTATGCCACCATGGGGATAGTAGCACTTCAGGGGTGTATGTGTGTTTAATTGCTCTTGTCGTTTTTGCAACATTGGTCTCTTTTGCTGCTCCTTGGGCTTTTCTGAACCTTTTACTGTTTTTTTTTCTTGGTTTCTCCCTTTAGCTGTTCCCTTTATAATTAGGGTTTCATTGCTTTTCTTGCATTTTGGCACTTACATTTTGCTGTCCAGAATTCAGCACTAGTGACACAGTTGTAAACCTTTTTTTTTTAAATTTAATGCATCTTTCCTTTGGAGAATGATTTAAGAGTGCCAGTGGCATGCTTTTGATGTGGTCCTTGGCTACTTCAACCCCTAGGATTATAGATGGATCCAGGACCAAAGACCATTCCCACACTTCAGCTAGAAGCAATTTACCCACACACCTTCAAGGGCATTTCATCCCCATGAGGCCTAACTGTAGTAACGTTTTGATTGTAGCTAGAGAAGATTAATTTGGAAGCATTTGATCATCTCAGGAATGTTGAGTTAAATGCATCAGGCACTTTGCCTATTGATGCATTTAATTGATTTCCCACAAAAATCCTTCCCCTGGAACTGACCAAATGTCCGAACACACCCCCAAAGGGTCAAACTGTTATCTATTGAAGCTTTTTTTTGTCTGATCGCTCACCATGAGAGGAAACAATCCCTCCCTCGAAGTGAGCCCTCCTTTTTTTTTCTTAATTTAAAAATGACCACAAACCGGCCTAACCGGACCACACAACACACGTTGCTGTCCAAATCAATGTCCAGACTAAGTTTCAAAGCTGCAATTCCCCACCACAAACAAATTTTGGAGGAAAAAATTACTTAGCTGAACAGATGCCAAAAGGAGTATCCACAGTCCTCAAATCCCACATGGGCAGCGTGACCAGCTCAAACGCAGAATCCCCAATCTCGTAAGGGTAATCCTTCAACTCAGTCCACTGCTCTTCCTTAAGCCAAACGGGATAGATAACCCTCTTCAGCCAACAACTTGAGGTCCATGCACGACACTAATCAGTGTTTCAAGCTGCACACCCGCTTCTCAGCTCTTCCTCAGGCATATGAACCCCAACGCATCTCGGTTCCGGTTAAATCAGGTGATGAAAATGACGTCAGACAAACTCATTTGCATTCTCAAAATCACAGCTGCAGGCTCCACCAATCTATCTCGATGTTCATACCCTCCGGGGCCATAGACTGCAGGCGGTAAATCCATTATTGTTCCTTATACTGTAATCGCGCCTGACGATCCCCTCCCCTACTCAACAGAGAAACAACTTCCAAAACTCTCCAATGTAAATCAGTGAAGTAATGGCCTGCCTGTTGGCAATGCGGAACCAAAGGTGCTGTAAGCTGTCTCGCATTGATCCTTGAACGGTGTTCCAATAACCGTTTCCGAATCGGACGTATAGTTCTCCCCACATATTTTAAATCACAAGGGCATATCAACACATAAATTACAAATGCTGTAAGGCAATTAGAGAAATGCATAGACCTATAACAAAACTTTGTGTTCAAATCCTCCCAGCTGCTACCTTGTAAGGTTAAGGAACAAAAATCACAACTCCCACAGGCAAAGTGCCCCTTCTGTTCTGATGAAGAGGAATGCCCTTCAGAATTGTCTGTCTGTACTAACCAATCGCTGATCGTTCGAGCTCTACAATAGGCAACCATCAAAGGTCTTTGAAAACAGCCTATGAAGCACAGGTAGTCATATTGATAACCTACTTGGAAAAGAGGTGGTAATAGCTTACTATTAAATCTGACATCTATACTTACAATGTAATACATTGGTTGATCTGCCCTCATCTTCCTAAGGATTAAGACCAATTTAGCTGAATAGTGCTGAAGAGGACTTTTCTTGATGTCTGTTCAAAGATCTCTGCAGCAACCAAGAAAACTGTTCCCTGCTGAGAGATGTTTGTCACATTTATCCAAAGGCGGGTGAAAAGCATTCCATTTTGAATTGGAGAACTCTGGTCACCTTCTTTTTGATCTCTTCTATACACCAAAGGGGCAGTACCTGTACACCTTGCCTTGCAGGATTCCTAAAAGGTGTGGGAATACCATTACAAATTGTTTTCAGTTAACAAGAATGTGGAAATGAAGCTTGGTGTCCAAACAGCTCCTGGATTTGTCTGAACATAGGGTAAAGTTCAAATTAGCTCTCAAAGATTCATGTATCTGTGCCATCAGGCTATGAACCTATGACTGTAGACCTTATTGAGAACCATAATTTTCAGAATGCTATACTTCAGACAGACTGCTAGATCTGCATGGCCAATTAATTGCATATCCTTTGGGGTGAGGTACAAAGTTCTGCTCAGTTTCTCTTTAATGGAGTTCTCCGGGAACAAGAAGGAAGTCAGTCCTCACATATGGGTGACATCTGCATCGATGGAGCCTGCACGGGAGATAGACCATGCATGCGCGGTCACCTTCCCACCCAAGGATTCCATCTTACCTCAGTTTTCTTTTTTCTCTGAAATGCTTCCTGTTCCACGCACAGGACCCAAAAGGCAGGCAGAGCTCTGGAGTCTCAATGCGTGGATGAGATGATGGTGCAAGGAAGAGGGGTTTGGATTTGTTAGGAATGGGGAAAATTCTGGGGAAAGGAGGGACTTTTTTGAAGGGATGGACTCGACCTTAACCGGGATGGAACCAGGCTGCTGGCATTAACCTTTAAAAAGGAGAGAGAGCAGCTTTTAAACTAGATAATAGGGGAAAGCCGACAGTCGCCCAAGAATGCATGGTTCGGAGCAATGTATCCTTGAAGGATACTAGCAAAAGATTGAAGTTAGGGCATATCAAACATAAATAGTTTTTCACGCCATCAAAATATAGAAAGACTAGGGGACATGCAGTAAAGCTACAATGTAACCTATTTAAGACTAATAAGAGAAAATATTTTTTCACTCAACATGTAGTCAGACTCTGGAATTCGTTACCAGAGGATGTAGTAAAAGCTGTTAGTGTAGCAGGGTTTAAAAAAGGTTTGGACAGTTTCCTGGAGGAAAGGTCCATAAGCTATTAAAGGGGACTCAGAATATCTACTGCTTGACCCAGTACAAGCATTGTGGAACCTGTCTTTTGGGGAAACTGCTAGGTACTTGTGACCTAGATTGGCCACTGTTGGAAACAGGATACTGGGCTTGATTGACCTTAGTCTCACCCAGTATGGTATATCTTATGTTCTTATGAATCCTGCAGACATCCTGTCTGTTATCCCTGGTAAAAATTTATTTTTCTAACCCTTCTCTTCGTGTCTTTTCTCCTTTTGCCAGCCTGTTCCTGATCATCTTCTCGCTGCCTGTCTCCCCTCAGCTTAGCATTGCGTTTTTCTCTGGTCCTTTTTCTTTTTTGGTATGGAGATCTTTTCTCACGGCCTCCCTGACTGAGATGTCTGAATTTGATCTCGCGGGTGCTGTCTTCCCCACTGTGTCTTCAGTCAGCAGATTTAAGCAATGTGGCAAATGCCTCTATACCATGTACATAACAGACCATCACAGTTGCTGTATTAAGTGCTTCTGCAGATCACGACGACACACTATCCCGCTTTGCTTGCAGATGTCGAGCAAGAGCTGGAGAAATCATGAAAAGCAGTAGGGTGAGCTGTTTGGCTTGAAGGCCTCTGTTGTGTTACCAGCATAAAGTCTGGAATCGCTGCCCTCAGAGACTGTGTCTGACGACTCGGTGTCGTGTGCATGTGCTCTATCCATTCCAGGAGCCGGAGGTAAGACCTCAGGTACCTGGCCTCAGACTACTCGACCCAATGCAGAGAGCGATTGGAGCAGCCCCAGAAGCTGCACCGGCAGGGGGAGACTCCCACTGCGTCAGGGGATTTGGCTCTGTCCTCCATCGCAATCACCTTTGATTCCTCTTTGAGGGAGCCGGCTTCGTGCTCTGCCTTCAAGGCCAGAACCAGTTGCTGCAGAGCCTACTTTCATCAAAGCCAGGAATGGCGACCTTGGAGTGTATCCTTTCTGCCTTCCTTAAGGCACAGCGGGGTCTGATGCCTGGAGCTTCTGGGTCGATGCTGACCATGGGACCCTCTACTGCGAGGACCTCCTTAGAGGACAGCCAGTTGGTGTTGGAATGCTTCACTCACTCGGAGTCACATTTGGTTGGCCTCCTGTTTTTGAGGCATGACTTCAACCTGAGCACCTCAGGGTTGGTGCATTGGGCACCTCGGTCTCCATTGGTGCTGTCTGCTCATCGTTCAGATGACCGTTTGGGCCTCAAGGTCTTCTCTGGCTCAGTTGGGCTGGGAGACTGACGAGTCACCAGACACCATGTTACATAGGGATGTCCCCTCTGAAAAGTCTCCCCCTCAGGAGCACCAGAGATCCCTGCCCTAGAACCTTGCATTCCTCGACTTTGTCCGGGGGATGTCAAAGGCCCTGGCCTTCGTAGCAGAACTGGAGGACAAACCCTGTGCTGAGGGAGATTCTCCAGTATGAGGCCCCTCTGAGGGAAAATCTGATGGTACCAATTTCCCTGCATCCTAGAGTTTGCTGTTCAAGATGTAGGGTGGCCCAGTGATGGTGCCAATAGTAAACTGGTGACTCTATTCCCAGTATTGAGTTGGCAAGAGCCCTGGCTTTTAGAAGACACAGCTGCCTCAATTCCATTGTGGTGGAGTCGGCCATACATCGAATAAAGAGACACACTCCTCAGTGCCCCCTGGTAAGGAGGCCCGCACCATGGATGGATTTGGCAGAAAGTGCTACAGGGCTCGATGCTCGTGGCTTACATCCAGGCTTACCAGCTGTATATGGGTATGTATCTGAGAGATCTGGTTAATGAGCTCACCATGTTC
Organism: Ichthyophis bannanicus; assembly: GCA_033557465.1. NCBI lineage: Eukaryota > Metazoa > Chordata > Amphibia > Gymnophiona > Ichthyophiidae > Ichthyophis > Ichthyophis bannanicus. Next base: position 1,252,654,109 of record CM066032.1, on the reverse strand, counting down.
TTAGCTGGGCTGGCAAGTGAATCTCTTGAGCTCTTCCAGACCCTCGTTTCCTCTGTTCAGTAATGCTCCAAATTTCAGACTCGAGCAGCCTATGACTGCTTCAAGTCTGTGGCTCGTGTGGCCACTGCCTGGCTTGATTACAGTCCTTGGACTTGGAGCAATGGGTATAGGACAAACTGGCCGATGTCCCCTGCTGAGGAGAGAACCTCTTCAGTATACCCATGACCAATAATGCGGCCGAGTTGGAGACTGAATTTGACCAGGACTAGGCTGTCCAGGAAGACAGCTGACCCTTCCCACCAGAAGACTTTGAGGATAAAGCCCTTCCACCCGAAGGTGAAGAGAGCTTACAGAAAATACCCCCAATTTCTGATTTCTGGCCTATCAGGCTCCCCAGCAGTCAGCAGGCCACGGGCTGGGGGCATGATTCCATAAGCAGAAAGCCCCCAAGCCCCAGACAGCGCTGCAGCCAAAGTCTTGGGGAGGGGGAGGGGGGTTTGATTCCTTGGGCATAGACCATCTTCCCCCTGAGGGTCAGGGCTCAAGGCACACAGGAGGACATCTGGTTTACTTCGCTCACCTCTGGCTGGGCATCACCACCAATGCCTGGGTGCCTCAGGTGATGCGGGAAGGTTACCTTCTGCACTTTGACTAGACACCTCATCCCTTCTTTCCAGGAGAACTTCCCATGACCTCCCTGCACAGAGAGCTCCTGTAGAAGGAACTAGAGTCCCTGCTCGATGATTGGGCAATAGATCCAGTCCCTCAGCCTCAGGGTTTTACTCCCGGTACTTCCTCTTTCCAAAAATGTTTTCAGCCGATCCTGGATCTTCAGGACCTCAACTGCTTTTTGGTCAAGGAGAAGTTCAAAATGCTACCGCTTGGAACCTTGATGCCCTACCTCCAGCAGGGAGATTGGTTATGCTCCTTGGATTTCAAAGATGCCTTTACCCACATCCTGATCCACCCCCACCACCGTCAGTACCTCCACTTCATCTGAAGCTGCCCCTACCAGTCCTGGATGCTCCCCTTTGGCCCCTCCTCAGCCCCCTGGATGTCCACCAAATGCCTGGCGGTAGTTACTGCTCACCTCCACTTGCTGGGAGTCTGTCTTCCCCTATCTGGATGACTGGCTCCTAAAGGCTAGCTTGCCAGAGGAGGTACATCATGCTGTCCACCGCACCATCAGGGCGCTGCTGCATCTGGGATTCGTGATCAACTTCTCAAAGTTCATCTCCTACTGACAATGCCTGGAGCTCATAAGGGCCCTTTTGGACTCCAGCCATGCAGAGCCTTCCTCCTCTAGACAGGTTGCAGCATCTGCTGATCCTAGGAAAGGAGGTACAGTGTTGCTCATTGGCATCCATCTGTCTCCTATTGCATCTTTTGGGGCACATGGCTTCGACTGTTCATGTGAATCCACAGGCCCATCTACAGATGCGATAGGCCCAGTGAACCCTTAGCTCTCAATGGACTCAAGCCACAGACTAACTGGAGGATCAGGTCTGGACCACCCAGCCTCTGGCAGCTTCTCTCGCCTGGTGGCAGAGCAGACAAATATCTCATGGCTGGCCTACCCTTCCAGGTCCCACTGGCCCAACATGTTCTGATCATGGACACCACCAATATGTTTTACCGTTTTGACATCGCATCAGCTTGTTTATTCACAAAGTCTTGCTGCAGTAACATATATACGTAGTGAAACATATACACTCCCAATCTAGACAATTGGCTGATTAAGAGCACAACTCGGGAAGGCATGCAAAGATCCATACCCCCAACATCATCCAGATGCTAGAGTTTAGTAGGCCTATCACAAATTATCCCAAGGCTCACTTAAGCCATCAACATGGTTGGAATTCATAGGAGCTCTTCTAGACATGCCTGAGGCAAGAACCTTTCTTGCACAAGAAAGGATTACCATTCTGTTTGTAGTGGTGGAAATTCAGAAGTCAGCAGATAGCAAAATGAGGCATGTTGAGGATGTTGGGCCAATGGCCTCAACGGTGCACAACACCCTTCGCATGTCTCAAAATGAGAAGCTCATTGAACCTTGAACACAGCGGACTCAAGCCACTCACAGGCCCTGAGACATATGTCACTGCACTTTACTGGGATTCTCTGATTTGGTGGATGGTACATTCCAAATTCCACTATTGCAAAAATATACTCAACAGATGCATTCAAACAGGACTGGGGAACCCATGTAGATGGACTGCAAACAGGAGAAACATCAGATAAATTTGCTGGAATTGAAGGCTGTCTCGAGTGCTGTGAAGGTTTTCAGAGATCAGTTGGCAACCAAATTATATGAACAAGCAGGGAGAACTGGGGTTCTACTTTCTCTGCTTGGAAACTGTCAGGATGTGGAACTGGACTTTCATGGGAGAATCACTCATGCTCATAGTACTCTGGTCCCTTGCCCTCACATCTTGGGTATTGAAGAAGTAACTTTGGCTTCCCTAAACCTGTCTGACAATGTCTCACAGGTTAGTCTGACCTCTAGGATAAATTTCACTTGAAGATCATGATGTTTTCTCCAGGAACAAGCAGGAAGTCAGTCCTCTCATATGGGTGACATCTGCATCGATGGAGCCGCATGTAACCTCTTCCCAGCTTTCAGAGAAAGCCTTTGAGAGATGTACCATGCATATGTGGCTGTCTTCTCACCCAAGGGTGCCATCTTGCCTCCGTCTCCATTTTTCCACAGAGCCCATCAGATGTCGTTTGCAGCCCAGAAAAGATTGATTGTTGCTTTTTCATATTCCTTATTTTTTCCTTTTCTGGTACACATACTGGTGCTTTCTCACCTCCCTGGGTCTGCTGCTGCCTCGGCGCCACAGTTTTTCTTGGGTCTTTTTTCCCATCGGGGTCTTTTTCCTTGGTGCACAGGAAAATTTGCACTCTCCCTGGCCAGGGATACATAAGTTTGATCTTGTGGGCACTGTCTTCCCCGCTATGTCCTTGGCTAGTGGGTTCAAGCAGTGCAACTGCTGCAGGTGCACTGTCCCGCACAGACCCACACGACTGTTGCCTCTGCGGACTACGATGACACCTCCTGTGGGCTCTTTCAGCAAATGAGCAAGGGACTAAGAAACCATGAGAAGCAGCAAGAGTCCATATTCAAAAAGACCTCTGTTTCAGCCCCAGCGTCACTTGCAGAGCTGTTGCTCTTGGAGGCTGCCATGGTGGCCTCTACCTTGCATGACAGCTGGACATAGTTGGTGGCTTCATCCGGCGATGATGCTGGAGCCGTGGGTAAGTCCCATAGTCACTGGCATTGGAGCCCCTGGCATGATGCTGAGGGTGATGGACGGGAGTGGCCCTCCAAGCTGTCCCAGCGGGAGAAAGTGCCATCGGCGTCAGATCAACCCCATCTCCTGAATCCATCCTCATAGAGGATGCCCCCTCGACGGAGCCGGTGTCTGTCCCAAAGCCTTCGGTGCTCATGCTGGTGCCTGCAGAGCCATCTGGCATTGAGGTCAGAATGGTGGCTCTCAAACATGGCATTGCTGCCTTCATGGCCCAGCAGTGTGGATTGATGCCTAGTTCCTCTGGCTCATCGATCATGACCACCAGCTCCTCCACCGCGAGGGCATATCCAAAGGTTGTGGAACTGATCCGCGAGCCCCATTGGCCTAGAGACTATTCCAGGCACCGATCTCAGTCCCATTCGGGATAGAGGACTTCTCTGGCCTGCTCCTTTGGGTCAGAGTTCAGGGGCTCCAGGGCCCTCTTGTGCCGGTGACCCGGCGCAATCCTGAGACCTGGCAGGTTCTTGAGGACTCCTCTGATTCTGAATCAGACTGAGATTGACGAGTTTCCCGATAACCGCCTCCATTGACGAGTTCCCTGATACCCTTTGGATCCCTCCCCTCTGGAGGACCGACGCAGGTCCCCCTCCCAGGGATCTCCTTCTTGGAGTTCATCCTTGGCAAGGTGAAGGCCTTGGCCTTCACCACAGAATCCAAGGGGGAGCCTCGGGCAGAGGACCTTGATCCTCCAGTACAAGGCCCTTCCAGAGGAGGCACTTACGGTGCCTGTTCCCACCATACTAGAACAGCTTCTCTTCCACAAAGTGGGAGTCCCTGGCCTCTGTGCCGATTGTGAGCAGGCGGCTCGATGCCATGTATAGAGTCTCTGCAGGAGTCCTGGATTCTAAAAGCCGTAGCTGCCTCATAACTCCATGGTGGTGGAGTCAGCCATGTGCAGGATCAAAAATCAGAAAATGCACTCTGTGCCTCACAACAGGGAGGCCCGCATCATGGATGCTTTAGACAGAAAGTGCTACCAGGGCTCAATGCTCATCTGCCAGATCCAGGCCTACCAGCTCTATGTGGGCATGTATTTGAGACATGGCAAGGGAGCTCACTGGGTTCTCAGCTGGGCAGATAGAAGAACCTCTTTAGTGTTCCGGACTCAGACCTGGATGGTCAAGAAATGCTCCAAATTCATCACTTGTGCAATTTATGATGGCTTAGAGTCTGTGGCCAGAGTAGCTGCGGTGGGCATTAGTGCCTGCCGCCAGGCCTGGCTACAGTCTTCAGACTTGGAGCAGTAGGTAATGGACAAGCTAGTCTATGTCCCATGCTGGAGGGGTAGGAGAATCTTTGGCAAGCCCATGACTGATAAGGCCACCGAGCTGGAGTCACAGCTCCTGACCAGGACCAGGCTCTCCAAGAAAACCACTGACCCTGCCCAACAAGGTGGTGGAACTGGTCACGTCCCATCTCAGGGGTGAGGGGTTTTACTCCCAGTACTATTTGGTTCCCAAGAGGGACTGGCATCTTTTTTTCTGTATTTTGAATCTTTGAGATCTCAAGTTCCTGGTGAAGTTCAAGAGTGGAGGAGTGGCCTAGTGGTTGGGGCAAGGTACTTCAGGCCGGAAGGTTGGGGGTTCAAATCCCACTAGAGGACAGCAACCTTGGGCCGGAAGGACTGGGGTTTCTAGTCCCACAGGTGCTCCTTGTGGTCTTGGGCAAGCCACTTAACCCTCTGTAGCCCATGTTCCCTGTAAAATAATTATCTCCAAGTTATAATGCCCTGTTCAATGTAATTTCAGTTCGTTCAATGTAAACCGCACTGATGCAGAATAGCGCGGTATATATGAGAATGTAAATAAATAAATAAATAAATAAAATAAGATGCTGTTCCTTGGAACATTGCTGCCTTACTTCTGCCAGGGAAATTGGCTATGCTCATTGAATCTCAGATGCATGCATTCATTCTCGTCCATCCGTGATGCTGATAGTACCTCAGATTTGTCATCAGAGAAAGCCACTACCAATACAGGGTTCCACCCTTTGGCTTGGCTTCATCCCGCAAGGGTGTTCAAGTGCCTAGCGGTGATTGCTGTCCAATTGCGGTTGCAGGTAGTGTTCGCTTTTCCCTACCTAGATGCTTGGCTGGTCATGGGCAGCATAGCCATTGAGGTGCAGAAGGCAGCACGCCGCACCATTCTCATTCTGGAGCACATGGGGGTTTGTCATCAAGTCCCACCTGCAACCAACCCAAAGCCTGGTGTTCTTAGGGGCATTGCTAGACACAGTCCATGTCTGAGCCTTCCTCCCTCTCTACGGCACTCGCAAGGGAGGTTCAGGGCCAAACCTCAGCCTTCGTCCAGCTCATGCTCCTGGGGCATATGGCCTCAACAGTGCACGTCATGGCTGACGTGTGGCCGTCCTAGTGGGCCCTCTGCTCCCAGTGGTTCCAGGTGACAAGGCGCCTGCAGGACAGGATGGCAGTCACCTGTCACTTTTCAGAGTCCCTTGATTGGTGGCAGCAGCCACCAAACCTGTGGGCAAGGAGGCCTTTTCAGGTCCCGACGCCTCAGAGGGTCTTCACCATGGACACCTCCAAGTTGGGCTGGGCAGCCCATTAGGGTGAGCTCCACACTTGGGGCCTGTGGTCAGTGTCAGAGCCTCCAACAGATCAACTTCCTGGAACTGCTAGTGATCACCTGCACTCTCCAAGCTTTTCACTACCACATGCGGAACCAAGCCGTCCTATTCCAGACAGACAATCAGGTGGCGATGTTCTACATCAACAAGTAGGGGGGCATGGGATCATCCCTCCTGTGCTTGGAGGTGGTTTGTCTCTGCACGTTTGCTAGCAACAGCGGGATGCTCCTCAGGGCCATATACCTTCCCAGGCAATACAGTGTTCTGGCGGACTGCTTGAGCTGGGTTCTCCAGCCCCACACATGGCTGCTCAACCCGTGGTTGGCCATCCCACCTCCGCCGTTAGGGTCTTCCTGTGCTGGTTCTCTTTGCCAGTCCTGCCCAAAGCTCAGCTGACCCGCTTTTGATCCAGAACACCGCACCCCTCCTGGGTGGTGGCTGATGTTTCTCATTCCATGGACGGAAGGCCTCCTTTATGCCTTCCCTCCCACACCACTCATCGCCAAGACACGGACCATGCTGATTCTCATAGCAACCTGGTGACCCTGGCAGCCCTGATTCCCACTGCTCCTCAGCCTGTCTAGAGCACCCCCGGTCCACCTGAGGCGCGTTCTAGACCTGCTCTCACAGGAGGCAGGCTGTTCCCTGCTTCCCCAACCTGGGGTCCCTGGCCCTGATGGCCTGACTACTGAAAGGGTAGCCCTGGCCCAGTTCAACTTGCCCAGAGAGGGGAGGAGGTCCTACTGGTCTTGCGCAAGGGCCACCTGGTGGGCGCATGCCTTCAAGTTGCGCCACTTCTCTGTTTGGTGTGCAGAAAGGGTGCCAATCCCTTCTCCTATAATGTCCAGCTAGTGCTGCAGTACCCTACTGTACCTGTCTAAGGCTGGTTTGAAGTCTAAGTCCATCAGAATTCATCTCATTGTGCTCTCGGGGCACCACCACCTCATCAAGGGGAAGCCCCTCTCCACACAGCCTCCTGTAGCACGCTTCCAGAGGAGCTTCCTGTTCTCTCGACCACCCATGTACCTGCCTGTGGCGATGTGGGATCTCAATATGGCTTTCTCATAGCTCATCTCCACCTTTTGAGCCACTGGCTTCCTGCCACCTCAAGTATCTGTCCTGGAAGATAGTCTTCCACATGGTGTACACATCTGCCCGCAGGGTTAATGAACTCCAGGTGCTGGTGGCTCATGCCCCCTATACCAGGTTTCACAGGAGTAGGGTGGTGCTTTGGACACACATTAAGTTCCTCCCGAAGGTGATCTCTCTGTTCCATCTCAACCAGGATGTGGTTCATCCTATCTTTTTTTTTCCCGTGTCCTCACACCAGTAGGGTGTAGGCCGCTCTCTATACAATGGACTGTAAACTGGCATTGTCCTTTTAGTTAGAGCAGACCAAGCTCCATCGCTGCTCCGCAGCTCTTCATTTCCTATGACCCTAATTGCCTGGGCGTAGCAGTCTTCAAGCATACTCTGTCTACCTGGGTGGCAGACTGCATTGCCGTCACCTATGGTAGGGCCGGTCTTTCACTGGAGTATCACGGCACACAGCATACAGGCCATGGCAGCTTCTGTGGCGAACCTTTGCTCTGTTCCCCTAACAGATCTGCTGGGCCACCACCTGGTCCTCAGTTCACACCTTTGCAGCACATTACTGCCTGGAGGAAGAATCCTGGCAGGAGAGTGCCTTCAGCCAGGCAGTATTCAGTCATTTGTTTGGGTTTAAGGCAACTCCTGCCCTCTGACCCTTCTGTGTGTTCAGGCTACCAGAGAGCTGGTTTCCTTAGTCGCTGGGGGTCGCTGCTGAAATCTTGAGATTGAACTGTACTCGCTGTTCCTCACTGTTCATTTTTTGGGGCCACCCATGGCTTGCAAGTTTTTTTTTCAGTAGCCTGTAGCTAGGGAGTCCCATATGTGAGGACTGACTTTCTGCTTGTTCCCAGCAAAAGCGTAGTTGCTCACCTGTAACAGGTGTTCTCCGGGGAAAGCAGGAATCGGTCTTCACAATCCTTCCTCCATGGTTACTTTTCTTTTTGTTGCTGTCTTGAGCTATGTTATCATACTGAGGCAAGATGGCACCCTTGGGCAGGAAGGCAACCCTGCATGCATGATAGATCTCCCAAAGGTTTTCTTTGGAAGCTGGGTAGAGGTTACCGTGCAGGTTTGGTCGGTGCCGACGTCACCCATATGAGGACTGATTCCTGCTGTCCCCGGAGAACACCTGTTAAAAGTGAGTAACTACGCTTTTTTGTCCAGATGTTCTGTTCGTTCCTGAGCATTGGAAGTTAATGTGGAATTTGATAACAAGTGATGATTGAATTATTGCAAGTTTGAAAATGGGGAAAAGGGTCTGTGTAGATATTTGAGTAGCAAAATGTGAGAAATAGCTGTGGGAAAAATAAAGCTTTTTTGCACTTTTAAGACGTATAGAAAGACTTAACTTTTATACATTTTATGGATGTCTGACTAATGAAGAAACATAGAATATAATACACTGATACAGACCTGTTTGCTTTATTTACTTCCTTTTCTAGTATCAAAGCCCACAGTTTTTTTCTGGCTTCTCAGCTAAATAGTCCTTGTGCTTGTCCCATGTTTTCTTGAACACCTTTTATTCTTGCTTAAATAGTCTTTGCTGGGAGGCCAAACCATGCATCTTTCCTTTGGGAAGAATGTTTCGTTATGTCTTTTTTTTTTTTTTTTTCTTTGAGCCTCATTATGACCTATTTTTGTTTCACCTGAAGAAAATGTTTACTGTTTTGTGCATCCGAATTTCTATCATATACCTAACTTTGTCCACTAGGGTGTACATAGTTTCTTATGGCTCATCTCATTGGGCTTTGGATGCAAATTCTTTACCATTTTAGTACTACCTCAGCTCATTCTATCCTTTCAGATTTGACCTCCAGAACTGGCTATAGTTACTCCAGGTGAGGTTGCATGAGTAATCTGTACAGAGGCATTATTGCATCTTTTCTATTGGAATGTGTTTTCCTATACACTCTAGCATCCTTCTGGCAGGCTTCTAATTTCTTGGCTTTGTTTTCTCTAACTTGATGATATGTATGTTCATTATGGGGGGTAATATAAACTTTTTCTCTATAAAACTGGATTTACACATGGAAAAGGGTTTTTATGTACATTGAGTTGCACAGTCTTATAAAAAGCGCACACAGTTTTTACACCTACTTCTATGCAGCCTATGTATAGGTGTTCCTGGTGGCCTAATATAGGTGGAGCGGAAGCAGAATTTTGATATAGGATGCAGGTGTAAATGTTGCCATCATTTGTGGTACTGGGGCCTATTCTGGAAGCCTATATTGCCTTTTGGACGTCTCCCATAAGAGCTCCTGTTAAAATCAAGTCCTATATGTAAAGTACAATTTACTGTGATCAGATATTTACATGTATCTGTGGATGTTCTGATATGTAATGATATTGCTAGACCTTGTGTTAGAATAATTCATACACTTCAAAGACTCTGCTTTTTAGTGCCCCCCCCTTTTTTTTTTTACTCAAAAATCATTTACCTATTTCGTTTGGCATGTATACATTAGTATACATAGATATTCAATGTATAGCAACCAGGTTTTCAAGATAAGTTTTTTTTTTTTTTTTTTTTTTTTTCCCCCCCCCCCCTATAAAACATCTATACAAAAAGCTAGAAACTGAAATACCTAATGGATCTAACCCAGAATTGAAAACTATTTAAAGAGTGGTGAAAATAAAACACAAATATACCAACCAATCATCTTTTGCCTCCAGTAGAGTTTCTCACCCAGTGTTTGTGGATATCCTCTTTGTGGATAAGTTTCTAGGATTTCTTTATTTTGAGAGCATTTTATTCACAATCAAACGTTTTTGCAGATTCTGTCACTTTAGTTCCCAAGTGATGCTGTTCCGATTGTGGGGCTGGCCCTAAAGGGGGGAGGGGGTGAAACCTGGGTCCTTCAGCCCCAGCAGGCTTCAGGACTGCCTGCCTGCCTATCCCTGGGGGTAAAAAGGGCAACCTCTGGAAAACTATGTATGCTAATATCCATAGTAGAGGAAATAAAGTCCTGGATCTGGAGACTGTAATGGAAGGAAGAGGATGACTTTGATTTAGTGGCATTCATGGAGATTTGGTACATGGAGAACCATGACTGAAAAATATATATTCGAGCTATAATCTATTTAGGGAGGAGAAGTGATGCTATATATCAACAAGCTGAAGTGCACACACACATAGAAATGTAGATATCCTGCGCTAAAGCCCAGTACTTAAAACTCTAGTGCAGGGTTTCATAGTGCAAGTTTCTCTGACCTTTTGTGCAACAGTGCACTCTGCAAATTAACCAGTACACAAAAAGTCAGCATTAAACTGGGAGAACAAGCCAAACAGATGAACGCAGGAGTCGGCACAAGTTTTGACATGCTGTCCTGGGGAAACAGGGTTATCTGAGGTGAAAGCCCTTGATGCCATTTTGGCACAATGTTGGGGGGCCTGTACCCCCCTATACCAATTTTCCTGCCCCCCTCTGACAAGTAAAAGGATTGGTGACCCAGTGGGGCGTCCCCCTCCCACCGGCCCTTAAAAGTCATTGGTGGTCCCATTGGCATTGTTCCCAATCTCCATCCCTTTCCTTCCCTGAAAAAAATCATTGGTGGCCCATGGGCCCCAGTGGAAACGCCCTTCAATCTTGCTAATATCATTGGTGGCCTGTTGGTGATGGCACGAAGGACTGTGTGTTAACGTGTAGAGAGTGAATTGGGCTGGATATGTGTATGCAGAAATGTGGGGAGTAGGGGAGGGATGGGATTGTGTGTGAGAGGATGTGCAAGGGGGGAAAGAGTGGCTGAGTGGGGGTGTGCATATACAAGAGCGTAGGAGTTTAGGGTGTGTCTGTGCACCTGTGGAGGGTAGTAGGAGGGGCTGGGGTGTGTGTGCGCTTGCGTGCATGAGAGGTCTGGGAGGTGAGATGTGTTGGTCTGTATGTGTGCACGTGAGGGTGTAGGGTGTGGTGGGTGGGATGACTGCCCCTGTGTATGTGCATGTGAGGGAAGAGTTAGGAGATAGGGTGATGAGCTCTTTGTGTGCACATGCATGAGGTGGGAAGGTAGGCTGAGGACTGTGTGTGTGTATGCATGATGTGGGTGGGCTAGCACTTTGGCCCTTTTCCCTCCATGCAGTCAAATTCTCCACCTCCCATCCTCTTGTGCTGTTCCTCTCACACTCTGCCCCTCTTCTCCTCCTCTCCTCATTCTCACTACCTATCTCTTACCCCCTCCTTACTCTGTTTTCTCTTCTTCCTCAAAATCTATCCTCTCCTCCTGCCCTTTTTTTTTTTTTTTTGTTGACCATACCCACTAGCCCTTGTTCTTCCTCTCCATTTTATCTCCTTCCCTCAGCTTCTAACCTTTTGTTCTTTTCCCCACGTCCTGGTAAGGGAATGGGGATCACTACAGCTTCAGTCTTCCCTCTTTGCCATGGCTGCGCTGCCTTTTCTCTTCTGCCAGTAGGGGACGGGGGTCCTTGCTGGCCTGCAATGCACATATTTGGGGTGGCAGCGGCCTGCAAGCAGGGGATGGGGTCCCCACCAGCTTGCAGCCCATATATTTTTGCAATAGCTGGTCTGCCCAGAGCTGCCAATAGAAGATGGGATTTCTGCTGACAAGTCAGGCTATTCTTCCACCATGGCCGAGGCCTTTTTTCTGCTGGCAGGAGTTAAGGCTACATGCACCTCCTGTAGGAATACATAGGTTTGTTTGTGCTACATAGAGACAGACAAGAATATGAATGCACCCTCTCCAATAGGCACTATTGTTAGGGTGAAAATTGTTTGAAAAATATTAAAGCACCATTATTGCAGAGCTTACACAGTAAGTAGTGGCACTGTGGATTAATATGGAGAGAGGGCATGGAACATCTGTTTATATTGGTGCGATATACAGATCTTTCACAGGCAGAAGACCTTTATAAAATTGTTACAAAAGTGGAATTGCCCTTGCTACTTTAGGTGATTTGATTTGCTGATGATTGGGACATCCCAGCTACAATGTTGTTCAGAAGTAGGGAAAACTGTTCCAGAAACAGGTAACAGAACCCATACAGAAAAGGGGTGATACTGAATTCCATGCTTACGAACAGGGGCTTTTTGTGTGTGTGATCCTCTAGGACAGGAGTCTTCAACTTCAGTCCTGGAGGGCACCAATCCATTTAGGTTTTCAGGTGGCCCCTAATGAATATGCATATGAGAGTCGCATGCACTGCCCCATTGTATTCAAATTTATCTCATGCATATTCATTAGGGGCCGCCTAAAAACCTGACTGGTTTGGTGCCCTCCAGGACTGAAGTTGGAGATCCCTGCTCTAGGATCTGATTGTCTCTGGCTGGTGTAATTCTGTATTAGGGTGCAGATAGTAATGGAGTGGAGGAGTGGCCTAGTGGTTGGGGCAAGGTACTTCAGGCCGGAAGGTCGGGGGTTCAAATCCTACTAGAGGACAGCAACCTTGGGCCAGAAGGACTGGGGTTTCTAGTCCCACAGGTGCTCCTTGTGGTCTTGGGCAAGCCACTTAACCCTCCATAGCCCATGTTCCCTGTAAAATAGTTATCTCCAAGTTATAATGCCCTGTTCAATGTAATTTCAGTTTGTTCAATGTAAACCGCACTGATGCAGAATAGCGCGGTATATAAGAGAATATAAATAAATAAATTGAGGGTTGTAGATTTCAGGAAAACAGTTTGTCAAGATGGGTAAAGTACCTCATGGAGGAGATGGCTGGATGGGAACATCTAAAGTAGTGGTTCCCAACCCAGTCCTCTGGTACCCCTAGGCCAGTCAGGTTTTCAGGGCATCCACAAGGAATATGCATGAGAGAGATCTGCATGCACTGCTTCCATTGTATGCAGATCTATCTCGTGCATATTCGTTGTGGACACCCTGAAAACCTGACTGGCCTTGGGGGTATTCGAGGACTGGGTTTGGGAACCACTGATCTAAAGAAAGTAGAAAAGCAGTAGGCAGAACTGATAAGTGCAATAAACAGCTAAGTTAAATGATCAAAAACAGAGGGGAAAAAAAGGCTGCAATGGTTTAAAAAAAAAGTAGCTAAAAAGGTTAGCATTACTATACTACAAGAGATTCCAGATATTGCTGCCAGTCTTTTTTTCGGAGGGGGGGGGAACAAAAAAACAAGAGAAGCTGGGGAAAGTAGTCAAAGGAGAGGTATAAATAAGAGAAAAAATAGCTAATACAGTGAAATGGAGGGAAAACCTTTTTTTATTATGGTGATGGCATTATGATGCTCAAAGGAGAAGAGGAAGAATATGCAGAGGCTGTTAAGAAAAAAAGTTTGCTGTTAGCAGATGAAGGGATGAGAATAGGACCGGAGAAAACAAACATTTAGAGAAGTCAGGTAGGCATCAAATGATTTGCAGAAATCTCTGTTCATGAGGAGCTAGTTAAACTAAAATTAGATAAAGCGATGGTGCTTTATCTGAGGGCATTAAAGGAATTTGGAACATTCTGCTGGCTCTGTTGTCAGAACTTATGAATGCTGCTTTACAGTCCGGAGTGGTTGTGGAGGGCGAAGTGGGTTGATGTAGTTCCTCTACAAAAAAGTGGAAGTTAGGAGGCTGAGAATTAGACTGGTTAGTCTGATCGCCATTGATGGATAAGTTAATGGAACTGGTGCTAAAGCACAATATAATGCAATTTTAAGATCTGAGGCAGCATGGATTGACAAGAGAAGTCTTGTCTAAGTCTGATCAAGATCTTTGGATGTTGGGTATTAGATCAGGGGAGAGCATTAAATACAGTGTGGTATGCTTGAATTTCACCATGGCTTTTGACAGTTTCACATATTCAGTTTTATAAACTGAGTGCTCTTCATATGGACCTAAAGTGATGTGACTGGATTAGAAACTAGCTGGTGATGCAACAAAGAGTAATGGTAAATGGTGGTCATTCTGAGGAAATTGGTGATGTGCCGCAGGGCGCAGTATTTGGTCCAGTTTTCAACATTTTTATAAATGATATTATGGAAGGATTGTCGAAAGGCTTCTCTTTGCAGATTTTGGCATCATCCACAACAGTGTAGATATCCTGAAAGATATTGATAACATGATCTAGTGAAGCTTGAGGAATGGTCTGGAGTATGGCAGGTAAGATTTAATGCAGAAAAAAAATGCAGGGCGATGTTTATCTCTAATAGCCAAGCAAATTGTTAAGGCAATGGCAAAAACTGGAAGGATTCTTGGGTACCTAGGGAAAGGAATGGCCAGCAAAGAAAAGGTGAAAAATGCCTCTTTACAAGTCTGAGACCTCATTTTGAAATACTATGTGCAGTTCTGAAGATCACATCTTGAAAAGGATACAAACCAGATAGAGTTGCCCCAGAGGATGGCTACTAAAATGATCAGTGCTCATCTTAATGATCTAAATATGTATAGTCTAGAAGCAAAGCAGGGCAAGGGAGAGATGATAAACTTTTATAAGTGCATCTGGGGTATAAATGTACAGGAGGCAAGCTTCTTTCAGAGGACAGGAAGCTCTGAAACAAGGGGTCATAGGGTGAAGGTGAGAGGGCGTAGACTTGATAGTAATCAAAGGACATGCAATGAAGCTACAGAGTAAACTATTTAAGACTAATTAGAGAAAATATTTTTTCACTCAACATGTAATCAAACTCTGGAATTTGTTACCGGAGGATGTAGTAAAGACTGTTAGTGTAGCTTGGTGGAAGGAGGACAACCAGTGTGCTACCTGGGTACAAACTATATCGTAATGATAGAGCTGATCAAATTGGTGGAGGGGCTGCGCTCTGTCAGAGAAGGCATTGAGTCACAAAGGATTAAAGTTTTGCAGGAAACAAAATTCGCTGTAGAATCTCTATGGATTGAAATTCCATGTAAAAAGGGTAAGGAAATGGCAGTGGGGTTGTACTATCGAACGTCTGGCCAGAATAAACAAATGGATGATGAAATGCTCAAAGAAATCAGGGAAGCTAACAAGTTACAGAACAGTAATAATAATGGGTGATTTCAATTACCCCGGTATTGACTGGTTCAGTGTCATGGCAGGACATGCTAGGGAGATAGTTTCTAGATGAAATAAATGACTGCTTCTTGGAGCAGCTGTTTCATGAACCGACCAGAAGGGAAGCCATTTTGGACTTAGTCCTTAGTGGAACACCAGATCTGGTGCAAGAGAAGGGCCACTTGGCAATAGTGATCATAGCATGATCACATTTGATTTAATTAATGGAGGAGGGATAGTAAGGAAATCCACAGTGTGCTACCTTTTAACTTTCAAAAGGGAGACTATAATAAAATGTATCAAAGGATAAAATGATGAAAATAGTTAAACTAAAAGGAGCAGTTGCAGAGGTTAAAGACTTGCCATCAAGCTTGGGTGTTTAAAAAAACTATCTTGGAAGCCCAGACCAGCTGTATTCCATGCTATAAGAAAAGTGGAAGGAAGTCCAAAAAACTGCCAGCATGGTTTAAAGGTGAGGTCAGAGAGGCTGCTGTTGCTTTAAAAAAAAAAAAAAAAAAAAAAATCTTTCAGGAAATGGAAAAAAGAGCCAAATGACGAAAACAGGAAACAGCACAAGCACTGGCAAGTTAAATGCAAGGCATTGATAAGGCAGGCAAAGAGAATTTGAGAAGCAACTTGCTGTGGAAGCAAAAACGCGTAGTAAAGACTTTCTCACAGGTTTTTTGCTACAAATGTACCTGAGTCAGTTGGACCATTAGATGATAGAGAGGTAAAAGGGGGGCAGTAAGAGGAGACAAGGCTATAGTGGAGAGACTGAATGAATTAATTGCTTCGGTCTTTACTGAGGAAGATGTAGGGATGTTACTCATCACTGAAGTGATATTTAAAGGTGATACTGCAGAAGAATTGAAAGAGATATCGCTACACCGAGAAGATATATTACAAATATTTGATAAACTGAAGAATAGCAAATCACCTGGACCAGATGGTATACATCCAAGGTTGTTGAAAGAACTGAATTATGAGATTGCAGACCTGCTATTAATAATCTTTGAACTATCATTAAAATCATCTGTAATACCTGAAGATTGGAGGATCGCCTATGTAATGCCAATTTTTAAAAAGGGTTCCAGGGGTGATCCGGGAAACTACAGACCGGTGAGCCTGACGTTAATACTGGGAAAAATGGTAGAAACCATCATAAAAAGCAAAATTACTCAAAATGTAGATAGCCATGCCTTAATGGGAGACAGCCAACATGGCTTTCGACAATGAAGATCTTGTCTTACTAATCTGTTATGCTTTTTTGAAGGTGTGAATAAACAGATACACTATATCAACTGACTCACCTTTGTCTATCTGGACTTTCAGAAAGCCTTTGACAAGGTCCCTCAGACTTTTGGCAAAACTAAAAAGTCATGGGGTAGGAGGCAGTGTACTATTGTAGATCAGGAACTGGTTAAAAGATAGAAAGCAGAGGGTAGGGCTAAATGGCCAATTTTTCCAATGGAAAAAGGTGAATAGTGGAGTATCCCAAGGATCTGTGCTGGGTCCTCTACCTGGAAAAGGGAATAACGAGTGAGGTTATCAAATTTGCAGATGACACAAATATTTAACGTTGTTAAAACCCAAGAGGATTGTGGAAAATTGCAAGAGGATCTTGATAAATTGGAAGACTGGGCATCCAAATGGCAGATAAAATTTAATGTGGACAAGTGCAAAGTCATGCACCTAGGAAAGAACAACCCAAACTATTGTTATACGATGCAAGGTTCCACATTGGGAACTACCACCCAGGAAAAAGATTTAGGCGTCATCGTGGATAACATGTTAAAACCCTCTGCCTAGTGTGTAGCGGCGGCCAAGAGAGCAAATAGAATGCTAGGTATCATAAGGAAAGGAATGGAAAATATAACAAAGGATATTATTATGCTTCTGTATCGTTCCATGGTGCGACCCACCTTGAATATTGTGTGCAATTCTGGTCGCCATATCTTAAAAAGGATATAACGTTATTAGAAAAGGTACAGAGAAGAGCCACCAAAATGGTAAAGGGGATGGAAAGATACTCCTTTGAAGAGAGGCTAAAACAAATTAGGGCTCTTCAACCTGGAAAAGAGATGGCTGAGGGGAGATATAATAGAGGTCTATAAATTAATGAATGGAATGGAACAGGTATAAATGTAGATCTCTTGTTTACTTCATCAGAATATAAAAAGACTAGAGGACATGCAATGAAGCTACAGGATAACCTATTTAAGACTAATAATAGAAAATATTTTTTCACTCAATGTGTAATCAAGCTCTGGAATTTGTTACTGGAGGATGTAGTAAAAGCTGTTAGTGTAGCTGGGTTTAAAAAAAGGTTTGGACAAGTTCCTGGAGGAAAGGTCCATAAACCATTATTAAAAGGGACCCAGGATATCACTGCTTGACCCAATACAAGCATTGAGGAGCCTGTGTCTTTTGGGGAATCTGCTAGGTACTTCTGACCTAGATTGGCCACTGTTGGAAACAGGATACTGGGCTTGATGGACCTTGGTCTGACCCAGTATGGCATATGTTATGTTATTATGCTTGATTGGTGTGATGCACCAAGGCCCGTATGTTCATCTCAAGGTCTGTTGTTGGAAGTGCATGAGTCTGAGGTGGTTTGCAAGATTCGCAGCCATGAGTGTTTTGGGTGGTGGCTAGTAAGCACCGAAATGTTCTACCTCCGAGTCAGAACACAGAGTTCTTTGCTAGGTTTTTGTAAGTTGCTGAAAACATGGTTGTTTGCTGAGGGTTGATGAGTGCTAGGCGATTGGGGGTGGGGGGGGGGGGAGAGAGGGATTACTCGCTGCTTTTCCTGTTGAGTTTTGTAACTTTATATTTTTATACACCCTTTTTTGATTGACTCTTGTCAGAAAAGTGGTTTGTACCCTTGAAAATAAACTTTCTATACCATCCTTCAAAAGCAGCAGAGCAGTTTACAATAAATCAAAATATAATGATAAAAAAAACAAACCAAAGTAAACCAGAAGAATATATTAAAATAAAACTAAACTGGACAGAGAGAATTAACAAGGTCTCAAGGGAACAGCAAACAAGCAAATCAATGCTTTTGCATGAGGCAGCCTTTCATCTATGGACTCCAGGTCCCAGCCAAAACAGTGGTTGTTAAAAAAAAAAAACAAACAAACAAAAAACAAAGTCTAAGATATGCAACTTGAGACATTTTTAATCCTGCCTTAAATTTCTGATAAGAGATCTCATTAGCCAAATGGGCAGAGGTCAAACTGTTCAGCACCTCCTGTGGTTGCAGACTATTATACGCGTACCCTCTGCAGGATTGTATTCCATTTACTATATGATCCCCCAAAAAGGCAGGTTCCTTCAGCCCATTCTGGACCTGAAGTTGGTTAATACCAAACGAATAGTTCCCCCATTTCAGCATGTAGGCTCTCGGGTTGGTCATTGTATTATTCCGGCAAGGAGAGTTTCTAATTTCCTTGGACCTCTTAGAGGCGTATGTCCATATTCCCATCAGGGAGCTGTATTGGAGGTTCCTCTGCATCTGCATTCTGGGTCACCATTTTCAGTTTTTTGCTCTGTTTGGCTTGGCCACCTTCTTGAAGGTCATGGTGATAGTGATGGCTTTTCGGTGCAGGCAAGGGATCCAGGTTCACCTTTCTGTAGAACTGACTGATTTAATCCAGTTCCATGTAAAAGTATAGGGAAGACATGTCCTAGGTGATCTGGTGGCTGCAAAAGCTAGGATGGGTGATCAATTGTCCCAAGAGCAATCTTGTTTCCTCCCAGGTCTTGGAGTATTGGGATACTTGCTTTGATACCCTCTGCACTTAGATGTTTCTCACTTTAGATAGGTTAAGCAAGTTGCAATCTCAGCTCAGTTTTTATTTCGGGCTGCTCCCAGGGCATGAGACTACCTCCATCTCCTAGGGTCCATGCCTTTGACCTTAAAGCTGGTTCCTTGGGCTAGGATGCACATGTGTCCCCTGTAAAGATACCTACTGAATCACTGGTCTCTGTCCTCCCAGTTCAAGCAGCAATTGCCTCTTCCCAGTAGAATTAAGGGGGAATTGACCTGGTAGCTAGAGACTTACCTGCTGATGGAAGAGATATGACCCTGGAAGTGCTGGACTAGGTGATAATCACCATGGATTTCACCCTGCTGGGCTCGGAAGCCCACTGTCAGTGTCAGTTTGTTAGAGGGTGCTGGGCAATTCTGGAGGCTAGAGTGATTTACCTGGTCTTGGAGAGCTTTCAGACCTTTCTGAAAGGCCAAGGTGGTCTGTGTTCATGGACCATGCTACAATTGTGGCGTATGTCAACAAGCAAGGCAGTGCATGCAGGTCTTGCCCCCCTCCTTGGAGAATAATCTACAGGAAGACCCCTTGCTATGTGTGTTGCACATGTAAGTGTTTGGAGTTTACTAATACCTTCTGCTGGTCAGATCATCTTTTGGACCTTTCAGTGTTCTGAGGAAAGAACAGGCAATGGCCAAGTCCTCATTTGCCCTTTGGCTTAAGGAGGATATTAGTTTAGCCTACGTCTTGTGTGGGGAAACAAGTATGGAAGTGATCAGAGCACACTGCATCATGGTGCCAACCTCTTTATGGGATGAGTCTTCTCTGGTTGTCCCTGAACACCTTTGTGAAGCACTACAGGTTGCTGGTGAGAGTGGGTGTGGATAATGCCTTTGGCAGAGCGGTTCTTTCTGAAATATTTCCTTCCTATCACTCTGTCCTGACTGCTTAGGTACTTCCCACTTGTCTAGACTGGTCTAGCAGGAATCAAGGAAAGGAAATAGGTATGGAAAATCTCTTCTTGGTCATGGTATTGAGGGGTTCATGATACTTTGTACTTCAACTCTTTCTTTATCAAATATAACATTTGTGTTCACTTCAGGAAGTAAGCAGACTATAAATGAAAGCTTGTTGAGCGTTCTCTTGCAGGCTTCAGAATGTGAAGCTTAAGCATACTAAATGAGTATCCTTTATGGTTATACTAGAGGACATGGGGTTACTAGAGGATTACAGACACATGGAATAAGAGGGAGTTAGTAGGGGCTTAGTTAGAAAGCTGGAGGGAAAGGCTGCAGAGAGTCAAGGAAAATTTGAGGAGTTTGTAGGACATACATTGAGAGGTATAGGGTCCAAAGGGTATTTTGTTCTATCTAGATTTATGCTTTTTTTCTCAGCCTCATTGTAAGGGTCAGTGAGAGGGGGGAGTGTCATTACGACAGGGCAGGGACCACCAGCAGAATAGCCTTAGTACTTGAGCAGTTGCTAGTAGGCTTTTGGTAGAACTATTGAGGGCTAATTTGATTGTCTAGTCTCAAAAGTAGACCAAAAACAATTGCAGTGTCAGGTTTTAGGAATAATATTTGTTTTCTGAACTCTTAATCTATATTCTTTTTTACAACAAACCTCCTTAAAATGTAATATCTTAACACCAACCTTTAATAACATGGCCTTTCATCTACAGTATGTATGACTTCTCTTCAACAGCATTCATAAAGATACATACCAGCCAGTTAATAGAAGCTTGAGGCTTGTAGGGTCTTACTCCATATCCATATCTTGCTTTTGTTGTCTCTCATTGATTCTCTACCATTTTGGATTGAGGAACAAAAGTTCAAGTCTTTCCCCCATTTTCCAGTTACCTATCAGTTATATGGGTATTTGAGATATCGTTGTCAATTTCTGCTTCTTTTGACATTACTGTGTTTTATTGGTCTCTTGCGTTATTTTTGTGTTCTATTACCTTTCTGTATTATACATTATGATGTGATTTTGTTATGCTTTTGTATTTCATTTTTATTATATACCTTGAACACGTTTTGCAGGAAGGCATAAAATAATACAAATATAAATATATGAAAAGTTGCAAGTTACAACTTCACTAATAGGGTAAACCTGGGAAAAATGTGCTGAGGATAGGTAATTGTTCTTATACAAGGAAAATTATGAAACGTAATTATCTGTTACAGATAGAGATTCTTGAATTTGTGTGTTCATGTTTGGAAGTATTTATCCTGAGAATTCCTCCTTAATAGTGATTATAATTTGAGCTGTTTTATCAAGCTAAATGCTCAGGGTTGGAGAAGGCCTTCAGCAGTGTAGCTAGGAAAGTGCTTTCCCATTTCGACATATCTAGATTTACAGCTAGAAAAGATTTGACATTTTATAGCCTTTTTTTCCATTGTCCAACCTGACAGAGGTGATAAATCTGAACACCATATCAGCACCCACCATCACCCCAGTTCCATGGTCAGACCACTACATAATTGAGATAAAGATGGTACTACAAAATGTCAATCTAAACGAACGCTCAGACAACACACCCACACAAAGACGATTCAAGAACTTCGACAGGGACATGTTCCTTCAGGACACAATACAACAACTGACCATAGAAACAGACGACCTGGAGGCTCAAATCACTAACTGGAACAGCACCCTATATAACGCCGCCAAAGCAACAGATGCTAGACCCAAGAAACATCGTTGCAACAAGTTACAACACAAGCCGTGGTACTCAAAAACCATACGTCAAGAAAAGAGGGAACTCAGAAAGATAGAATGGAGATGGAGAAAGACCAAGGCATCTGAAACCCAGCAACTATACCTAACAAAGCAAAAACAATACAATGAACACATCAACCAAGCAAAGAGAGAATACCATACAAACATAAGTACCTCCAACAACAAACCCAGAGAGCTATTCGAAATCGTGAAAATCCTCACAAAAGAGCAAAGGACAGAAGATGAAGTACAAATAAACCCGCAAAAATTTGCTGACCATATCAAGGAAAAATTTCACTCTGCAGAACAAACAAGACCCAGCGCACCCACAAAGTCTAACGCGCACCCTAAGACCTGGGACACTTTCAGCTCACCTTCAACAGAGCAGCTCTCCCACATCATCTCCGCAATCAATACAAGCACCGCTCCTACAGACCCTTGCCCAGTGTCATGGATCAAAGCCACCAAATCAAGCTTCATCCAAATCATACACAACATGGTGCACAACTCCCTCACTCAAGGATTCATGCCAAATCAACTAAAGCTCGCCACAGTAAGACCGATCCCAAAGAAAACAACTCTCGACAAGAACAACCCAGCAGCATACCAACCAATATCCAGCATACCCTTTCTGGCAAAAATCATCGAAAAAACAGTACAACACCAACTACAAGAACACATTGACAACCATGCACCACTGGATGACAACCAACACGGCTTTTGCCCCAACCATGGAGTCGAAACATTACTGATTTACCTCTTTGACAGCATCCTCCGAATCATAGACAACACCAATAATGGAATCATAATGATCTTCATTAACATCTCTTCAGCATTCGACACAGTAGACCACAAAACTCTCCTGGAAAGACTACAAAACATTGGGCTACATGGTCCCACCTTAAAATGGTTCCACTCATACCTAACCGACAGGCAGATAAGGTCAAGGTAGGCCACAACACCTCTCGACCCATAAAAGTCCTCCAAGGAGTACCACAAGGATCGGCCCTCTCAGCACTACTGTTTAACATCTACATCCAGCCAATATGTGACATCCTGAAAAAGAACAACATTCAATATACAATCTATGCAGATGATATCATGATATACACACCTATAACAGTTGACAACCCGGACCACTCTAAAATAACAAACTGCCTCACACAAATGACAAGATGGTGTCAAAACAACCACCTCGCAATCAACTACAGCAAGACTGAGGCACTAATACTCACTCATAACCCAGACTTCATCCACCCACCGGACATCAAGATACAAAACACAACCATACCAATAAAATCGGAAGTAAAATACCTTGGAGTGACCCTGGACAATGAACTGAATCTCAAGCCACACGTAAGCAAAACAATCAAAAATGCATACTACAGGATGAGAATCATCAGACTTAAGCCCCTCCTCGCCACTGAGCACTTCCGTACCGTATGCCAAGCTCTAATAACCCCCATACTGGACTTCTTCAACCCAATCTACCTTGGACTAGCAAAACAAACACTCAAACCACTACAACTAGCACAAAACACGGCAGCCCGCATAGTAACTGGATCAACAAGACAGGAACACATCACACCCCTTCTGAAAGACCTATACTGGCTCCCAATCAGTTCACGCATCAAATACAAAACAATCATAAACATATTTAAGATCAAACACACTTCAGCCAACAGCCTGCACACCCTCATACAACCAGACACCAGCACACGCCCAAGAAGAAAAGGAACCTCCAGCCGAGTTAACACCCCTAGAGACTTCAGAAAAACACGCAAGGACACCACAGAACGAGCACTCTCCCTGGCTGCCCCAACAATCTGGAACACCCTCCCAGACGACGGACCTTAAAGACTTTCGCAAACAGCTGAAGACAACGCTATTCAAAGAACACTATGGACACGTCACATGATCTAGCTACCAAGAACAACCAATCTACCCTCCCCCCGACCCTCTGATAAGAGAATGTATAACGGCACACGATGTTTCATAACACACAATGTATAGAAGAATGTATTATAGCACATGATGTATTATAGCGCACAATGTACATAGCTCCACCTAATTAAACACACAACACATCTTACACACAAATCACGATATACCCTTCACTGCATGAAAAACACGATCACTCCTTTTGATTGTTTGCTGTGATACCGCCTTGATTGTAGGATAAGGCGGTGTAGAAATACTGTTAAATAAATTAAATAAATAAATAAACATGCTCAACCATTCTCAACATACAAACAATCCAGGAGTATTAAATACTTTTGAAACTTACAAAAACATTTTTCATGTTTTCACACCATCACAATTCTTTTGTAGCCTCCACGGACATCAAACTCTACAGCCTCTAGTGGGACAGCAGGCGCTTCCAGTTCTGCCTCTGCTTCATGCAGTGAGATCAGCGGCAGTGAACCCAGCACACCAGCTCAGACTCTCCTAGGCGCTGCAGTCATCCCAAGTCCATCTACTTTGACCTCATTCTCATCAATTGTTCCACTTCCTGGTCCATCACCCAATAAGGTAAGAAGTAGGTGATGCATTATTCAGTAGGCATGTATTCTGAAACTAAAATTTTTATTTTCTTTGAGGTGTGGACATTATTTTAATAACTTTCAGGAGTTTAGATGTGATGAATTATCACCATCCAAATTATTGAAGCAGCTCACCGTTGCTTGATCTAGTTTAAGTGAAACTCTTACAGTAACAATTACTTGTCTGTTACAAATAACTGTTATCTTCCTGGTATTGAACAGCAATTGCAGCTTAGTGTGCACAATTCATAGAGACATCAACACTTTTTTTTTAAGACCTTTTATTAGGTAGTAAAGAAATAAGGCTTGCTTGTTTTGAATATGCCTGAGAAATAGTGTATTTGAAAGTTTTTAAAGCTCATTCTACATATTCACATGGTTCTGGGTGGGGACTGCACCCTTCAATGATGGATGTAGTTAATAAATGAATACTAAGTGCTGGCAGGCCAAAAACTCCTGCCTTGCCTTGGTATTCAGTTGAAGGCAGAAGGATGCAGGACTGTCATCCTTCCATTTGGCTTCCGAAAGCCTTTTGAAAGTTCTTGGGGTGGGGATTGGGAAGTTAGAAACTGGAGGTTTCCAGAGGGAGCTTTTTTGCACCACCGCTTTTTAACTACCAAGAAGGGTATTAGGAAATGGATGGGGTTAATTTGACACACCATTACTGTATTTAAGGAATGGAGGGAGAAGCATAACCTATTTTGTTCCGTTTGATAACATATTTGATGGACAAGTCGTTCAAAGCAAGGTACAATATTAAACTCAAATAATAAATAAAAATGAATTCCCATTTCCTTTTGTTCAGCAGCACTTTAAAATAACCAAACTAAAGTCTAATTTTTTTTGTATTTAAGTGTTTATTGTCGTCATTTCCATAACATAGCCATAAACACAGACATCAATAACAGCCTTAATCTATACAGTAGGTACCTAGCAGCCGAAATTTCTAGACAACAAAATACACCAAATTGTATGATAGCCAGTGGCTGTATTTAAAGCTTCCTCTGCCATCCCAATATGGCCCCTCGCTGCACAGTGTACCTGCACCTTAACTCTATGCTGTGGTAATTTAACTAGTATTGGTGTAAACCCACTTTACAGCAACAAGAACCCCCCACAGCCTCTCCCCCCGGCCACCAAGAAAATAAACAACTAGGAACTAACTCCCCATCCCCAAAAGGCCTGTGCACTACAAGAGTAACCTATCCCCTTCCTATCGATCCCCCCCCCCCGCCGCCAAGTACCCCCAACCCGTACTCCCCCTGCTGGCAGGCCCCCCCCCTATCTTGCGTAGCCCCCCCCACCCCCCCCAGCCCAAAACCTACACCCCCCCCCTTCCCCCCCCGGGCAACGACCAGACAACCGTGTTACCCCTCCCTCCCCCAAAGGGGGAACGGAGTAACTCACCCGATCCTCCTCCATCCCGTCAACCCACTACCCCGCCCCGCTCCCCCCCCCTCCCCCCCCTCCCAACCCCAGGACGCCCCCAATACTCCCCATTGTTCCTCATATCTAGCAAAGGTCTGCTTATGTGCAGCCGTTAACTTTTCCATCAAAACCATGTGTCGAACTCGCTGCTCAAATTGCACCACACCAGGCAACTCACTCCGCCGCCAAGCAGCCGCAATTTCGCAGCGAGCAGCGCTCAAGCAAGCCCCCACCGCCCTACCTCCCCTGTTCCCCTGCCCCTCCTCCCACCAGGACAGTAAACAAATGGTAGGAGCCACCGGAACCTCCACCCCGAGATGCTGCTGAATCCAGCCTACTATCCGCTCCCAGTACTCTTGAACTTTCCTACAACTCCACCATACATGCCAAAACGTCCCAACCGCCCCACACCCCCTCCAACACAAGGGCGATACCGCCGCGTACATCTTATGTAGGCGGCTAGGGGTGTAATACCACCGCAGCAATACCTTATAACTGTTTTCTTTGGACCTGCTGGATTGGAGCCCCCGCCTAGTCTGATCCCACACCCTCTTCCACTCCACCTCCGATACAGTACGCCAAAAATCCGCCTCCCACTTCTTCATATACCGATGTTTCCCCCCTTGGCTGCCACACACCACTCTATAGAGCCCCGAGATCATGCCCCTTGCCCCCATTTTCCCGAACCACAACGCTTCCATACCGGAGAGTTCCCTGCCCCACCTCTCTTTCCCCATCACCTTCCCCAGAAACGAGCAAACTTGCAGATAGGCATACCTGTCCCTATCCTCCAGCTGGAATTCCTCCTTGACGGCCTCAAAACTCTTCAGTTCACCCTCCTCCAGGCACTGATAACTGCATAATAAGCCTTTCTTCGTCCATGCATCAAATCTCCCCCCTTCCCATCCCAGTGGGAACCCCCTGGCCCCCCTCCACAGTGTCAGCAAGGAAAAACCCTTTGGGCGAGGCCCGCCCTCCCCTCCCCGTACACTATCCCATATCTTCGCCCCTTGTCTCATCGCCGGCGATTTCCCCCCCCCCCCCCCAAGGCTCCTCCTCCCCTCGACATCCGCCCATAGCCAGGCGGTCAAATGGCCCCCCCGAACTCTCGCCGCCTCCAAGGACAACCAAGGCCTCTCCTCTCCCCCTGACCTCCAGTTCATTAGATGCACTAACTGGGCCGCCCTCTAATAGGCCAACAGATTCGGGAACCCCCAAGCCCCCCTCGTCCTTAGGCGCGTACATCACTGCTCGCGCCACCCTGGGTGGTTTCCGCTTCCAGATATAGGTGAAGACCCGCCGTTGTAACGTCCGCATCACCCCAGCCGGCACCTCGACCGGTAAGGCCTGAAACCAGTACAGTAGACGGGGCAAGACATTCATTTTAATAGCCGCAATCCTCCCTATCCAGGAGATCTCCAACCCCATCCACCCTTCCAAATCCCTACCAATAGTGTGGAACAAGCGTGGGTAGTTAGCCTGATATAAAGTCTCATACCGATCTGTAATGCGGACCCCTAAGTACCCCAGAGACCCGCTGACCCACCGCAGTGGGAACTGGCGCTTCAAACTCTCCTCACCCGTCACATCCAAGTGCACCTTCAAAACCTCTGTTTTATCCACATTCATCTTAAACCCCGAAACTGCTCCATATCTTTCAACCTCCTGCATTACCTCCGGTAGCGATGTGACGGGTTGACCTAAGTACAACAAGATATCATCGGCATAAAGTGAAATTTTATGCATCCGCCCACCTCCTCTGCAAACCAAGAATCCTATCATTCCTCCTAATGCTCTCAGCCAGTGGCTCCACCACCATGGCAAAGAGAAGCGGGGACAGTGGGCACCCCTGTTGGGTCCCCCTGCCCAGTGCAAAATCCCTGGAGTACTGCCCATTGACTTTGATTCTAGCCCGTGGTCCCCGATACAGCGCCCTTATCCACCCCATGAGATTGGGCCCACACCCCATACGCTCCAACACCCGCATCAAAAAGGCCCAATGAACTCTGTCAAAGGCCTTTTCGGCGTCGATAGACATCAGTATCAAATCCTCCCGCCCCTCCCTCGCCTCCCAGACCACCCCAATCGCTCTCTGGATATTATCCGCTGCCTGACGTCCTGGGATGAAGCCTGCTTGATCCCCCTGGATAAGCCCCGGTAGCCACTTCGCCAACCGCCCTGCCACTACCTTGGCCAGCAATTTGGTGTCCACATTCAGCAGGGATATCGGCCTGTAGGAGCTGCATTTCCCTGGATCCTTCCCGGGCTTTAACAACACTGTTATTCCAGCTGTCAGCATGTCCCTTGACAGTTTCCCCCCCCCCCCTTCCCCTAGCACCCCGTTAAAAACCTTACACAGTATACTTTTCAGCTCCCCCCAAAAGACCTTATAAAAAGGCCCCGTCAATCCATCTAAGCCCGGAGACTTCCCCCCTACTAATACCTTCACCACCCGTGCAATTTCATCCTCTCGGATTTCCTCCTCTAGGAGCACAGCCGCTTCCTCCGATAACACTGGGAGCGTAATCCCATCTAAATAGGCTTCTATCTCCCCCTGTCATCTCGCGATACAAATCAAGGTAGAAATCCCGAAACTGCTCCCTTATTTATTTATTTATTTATTTACATTCTCTTATATACCGTGCTATTCTGCATCAGTGCGGTTTACATTAAACAAACTGAAATTACATTGAACAGGGCATTATAACTTGGAGAAAACTATTTTACAGGGAACATGGGCTATGGAGGGTTAAGTGGCTTGCCCAAGACCACAAGGAGCACCTCTGGGACTAGAAACCCCAGTCCTTCCGGCCCAAGGTTGTTGTCCTCTAGTGGGATTTGAACCCCCGACCTTCCGGCCTGAAGTACCTTGCCCCGACCACTAGGCCACTCCTCCTTCTTCACTCCTCCTTCTTCACCCCAACACCTCCGCCCATCCACCCCTTCTATATACGCTATCGTGGCCACCCCTTTCTGCCTCCGCAAGCGTCGCGCGAGTAACCGCCCCGCTTTATCCCCAAACTCATAGTGAGTCTGATGCACTCTCTGCAGGAGAAAGGCCACTTTCTCCAATTGTAAATCCTTTAACGCATCCCGCGCCTGCTCCATCGCTATCCGATCCTCCACCGCCCCCGACCCCCGAAACCTCTCCTCCTTCTCCCCCACCTCCCGTTTTAATTCTTCTTCCCGCCGCTCCCGCTCTCTCTTTTTCTTTGAGCCCCACATAATGAATCTCCCCCGTACCACTGCCTTCAGGCCCTCCCATACCATAACATCTCGCACCTCCCCTGTATCATTAAGGTGCAAATACTCCTTAATGACGCCCCGCACATCCTCCACCACTCTCCTATCACGGAGGAGACTATCATTCAGTCTCCAGAATACCCCCCCTCTACTTCTGAAATTTCGAAGATGAAGCTCAACCCCTTTATGGTCCGACCACCTGACTTGCACAACACCCCCAACTTGGACCGCAGACATCCATCTCTGATCGAGCAAGAACATATCTATCCGACTCCAACTACCAAGTGGAGCCGAATAGAAAGTATACCCCTCACCTTGCGGATACATCACACGCCACACATCCAGCAAGTTATAGCTTCTCATCAGCCCTCGCAATCCTAATCTATTCTTTCGCCCCCCATCCCCCCCCTTCGGCTTCCGATCCAACCCAGGGTCCAGCACCACATTAAAATCCCCTCCAACTAACACCTTCCCCCCCCCTGCCTTATCAAGTAAAGCCCGCATCTCCCTCCAGAAACCCCCCTGCTGCCCGTTAGGTCCATACACCCCCACAATCACAATATCCTCCCCCCCCAACTTCCCGGTGATCCCCACTACCCGACCCTCCTGATCTTTAAACGAAGTCTCCACCTGTATCCCACAACCCCCACGTATCATGATGGCCACCCCTCCTTTCCATCCCCCCCCCTTTAGTACAGGAAAAGTATTGGTCCGGGAATTGCCGGTGCCGCATCCGCCCAACATCCCGGGCCCGGAGATGCGTCTCTTGTAGGAGAACCACATCCCATTGGTTCCTCACCACCTCCCGGAAAAACAAACCCCTCTTAGTGGGCGAGTTCAACCCCCAAACATTAATAGTGCCTATACGTAGCATCCCTTATCACTCCCAGTACGCTCCATACCCTCCCATAAGGCATCCCACCCCCCTCCCCCTGCCCACCCCCTCCCCGATCCTGCCACACTTCCCAAGCTACCCGTCCTCCCAGTCCTGATGTCCAATCCCACCACTACCACTACCGCCCCCACCCACCCCACAAGTTACGCACATCGCCATTACTGCCCCTCCCCTGCCCCCGGTTCACCCCCTCTCCCCCAAACCCATAACCTTCCCCCACTACCTCCCACTGTCCTCCCGCACTCCCCCCCCCCCAGAAATCACCCCAACTCCAATATGCCCTAAGAGTCCAGTGTTCATAACCATGAGCAAAAGGGCTCTAGCACCCCCCTCATGTGTTCTGCAAACATCCAGGCCGATCTCACTTCTCGCCAGTTCATGTCGCCCGCTCTGCCGATTCCTGCTGCTGATCCCGGGACATTCGCTGCAGACGCTTCCCGCGCTCCCCCCACGCGCTGCCACTGGGAGCTAGACTGATTCCTCTGTCGGCCTTTACCACTGGTTGGCTGATTCGGCCGCACCGTCTGCCCCGCCGCCGGTAGGCCTTCACATCCTAAGTCTTTCAACAGCTCCCAAGCCTCATCAGTGGACTTCACTTTTCGGTTCGTGCCGTTTATGGAAAGCAGGACCCCAAACGGGAACAGCCATCGATACCGGTAATTCTTCCCCCGCAAGTAGGCGGTCACATCTTTCATGGCTGCTCTTCGCTCTAGAGTACCTTTGGAGAGATCATTGTACATTTCGATTTCAGCTCCTTCCCACGCCACTCTCCCAAACTTCTGAGCCACACTGAGTATTTGCTCTTTCAGTGGGAAGCTGCTCAGACAGGCTATAATGTCCCGGGCCTGCTTCTCCCTTCGTGGCCCCAAACTCCGGTGTGCCCGCTCCACACCTATCTGCTCCGGAGCCTTGCCGGTCACGTCCCCCAAGTGAAGCACATGGCTGCAGAGCCGTTGCACCAGCTCAACACAGTCCTTGGGGCCTGCCTCCTCCGGCACCCCTCTGATGTGTAAATTGTTCCGCCGAGCCCGGTCCTCCATCTCTTCAATTTTCTCCTGCAACTCCTCGTGCTGGGACTGAAGCGAGCCCTGCATAGCCACCAGGCCGCGCACCTCCCCCTCAGTCTTCCACGTGGCTTTCCAACTCTTCCACCCGGCCACCGAGACTGCTCAGCTCCTGCTGTATCGCATGTAGGGTGTCCCGCATTTCTTTCCTCATCGCTTTCAGCTCCCCTTTCATGTCCATCTTAAATTCGTGCAGCCATTTCCGCAAGGGCAGGTCATCCGCCCCCTCAGCATCGGTGGCATCGTCGTCCTCCGAGGCACCTCCGAGCTCACACTCACCCGCGCCTACCGACTCCTTCACCGCGGCTGCCATCAGCTCGCGACGGACGTACGGGGACTGGAAACCCTCTAGTTTCTTCCGGGCTGCCATCGCGGTCCTGGATGCTCGCTTTCTCACCACTATTACCGATGGGGGCTCGCTTTTAAAGCTCTTTTACATGGGATTCGAACGGAGCTTGGCGTTCAAGCTGCCATGAGCTCCGTGACGTCACCGGAAGTCCCCAACTAAAGTCTAATTTAAGACAAAATAGATAAAAATATATCAAACATCGCCCATCAAAGGAAACAGAAACGGGGCAAGGTTTTCCAAAGCTGGTGCAAAACAAGTAAACACTCTGAGTACTTTGCAGTCAAAGCCCATAGGGAAGGGCCAATGGAGTATTGGCTACCTATTATAAGTAGAGCAAAATATAAAATGATCATGACAGTCTTCAAACTCACAAATAATCTTGCTCCATCTTTCCTCTCAACACTAATCGGCTATGCCCCAAACACAAGAATAAGAGGACAACAGTCCCAAAATACACTCATGATTCCCCACACATTCAGAAAGGCTAAACAAGTTACGAGTAATCATGCCTTTTCACTGGCAGCACCCCTACTATGGAATGCCCTCCCAGCCACCCTCCGCTACATCAAAGATATAAACACATTTAGGAAAGAACTTAAAACCTTCCTCTTTATCCAACATTATGAGGAGAACAACAGTAACAACCCCCCATCCTCAGAACAATCCCAAACCTATCCCCCCTCATAGCTGCCACACACTGTATCGTGTATTTGATATATTTTTCCACTGTATATAACCCAAGCTACAGCTGTATGTACATAGTTAAGTTACTTTGTTACCCTGTTGTAATCACCAACTGTTAACTGTGTTCAATGTAATAATGTTGTTTAAGATGTAAACAGCCCCGATCTCAGGAAGGGGCGGTATATAAGAAATGACGACAAATAAATAAATAAATGCTGGGAGGAATGAAGCAAGAGTCTATCAGTCCACAATAACACGGATAGATGGTTTATCTGCTGCTTATGAAGAATCTTAAAAGTCAAACATAAAAATGGTCTTTTTGAAACTTATATTTTTCATCAAACAAATTGTATCCTTCCACAATATATCACCATATTACAACTTACATTTCACTTCTACACCAAACATTCCCCCAACCTATACCTTATGTTCTATTCATCATCTCCCCCCAACACTTTCCCCACACATACTTAATTACTTAAAGCCTTTTTTATCAATAGATCATTTGGTCTCCATATCTTTTGGAAAGCTTTATAGCAGTGCTTCTTATGTGTTAATTCACAAATCTGATGCTTGTAGTCCATTTTACTAATCACTTCATCTCTGGAGTGGAACATCTTTTCCCTGACACTTCATTCTCTCCCCCCCCCCCCACTCCCCCATATATTTAACATACACAAAAGGTTTAATACTAGGACCCATCTTATATTTATTTTATTTATTTACTTTTCTTTTATACCACACTATTCGACATCAGTGTGGTTTACATAAAACATACACATTGCATATAATGAACTGTGCTTACAGGAAACGGGAAATAAAACTTGGTTAACTTGGGGTAACTATTTACATCGGATTTTCATATTATACAGGCTATACTCATGAGTGTCTTATAGGGCAGCAGCAGAATGGGATAGTGTTGACGGCGGAGGATCACATTTCTGTGACAACGGCAACAACACCAAACTTAAACTGCGCGGAAGAAAGGCCCGGCAATCTACTTCTGTATCTTGCCATGAAAACCCAATGGATAGTTACAACAAAACAAATTGTGCTGTAGTGCTGGAAGATGAGACCCCCAGGTTGGAAGGCACTCAACTAGCTACTGGGGAAGAGCTGAAGACTTTTCAGAGTAAAGCCAGCATTTATGATGTGGTTGGATCAAAGCCCTCGGGACGTCTGACTGCTGATGTAGCTGCGCATGAAATGAGTCAGAAGCTGTAAAGATGTCTTACACATTGGAACATGGAACGTACGAAGCATGAACCAAGGGAAGTTGGAGGTGGTCAAGAATGAAATGGAACGTGTACAACTTGATCTGTTGGGTGTCAGCGAACTGAAATGGACTGGCATCGGGCACTTTGCATCAGATGATCACATGGTCTACTATGCTGGAAATGAAAGACAAAGAAGAAATGGTGTTGCATTTATAATAAAGAAGAAACTTGCAAGAACTGTAATGAAATACAATGCAGTCAGCGAACGCTTAATCTCTATTCGTCTACGAGGAGTGCCTATCAACACAACTATAATTCAAGTATATGCCCCAACAACAGCTGCAGAAGAGAATGAAATTGAAGAGTTCTATGAACAAGTACAAGCTGAAATTGACAGAACATGCAAACAGGATATCCTGATAGTCATGGGTGATTGGAACGCAAAGGTTGGCAACAAAGAAGACAAAGTAGTTGGAAAATATGGACTTGGCAACAGAAATGAAGCTGGAGAAAGACTGATAGAATTCTGCAAGAACAACGATCTATTCATCTCGAACACCTTCTTCCAGCAACACAAGCGGCGACTGTACACATGGACTTCACCCAATGGATTGTATAAAAATCAAATTGACTACATCTGTGGAAGTCAACGATGGAAAAGTTCTATAACATCAACAAAGACAAAACCTGGAGCTGACTGTGGTACAGATCATCAACTACTAGTATGCAAACTCAAGCTAAAGCTGAAAAAGAGCAAACCACTCATGAATGCAGCAAAATATGACCTTGAGAATATACCACTGGAATTTAAAAACTGCCTGCAAAATCAATTTGTTGCTTTAGATACAAATGATTAGAATTCCAGAAGAGTTATGGAATGACATCAAGAAGGTTGTGTTGGAAGAAAGTGAGAAGTCTCTAGAAAAGGTAAAAAAGAAAAAACGGCCAAAATGGATGACGGAAGAAACTCTGAAAATTGCCCAGAAACACAGAGAAGCTAAAGCCAGAGGAGAAAGACAATCACAGAACTCAACAGAGATTTCCAACATGCAGCAAGACAGGACAAGGAAAAGTACTACAATGACGCTTGCAAGGAAATAGAAGCAGAAACTATTAGAGGAAGAACAAGATCAGCTTTCCTAAAGCTACGAGAGTTAAAGAAAAAGTTCCAGCCTCGAATTGGAATGTTACAAGATGCTCAAGGTTCTATGTTGAATGATGCTGAGAAGATCAAGAAAAGATGGAAGGAATATACAGAGTTTTTATATGATAAAGATCAAGTGGACCAACAGCCGTTTCAACCTGTACCTTATGATCTGGAACCATTGGTGATGAAAGAAGAAGTTGAAGCAGCATTGAAAGCCTTATCAAAGAACAAAGCACCAGGCATTGATTGCATTCCCATAGAAGTATTACAGCAATCTGATGCAGCTGTTACCATACTTACAAGGCTCTGCCAAGAAATATGGAAGACAGCATCATGGCCAACTGACTGGAAAAGATCTGTGTTTATACCAATACTAAAGAAAGGTGAT
Source organism: Ichthyophis bannanicus (assembly GCA_033557465.1). Taxonomy (NCBI): domain Eukaryota; kingdom Metazoa; phylum Chordata; class Amphibia; order Gymnophiona; family Ichthyophiidae; genus Ichthyophis; species Ichthyophis bannanicus. The sequence continues at coordinate 1,252,619,742 of CM066032.1, read as the reverse complement.
CCAACTGACTGTGGAAATTATTGCACAATCGCTCTGATCCCACATGCCAGCAAGATTCTACTGAAGATTATTCAAAAGAGACTACAATCGTACCTGGAACAAGAACTACCTGAAGTGCAAGCAGAGTTCAGAAAAGGGCGAGGAACGAGAGACATCATTGCGGATGTGAGATGGATCCTTAAAGACTAAAGAATACCAAAAGGATATCTATCTGTGCTTTATCGACTATAGCAAAGCTTTTGACTGTGTAAACCATGAGAAACTCTGGGCCACATTAAGAAGCATGGGTATACCAGAACACCTGATCGTTCTCTTGCACAATCTGTACATTGATCAAGAAGCAACAGTTCGAACGGAACAAGGAGAAACAGAATGGTTTAAAATAAGCAAAGGTGTAAGACAAGGCTGCATACTTTTCCCCCTACCTGTTTAATTTATATGCAGAACAAATCATCAGAGAAGCAGGATTGTATGAAGACAACAGAGGTGTGAAGATTGGTGGAAGACTCATCAACAACCTTCGCTATGCTGATGATATCACATTACTGGCGGAAAGTGAAGATGATCTGAAGCATTTGCTTCTCACAATCAAAGAACATAGTCTCAAAATGGGCCTGCACCTTAATGTAAAGAAGACAAAGATCATGACAACTGGCATAATCAACAGGTTCATCGTCGAAGGAGAAGAAATTGAAATTGTGAATAACTTTAACCTACTTGGATCAACTATCAATAAAGAAGCAACAAGCAGTCAAGAAATCAGACGACGCATTGCTCTTGGCAGAATGGCTATGAAAGACTTAGATAAGATTCTCAAGAGCAGAGATGTCTCTCTCCATACAAAAATTCGACTTGTTCAAGCCATGGTATTTTCAATAACATCATATCATATGGATGTGAAAGCTGGACAGTGAAAAAGATAGACAGGAAGAAAATTGATGCCTTTGAATTATGGTGCTGGCGGTGAATATTGTGTATACCATGGACTGCCCAAAGAACAAACCAGTCTGTGCTAGAGGAGATCAAACCTAAGCTTTCTTTAGAAGCTCAGATGACAAGACTTCGACTTTCATACTTTGGACACATCATGCGGAGAGAGAGATCATTAGAGAAAGACATCATGCTTGGCAAGATAGAAGGTCAACGCAAAAGAGGAAGACCAGCAATGAGATGGATCGATACAATAACAGCAGCTACGGGTACCAGTCTGTCAACAATAAGCCGCCTGACTGAAGAACGAACACAATTTAGGATAGCTATCCAGAGGGTCGCCATGAGTCGACTCCAACTCGACGGCACTTAACAACAACAACAGGCTATACTCATGAGTGTCTTTTATAGGGTAGGTTTAGTCATAATATCTATCTTAGACTGCGGGTGACACTACTGTATCTTCGTCTCTTGTTTGTTTCAACATATCCTTATCCATTCCCAGTACCCTTTTAACCTTAGAACATGTCCACCACATATGGAAATAGTCGCCCACCTTTCCACATCCCTTCCAACACAATGGGTTAAAACCCTTCCCAACCTTACTTGCATTATAGGACGTACTTAATGTTGTCCAAATGATCTTTTAGCAATGTTTCTGTATAGCTGAAAATTCCACATTTTCTTTAGTTTTCTTAAATACCACGTTCCACATTTTTTTATCCTACTCTTCCCATGTCCTTCTACTGCAGGAATGCTATAACCTCTTAATAGAGGTCTCTACTTCTCCCAAAGCCCTAGTTACCCTCTGATACCTTAAGTAATGTACTATTTGCAAATATAGGTAACTATCCACTTCCTGAAACCAAAACGTTTAATTCTTTAAAACTCTTTACTTTCCCTCTTCCTTAAGTACCTGCCCCATATATTTCAGACCTCTTTCCATCCACCTCCCAAACATCCCAGTCCTTTCCTAGGTATAAACTCTTCATTTCCTTGAATAATTTGCAGCCTTACCTCTCTGCTGTAACCAGTAGTCTCTCCCCTAGCTCTGTCCTAAACCCTATAACTAAGGTCTGTAAGTGGATGATCCTTTCTGTTCACTCCTCCCCTTTTCTTCCCCAACCATAATTGCTCCTCAGTTACAACTCCCCAAATTGAGTGTTCCATCTGAATCCACTCCCTTCTTCTCTTTCTTTTTTGCCCAAGGTCACAAGGAGTGCCAGTGAGACTTGAACCCTGATCTCTTGAGTAGTAAGCTGTTGCTGTATCCACTAGGCCACTCCTCCACTCCTTTATGGCCATCTTATGTTGAAAAGGCAGTCAAGATCAACCATCATTGTAACATCCTTACTCATTCACCATCTTCTTCCTCATGTTTCTCCCTTAGTTTTATAAATGGATTCCAGATTTGCATGGATTGCTCCACATGACCCAGAAAACTTTGTCCTTTTTAATTTTTGGATGTGAAGGGGAGACCACAAAATATGTTCATATGCTTCAAACCCACATCCCCCTCAGCACTCTTTTGAACCTTGCCCAAACGTTTTTTTTTACCAGAAAAACAGGGATATAGTGCCATATATATGATATCTTGTATTTATCCAACATGTTACTGGCAATTACTCCCTTTATAGATATTTTCATACAGGTGGGAACATTTGCTCTCGGGCATTCCCTCAGATCTTTCATTGCCTCTGAAAAAAGAAGCTTAGCTCCATCCCTAGTGTTCATGATTTGGTAGAACGTAGCTATTGCCTCTTTTGTGCCTTGCCCCTAAAAATCACTTCCACTGGTCTGAGGTCTGTTCCTACTGCATCCTTCATGTGCCGCTGCAGGAAATCCTGAAGTGATCAGTCTGATTCACATCATACTGATTGCTTAAAGATTGAAGACTTATTCCACCCCCCCTCCTCTACAAACTGCCTCAAGCTAGTTAATCTCATTGTTTCCCAGTGTGAAAAACCACCGTCTATTGTGCTCAGAGGAAACTCCTAATTATTGTGCAGTGTGGTGACCTTGAGTATTCTCTTGGGCTCCATGAAATGTCCTTTCCATTTATCCCATATTCTCAAGGACAGGGCAGTGAAGGGATTTACAACAACCGTCAAATTTAGCTTATCTGCAGATTGCCAGATTACTGCCCACAGAGTGAACAGCAGGAAATGGGTAATCTGCACCCCCTCCTTAGGACCTCCATCCCTCCATTCCAGTAAAGCCTTCAAATAAACTGCTTCTTAATACTATGTAACTCCCCTCAATCCCTGGCACAATATAATATCTGCCTAGCCACATGGGGTTTCTTTTCCATCCCATATATAAGCAAAAATATTTGACTAATTTTTGAGAGAGATGCTGGTATTCCTGTTGGGAGAGCACCAAAAAGAGAGAAACTGGGTTAGAATCATCATTTTTACAATCATAATCCTTCCCACCCTAGATGAATGCAGTGGGACTACCTTTCTAAATTACCCATTGTTTTCCTAAAACGGAGGTTCACGATTCACCATGAGCATTTTATCCATGTCAGCCTCTAAATTAATCCCCAAATATTTAATTGTACCTTTTGCCTATAGACAAGGGAAGACCTTTCACTTTCCTGCCTGTAAGTCCAAAATTGATATTTTTAGAATCTCAGATTTGGAGATATTCGCCTTGAATCCAGAGACTTTACCAAACATCCCTTGCTCTTCCTGACTCAGTAGTATCACATACTCTGTGGCAGCATCGGACTACTTCATACATTTAACACCAGTGCATAGACTTCAAAACAACATCTGGGACAATCACATCAAGTCAGAATATTGACAGGTCAGGTTCATTATTTAGGCCTAGAGGTGTTGTGGTTCTCAACTGAAATACCCAGCGTTGTTCTTTCCAACAAAAACTGATTAAAATCACTCTTCTTCCCACCCTGGTACAGACAATACTGGCCATTCTATTGCAAGAAATTTTAAGTTCCACAGAAGTATGCTGTTGCATGCAGTGGGAAACTTGAGGATCTTCAATCATATGCATCCTCAAAGCCATTCCCTATTATCCCTTCGAAGGCCTACTTTAAATTTTTAATCCACATTCTGCCGCCGGGTTAATTTTTGCATATTTCAGGAAAATTGTACCCGTCTTATTCAATATGTTCTAATAGTGATTTTCCTTCTGCTATGGTTATGTATTATATACCATTTGATAGGAATATTTAGTCAGAATTTTGGATCCAGAGAGTTTTGGGCTCAGCCTGGAAAGTATTATACAGCGAAAACAAGTTGGCACAGATAAATATCAAGTCGCTCACACAGTGGCACATGTGCTTGAAAAATTTAGCCACAAGCAAAGGGCAGTTTTCAATAGAAACTTGTCTCCAGAAAAAGATAACTCACACACCGAACATCACTCGCATGTATATTGTTTATTTTTGTACACTGAGTCTTCTTTCCAAATAAGACTTTTTGGTTCCTTCTTTCAATTTTAAGTACACGAATGCAAAAATAGGAGGACTCATGAATTCTGGATAGATCTGTAAGACTGATCAGTATTTCAAAATTATCTGCCTCATATCCCATAGAACTGAAATTAGCAGATTGGTTAACTTCTCATAGATTAGTCCTAAATACTAGTAAATCTGCAGCAATCTAGTTTTCAAATGGAAACACACCATGTAGCTATTCACCTAAAATGGCAGGAAGTTTTAGTCCATTCAGGGAATCTGCCTGCACCCTAGGTATCATTCTGGACAAGGAGCTTTCCTTTAAACCCTACATATTCTCTCTTGTCAAATAAATCCTTTTACTATCTAAGACAGTTAAGATCAGTTAGGCCATATCATCTCTGACCATTCAAAATCCTTCTACATGCACTTACATTTAAACAATTTGAACTGCTTTCATATCGGAGTTACAGCTGCTACAAAATACAACTGTTAAACTGATTTACCATGCAATATGTTCAGATTCACTCTAATTGAGCAGCACTGGCTTCCAGTATCTTGCAGAATCAAGTTTAAATCCTAATGTTATCGCATTGCTCCTTTTTATTACTGGCTACCCTTTCTATCTTTCATCCCTTTTTAATTCATATAATCCACAGACATGACTCTCATCCTCCCAAGCACATCTTTTAGTGGTTCTCTCATATTGACAAATAAAATTAAAATGGATTTGTACATCTCTCTTCTATGTTGTAGCTCCATTATGGAACTTTCTACCCCCTGACATCTGTGCTTGAGAGCTCCTATAAGAAATGTGAAACATTGAACAACTGGCTCTTCCAGTGCTCCTACAGTGTGGACTTGAGTATGCAGGATTCAATTATAGTATATCCTACTACAGTGCATGTTTTGAAAGCATGGATTTGCTCCAACGTGACTGATATATTAAGAAATAATTACAGTATAGCGCGAAGTTAGATATTTATTATTTTGTTTTATTTTGTTTTAATGCATGGTTCTGTGCAGAAAACACCCAGCAGAACCAACTTACAGGCACGCACACACATGCATGCACTGTTATTTCACTGTGTGTTATCCTACAAGTTGTTTGGCTATTCTTTCACACTCGTTTAATGCCTCAAAAGATGCTCAAGTGTCCAGGATCAAACAAGACAAGCATAGAGTGCAAAAGGAAACCAATAGGTATTGAGGAGACGCTTGAAATAGTAAAGTGTTTTGAACGGAGTGAGAGGACATATGATACTGCAATAGCAACAGGCATAAAGGAATCAAAGACAATGCTGCAAAAATCAAACAAAGTGCTATAGCTGGAACAACTTCAAGATCTCCAGGAACAAGCAGGAATAAGTCCTCACATATGGGTACGTCGGTACCGACGGAGCCTGCGTGGGAAAGCTTCCCAGAAGGAAGCTTTTGGGGCCTCCCACTGCACATGCGCGCTGCCTTCCCGCCTTCCTGACCAGCTCTCCTCAGTTTCTCTTTTTCTGCGGAGCCAGCAGGTCGTGTTCCTGTCACCGCTGAAGAAATTATTGTTTTAGTTTGTTTCTTTAGACCGCGTACCTGCCTTCCCCATACCGAAACCGGTACCGCCGGTCTCTTTTCTTTCTTTAAAAAAAAAAATAAATAAATCTTTATTCTGCACAACTTGGTGACTTCGGTTAGGCCTCAGGCCTACACAAATTCTCCTCATGGAGAAACCAGCCCCTGGTTTTAAGAAGTGTACCAAGTGTAGTGCTGTTATTTCTGTCACAGACACCCATGAATGGTGTCTTAAGTGTTTGGGACCTGACCACTCCATTCCGGACTGCCCATCCTGCTCCCAGATGTCTAAACGTGGGTTGCAGAACCGGGCCAACAAATTCCATGTGCTGTTTGCTTCAGATAATCCAGCATCACAGTCATCCAGGTCTTCCTCTCCGGATTGATCTCAGGTAACCAAACCCTCTGCGGGCAGGTCCTCAAAGAGCAAATCTCCTTCAAAGCATCGAGAGGCTCTCACTTTTGAGTCTGAGGATCCTGCCCCAGCCAAACAACCCCGGCGGGAAGCTCTGGCTTCCAAAGCACCATCTATGGGGTTACAGGTTGACATCGATGGCACGGCCTCGACTGATCACCTGTTGGACTGCTCTGGGGTACCGGCCCATACCGGTACCGACATCCAGGCAGCAGTGGCGTCTATGAGCAATACTGTTCAGACCATGCAGCAGGCCATGCTGGCTTTTATTAATGCTGCGACGCCCTCGGGTCCGGTTCCGATATCGTCTCCCATACCGGAACCGAGACCATCGACTTCCAAACGCAGATCGGTTCCGCATGCCAGATCCGGGTTTTCACCCGATACCGATCCCATACCCGGTACGCCCGATGTCGATACCGATCGGTATGCGTATTGTGCGTTGGAAGCAAATAGAGAATACTCTGCTTCTTCTGAGGATTTTGACTCCTCTGAGGACTCTGAGCTGTCTCTAGTTCTTCATGAAGACCCCTCTTCCTCAAAGAGGAGAATGTCTCCACCAGAGGATTTGTCCTTTCAAGACTTCATTATTGAACTAGCTAAAGGACTTTCTATTACCACATCCTCTGAAAAAGAACCTAGGTCAAAGAAATTGGATATTTTAGGATACCCTAAGGTTCCTAAAGAGGCAGTCACCCTGCCTATCCATGAAATCCTTCAAGAACACTTGATGGACTTATGGGAGGCTCCTCTAACGTTGTCTCCTTATTCTCGTAGGTTGGACACCATGTACCGGGTCCCTCCTTCTCTTGGTTTTCAAAAGACTCAGTTGCCTCACCATTCCATTGTGGTGAAGTCTGCACTGAAAAAGATTAAGAGTACCAAAAGGCACTCTTCTACCCCTCCAGGACGAGAATGTAAGACCCTAGACTCTTTTGGCACGAAGATTTTCCAGGCTACTATGCTTATAGCCAGGATTAATTCTTACAGTCTGTATATGGGCATGTTTCTCAGGGAACTTGCCCTAAAGATCCGACATTTTGCCTCCTTTATCCCTGAGGATAGAAAAGAGGAGTTCATTTCTCTGGTGAAACAGCTTCTAGATGTTTCTAAGTTCTCCAAAAGAGCAGCTTTTGATTCCTTTGAGGGTGCCAGTAGAGCTTCGGGCATTGCTATTGCAGCCCGACGACTTGCTTGGCTCCAGGCCTCTGACCTAGAACCCTGGGTCCTGGATGGCTTACAGAATCTGCCCTGTACAGGTGAGAACTTATTTGGTAAGGACTGGCAAATTAAAGCCACTCAAATGGATGCAGAAAATGCTACCTTGGATAGACTTTCTAAGTCTACCTCTACTCCTGCCAAGAAAAAGTCTTTCAAGAGGCCTTACTACAAGAAGGCCAGATTTTCCACAAATACTGGCCAACAATCTTCTCAGCCTCGCTTTGCTGCTAAACGTCAGCAACCTAAACAGGCAAAGTCAAAGCCTGCAGCGTCTACCACTCCTCAGCAGGCTCAACCCCCTCAGGGGTTTTGACTTGCCCCTAGAGAACTTAACATTTCTGGCTCTAGAACAACCAGAGCCCCTCACCATTCCCGGAAGGTTAGCTCACTTTGCTCCCAGATGGGAGCAAATCACATCAGAGCAATGGACCCTCTCTATCATCAGAGAGGGCTACAAACTTCATTTTTCCAACCTTCCTCCATATACCATGGTGAGGCACTTCAATTCTCCCCCATTTCTCCTGGACCTGTTGGATCAGGAAGTCTCTTCTCTCCTTGCCCAAGGGGCAATAGAAGAGGTTCCTCTTCTTCAACAAGGGACAGGATTCTACTCCCCTTATTTTCTCATAACAAAGAAGACAGGGGGATTCAGACCTATCCTAGATCTGAGAGAATTGAACAAATTTCTGTACAAGGAGAAATTCAAAATGCTTTCTCTAGGCATTCTCCTTCCATACCTTCAGAGTCAGGATTGGCTTTGTTCTCTAGATCTCAAGGATGCGTACACACATATACTCATCCACCCATCCCACAGAAAATATCTAAAATTTCTGTTTCAGGGAAAACATTTCCAGTACAGAGTACTTCCCTTCGGTCTAGCCTCTGCTCCAAGAGTGTTCACCAAATGCATGGCAGTTGTTGCCGCATTTCTAAGAGGTCTGGGAATTTTTGTATTCCCATATCTGGACGACGGGCTCATCCGAGCTCCATCTCAGTCAGAGGCCCAGATTTCCCTGGACTGCACAAGGCACCTTCTGCAGTATCTGGGACTGGTGGTAAACCTTCCCAAGTCTCAACTTACCCCTACTCAGTCTCTAGAATTCATAGGGGCCCAGTTGGACACCACCACTGCAAGGGCCTACCTACCTCAAGTCCGGGGCCAATGTCTGCTGTGCTTGGCCTCCCAAGCTCAGTCCAGCAGTCACTTGACAGCCAGAGAAATGCTGCGACTTCTGGGCCACATGGCCTCCACGGTACACGTGGTGCCCTATGCTCGTCTTCATATGAGAGCAGCTCAATGGACCTTGGCCACCCAGTGGACTCAAGCATCAGGAGCGCTCTCCGACCAAATACTCACCTCAAAGCGTCTGTTTTGGTCCCTCCAATGGTGGATATCCACCAAGAATCTGTTGTTGGGGGCCCCCTTCCAACCTTTGTTGCCCCAAGCAACCCTCACAACAGATGCCTCCCAAACAGGGTGGGGAGCCCATCTACAATCCCTCTCCACTCAGGGCACTTGGTCTCCGCAGGAGACCACCCTTCACATCAACCTCCTGGAACTGCGAGCAATCTTCTTTGCCCTCGAAGTCTTCCATACCCTCCTTGTCAACCTGACCGTCCTAGTTCAGACAGACAATCAGGTGGCCATGTTCTACGTAAACAAACAAGGAGGGACAGGCTCTCTGTCGCTTTGCAACGAAGCTCTCAGATTATGGGCCTTCGCCAGAGAGCATCAAATTCATCTTCTGGCAGTATATCTTCCAGAGGTTCAAAACTCTCGGGCAGACAGACTCAGTCGAGTTCTGCTTCCACACGAATGGTCCCTACATATGGACCAGATAGGCAGAATCTTTCAGGAATGGGGAACCCCGGACATAGACCTCTTTGCAAGTCTGTGGAATGCCAAACTTCCCCGGTTCTGTTCCAGGACTCCGTGTCAGGGAACTCAGGCCAACGACGCCTTTCTCCTGCATTGGGGTCAGGAATTCCTATATGCCTTTCCACCCATTCCTTTGATTCCCGAGACTCTGTTCAAACTCCAGAGGGATCACGGATCGATGATCCTCATAGCTCCACGCTGGCCACGCCAAGTGTGGTTCCCTCTACTTCTGCATCTCTCCCAGGGACCCTCCCGGGACCTGGGAGCTGCGCCAGACCTCCTCTCTCAGGAGAAGGGGACTTTGTGGCACCCAAACCCCAAGTCCCTACACCTCAGAGCTTGGTTACTGAAGGCCTAAGCCTTCATGACTTCAATCTTTCTCAACCAGTGAAAGATATCCTTCATGCCTCTAGGAAACCCTCCACGAGGCGTTCCTATGCTTTCAAATGGAAACGCTTTTCCATTTGGTGTGCTCAACAGGGTCTTGACCCTCTAGCACTTCCTTTGAATTCTCTACTAGACTATCTCCTGCATCTTTCTAATGCAGGCCTTAAGACGAATTCAGTAAGAGTCCATTTGAGTGCTATTGCAGCATCCTTAAAACCTATAAATGGACAACCTGTCTCCTCTCATCCGCTTGTTGCAAGATTCATGAGAGGCCTGACTCTAACTAAGCCTCCCATCCGACCTCCTCCGGTAGCATGGGACTTGAACCTATTTCTAGGTCAGCTTATGAAGCCACCTTTTGAACCGTTGGTTTCTACCTCCTTGAAATTTCTTTCCTGAAAGGTCCTTTTCCTTATTGCAGTCACTTCGGCTCGCCGCATCAGTGAACTACAGGCCTTAGTGGCTCATCCACCTTATACCAGGTTTCATCATGATAAGGTGGTCCTAAGGACGAATCCCCACTTTATGCCCAAAGTGGTCTCGCCTTTTCATCTTTATCAAGAGGTATATCTACCTGTCTTTTTTTTCCAGCTCCTCCATGCATCCAGTGCAGAGAGGAACCTTCATACTTTAGATTGTAAAAGAGCTCTTGCCTTTTACCTCAACAGGACTCAGCCACATCGAAAGTCTTCCCAACTTTTCGTGGCTTTTGATCCTTCTCATTTGGGACTTCCAGTCTCCAAACGTACACTTTCCAATTGGATTGCTCAGTGTATTTCCTTTGCTTACCAGAGTAAAATTATTTCTCTGGAAGGCCATGTCACAGCTCACAATGTGAGGGCCATGGCCACTTCTATGGCTCATCTTCACTCTGTCTCCATAGATCAGATCTGTCGAGCCGCCACATGGGCCTCGGTTCATACCTTCACAGCCCATTACTGCTTGGACAAGGACTCCCGCCGGGATGCCTTGTTTGGTCAGGCTGTCCTCAAACACCTGTTCCATACTTGAACAACTCCTGCCCACCTTCCCAGGATGGATGCCTGAGATCCATACGAAGATGGCGAACCCTTGGAACGGGATCTCCCAGGCATCTTAGCTAGGGAGTCCCCATATGTGAGGACTTATTCCTGCTTGTTCCTGGAGATAGCACAGTTACTTACCTGTGAACAGCAGGAATTAGTCCTCACAACCCAGCCACCTCCCCTAGGAGTTGTATCTTCTATCTTCCTTTCCTCTCTCTATTGTCTCAGCTATAAACTCGAACTGAGGAGAGCTGGTCAGGAAGGCGGGAAGGCAGCGCGCATGTGCAGTGGGAGGCCCCAAAAGCTTCCTTCTGGGAAGCTGGGGAGCTTTCCCGCGCAGGCTCCGTCGGTACCGACATACCCATATGTGAGGACTAATTCCTGCTGTTCCCAGAGATCACCTGTTACAGGTAAGTAACTGTGCTTACTACGATATCAATAAGAACAAGGCCTAGAGAAATGGAAGACAGACAAATTGCTGAGTGTATGGATTGAAGCCCAACAAAGAAAATGGGAACAACCTTTCTCACAATCAAACTGAAAGCACTCACTTAAAACAATGACCTTAAAAGAACAATCTCCAGAATCCTGCAGAAGAATTTCCCTTCAGTGCTAGTAGTGGCCGGTTTATTGATTTCAAAAATTGCCACAATTTCTATTACCTTCAGCTGACTGGCGAAGTTATGAGTGCAAATGAACAAGCAGAAAAGAATTTCAACCAATGATACAGAAATTAATAGAAGACTACACTTTCTGTAAAATTTTCAATTTTGATGAAATGAGTGTCTGTATTAAACACTTGCCTTAAGAAGAACTTGGCTTTCAAAGTACTTTTAATTATGGATAATGCACAAAATCAGTGAATACAGTACACAGGAATATCACCGCTCCTATTATCTCCAGAGGGGGAGAGGGAGGGGCAAAGGGACAACTCAAGGAGAACCTCGGAACAAGATCCATAGGTGGGACCTTTAATTTATCTAACCATAACCTCACCGAGACAGATTCAGGTTCTTGACTAAGGGCTTTCATTCGTCCCATCTAATTGAACTTTACAAATTTTTCCGCAAATTAAGGATTGCTGACTTTTTTGCTCAGCAGACTAATAGTTTGGACTCTTCAGTCATCAAGAAGACATCTACTTGGATCCCACTTAACTCAGGCAATGTAATGATTGATGCCTTTAAACACATGGTTGCATCCAGGGTAGAACAACTTCACACCAAAAAACATGTCTAGTATAATCCATCTACCAGCCAATTTACGTGACTATAGTAAGATTGTTATTAAACCTGCTGATAAGGGAGGTGCATTAGTTAAACAAGATTGACAAGACTGCATAGCTGAAATGTACTGTCTGATTAATGATTCTGTTTATGAAAAACTTTGACCCATACCTTTTTTAAAAAGCAAAATTTATACTTTATAATACATAGGAGGAGAGTCAGGTTATTTAGCTACCAACGAACATATGTCTGTAACACGATCGATCGATCGATAGATAGATCGTGTTACAGACATAACATCATGTTCGTTGGTCCAGATGCTAGTAAGGACTTTGACGATGTGGGGAACATCTTACGGTGTTGCGAGACAACACCCAGAAGGAACTGGAGTTGCTCTTCTTTTGTGGTGTCGGCCGTTGAACTCCTCAATGAGTTTGACCCCTCGCTCAGCCACATCGTTGATCACTGGAAGATTTTTTACTTTCTTCAGACCGTCTTTGAATGATGCATTCTCTTCCCAGTCTTCTGGGTCTGCATTAAGAAAATCACTGTTGATGTCGAGGTGTTTCAGGAAACGGATTGACTTGCGAGTTGCAAAAGATTCAAGTGGTGGAATCATGGAACTTTTCAATTCGACCCGCTTTGGGGGATCTTCGTCTTCGTCATCATCCTCATCGCTTTCATCTGATTCTGCCGGGATCATGGCCGACACTATGGCCCGCTTTGTCGGTGCTGAAACAGCTTCATCGAACAGTGACAGTGCCACAAGCTCCTCTGACACATACCACAGATGCTGTTGCAGTTTGTCTCTGGCTGCTCTTCCAACACGGTCATTGTGGTAAGAGTGTAGTTTCTTCAGCATCTCCAAATCTGTTCGAGGAGCAACTGCGGCATCAGGGGCAGAAAACCAGGCTTCCACATGAATCAGGATGGAGAAAATGCTCACATCACGAACACAGGACTCCTCCCGTTGGGTAAGATCTTTGAGTTGTCCTCGGAACATCCAAATCTTGACAGTACAAGACTTTTGCCATCCATCTGGCATGATGGAAAGCTCCGGGTTTCTTGAAATTGAAACTAGGAAGATTCCCTCCAAGGCAGACAATCGTTAACTCCAAGAATTCCAGGTAATCATCTCAGTGATTGCCCTGTGCCAACTTGGATTCCGCAAACTTCATGATGCGATCCCTGTCAGGTTGCAGCACCTCCAAGTCTTTTCCAGTTTGATAGTTGGACTTGTCAAGGGAGCCCCAATTCTTTTGGAACCGGCAAAAGAGTTGGACATCGGGACCCAATGAAGCTCCAGAGCATCTAGAGAATACTGCACCAAGAATTATTTCGTAAATGTGATGGTGGCATGCCAAATGAAGGACTGTGCGATGGAGTCTCTGTTCTAGAAGAATGCACGCTCCTGATCGACGTCCCGTGTTCGATGCAGTTGTATCAAAGCAGAAGCCTGCAACCTTTTCATCCAAACACCATTCCTGTAACAGTTCATAAACTACTACAGCTTTATTCTCGCCCGTTCTTGATGTCAGTTTTGGTACACCAAGAAGTTGTGTTTCTCCAGTGGAGACAGCCGTTATCAAAACTGGAAGGCGGTCAACGGATGTGGTTGAACAGAGGAGAGATGGCAATAACTTGCTATCCCAATGCACAATGCATGTTTTGCCTTCGGCTTTGAATGCGTTGTGCAGGTCCGTCCATTGTTGCTGACGGTGCTTTTCTCTATGGTGCTTGATGCTGGAGCGGCTGATATTGAGCTCCCCAGGATAATGTCCCAGACTTCTGGCGGTTTCAGCTACCACAAACAGAGCATTGCGATCCATTGTCCCTGTCCAATCCAGGGCTGCGGTAAGCGCTGGGGTCCAGACATTGTTAGGTCGAAACTGCTTCGTTTGTGGAGTTGCTTTCTTCTGTCTGTTATCTGAATCCGCAGATGTCGACGAGTCTCTTCACCTGACCCTGCTGAGGAAGAAGATCCTTCCAGATGAACTTGGCTTGTAGTTGCCTCGGCTTCGGCAACATGTTTTTGTCTGTGCCTTTTTCAGTTCTTCTCGCTGTTGCAATCTTGCTTCCGTGTTGGCCAGTTTCTTGTCCATCGCGCACATTGAGCCACGGTGCCCTGGTTCTCGTTGCGCTATTAAGAATTCTTTGTCTTCTTGAATATGAATTAAAGACATTGCATAGGCATGCGCCACATCAAATAGGTTTTTCATTGCAACCTGGAATTCTTTTTCATTTGCCTCTTGTTTCCCTCCTCTCCCTTTGTTTTTCTTCAAAAGTTTCCCCTGATTGAACAATTTCTTTACTTTTTCTTGAATTTTGTCATTTCTTTGAACAGGAAGCCTGGCCTTCTCCCAGTAAGCTTCTACTTCACTTGTTACAATAGATGCACTTTCACTAACGCCTTTGTTTAATGTCATATGGTGATGTAGAAATACACTTAACACTTGCTCCTTGCTGGGGTGGACATTTCTTCAATGAGATAAAAACCACTTTTTTTCGCCATCTGAAAAAAATAAAGATACAAAGATAATAGTACAATGTCTTTGCCCCACCTCTCAGAGACGAGATTAGTTCAAATATAACGCAATCCAATGTAATCAGCGTGGAACTGAGTGGATGATACAAGATGATGCAGCATTTCGTCATCTGCTCCCAGGGGGAAATCTCAAGACTTGTTGAGCCACCCCTAAATATTATTTGATTGGCTTCAAACTTTGTACACAGTGTTTTCTACCTAAATGGAACCAGAATCAGGCCAGGGAGCAAAGGAATTCAGGAATTCATTTTTATGGACCACCCTAATACTCATGAAATATGACCATAAGAATCTTTAGCAGTAATACTCTGCAATTTATGCCAAGGTGTCTCAGCTCTGCAGACCTGGCATTTTTTTTTTAAATTTTGAAACTGTGCAGAAAGCCGTGGGGAATTATGTACATGATGCGATCCAATAATTGTAGCAACCTTATTTGCATGTGGCAATACAGAAAGGTGCCATAAATCAAGCATCTCATCAAGATCAAAACCCTCAGGGACTCCATCCTCATACAACCCTGAATTAAGAAATGACTGTAAATCAAGCTCACGGTGAATTTTTAGCAAAGCTTTAAAGTGCCACCCTTATCAGCTGAGACCAGTATGAGGGCAAAAGAAATGCAAATATGATTAGACCAGAGTAGACTATGATGATTCGACCATATTGTTGCCATAGTATCATAGTAAATGACAGCAGATAAATGTTTACATACATACATACGTACGTACCTACAGTTGCGGTCAACGTTATTGGCACCCTTGCATTTTAGATACGTTGTGTACAATATCTTGAGAAATAATTGGAAATAGTCCAACTGTATGTCATCGTAATATTTTAATAGTATGTTCAAAGGTATACAACAAAAAAATGTGCAATGTAGACATAGTAATTTCTGAAAAGAAAACAAAATATGACCAAGACAGGATTAATAGCACCCTTCACTGATATTTGGTTGCACAGTGGGAGGAGTGGCCTAGTGTTTGAGACAAGGTACCCTGGGCCAGGGGTTCAATTCCCACTTAGGGACAGCAACCTCAGCCCGGGGGGACTGGGGTTTATAGTCTTTTAGGCACTCCTTGGGGCCTTGGCCAAGCCACTTAACCCTCTGTTGCCTCTCAGGTATGCATGTAGATTGTGAGCCCTTCGGGGTTGAGGGAATGTATCCAGTACCTGCTTTGTAGTGTGTATACCTCTCTGATGCCCTTCAGCCTGGGCAGTATATTAAGAAATTGCATAAACATAAACACAACCCTTGGCAGTGATGACAGCCTCCAAACATTTCTTGTAGCTATCTGTAAGTTTTGTACATCTGTCTGCTGGTAGTTTCTCCCACTCTTCAACTGTAATTTGTTCCAGCTCATGAATGTTTTCAGGATTCCTTTTACCAATGGCAGATTTCACCTTTTTCCAAAGGTTCTTGTTGGGATTGAAATCAGTTTTAAGCGGTTTATTTTATAATCTTTTTAACCATTCTTTTGTACTTTTGGATGTATGTTTTGGATCATATCCTGCTGGAGAACCCATGACCTTCGACCCAGAACTAGCTTTCTGACACTAGGTTGCACATTTTGCTCCAAAATACCTTGGTAGTCCTCTGACATCTCCAGGAACAAGCAGGAATAAGTCCTCACATATGGGTACGTCGGTACCGACGGAGCCCGTGCGGGAAAGCTCCCCAGCTTCTTAGAATAGAAGCTTTTGGGACCTCCCACTGCACATGCGCACTGCCTTCCCGCCTTCCTGAACAGCTCTCCTCAGTTTCTCTTTTTCCGCGGAGCCAGCAGGTCGTGTTCCTGTCACCGCTGAAGAAATTGTTATTTTATTTGTTTCTTTAGACCGCGTACCTGCCTTCCCCATACCGATACCGGTATCGCCGGTCTTTTCTTTCTTTCTTTAAAAAATTATAATTCTTTTTTCTTATTTTTTAGCTTTTTGGTCACTTCAGAGAGGCCTCTCGGCCTACTCAATTTCTCCTCATGGAGAAGCCAGCCCCTGGATTTAAGAAGTGTACCAAATGTAATGCTGTTATTTCAGTCACAGACACCCATGAATGGTGTCTGAAATGTTTGGGGCCTGACCATTCCATACCGGACTGCCCATCTTGCTCCCACATGTCTAAACGTGGGCTGCAGAACCGGGCCAACAAATTCCATGTGCTGTTTGCTTCAGAGAATACAGCATCACAGTCATCCAGGTCTTCTTCTCCGGATGGATCTCAGGTAACCAAACCTTCTGTGGGCAAGTCCTCAAAGAGCAAATCTCCTTCAAAGCATCGAGAGGCTCTTAGCTTAGAACTTGAGGACCCTGCCCCAGCCAAACAACCCCGGCGGGAAGTCCAACTTCCAAAAACGCCAATTCAGGGGTCTCAGGTTGATATCGATGCTACGGCCTCGACAGATCACCTGTTAGCCTGCTCTGGGGTACCGGGTCACTCCGGTACCGACATCCAGGCAGCTATGGCGTCCATGGGCGATACTGTACAGTCCATGCAGCAGGCCGTCATGGCTTTCATTAAAGCTGCAACGCCATCGGTTCCGCTTTCAGCGGTTCCGGGCCCGATACCGGTATCGTCCGCCATGCCGGTATCGAGGCCGTCCACCTCTAAACGCAAGTCGGTACCGTATGGGCTTTCGCTCCATACCGGTTCCATACCCGATACGCCCGATATCGATACCGATCGGTACGCGTATCGTGCGTTAGAGGAAAGCACCGATTCCTCTGAGGATTTTCACTCCTCTGATGATTCTGCTGAGTTTTCACTCAACTTACCTGAGGAGCCCTCTTCTCCTAAAAGGAGAATGTCCCCTCCAGAGGATTTGTCCTTCCAGGACTTTGTTTTAGATATGGCTACAGCCCTTTCTATTACCACATCCTCTGAAAAGGAACCCAGATCCAAAAAACTGGATATTTTGGGATACTCAAAGGCCCCTAAGGAGGCAGTTACCCTGCCTATCCATGAAATCCTTCAAGAACAACTGATGGATTTCTGGGAAAATCCTTTGACTTTGTCTCCTTATTCCCGTAGGTTGGACACCATGTATAGGGTCCCTCCTTCTCCTGGTTTCCAAAAGACTCAATTGCCCCACCACTCTATTGTGGTGAAGTCTGCAATGAAGAAGATTAGGAGTACCAAAAGGCACTCTTCCACCCCTCCAGGACGGGAATGTAAGACTTTGGACTCTTTTGGTAGGAAAATTTTCCAGGCTAGTATGCTTATAGCCAGGATTAATTCCTACAGTCTCTATATGGGCATGTTCCTGGAGGAACTTGCCAAAAAGGTGCGGCATTTTGCCCCCTTTATCCCTGAGGATAAAAAGCAGGGATTCCTTTCCCTAGTGAAACAACTCTTAGAGGTTTCTAAGTTCTCTAATAGGGCAGCATATGATTCCTTTGAGGGAGCCAGTAGGGCTTCGGGCATTGCTATTGCAGCCCGACGTCTTGCTTGGCTCCAGGCCTCTGATCTGGAACCTTGGGTTCTAGATGGCTTACGGAATCTGCCCTGTACAGGTGAGAACTTATTTGGGGAAGAGTGGCAAATCAAAGCCACCCAGATGGATGCTGAAAATGCCACCTTGGAAAGACTTTCAAAGTCCACTTCAATTCCTACTAAGAAAAAGTCTTTTAAAAGGCCTTACTATAAGAAGGCCAGAGTTGCTTCAAATACTGGCCAGCAGTCTTCTCAACCTCGCTATACTGCTAAGCGTCAGCAATCCAAACAAGCACGAGCTAAGCCTGCAGCAGCTACTGTAGCTCAGCAGGCTCCAACCCCTCAGGGGTTTTGACTTGCTCCTAGGGAACTTGCCACTTCTGGTTCTAACACAACCAGAACCTCTCACCATACCCGGAAGGTTGGTTCACTTTGCTCCCAGATGGGAACAAATCACAACAGAACAATGGACCCTCTCTATCATTCGAGAGGGTTACAAACTTCATTTCTCCAGCCTTCCTCCCCATCATATGGTGAGACCATTCAATTCTCCCCCATCTCTCCTAACCCTGTTGGGTCAAGAGGTTTCCTCTCTTCTTGCCCAAGGGGCCATAGAAGAGGTTCCTCTTCCTCAACAAGGGTCCGGTTTCTACTCCCCTTATTTTCTCATTCCAAAGAAGACAGGGGGATTCAGACCAATCCTAGATCTGAGAGAATTGAACAAATTTCTCTTCAAGGAGAAATTCAAAATGCTGTCTCTCGGCATTCTCCTTCCTTACCTCCAGGGTCAGGACTGGCTTTGTTCTCTAGACCTACAGGATGCGTATACACATATACTCATCCATCCATCCCACAGAAAGTATCTTCGCTTTCTGTTTCAGGGAAAACATTTCCAATACAGAGTACTCCCCTTCGGTCTAGCCTCTGCTCCAAGAGTATTCACAAAATGCATGGCAGTCGTAGCCGCATTTCTAAGAGGCATGGGAATCTTTGTCTTCCCATATCTGGACGACTGGCTCATCCGAGCTCCAACTCAGTCACAGGCCCAGATTTCCCTGGACCACACAAGGAGCCTTTTGCAGTATCTGGGACTGGTAGTAAACCTTCCCAAGTCCCAACTCATCCCTACTCAATCTCTAGAATTCATAGGGGCCCAGTTGGACACCATCACTGCAAGGGCCTACCTTCCACATGTTTGAGGCCAGCGCCTCCTGAGTTTGGCCTCCCAAGCTCAGTCCAGCACTCACTTGACAGCCAGGGAAATGCTACGCCTACTGGGTCATATGGCCTCCACAGTGCATGTGGTGCCCTATGCTCGTCTTCATATGAGAGCAGCTCAATGGACCCTGGCCACTCAGTGGACTCAGGCGTCAGGAGCGCTCTCAGACCAAATACAAACCTCCGATCGTCTGTTTTGGTCCCTCCACTGGTGGACTTCCACCAAGAATCTGTTGTTGGGGGCTCCATTTCAACCATTGCTACCCCAAGCAACCCTCACAACAGATGCCTCCCAAACAGGGTGGGGAGCCCATCTGCAAACTCTCTCCACTCAGGGCACTTGGTCTCTACAGGAGACCACCCTTCATATCAATCTTCTGGAACTGCGAGCAATTTACCTTGCCCTCAAGGTCTTCCACTCCCTCCTAGCCAACCTCACTGTCCTAGTTCAAACGGACAATCAGGTGGCCATGTTTTACATAAACAAACAAGGAGGGACGGGCTCTCTGTCGCTTTGCAACGAAGCTCTAAGACTATGGGCCTTCGCCAGAGAGCATCAGATTCACCTGCTAGCAGTGTATCTCCCAGGAGTTCAAAACTCTCGGGCAGACAGACTTAGTCGAGTTCTGCTGCCACACGAATGGTCCCTACATTTGGACCAAATAAACCGAATCTTTCAGGAATGGGGGACCCCGGACATAGACCTCTTTGCAAGTCCGTGGAATGCCAAACTTCCCCGGTTCTGTTCCAGAACTCCGTGTCAGGGAGCTCAGGCTACGGACGCCTTTCTCCTGAATTGGAATCAGGCATTCCTATATGCCTTTCCACCCATTCCTTTGATTCCCAAGACTCTGTTCAAACTCCAGAGGGATCATGGAACTATGATCCTCATAGCTCCACGCTGGCCACGCCAAGTGTGGTTCCCTCTACTTCTACAGCTCTCCCAGAGATCCTACTTGGATCTGGGAGCTGCGCCAGACCTCCTGTCTCAGGAGGAGGGGACTTTGTGGCACCCAAACCCCAAATCCCTTCACCTCAGTGCTTGGTTACTGAAGGCTTAAACCTTCAAGACTTTCATCTTTCCCAACCAGTGAAAGATATCCTTTCTGCCTCTAGGAAACCCTCTACCAGGCGTTCCTATGCTTTCAAATGGAAACGTTTTTCCATTTGGTGTGCTCAGCAGGGTCTTGACCCTCTGGCACTTCCTTTGAATTCTCTTCTTGATTATCTCCTGCATCTCTCCAATGCAGGCCTCAAGACGAATTCGGTAAGAGTCCATTTAAGTGCTATTGCAGCATCCTTGAAACATATAAATGGACAACCTATCTCCTCTCATCCTCTTGTTGCAAGATTCATGAGAGGCCTGACTCTCACTAAACCTCCCATCAGACCACCCCCGGTCGCATGGGATTTGAATCTAGTGCTCGGTCAACTTATGAAGCCACCTTTTGAGCCAATGTTTTCCACCTCCTTGAAATTTCTTTCCTGGAAGGTCATCTTCCTCATTGCAGTCACTTCGGCTCGCCGCATCAGTGAGCTGCAGGCTTTAGTGGCTAATCCACCTTACACAAGATTTCATCATGATAAGGTGGTCCTTAGGACGAATCCCCACTTTATGCCTAAAGTGGTCTCGCCTTTTCATCTTAATCAAGAGGTATATCTACCTGTCTTTTTTCCAGCTCCTCATGCATCCAATGCAGAGAGGAACCTTCATACTCTGGATTGTAAAAGAGCTCTCGCTTTTTACCTTAATAGGACTCAGCCACATCGAAAGTCTTCTCAACTTTTTGTGGCCTTTGATCCTTCCCATTTGGGACTTCCAGTCTCCAAGCGTACACTTTCCAATTGGATTGCTCAGTGTATTTCTTTTGCTTACCAGAGCAAAAACATTTCTCTGGAAGGCCATGTCACTGCTCACAATGTGAGGGCCATGGCAACTTCTATGGCTCATCTGCACTCTGTTTCCATAGATCAGATCTGTCGAGCCGCTACCTGGGCCTCGGTTCATACCTTCACAGCCCATTACTGTTTGGACAAGGACTCCCGCCGGGATGCCTTGTTTGGCCAGGCTGTCCTCAAGCACCTGTTCCATTCCTAAACAACTCCTGCCCACCTTCCCAGAATGGATGCCTGAGATCCATACGAAGATGGCGAACCTTTACAGGGGATCCCATGCATCTAAGCTAGGGAGTCCCCATATGTGAGGACTTATTCCTGCTTGTTCCTGGAGATAGCACAGTTACTTACCTGTAACAGGTGATCTCTGGGAACAGCAGGAATTAGTCCTCACAACCCACCCACCTCCCCTAGGAGTTGTATCTTTTATCTATCTATCTTCCTGTCCTCTCTCTGTTGACTCAGCTATAAACCCGAAACTGAGGAGAGCTGTTCAGGAAGGCGGGAAGGCAGTGCGCATGTGCAGTGGGAGGTCCCAAAAGCTTCTATTCTAAGAAGCTGGGGAGCTTTCCCGCACGGGCTCCGTCGGTACCGACGTACCCATATGTGAGGACTAATTCCTGCTGTTCCCAGAGATCACCTGTTACAGGTAAGTAACTGTGCTTTCATGATCCTTTAATATGTTCCAGGCCTCCAGTTCCTGAGGCAGTAAAACAGCCCCACAACATTATGGAATCTCCACCATATTTAACTGTAGGAAGAGTGTTTTTCCTTATAGGCTTCATTTTTTTTGCCTGTAAAAGTATCATAGTAACATAGTATATGACGGCAGATAAAAACCAGTAGGGTCCATCTAGTCTACCCAGCAAGGCGGCAAGAGTAGGTGCACTTGCCGTTCCATGCAGGTCACTTTTCCCCATGCCTTTGTTTAGGGGTGTACCCACCACTTTGTGTAGGTTTCCCCTATTTGTTCAGATATAAGAGAGTTAGTTATGCTTATTTTGATTTTATCCTGTTGCTATAAAGGGACCTCTGTCCCATGCCATTTTGAATTCTGTCACTGTTTACCCCCACCACTTCCATCGGGAGGGCATTCCAAGCATCTACCACCCTTTCAGTGAAAAAGTATTTCCTGACATTGCCTTTCAGTTTACCCCCTTGCAGCTTCATGTTATGCCCTCTAGTTTTACAGCTTCCCCGTCTTTAGAAGAGGTTTGTTTGTCCATTTAATACTCAAGTATTTAAAGGTCTGAATTATATCACCCCATCCCTCCTGTCCTTCAGAGTGTATGTATTTAGGTCTTCAAGTCTCTTCTCATAAGTCTCCTGACACAGGCTCCAAATCATTTTGGTCGCCTTCCTTTGAACCCCTTCCATCCTTTTCCTATCCTTTGCGAGATAGTCTCCAAACTGAACACAATATTCCAAGAGAGGCCTCACCAGCGACTTATACAGTGGCATTAGTACCTTTTCTTTAGCGTCACTCCAGTCTAGTCCTGAACATCTGTGTCTTGCTTCTCCTCCAGCAGCTTGGAGACTGAGAAACGTCATCCTTTTGATGACACCAGTATAAAGAGACGGGATCCGCCTCCTGACTCCAGTTATCTCAGTCTCCAAGCAGGTGGAGGGCTGGTGAGCCCAGAAATAGGGGCTCACTAGAGAATCAATTAAGCAGTTGGTAACGTGTAGAGCAGTTAAATTGTTTTGGGCTGTAGGTTTAAAGAGATTGGCTAAGGTATTTTTAGTTGGTGGGAACGGTGCTGTGCTGAGTTGTTTGTCCTTTGCTCGGGGTGGCCCCCCCCCCCACCCCTTCTCTTTCTTTTCTGCTACTGGGCAGAGACAGCATGTAAAATTTGGGGAGAGAAAAGCTCCGGTTCCCGAACCCACAGTTATGGGTGAGGAGCCGGCAGCCTAACGGCAGCACAAAAAGAAGCAGTTTACCTCACCGATTCCATTGCCGTTGCAGTGCTGAGGTCTGACACCAGCAGATCGCGGCAGCGGTTGAGATACAGTTCCGGCTCTTCCCCGACACTGAAGCTGCGATCCCGGCTGAGCACGGGGAGAAGGAACAGAGTGGACCAACGAGTTCTGCAAAGGTAAGGGGGCCCTTGTCGACAGCAGTCGGGTGGCTGACCATGTGTGCAGAACGGGGTAGGCCGCGGCGCGCAGGAAAAATCTCCGTTGCTTGTCAGGGTTTTGTTGTTAGTGTCTGGTTCAGCGGGGAAGCTTCGTTTTTGCGTTTGGATTTCAAAAGTTCTGTGGGCTTTACCCTAGGAAGCAGTTTATCTGTTTTTCTTTCAAGTTTATAAAAAAAAACAACAAAAAAAAACCGGTTGAGTGAGAGAATCTCTCAAAGCTTTACTCTGGCCATACCCTAGCTTGTAGCAGGGAGAGTTTACTTACCAGGTCACTGCACGACTATACCCTCAGTAGCCGCTCGGGCAGTATGCCTTCTAGGCCACACTGTTTAGTTTGTGGGTCTAGAAGGGGAGCAGTGTCCGAGTCGGGGTGGGGGGTGGGGGGGGGCTGTCGAAGCTGTTCTCAAGAGGCAATCTAAATGGAGCAGGGGCTGGAAGAAGGGCTGGAGGCCCCCAAAGGGGTCTCTTTGGGCAGCCCAGAGCCAAAGTCTCCTGCTGAGCCCTCTTGGAACCAGTTGTGGGGCCCTCGGCTGCACCGGTTACGCCGATTCCACAGGTGCAGTTACCGGGGGGATAGGCGGCATTTTTTTTAGACAGAATTTGTATCCTTAATTCAGCAGGCATTCGGAGGAGCGCAGAGGACGGCCCCGTCTGGTTCTACGGTCGGGGACATCGGTGGTAAGAGGCCGGGGACTCCTCTGGGCTCGGCTGGCATAGGGATCCCATCAAAGAGAGGGTGGTCTGACAAAGCGGCCTGATCAGTCCGTGGCATCAGAGGGGGTACATTCGGAACAGTTGGAACAGGATTTGGAGTTGGAAGAGGATTTAGAGGAAGGTGAGCTGCCGGAGCAGAAGGATCAGGCCCGAGTGGTTAGAATTTTCAGAAGAGATGAGTTACCGGCGCTCATATCTGAGACGCTTAATATGCCAACAACGGGTCCGGCGGAGGATGACACATTGGAGGGCCCATTATTGCAGGCTTTTCGTAAGTCTCACTGCCTTTCCGGTGCACAGAGTGATTAGAGAAATGATACAAGCTGTATGGGATATGCCGGAGGCTGGCCTGAAGGGCTCCAGGCTTATGTCTCGGCTCTACCCATTAGTAGAACAGGACCGTGGGTTATTTAAGTCCCCTAAGGTGGATGCGACAGTCTCGGCAGTTACTAAGAAGACTACCATCCCAGTAGAAGGGAGTGCAGCTCTGAAGGATGCACAAGAGAGAAAGTTGGATACCTTGTTGAAACAGGTGTTCGATGTGAATGCGTTATCCCTTCAAGCGTCCATATGCAGAGCTTGGGTAGCCAGGGCCTGCCTTCGTTGGGCTCAGCACCTTCAGGGTGATCAGGTAGGGGACACGGCTGCAGAGGCTGCCAGAATAGACGGGGGCAGCTTACTTGGCTGACATCCATTATAATCTGGTTCACGGGTTGTCAAATAGTATGGCATCTGCTAGCAGCCAGGCGGTCTCTTTGGCTGCAAAATTGGGCAGCAGATGGTTCGTCCAAGTCAAGGTTGAGTAAGCTACCGTTTAGAGGAAAGCTACTTTTTGGTGAAGATCTGGATAAGCTGGTGAAGGATTTGGGAGAGTCCAAGGGCGGCAGATTGCCGGAAGACAGGCTGAAACAGGGTCGGTCAGTTCCGGCCAGTAGAGGCCAACAGACTTTTGGCGTTTTCGTTCCCCAAGGTTTGGTCAGGTGCAAAGAGGGCGTTTTCCCTATCGTAACCAGGGGTTTCGAGGTTTCAGAGGGGCGGGCAGAGGATTTGCTGCCTCCTCTTCCTCCAGTCTTCAGAAGTCACAATGAAGCCAGAGGCCCAAGCGGGGCAGGTATCGATAGGAGGTCGCCTGCGGGATTTTTACCCTGCCTGGGTCCAGATCACGTCCGATCAGTGGGTGTTGGAGGTCATTCGCAATTGTTATGCGTTGGAACTTCAGCATCCAGTGACCGTTTCTTTCATACAATCCCCGTGCAAAGCGCACTCCAAATTGGCAGCAGTACAGGAAACCTTAGAAAGGCTGCCCTCTCTCAAGGCGGTGGTACCGGTCCCTCCAGGCCAATGCGGTTGCGGTTGGTACTCCATCTATTTCGTGGTACCAAAGAAGGAAGGAACCTATCAGCCGATTTTAGATCTCAAAAAGGTAAATCGCTGTCTTAGTGTCCATTTTCGGATGGAGACGATGTCGGTCATTGTAGCGGTAAGGCAGGGAGAGTTTCTTATGTCCCTCAATTTGTCAGAAGCTTATCTCCATATTCCCATTCAGCAGGAACATTAGAGGTTTCTAAGGTTTGCCGTTCCGATGGGGCATTTTCAGTTCCAGGCGTTAACTTTTGGTCTAGAGACAGATCGTGAACATTTACCAAGGTAATCGTCGTAGTGGTGGCGGCGTTGCGAAAAGCAGTCCTCTTACATCCATATCTAGACGATTGGTTGATTCGAGTAAAATCCAAAGACTAGAGCAAGGCGGCTACTGCCAGAGTGGTGGCTTTCTTAGAGTCTCGAATGGGTGGTCATTGTGGCCAAGAGCAGATTCGGAGAACGAACGGTGCCATTTCTTCGGAAAAGCAATATAAAGAGTTAAGCTATTAAAGCTGGATGTTGAAGCTCCCGGGGATTGGACGCTCAAACCAGATGAGTACAGAAAGTTGGCAGATTTTTAAGCATTGAAACAGGGCCTGAAATAGGAGTGCGGCTCTAAACGCAGTACTGTGTTCGATATGATCTGCAGATTTGGGTTATTGTGATATAGCATTAATGTTTAAATGCGGTTATTTCACAATATTTTACACGGTGATTAGGTTACCACATAATTGATTAAAAGGGAAGTTACGCTTCAGGAGGGAGCAATCTCTCAAGGCAAAAACTTCCGACAAAAAAATAGTAATTGTTAAAGGTGTCAGTCACTTGAAGATTCACTCAACGAGTGGGGAATACTTTATAAATTAGAGTGAAGGGTTTTGAGATTAGTGGAGTTTCAAGAAGGGCTACAGGGGAAAGCAGTTTGAGTGTTTTCTGACAATGCAACGACGGTAGCGTATATCAACCGGCAGGGGGGTACCAGCAGTGTTCCGCTGGAAACTGAGGCTGATCAGTTGTTAGAATGCGCAGAGCTACATCTGCTCGCACTGTCGGCGGCTCATGTCACCGGAGTGGAAAACATAGAGGCTGTTTTTCTGGGTTGGGTGCGAGTGGATCCAGGAGAGTGGGTCCTGCATCTTCTAGTGTTCAAACTGGTGGTGTGTCGTTGGGGCCCGCCAGTAATGGATCTCATGGCAACGTTTCAATCCGCAAAGGTCTGTCTGTTCTTCAGCAGAAGACGGGAAAGAATGTCCGAAGGTCTCGATGCGCTCATTCAGCCTTGGCCGGTGGATCCGACTCCTGTATGTGTTCCCTCCTTGGGTGTTAATAGGTCGGGTGCTGCAGCACATAGAACATCACAGGGGACAGGTGATCCTAATTGCACCGGACTGGCCGAGGCGTCCTTGGTACGCCGACCTGATGAGACTCCTGGTGGATCGGCTGTGGCGACTTCCAAGTCGCAGGAACCTGTTAACTCGGGGTCCTCTGGTCATGCCTCAGGTGGATCGGTTCTCGCTTACGGCTTGGCTATTGAAAGGGCAAGGTTGACAGCGCGAGGTTGTTCGGTGGCGGTGAGAGCAACCTTGTTGAAGGCTCGGAAGAGGTCAACTTCCTTGGCGTATATTCATATCTGGCGTATTTTTGAAGCATGGTGTGTGGACAAGCAGGTTAGTGCCTTTAAAGTTACGGTACCTCAGGTATTGGCCTTTTTACAAGATGGTTTTGAAAAAGGGTTAGTGGCTGCATCCCTCAGGGTACAGTTAGCGGTCCTCTCCTGTTATAGGGGTAACATAAAAGGTGAGGCGATAGGGGGGCATCCAGATATCAAATGTTTGAGAGCGATTTCACTGTTGCGGCCGCCACGTAGGTAGATTGTTCCGACGTGGGATCTGCATTTAGTCTTGGAAGCATTAGTGCGAGAGCCTTTCGAGCCGTTGTCGAAGGCGTCATTAAAAGATCTTACATTCAAGGTGGTATTTCTGGTGGCTATTTCTTCAGCCAGAAGAATATCTGAGTTACAGGCGTTGTCCTGTAGGGAGCCTTTTCTGGTTTTTATGGAGACAAAAGTGATTCTGAGACCGGTGCCGTCCTTCTTGCCCAGAGTGGTCTCATCTTTTCATGTTAATCAGGTAGTATCGCTGGTGTTTGTGGAAGGATCAGCAGATGCATCATCAACGCAGTTGCATCGGCTGGATGTTAGAAGAGCACTAAAGAGATATTTGAAAAGGACAGCGTCTTTCCGGAGATCAGATTGATTGATTTGTTTTTGTTTGGAGGTCCAAGGAAAGGGGAAGCAGCATTGAAAGCTTCCATTGCCAGATGGCTGAAAGAAGGAATTGCGTCCGCATATATTTTGAAAGGTAGATTGGTTCCGGAAGGGCTTAGGGCTCATTTGACTCGAGTGCAAGCCATTTCATGGGCAGAGTGCAGTTTGGTACCGGCGAAGGAGATTTGTAGGGCGGCTACTTGGTCGTCCTTGCATTCCTTTGTCCGGCATTATTGTCTGGATGTGCAAGCGGAGAGGAATACCTGTTTTGGAGCGGTGGTGCTTCAGGCTGGTTTAGCAGGTCCCTCCCGTTTACTTTTTTCACTGCTCTGTTACATCCCCAGATGTTCAGGACTAGGCTGGAGTGATGCTAAGGAAGGTGAAATTAGACTTGCCTGCTAATTGTTGTTCCTTTAGGAACTCCAGTCTAGTCCTGTATCCTCCCTATTTTTCTCGGATTATAGCCTGAAGCAAATGCTATCTAACAGGTAAGCGAAATGAGTTGGTACATCTTATGTCCCGAGTGGGGAAGGATTCTCTAAGGGGGGGGGGAGGTGTAGAGTTTGGCTATCTCCTGTCTGGCAGGAAATAGGGGTCTCAACATTGCTAGGGGCTTACTGAATTTTGTGACACGGAAGTGTTTTTGGGACAGTGTTATCCTAGTTTTTGGAGTTACCAGTTTAGTTATGTAAAAATTTTATTAGTACAGTTTGCTACTTAATTGTTGCTCCGGTGAGTCTTTGTCAATAGGTTACTGGAGTCAGGAGGCGGATCCTGTGTCTTTATACTGGTGTCATCAAAAGGATGACGTTTCTCAGTCTCCAAGCTGCCGGAGGACGAGCAAGACCCAGATGTTCAGGACTAGACTGGAGTTCCTAAAGGAACAACAATTAGCAGGTAAGTCTAATTTCACCTTCCTCTCTGCTGGTAATTTCTCTCTGTATGCAACCCAGCATCCTTCTGGCTTTCGCCACCAACTTGTCGCACTGTTTCGCCACCTCGATCATCAGAAACAGTAACACCAAGGTCTTTTTCCTGGTCTGTGCACCTAAATCTCTCTCCCCCTATTGCATACAATTCCCTTGGATTTCTGCTTCCCAAGTGCATTACACTGCACTTCTTCACATTGGTCTAATGCTTGGCAGTTAAGATTTATTCTTCCAGCTTTTGTAGATCTTTCCTCGTGTTCCCCACTCCCTGAGGGGAGTCCACTCTGTTGCAGATTTTGGTGTCATTTGCAAAAAGACAGACTTTTCCATTCAACCCTTCGGCAATATCACTCATGAATATATTGAACAGTACCGGTCCAAAGACTGAACCCTGGGGCACACCACTAATCACCTTACTTTCATCCGAGTGAGTTCCGTTTTACCATCATCTTCTGTCGTCTGTCAGTCAACCAGTTTCTGATCCAGTTCACCATCTTGGGACCCATCCCCAAGCTGTTGAGTTTATTGATAAGCCTCCTATGAGGAACAGTATCAAAGGCTTTGCTAAAATCTAGGTAGATCACATCCAACGAATGCCCTTGATCTAGTTCTCTGGTAATCCAGTCAAAGAACTCAATCAGATTTAGAAACATAGAAATATAGAAAAATGATGACAGAAAAAGACCACATGGCCTATCTAGTCTGTCCTTCCATATCAACAACAGTCCCCTTTTTTCCTTTAGAGATCCTCTGTGTCTGTCCCATGCTTTTTTGAATTCAGATACTGTCCTCATTTCTTTGGCAAGATCGTCCTTTGGTAAAACCATGTTGCCTCGTATCATGCAACCTGTTGGTTTCGAGGAAGTCTACTATTCGCTCTTTCAGGAGCGCATCCATTACTTTTCCCACCACCGAGGTAAGGATTACTGGCCTGTAGTTTGTCACTTCTTCCCTATTGCCACTTTTGTGGAGAGGTACCACATTAGCCCTTCTCCAGTCCTGAGGAACTTCTCCTGTCTCCAAGGATCTATTAAAAACATCCTTTAAAGGCCCTGCAAGAACTTCTCTGAGCTCTTTCACTATCCTGGGGTGTGTCCCATCTGGTCCCATAGACTTTTTCACTTTCAGTTTTGCAAGCTGTTCTAACACATCTTTGGTGAATGGTGTGTTATCTACTCCATTCCCATGTGTATATTTGTCAATCACAGGTGATCCTTCTCCAGTATTTTCTCTAGTGAAAACAGAGCAGAAGTATTTGTTTAGCATTGCTGCTTTTTCAATTTCACTTTCCACGAATCTGTTCCCAGCACTTTTGAGTCCTGCAATTTCACCTCTGATTTTCCTTCTCTCCCGAATATACCTGACAAAAGTCTCACCGCCACACTTCACATCTTTAGCCATCTTTTCTTCTGCCTTTGATTTTGCTATCCTTATTTCTAATTTTGTTTCTTTTAGTTTGATCCTGTATTCTTTTCTGTGTTCCTCTGTTTGTGAGCTTCTGAATTTTGTGAAAGCTGTGGGTTTTTTTGCTGGTCTACATTGCCAGAGAGCTCAAATTTTGTTTCATCTGTCCACAGAACATTTTCCCAGGAGGACTGATTTCTCAAGGTGGGTTTGGGCAAAGATCAGGCATGCTTCTTTGTCTTTGAGCAGTGGGGTCCTCCTTGGCCTTTGTCCATGAAGTCCTCCTTGGCCTTGGTCCATGAAGTCCTCCTTGGCCTTGGTCCATGAAGTCCTCCTTGGCCTTGGTCCATGAAGTCCTCCTTGGCCTTGGTCCATGAAGTCCTCCTTGGCCTTGGTCCATGAAGTCCTCCTTGGCCTTGGTCCATGAAGTCCTCCTTGGCCTTGGTCCATGAAGTCCTCCTTGGCCTTGGTCCATGAAGTCCTCCTTGGCCTTGGTCCATGAAGTCCTCCTTGGCCTTGGTCCATGAAGTCCTCCTTGGCCTTGGTCCATGAAGTCCTCCTTGGCCTTTGTTTAGTGCACAGCATAGGGTACAGGTTGAAACCAGCACTCCAGATTGCTCCAGATCAGCTTTAAGCTCTTTGGATATTGTACGTGGTTTTCCAATAGTTCACACTAATCTTTGAAGATTTCTTGGATTCATTTTCCTCTTCCCCCACATTTTGGGGAGGTTCTTCTTTGCATTATACAGTGCATGCTTTCACATTGACCATCCATAGATAAAGGCATGAAACTTATCTGCCTAAGAACCCCAAGCCATTCTGGAGGCCAGCAAGGCATTTTGCATTCACTTCGTTAGGGGGAGAACAATTCTTCAGTGTGCAAAGAAACGATGCTGTGGGGGCAGAGAGGCAAACCCAAATTACAAAACCTCACCCGACCATATAAAAATACAGAAACTGTCCACCCGCACAATGCAAGAGCATAAACCCACATTCACTTACTTACATTCCAAACAGAACTATCTCCCAAAACATTTATCTCAACATTTAACCTACCATCGATCAACCCAACAGCACACCAGGCTGCAGTCACCGGTAAGCCCCAGTGAGTGCTGACTGCAGCCTGATGTG
The DNA here is from genome assembly GCA_033557465.1 of Ichthyophis bannanicus. NCBI lineage: Eukaryota > Metazoa > Chordata > Amphibia > Gymnophiona > Ichthyophiidae > Ichthyophis > Ichthyophis bannanicus. Next base: position 1,252,588,645 of record CM066032.1, on the reverse strand, counting down.
CTGTTGGGATTTATTTATTGAAATCATTAATGTTGGCCCCCTGGTGATGGCCCCAACCCCAGAGTTTGATTGTTGTCCACCCCCCCCCCCTTTTAATGTTACACCGCTTTGACCCAGTGAAAAGTGGGATATAAATACAGTTAAATAAAATAAAAATAAAATATTGGATGAATCTCCTCTTTATTCTGGTCTTGGCTTTTTGCTCTTTAGGACATGATTGACACCCGTATAAACAATTCAAATCAGTTTATCAGAACTGCATTCCTATTACAGTAAAAATTTAGATGCATCTGTAATCAATTGTTAGTACTCACATGACTTGAATCAGCCAATGAATGATGGCTCTATTTTAAACATTAGAGCCATCATTCATTGGTTGATTCAAGTCATGTGAGTACTGACAATTGATTACAGATGCATCTAAATTTTACTGTAATGAGAATGTTCTGTCAAACTGATTTAAATTGCTTATGTGGGTGTCAATTATGTTCTGGCAATATCCCAGTTTTTATACTATTTCCTACTATTTCCTTTTTTAATTGGTGGTGGTGTATTTGATTTTTTTTTGTTTGTCAAATGTGTACATATATAGTCCAAAGCCATTTCACTGGCCACACTATTTTTTAAAGGAGATATTTACATAGTAACATAGTAAATGACGGCAGATAAAGACCAGTATGGTCCATCTAGTCTGCCCAGTAAGATGGCAAGAGAAGGTGCACCAGCCACTCCGTGCAGGCTACCTCTCCCCATGTCTTTGTTTAGGGGTGAACTCACTGCTCCGTGTAGGACACCCCTGTTGAGAAATTAGATAAGTTTATTTTGATTTTATCCTGTTGCTGTAAAGGGATCCACTGTGTCTGTCCCATGCCATTTTGAATTCTGTCACTGTATTTGCCCCCACCACTTCCATCAGGAGGGCATTCCAAGCATCCACCACCCTTTCAGTGAAAAAGTATTTCCTGACATTGCCTTTCAATTTACCCCCTTGCAGCTTCATGTTATGCCCTCTAGTTTTACAGCTTCCCCGTCTTTGGAAGAGGTTTGTTTGTTCATTTTCTGTTTAAGTATTTAAAGATCTGAATCATATCTCCCCTATCCCTCCTCTCCTCCAGAGTGTACATATTTAGGTCTTCAAGTCTCTTCTCATAAGGCTTCTGACGCAGGCTCCAAATCATTTTGGTTGCCTTCCTCTGAACAGTTTCCAGTCTGTTTACATCCTTTGCAAGATATGGTCTCCAAAACTGAACACAGTATTCCAAGTGAGGCCTCACCAGTGACTTATACAGTGGCATTAGTGCCTCTTCCTTTCTTCTGGTAATTCCTCTTGGTATGCAACCCAACATCCTCCTAGCTTTTGCCACTGCCTTGTCGCACTGTTTAGCCACCTTGAGATCCTCAGAAATAATCACACCAAGGTCCTTCTCCTGGTCCATGCACACCAAACTCTCGCCCCCTATCACGTACATTTCCCTTGGATTTCTGCTTCCCAAGTGCATCACACTGCACTTCTTCGCATTAAATCTTAACTACCAAGCATTAGACCATTCTTCCAGTTTTTGTAGATCTTTCCTCATGTTATCCACTCTGTTGCAAATTTTCGTGTCATCTGCAAAAAGACAGACTTTTCCATTCAGTCCTTCAGCAATATCACTCACAAATACATTGAACAGTTCCGGGCCCAGGACCGAACCCTGGGGCACCCCGCTAATCACCCTCCTTTCATCCGAATGAGCTCCATTTACCATCACCACCTGTCGTCTGTCAGTCAACCAATTTCTGATCCAGTTCACCACCTTGGGACCCATCCCCAAACTACTGAGTTTATTGATAAACCTCCTCTATGAGGAACAGTATCAAAGGCTTTGCTGAAATCCAGTTAGATGACATCCTTCGCATGGCCCTGATCTAGTTCTCTGGTCATCCAGTCAAAGAACTCAATCAGATTTGTTTGGCAAGATGGTCCTTTGGTAAAACCATGTTGCCTGTGATAAGGAAGCTTATCATAGTTCAGGAAGGAGCTATAGTAGAGGTGAAGTGACTCTGAACGAGCACCCTGTCTTTTCTGGTAAAAATAATAAAACAGAATGTTTCCATAAAAGACTACCAGTCCCAGAGTGCACCAGGTTTCCAACAGCCATTAGAAGAGCTGAAGTGGGGAAACGTGTGTTCAATCAGGAGGGCTATGAGATAATCCCCAAGCACTCATCTCCAAGGGCAGGGCTTGATTCAGCACAGCTGCGCTGTGCTAGGGTGGAGCATTCATCTAAGCAGGATAAAAGAAAAGCTTATTCTACAGAGAATCATCTTGAGCAGAGGCATCTTGATCAGAAGCATCTTCATCATCAGCAGCAGCAGAAGCCAGAGCTGACGGACAGAGAGAGCAAGAAACACTTTGGAAGAAAGAAGAGAAAAGCATTTGGGAGGTCTAAAGGAGTCCATAGCAGTACATATACTGGGAGGCATTCCAGAGGCAAGCATACACCATTGGACCGGGGAAAGCCAGAGGAGTGGGGTTGCAGAGCCAGGAATCCCCGGACGGCACCTGTGAGGGAGATGGCTGCACTTGGAAGGGACCCTAAGACCAGTGCAAGAAGGTATGTGAAGAGAGATCCAGTGTCCAGGGATCTTGATTGGAAGGCTGGACATAAAAACTGGACTACATACTGGCCAGGATATTTAGAGAGGAACTCTAACAGCAATGGAAGCTCAGGTATGAACACTGATCTATGCCCTAGCTCTTCACTGGGAAGACAGCAGGGAAACAAGTATTGTCCTGAGAGTGTTCCATTGAGAAATTCCTCTGTGCCAATCCATGATATTGAACCCATGATAGTTGAAGGAGGGGAAGATGTTATAAATGGGGACTTTGAATACATGGATTGCTCTCTGTCTAAACTTCTGTGGTAATATGCTGTCACAAAATACAACAACCATCACAAAGAAATATAAACTTGTTCTTTAATCTACTCAGAAAAGCTTCTGAGTAGGATTTGAGCCACGTAATAGAAAGTAAACCAGCCAAGAGGGTTTCAGCTGGTAATGGTTAGCAATTGAGCCTTGCCTAATTGCCTGTGAGCTCTGGAGGGACACTTCTGAGTGTGTGTGAAGATACAGGAAGATATCCCTGAAAAAGAACAGTTTTTTTCCTACTTTGTGGGTTTTGTTTGTTCTTTGAAGCACTGCTAAGAAGAATTAGCAGGAGCTTACAGAAAAGACCTTTCTGTTCCCATCAAGGTCTTTATGCTTTGATTTGATTGCTTAACAAGTTCAGCTGTTTTTTTCCTTATTTGTTTTTCTAAGTATAATACTGAAAGCAAGTATTCCTTTTTATGTGCTACCAAGTATATTTGTGTTGGGAGAAATAACCCCATAAATAAAATATCATCTTTGCTTTACATTCGAGCAAGCACAACTAATTTATTGTGAATGGCTGAGTCTGGTATGAATGGACTACATTTCCCACAATCCTTTGCAAGTCATATTAATATTTGCCTTTGCCAAGACTGTGGGCATTCTCACCCAGCACCCCCGTTTACATGCCTCAGATCATGCAACTTGTTGGTTTTGAGAGTCCACTATTCGCTCTTTTAGGAGTGCCTACATTACTTTTCCCGCCATTGAGGTAAGGCTCACGGGCCTGTAGTTTGTCACTTCTTCCCTGACACCACTTTTGTGAAGAGGTACCACATCAGCCCTTCTCCAGTCCTGAGGAACTTCTCCTGTTTCCAAGGATCTGTTGAAAAAACAACCTTTAACGCCCTGCAAGAACCTCTCTGAGCTCTTTCAGTATCCTGGGAGGTATCCCATCCGGTCCCATGGCCTTGTCCACTTTCAGTTTTGCAAGTTGTTCTAACACTTCATAATCTCCAGGAACAAGCAGGAATGTAGTCTTCACATATGGGTATCGTCGGTACCGACGGAACCTGCGTGGGAACACTCCCCAGCGTCCAATAGGAACGCTTTTGGGAGCATCCCTCAGCAAATGCGTGCTGCCTTTCCAACTGTCCCTCTTCAGTTCTTCATTTTCCGCAGTTCTTGTGGTCGTGTTTGCCTGCCACACGATTCTTACTGGTACCGCCGGTTCTTTTCTTTTTTTTTTTTCTTTTCTAAAAAAAAAAAAAAAAACCTTGAGCTGTTTCTCTTCAGAAGCTTTTCTTTTCTTTTTTGGTGCTAGGTGCCATTTTGGGCACTAGGCCCCATATTCCTAAAACATGGAAAAACCAACTAGTGGTTTTAAAAAATGTACTAAGTGTGGTGGTACTGTTTCTGTCACTGACGCCCATGCTTGGTGTCTTAAATGTTTAGGGTCTGAACATTCTCCATCTGAATGTCTCTCCTGTATGGGGATGACTAAAAGAGGAAGACAGAACCGGGCTGCAAAGCTGGGTACCCTGTTTTCTTCAGATGCCAGATCCATTGCATCGACATCTTCAAGGGTTAAGAACATAACATAAGAACATAAGATATGCCATACTGGGTCAGACCAAGGTCCATCAAGCCCAGTATCCTCTTTCCAACAGTGGCCAATCTAGGTCATACGTACCTAGCAGTTTCCCCAAAAGACACAGGTTCCGCAAAGCTTGTACTGGATCAAGCATCTTCTTAATAATGGTTTATGGACCTTTCCTCCAGGAACTTGTCCAAACCTTTTTTTAAACCCAGCTACACTAACAGCCTTTACTACATCCTCCGGTAACAAATTCCAGAGTTTGATTACACGTTGAGTGAAAAAATATTTTCTTTTATTAGTCTTAAATAGTTTACCCTGTAGCTTCATTGCATGTCCCCTAGTCTTTCTATATTCTGATAACGTAAACAATCGATCTACGTTTACCCATTCCACTCCGTTCATTAATTTATAGACTTCTATCATATCTCCCCTCAGCCATCTCTTTTCCAGGTTAAAGAGCCCTACCCTTTTTAGCCTTTCTTCATAGGAGTATCCTTCCATCCCCTTTACCAGGTTTCCTCTTCCTCCCATGGATCTCAGATAACTAAACATAAAAGCCGGTCCTCAAAGGGTAGCTCTCCTGCTAAGCATCGAGAGGCCATTGGCATTGCCCTTGAGGGAGTGGCACTAGCAAAGCAGCCCCGGTGGGAAGCTTTGGCTTCCAAAGCATCAATGGGGCTTCAGGATGTTCTCGAGGCCCCGACCTCGCAAGAACTACCTGTGCCATGCTCAGGGATTCCGGCCATTTTCACCAGTACCGATACCCAGGCATCGGCAGTGTCGATAGTCCAGAGGTTTCTTGCTATTGAATGCAGCATCGCAGCTCTTCTCTCAGCTGCGGTACCATTGGTCCAACGGGCACTGGTACAGACATCGACACCGATGCCGGTACCTACACCGGTACTGGGACCGACGGTACCGGCCCCAGTGGGAATTCTTCCCACACCATCTTTGGCTGGAATCGACAGATCGGTACCGGATCAACTCGGTACCGACTTCGATCGATACCGGGACCGTGCTTTGCATGAGCATCGTTTTCAGGAATACTTTGAATCCTCCGATTCCGAAGACTCTGATAATTCTGCTGGTACTAGAGTGTTTCTCCCAGAGGATCCCTCTTCTCTCCATCGCAGAATGTCACCTCCAGAGGACATGTCTTTTCAGGATTTTATTTGTGATATGGCCAAGGGCCTTTCAATCACGGTGGCTCCTGAAGAGGAGCCCAGAGCATAGGAATTGGAAATTCTCCAATATCCTAAAGCTCCAAAGGAGGCAGCCACTCTGCCCATCCATGAAATACTGCATAACTTGATGCTCAGAATGTGGGAGACACCTCTGACTACATCTCCTCACTCTAGGAGACTTGATACTATGTATCAAGTCCCGCCATGTCCTGGATTTCAAATGACTCAGCTGCCGCACCATTCAATGGTGGTGGAGTCAGCCATGCGTAGGATGAAAAGTGCAGAGAGGCATGCATCCAATCCTCCAGGTCGTGAATGCAGGACTCTGGATGCTTTTCAGGCGCCAAACGTTTCAGGCTTCCATGCTTTCAGCTAGGATCAGTTCATATATACTGTATATGGGAATGTTTCTCAAGGAAGTTGCAGGAGATTTGGAGCTTATGAGCCCATTTCTCCCAGATGACAAGAGACAAGATTTTCTTGCTCTAGTTAAGCATGCTCAAGATGTCTCCAAGTTTGTAAATCGTGCAGCCTTTGACTGCTTTGAATGCATCAGCAGAACCTCTGCTATTGCCATTGGCGGACAGTGGATTGCCTGGCTTCAGGCATCAGACTTGGAGACTTGGGTACAGGACAAGTTAGGCAACATTCCTTGCATGGGAGAGAATCTCTTCGGCAAGAACTGGCAGGAAAAGGCTAATGAGTTAGATGCTGACAATACTACTCTTGATAGATTGTCAAAATCTACAGCCACTCCAGCCAAAAAGAAGTCTTATAAAAAACCCTCTTTCAGCAAAAAGAGGACATTTTATCCTTCCTATACCCAGCAGAGTCAATCTCGGGGTCAGGTTGCCCAAAAGGGACAAACTAGACAGCAAAAGAAGCCAAAAGGGCCCAGAGCCCAACCAGCTCTGCAGGTTCAGCCCCCTCAAGGGCTTTGACTCCTTCCTAGAGAGCTTAGCCTTCCTGCCTCTGAGGGGTCTCCAACCCCCCAATATCCCTGGCAGGTTATGCCACTTTGCCAACAGATGGCATCAGATAACAGCAGAAGATTGGACTTTGTCCATTGTAGGAGAAGGGTACAAGCTTCATTTTCACAGCATGCCCCCTCCTACAATTCTAAAGCAATTCAATTCTCAAACAGACAATCTGTTAGATCACGAGGTCTCAACACTTCTTGCCCAAGGGGCAATAGAGGAGGTACCCATTCTTTAACGGGGTGCAGGGTTCTACTCCCCCTATTTTCTTATTCCAAAGAAAACAGGAGGACACAGACCCAGTTTAGACCTCAGAGAATTGAACAAATACCTTTTTCGAGAGAAGTTCAAAATGATTTCTCTAGGAACTCTTCTGCCATACCTTCAAAGCCAGGATTGGCTTTGCTCTCTAGACTTAAAGGATGCATACACTCACATTCTGATCCATCCAGATCACAGGAAATTCTTACAATTCCTTTTCAGGGGAAAACATTTCCAGTACAGGGTTCTTTCCTTTGGTCTAGCTTCAGCACCAAGGGTATTCACAAAATGCATGGCAGTAGTAGCTGCATTTCTACTAACCCTGGGGATATTCGTCTTCCCTTACTTAGACGACTGGCTCATTCGAGCCCCTATAGTTGCAGAGGCCAGCACTGCACTGTCTCGCACAATGCGAATCCTCCAGTACTTGGGATTGGTAATAAACTTTTCCCCAAATCCCAACTTGTTCCTTCCCAGTGCCTGGAATTCATAGGGGCCTGTCTAGATAAGACAGGCAAGGGCTTTCCTTCCACAGGCCCGGTGTCTTCGCATAATGCAGCAGGGAAATCCTCCCTAACTGCTCAAGAGCTACTACAGTTGCTGGGACATATGGCATCCACGGTTCATGTAGTCCCATATGCTCGCCTCCACATGCGAGCAGCTCAGTGGACCCTTTCCACTCAGTGGACACAGGCCACAGGTCATTTATCGGACAAAATAATAAACTCTCAACGACTAATTTTGTTCCTCCAATGGTGGCAATCCCTAGAAAATCTGACAATGGGGTCTCCTTTTCATCAACCCCTTTTTCAGGCCACCCTAACAAATGCATCACAGGTGGGTTGGGGAGCACACCTGAATCATCTCTCTACCTAGGGAACCTGGACTCCACAGGAGGCTGGTCTGCACATAAACCTCCTGGAATTAAGAGCAATCTATTTAGCTCTTCGAGTATTCCACGCCCAGCTCAGCTACAAGACAGTCCTAGTCCAGACAGACAATCAAGTAGCAATGTTCTATGTCAACAAGCAAGGCGGGACAGGCTCTCTGCCATTATGCAATGAAGTGCTATGACTGTGGGTCCTCGCCAGAGAGTATCAAATTCACCTTCTAGTGGTATATCTTGCAGGCATTCAAAACCTTTGGGCAGACAAGCTGTCGAATACTGCTGCCTCACGAGTGGTCCCTCCACCTGGACCAGGTGGCAAAGATATTTCATCTCTGGGGCACTCCAGACATAGACCTTTTTGCAAGTCCACTGAATGCCAGACGTCCCCGGTTCTGTTCCAGGATTCCGACTCACAATTGTCAGACAAGGGATGCCTTCCTCCTTCACTGGGGTCAGGGCTTCCTTTATGCCTTACCACCCATTCTCCTCATCCCCAAAACACTCTTCAAGCTTCAGAGAGACACGGGTCGCATGATTCTCATAGCGCCACGATGACCACGCCAAACGTGGTATCCCCTGCTTCTACATCTCTCTCAAGCTGCACCTTTGGAGTTAGGGCATGCTCCAGATCTCCTTTCCCAAGAGAACGTGACGCTATGGCACCCGAATCCCCAGTCTCTGCATCTCACGGCCTGGTTGCTGAAGGCTTAGACCTCCAGGATTTCAACCTGTCCCAACAGGTAAAGGATATCCTTCAGGCTTCTAGGAAACTTTCCACAAGAAGATCTTATGCCTTCAAGGGAAACGTTTTACTATATGGTGCTCCAAGAAGGGATTAAACCCTCTTGGCATACTCTTAGAATCGATACTAGAGTATCTCCTTCACTTATCGAATTCTGGTCTAAAGACCAATTCGGTAAGAGTCCATCTTAGTGCAATTGCAGCTTCTTATAAACCTCTGAATGGACAACCAATTTCCTCTCATCCACTCATATCCAGATTTATGAGAGGTCTTCTATTAACCAAACCTTCCATTAAGGCCACCACCGGTGGCATGGGATCTAAATCTAGTTCTCGGGCAGCTCATGAAGCCGCTTTTTGAGCCTTTAGCCACTACAACCCTTAGGTTTTTGACTGGAAGATCATCTTTCTAATTGCAATCACCTCTGCACGTCGCATTAGTGAACTGCAAGCTTTATTGGCTAATCCTCCTTATACTAGGTTTCACCATGATAAGGTTGTTCTTAGAACTCATCCACACTTTATGCCAAAGGTGATTTCACCTTTTCATTTAAATCAATGAATTTATCTTCCTGTATTTTTTCCGAGGCCTCACGCCTTTAATGGAGAAAGAAACCTTCATACTTTGGATTGTAAAAGAGCCTTAGCCTTTTACCTACAGAGAACACAGCAACATAGAAAGTCCTCACAACTTTTTATAGCTTTTGACCCTAGTCATTTGGGACAACCGGTCTCCAAAAGAACTTTATCTAAATGGGTTGCCCAATGCATATCCTTTGCTTATGAGAGTAAAGGTCTTCCTCTTCATGATCATGTCACAGCTCATAACGTGAGAGCCATGGCAACTTCCATGGCTAATCTCCACTCTGTGTCTATCGATGACATTTGTCTAGCAGCCACCTGGGTTCGGTACACACCTTCACAGCCCACTACTGCCTGGATAAAGCCTCCCATCGGGATGCCTTCTTTGACCAAGCTGTTCTTCAAAATCTCTTTCAGACCTAATTCAACTCCTACCCACCAACCCTGGTGGAATGCCAGAGATCCATGGGAGGAAGGATTCCCACCTTTCTAGGGTGGCACCTTCCTGGGGCTATCTCCCTGGCATCTTCAGCTAGGGAGTCCCCATATGTGAAGACTACATTCCTGCTTGTTTCTGGAGATAGCATAGTTACTCACCTGTAACAGGTGATCTCCGGGAACAGCAGGAATTTAGTCTTCACAACCCACCCACCTCCCCTAGGAGTTGTCTGTCTATCTCTTTGTCTCTTTCCTCTCTCCCTCTATCCTTTCACTCAGCTACAAGCTTAACTGAAGAGGGACAGTTGGAAAGGCGGGAAGGCAGTGCGCATGTGCTGAGGGATGCTCCCAAAAGCGTTCCTATTGGATGCTGGGGAGCGTTCCTGCACAAGCTCCATCGGTACCGACGATACCCATATGTGAAGACTAAATTCCTGCTATTCCTGGAGATCATCTGTTACAGATGAGTAATTACGCTTTCTGTGAATGGTGTGGTATCTGCTTCATGCCCATTTTTATATTTGGGAGTCACATGTGGTCCTTCTCCAGGATTTTCTTTAGTAAAAACAGAGCAGAAGTATTTGTTTAACAATTTTGCTTTTTCAATGTCACTTTCCATGAGTCCGCTCCCAGCACTTCTGAGTCCTACAATTCCACCTCTGATTTTCCTCCTCGCCCGAATATACCGGAACTTTGTTAGCTAAGCTTCGAGCATTTGTGCTTATTGCTTTTCAGCATTTAACTGACTCGCATGTATTTTGCATTGATTTTGTTCTGCCCACTTCTTCCCACTTGTCGTTGATGTGTGGTTTAAAAGTGTGGCTGTTTCTGATGTTCTGCTTTTGCCGGGAGTGACGTCCTGAACTTGTCCTTCCCCATCCGTCATCCCCTTTTTCTAGTTTAAATGCATATACACATACAGCCTGAATTTTTCACTTGGGATTCTTTTCCCTGCGACAGAGAGATGTAGTCCATCAGCACAGCATAGTCTCTTGTTCGTCCATCTGTTTCCCCATTCGCCTATAAATCTGAATCCTCCTTGTTTGCACCAGGTCTGGAGCCATGTATTAAAGCTGTTTATGCGATGCAGCCTTTCTGCCTCCTTACGAATTACAGGTAGAACTTCTGAGAATGCTACAGTGTTAACAATGGGCTTGAGTTTCTCTCCCAGAGTTTGGAAGTCCCTTTGAACTGCAGAGGCACTGTTTCTAGCCAGGTCATTTGTACCCAAGTGGATGACATCAATTTTGGAGTGCTCACTTTCTGCGTTAAGTACATCAACAATTTGGTTTGTATTCCTGCTGGCTGAAGAGCCTGGAGGCATTTGACTATCTTTGCTCCTTTGAACTGTGTTCCCAAGTTGGTGCCTCTGATGATGGAGTCTCCAAGTAGTAGTATTTTTCTGTTTTGAGTTTTTCTTCATATTTGGTGCTTTATCAGGAGATTAGGCATCAACTGTCTCATTTAAGGGCCCTTCAGTTTCCTTGGATTGGTGATCCTCATTAACCAAAGCAGAGAAGGCATTATGCAGGGATATCTCTTGATGTATAGGGTCTCTGCATTACAGGTCACAATCTACCCGAGCCCACTGTGATCCATTTGTTCCTGGGATGTTTGATTCTTTGTGGGAGCGGTGGTCGACTTTGGTTTGTATCCTAGAAGAGGTGCGTTTCATTGCAGCTAGTTCTTCCCTTAGTAGTCAGTTCTTTATGCATGGCAGCTAACTTGAGGCATATAGGACAAGCTCTTAGGTTCCAAATAATTCTTCTCAGAATGAAAGCACCACAGTTATTGCACTCAATACACGACATGCTGATTAAGCAGTCCTAGAAGGAGAAGAAAAAAAGGTGGGCTTAACACCAAATTAAAAGGACAATGTATGTGACAACTATATAGGCAATGCAGCCCTGGGGTGGGTGTGGTGAGGGGTAGGGTGGGCAGGAACCTAAATGCCCCTGGCCAGTAGGCCTTATATGAACTGAGGGCACACTCAGATATCTGGTTTAAGGGCTACACAAGGAATGTAGGCAGTCAAAATATTCCCAAAAATGAATGTATAACCAACAGTTAAATACTATATTAGCAACAAAACAGGTAAAATATAGAAGGCTGAAAATTTAGCTGTGTGGAGGCTGTGGAGACTTTAAGAGGTTGAAATGCAAGGGTGCCAGTGTTGACCACAACTGTACATACATTTATTAATTTGTTCATATTTGTCTTTAAAGCTAATTGAGGTCATTCTGAGCTGTGTTTAGTGGGGATGGACATCTATCCCCGCTAAGTGCCAGGACTGTATCCTCTGTCCAAAGCTCCCCACACATGCATAGGAGATATACGGGGAGCTCTGGACAGGGGTGGGAGGGGGTGGTTCAAGGGAGGAGCGAGAGCAGTTAGTGGGCGGGGGATGGCAGCGCAGGATCAGTTCAGTGGGGCAAGGGTGTGCAGGAGCTTTCCTGCAGCCCGACCCTGCCTTTGGAATGCCACATCAAGGGTCGGGCTGCGGGGAATGAACTTTGTGGCGGCAGCCAGGGATCGAGGCTCCTTAATGGAGCCATGGTGCCATGGCAATAGGACACCACAGCTTCATGCCGGAGCCGGGGTTAGGCCTATGTGGGGAAACAATGGGACGTCCAGCAGCACAGAATCGGGGGACGGCCTGCCCGTCCAGGCACGGGCTGGCCGCCTAGATCCGATTCTGATTCCACAGGAACGTCTAGCTCCCACGTGCTCAGAATTGGGGACTAGACTGGCCTGTCCAGATCCTGGACTTCCAGGCAGGCAGGACGTTCCCCCTTGGGAATTGGCGGCCCAATGTGTCCAAATCATTCTGCCATGAATTGCTTATTCCTTTATAGCAATACAACTTTAGAATTTTATTGTAAACACAATTCTCTTGATTCTCCTGAGTATTAAGAAATTGTTATGTCTGTGAGGTTTTGCCTGTGTACATTGAATGCTAACCTGGTCTGTGGTCCTATAGGAGGAGGAGAGCCTGCGTGCTCAAGTGAAAGACCTGGAAGAGAAGCTAGAAACGTTGAAGATTAAGAGGAATGATGATAAAGCTAAGCTCAAAGAATTGGAGAAATACAAGATTCAGCTGGAGCAGCTTCAAGAATGGAAAAGCAAAATTCAGGAACAGCAGGCTGATCTACAGCGGCAGCTCAAAGATGCTAAAAAGGTAAGATTTTAGCAATACATTATTTTCGGTTCTTGACTTTGACTTTTGTTCTTTAACTTTTGAATGGAATGGTAGGGTGGATGTTAAGTTTCTGTGCTGGGAATATCTTGTGTACTCTACTCAATTGGAGCACTTTCTTTGTGATAAGAATGTACCTAATTAATTTGTTCTAGTTGGAGCAGGAGATTGACTGTAGGGAAAGATAGGGAAAGGTGTTTATGCCTAATACTGGTATTCCCCTTGTTTCTCCCTCTCCTCCCATCCTCAACATGGGCTTATATGGGATGTACAAAATTTTACTTTCTTTGAGGTTTCTGAAGCTGTATGTTCAGTTTTCTTGAATTTGCTTTTTGTAAATTGTAGACATTCTAAATAAACTAAAGTGTTTTTTCCCCAAAATAGAACATACACAAATATGCGAGGCTACTGTAGACCTCACATGTACACAGCTCATGCTCTCCCCCCCCCCCCCACACCAAACCTCCGTTCCCTAACAACCACAGACAAAAAAAATAAGTTTAGCCCAACAGAAAAGCCATTATTAGGTTGAATATGCCCCCTAGTCCCCTGATGTTGGGTTGTCTGTCTTAACTAGATTATAAGTTCTGATGAGCTGGGACAGTCTTACATGTCTCTATACAGCTCTATACATTGATCAGTAGTTGTAGTTTACCAGTCATGCAAGGTTATCCTCTGCTCCCTCTCCTGTTTGCTCTCTCTATTGCGCCTCTGGCAGCTAGAATTATGAGGATAGAAGTAAGTGCTAAGGATCATAGAATATCCATTATTTGTAGATGTGTTTATAATCAGTTGTCGTATTTCTTTGCGCTTGCTAGTGTGGAATTTAAGGAAATATGGGCACTTGCAATGTGTGCCTTTGAGTTGATGATGTTGATTCCTGGCAATGTATCAGCTTTTGGGTTTTCTTGGCAGTGTAATTGGAAGTAGATTGCCAGGGCTTTCTTCTGAAGCAATGGAGGGTTAAATGATTAGCCCAAGGCCACAGGGAGTGCCAGTGGGAATCAAATCTTGGTCACTTGGTTACCAAGCCAGTGCTCTGGCCATTAGGTGGCTACTCCACTCACTAGTGGGCTTCAAAGGGAATATGCAAAAATCAGAGATGCTTTATTTTTCCAGGCAATTCCTCCAAATGGGTTAGTTTTGCGCATGCTATGAGTCGTGAACCTCACTTCTGAGCCAGGGTATAAGTGCATGCAAGCTAACTTTGCTTTTATTTATTTAATTTAAACAGGTACCAGATACATTCCCTTGAGCCAAAAGGGCTCACATTCTGTGTACCTGATGCAACGGAGGGTTAAGTGGCTTGCCCAAGGCCACAAGGAGTTGCCTGTAGGACTAGAAACCCCAGTCCCTCCAGCCTGAGATTGCTGTCCCCAGGTGGGACTAGAACCCCTGGGCCTTCAGCCTGAGGTACCATGTCCTAACCACTAGGCCACTCCTCCCTTTAGTGGGCTAAGGCAAGTGTAAGATTTAAAGATTCAAGTTTTGGTAAACAGGTATCACTTGTATGAGTAGGGGTTCATGATTAAACCCAAACAGGCTGGGGAAGAATTTGATTGGTAGACTAAAGTCCATTTTGTTTATTGGCTGCACAGCTTTCGTAAAGATGGTCCCTCCTCCCCAATTTTTTTTCACCCCTGCCTGTCCCAGTTGCAGATCAGGTACTGAAATAAGTATAAGGGTTTTTAATCTAATTTGGTGTAGAAAATCATCTAGAGTGGCAAGAAGGCCAGTGTACCAAAGAGATTTTTGGGAGATTGGGGGTTCTGAGTTTTAAACAGCATTAGCAGCTCAGCCCTAGTCGAGTGGAACAAGGATAAGTGAAAGAAGCGGGGGCTGTTTGAACAAAATACCGCTAACGGCAGGGGGAAGGGGGTCTTTGGCTTCATAGATATGGATGTTGAGGCTTCAGAGATGAAAATTAGAAATCTTTCTGGTGCATACCCTACAGGTGTTTCAGAGATGTATAGTGGCATTCTTGAAGTGAAACAGGTGTCAAGGCTAATGCTGATTAGAAATAGCACTAAGTTCAAGTTGAGTGAGGTGGGCCAGGTTTTCAGGCTGTGGGAAGCTAAGGGCCAAGTGCTGCCCTTTATCTGCAGGATCGTTATGTGAAACACACGTGATCTCTTTGCAGACCTCTAGCTTAGACATTATCTTTTGACTAGAGAAGTGAAAAAGGCCTTGGAGGATGTAGGTTTTTGAAATTCTCTGCATGGGCACACTTGGGCTCAAAGGATTGAGCTCTAAGCTGTATGATGTTCTTGAAATACAGGATTAGGGCAAGCCCAGGAACATGCTTAATTGGGGGAGAGTTATAGGAGAGCCAGTTTCTGAGGAAGTGGTTAATTATACATCAGAATCTCTGAGCTCTCAATTTCATCTTACAGTGGGACCCAAATATATTCATACTAAGTTATAAACCACCTGAGATTTCTAAGAAAATGGGAACTACTAAAATTTTGTATTGTAGCAACCAGGTGTGAGATTGCATGTGTGTGTAAGAGGGAGAATTTTCTAGAATGGGATGGCATGAAGGTTAGATTGGAGAATAATTTTGAGAAGTTTAGAAAATGTAAGATAATTGGGTGCAGGAAGAGAATTGATTAGTAGGTTGGTTAAGGGTGCTAAGAATTTTCAGTTCAGTGCTGGAGAGGAAGATGTTTGCCCATGCCAAGGTGGAAGGGGAGATTTATAGTATATAATGGTTATGGTTTATTACATTTGATATACCGCTCAGGCCGAAGCATTAGAGCGGTTTACAATATGGCTGTGAAATGGAGGAAGCAGGTTTTTGTTTTTTTTTTAATATAAAGGGGAACATAAATGGTTGTGGAATGTTTTGCATGATGTTTAATAAAATATAGATTAAAGGGGGGTGAAGTCTGTCCACGGACCAAGATGGCTTCCTAAGTGTGTTCCTCCAGTGTTCTACTCCTCTGTAGTCTCCATTATCCCTGTTTAAGCCTCTCTCTGGATCCATCATTCGCAAAACCTATCAGTTTGGCTGTACTCAAACTGGCGAATTTAGACTTTGCTACTGTCGCTGCACAGTCTGCAAAACTAGGTAAACCTGATTCCCCCCCCCCCCCCCAACTAAAATGGCGCCAGCTGCAGTTCCTGATGTGGGGCTTAAAGATCTGCTGGCTGAAATCTGCAGCGTGAAGACGCTTGTGGAGTCTAATTGCTCTGCTCTCCGAAGTCTGCAAACTGAATTGGCAGAGGTAAAAACACAATTCGCTCAGGAGAGACACAGTCGAGACTACAGTGAACCAACATGAGGCCCAACTTCATGCTGTGCAATTGCATGAGAAGAAGCTATTACAGGTGGAGCGGCAGTTAGAAGACCTAAACAGCCAGTCCCGCCGCAATAATAAGATACTAGGGATACCGGAGGGAGCAGAAGGACAGGACGCAGCCTCTATCTGGATCATATATTACCAGCATTATTACAACTGGACCTGAAATTACCATTGAAAATAAAATGGGCACATTGTATACCTTCTCATCGGCCACAAACAGTCTGTGCTGCAACCTATGATCTTCAAAGCCCTCCGCTATCCACAAGCCCTTCAGATTCTACAGGCGGCGCAAGTTCGTTCTCCAGCTCATCTTGAGGGGCACAAATTAATATTTTTCCCTGACCTCAGCATGAGCATAGTAAACAGGAGGAAGCAGTTATTGGCATTTTGTCCATTAATGCAGAACATACAAGCCCTATATTCCGCATAGTTTTTACATACACTTTGTTGTTCAAGTTAAGATGTTCATTGTAAAAAGTTATAACTGTTCTATGTAAAACAAGCTCTGCATTGTTAATTGTTGTTAAATGTACACCGCAACTGATCGCTGGAAGATGCGGTATATAAATAAGTGTTAAATAAATAAAAATAAAATATATGGTTTATTTTGCCTGGCACAGATGCGAATTACAGTATACAGTCGAATAGTAGTTTTAGATATAGGGGCTCAACTGGTGGGATGAATTCCCAAAGGTGCCATAGAAAGTTCCTTCTCCTCCTCAGGAAAAGTGGAGCTTCTACTCTCCATACTTTCTTATTCCAAAGAAAACAGGAGGCTTCAGGCGCATCTTGGATCACAGAAACCTAAACAAGTTCCTGGTCCGAGAAAAATTCAAAATGATATCTCCAGGAACAAGCAGGAATGAGTCTTCACATATGGGTACGTCGGTACTGACGGAGTCTGTGTGGGAACGCTTCCCAGCGTCCAATCAGAAAGCTTTTGGAAGCATCCCAACACGCCTGCGTGCTGCCTTCCCGCCTTCCCAACTGCCTCTCCTCGGTTTTCGTTTTTCCGCAGAGCTGGCAGGACGTCCTCCTGTCACCGCAGAAAATTCTTTTATTTTTTAGTTTTCTTGTGGTCGCGGCTGCCTTTCCCGACGCCACCGGTACCGCCAGTGTTTCTTTTTTCTTTTCTTGTAAAATTTTTACGTTTTAAGGAATATTTTTCCTTCTCAGTGTCTCACGGTGGTTTAGGCCTGCTAGGCCTCTCCATTTTCCTTCATGGAACCGCCAGCCACTATCCCCAAGAAATGTACAAACTCTGGCGGTACAAACTTAATTTTAGACACACTGATGCTGCAGACCCTCTGAGAAGAGAAGAAAATGTTTTAAACGCAGGAAAAGTCAAGCACAGGCTGCAATATTATGAGGAACCTGATAGGGGGAGCAAGAGGGACCTCCGAGGAACTGAGGAACCACACCACCTAGGTCATGAGGTAATGCCAGCCAGCTTCCAATCAAGGAAGAGAGGAGTACCTCTTAAAGAGAGTCTGGAAGACTGGAGGGCAGAACAGGCAGGACGGCCAGGGGAAGGAGGACTGCCAGGAGAACCAGCAGGATGGGGCAGGACATCCGAATGAATGGGCAGGATATCCAGAAGAAGCAGTAACCCCTGGACAAGAGTTTCGCAGGAGGCAGCAGCAGCCACAGTGGCTTGAGGAAAGAAGCAACCCTGGAGAAGGTGGGATAGCTCCATTCAGAGTGGGTGCTTTTCGTCCAGAGAGGCAAAGGCGTGGCTCTGACTACGGTCTAAAGCCAACAGAAGGACGGTTGGAGAACTTAAGGCCTATTGCTCAGGCCAGGCAGGATCCCAGCCGGAGCCGGCCTCAAACCTCACCGGGAGTAGACAAGCCAAGGAGAAAAGGTAACCCATGTTTAACTGAAAGCAGGTTGCAGACTGCTGGTGTATGGGGAGGACAGGGAGCAGAGGAATACTTCCTTGTGAAACTGCCTATGAGATAAGGTGGAAGAAACACGTACCGAATAAGAGACTTGTTAATGACAAAGCTTTGCATGAAGCTAAGATAAAACACTTGCAAAAGGAAGACAGTTCCCAGTATAGGAGGGCGCAGGACCGACGCCCTGCATTCAACCCTGAGCATTGGGAGGTTGTACAGAGGATATATAAAAAGCCTGATTACAATTTGCCAGCAAGTACTGACTCGGTTTCAGAGGCTTCAGAGGGGGAACCGATGCAGGTGGAATTTGCTTCAGATACCGAGATGGACTGTAGTTATTGTAAGACAGGAAGCCTGGAGTCCCTGCTTAGCACATAAGCTCTGTCTTGGGGAATAGAGACTGTTTGTTTTGATACACCCTTTATTGTGAAGATAACAGCTTTGCTTTAACGTCATGTTTTACTTTTTCTTTAACCTGAAGTAAGGAATTTGTGTTTGATGTTTTTGTCCAAGCATATGAACCTTTTTGCAAGAAAGGGAAATAAATGCCTTTTTCCCTCCACTCGGACCTTTGTATTCTTTGGGATTTTGGTAACAAAGGAAGCTACCAGGGCAGCAAGTCCCTGGGCCCTGTAAGACATTAGCCAAACCCAACCTCATATGTTTTTATGTCCAACCTACCTCAGTCCATTACGCTGCCAAGGTAGGCCCTGTGACAGCGCTCACAATTGGTGTCTAACCTGCTTGGGCCCTGACCATTTTCCTCGAGTGTCCCTCCTGCAATAGTATTGTGGGAAGAAGTTTTCAACATCGAGTTCCCCTCGACATGCGGTCCCCGTCCAACTTCAGGGCACCGACCATATCTTCACAGGATCAGGTAACCCAAAAACAGTCTGTTAAGACTAGCCAGTCCTCGAGTGGCAGATCTCATGCACAGCATAGATGCCTCCGGCCTTGCCCTCGAGAATCCACTGGCTTCAAAACCCTGGTGGGAGTCTACGGCCTCCAAAGCCCGTGTGGGGTTTCAGGTTGTTCCTGAGGTTCACCCCTCACAGAACATACCTGAGCCATGCCCGGTGGTGGCATCCGCTTCGAGCAGTACCGATACCCCGGCATCGGCAGTGCTGTTGGATGAAACATTCCTCACCAAGGATCGTCTTCTGGCGTCCTCGGTACCTACGGGGCCGTTGGATACGCTGCAGACCGACCTTCCAGTATCAGTACCGGTACCGATACTAGTACCGACATCAGTACCCTCCAGATGTGCATCGATAGACTCGCTTCCTTCGATGCCGAGTCTGGAATCGATCTCCACGCTGGAGGACTGGGTACCGACTCGCCTTGGTACCGACACCAGACAGTACCGAAGGCTCGGTTCCGTTGATCCGGATCCAGCACTCTCGGTTTCTTCGATACCGTTAGAGTTGCCACCGGCTGGCCTTCATCCACTGGTATCGGATACGGTACCGAAGTTGGTACCGTTATCCACATTACCATTGCTGTCGGTGCCTTCCATGCTTCTCTCATCAGGCTCGCTTCCCTCGATACCGAGTTTGGAATCGATCCCTAGCATGGATGATGTGCTACTGACTGTCGCCGGTCCCAACCTCCTGCAGTACCGGCGACCATCCTCTAAGGATCCCATACTTCACCATTCAGGATCTTCTATTCCTATAAACCTGGATAGATCCCTCGGTGCCAACGCTAGTTCTTCAACAGATCTAGCCTATCCAAAGGAATTTCCCTCTGGGGATTCTTCTTTTCAGGCTTTTCTCCTGGATATGGCAAAATCACTTGCCATTTCTATTCCTGGACAGGATCCTACACAAGGGAATACAGGATCCCTGTATATTCCTGGGAAAGCAAGGGAGAACATCATGCTTCCTTTGCATCATTCCTTGCGGGATCTCCTTCTACGAATGTGGGAAGCTCCTTTAAAGGTACCCCCACCTTCCAGAGCAACTGATCTTCTATATCAGGTGCCCCCCTCTCCAGGGTTTCAAAGGACTCATCTTCCTCATCTTTCCATTGTTGTAGAAGCAGCAATGAGGCGGGTGAAGAGTACTAAAAAGCACTCTTCTTATCCACCAGGTCGTGAGTCTAAGACTTTAGATGCCTTTGAATGCCAAACCTTCCAGGCATCCATGCTTTCAGCAAGAATTCTCTCATATATTTTTTTATATGGGGTTATCTCTTGAGGAGGTCACAAAGAAATTACATTTTTTGACTCCTTTTCTTCAAGAGCCCAAAAGTGCAGACTATTCCTCACTGGTTAGTCATGCTCAAAATATCTCTAGGTTTCTTACTTGTGCTTCCCTAGACTCCTTTGAGTCTGTTAGCAGAACTTCTGCTATAGCTATAGGGGCACGACATAAAGCCTGGCTCCAGGCTTCAGACTTGGACAAATGGGCACAAGAAAGACTGGGAAATACTCCTTGCACTGGAGAAAATCTCTTTAACAAGGAGTCTTTACTCCAGGTTGCTCAGTTAACCACTGACATTCCTGTTTCCAGAGGCTGTTCTACACCTTCTTCTTTCCCAGTTGGTAGGAAATGTCCTGCCAAACTTTCTTCCCCTAGGGAGAGAAGGTTTTATCCATCTTCTGCCCATCATACAGATGTTCCCAAACAGGGGAAACATCGCCCTGGTCTGAAGAATCCACAACCTCAACAGGGTCAAACCCAGCAGTCGCAGGGTTTCAAATAGATCATCATTGCCCTTCTTGGTTGGTGGTTAGAGTGGCAGTCTGCTTTTCATTTGCAGTATCTGCACTAAATTTATCCTAACCTTCCTAGATATCTCTTCATGAGACATCTTTTCTTTAACTCTAGGAGTCTTTCTCATGATCATGCCCATACTTAACAGGTTTTTCTCTTCCTCTTGGAGAAAAGAGAAGTGACAACTATCAATAGACAGTTGTTTCCCTGTACTGGCTTGTATCATATCACCTGTCGGAGACTTCCTCCGTAGTTAGTCTCTTTCAACTCTGTCTTACCTCCCTCTTACTACAACATTTGATTTGTAAGAGTGGCTCTCTTACACTGGTAAGCCCCTATGGTCCTCTATTTGTTCCACAGGGGGATTCTCCCTTCCAGAGTTATCTCCCCCTTTATTACCTTAGGGCAGCTCATCAGACAATAGGAAGTCCTCCTATGTCGTTTCTTTTTCCCAATCTAAAAAAGTAAGGCAAAAGAAATTTCCTTCCGCTGCCCTGGTAGTTGCTGCAGATACAGCAATTCCTAGTGGTTAAGCCACTGGTTCTGTTCACCACACAACCAGGGGTTCCCCTCCACTAGCCATCCTTCTAGCCTCAGTGCTAAACCTTAAACAGGTTATCAACCTCGTTTGGAAAACCCTATTATCACAGACTGGTTGGTTAACTTCTATTCTTCGCCCCCTTGTCCTTGGCAGAATAGTTTGATACCCATTGGCTTTACACAGCCAGTTTTTTCTTCTAACCAACCTGCAGCATGTTCTCTGCAACTCTACAAAGTAGCTTTGCACTATGGGCCCTTGCTAGAGAGCATTAGTATCTTGCCTAGCAGATAACCCCAGATGGTTAGGAGGGGTTCCCCCAGTCATGTTTCCATGACTGGTAGGTATTCCCTACCCTTACCATCTTATCTTAAATCTCTTCCGAGACATGAGACTCAGGCCTTTCATCACGTGAAAACCTAAAGAATGGCCAATTCCCTGGCTTGGCCCGTATCTCCTTTGCTCTTCTCGTCAGAGAATTTTCTTTCAGTGGCAGCTAAAGGACGCCTGATACCCATCTTGCCCTCATAGGCGGGTCACTATGGTATCTTCCTCCAGTGGCGTCTTCTATCCATTTTCCATACTGCAGTTCTGGAGAGATCTGGACTTGCTGCCTGCAGACTGAAGTTATCCTCTGCATTTTTCACGTAGGCCATTCTAGTTATTCAAGAGCTCAAATTCTGAAAGGAATCTAGACTCCTTCTTGTCAGGGAGACCACTCCTCTGACTCTGCCAGTCATAACCAGGGAAAGAGGATTCTCTATGCATCTATTCAAGAAGGTATCAACCTTCTTGCTATTAGATGAATCTTTCTCTCTCCCCATATCCCTAGGGGGGGGGGGGGATCTGGTTCTATAGACATCTCTCCATACACATACCTGGAGACATATATCTATATGCCTACATATTCTCATATAGATATATATATATGTGTGTGTATCTTCTACCCATACATATCTCTCTCTCTATATATGCATATATACCCTATATGTGTATATATTTAGATAGATAGATATATAGATATAGAGAGATAGAGAGAGAGAGATCTAGTGAGATATATCTTTTAGGTAGATATGTATCCACATACTTATCTATCTGTCTGTTTAGGTTCAGATATCCATACATTCCTATATGATCCTGACAGATGGGCACTACCCCTATCAATGCTGTACCAGCATACTTGGGGTTCTACACATATAACCACTTCCTGTGGTAATTAACAAACTTTTCCTTACCATAACCTTTTAAGGTTAGGTACTCCTGAAGCTCTCCATGTAACTTTTTCTTTCCTAATTAACCCCATTTAGGAAAGACATTGCGGAGCTTCAGTTAATCTAAAGCTTAGCGCTACTAAGTCTGTCCTTACTTTCTTATCAGATACAAGGGTCTCCATACACTTTCTCTCCTACATGGACTGCTTCCATTGCCAGTCCAGTTGAGTCAGACTCATTTTTTCTTTTGGTCCTAGGTTTGTACTGTTTTTGGACCAAAGCAGCTTGAGCTTTCTTTAATAGTACCTTCTGCGTCTTCCGCTGAAGCTCTACCTCTTATACTACCCCAGTTTTTCCCCTGGGGCTATTTCTCACCCTGAAGGGTTCTCAACTCCACTTGTTTTTTTTTTCTACTTTTCTTACCTCTACTTCTCATTGAGGTACCCCCTGAGGTTCTTCACTGGCTCTTCTAACAGATCCATATGAACCTCAGTAGACTTGCAATGCCAACAAGGGAGGCCCATATTGCAATACTTTACTACTAAATGCCCTCTATACAGGGTCTTCTCCTTTAGAAGCCCTGTTCTAGCCCAGCTGTTCCACAGCTCCTTTCCTGTATTCAATTCCTACCCTCCATCCCCAGGATGCCTGAGGTCCTGAAGAATAGCATGGCTCTTTCTAGACTTGCAACATGCTAGGACTCCCTCTGGGCATCTCAGCTTGGGAGTCCCCATATGTGAAGACTCATTCCTGTTTGTTCCTGGAGATAGCAGTTACCTGTAACAGGTGATCTCTGGGAACAGCAGGAATAAGTCTTCACAACCCACCCACCTCCCCTAGGAGTTGCATTTCTCTATCTCTGTCTTTCCCTTCCTTGCTCTCTCTCTCTTTGTCTCAGCTTTAAAACTTAACTGAGGAGAGGCAGTTGGGAAGGCGGGAAGTAAGCACGCAGGCGTGTTGGGATGCTTCCAAAAGCTTTCTGAATGGACGCTGGGAAGCGTTCCCGCGCAGACTCCATCGGTACCGACGTACCCATATGTGAAGACTTATTCCTGCTGTTCCCAGAGATCACCTGTTACAGGTGAGTAACTGTGCTTTCTCTAGGAGCTTTTCCACCATACATCCAGAGCCACTATTTAGTTATGCATGTACACCTCCTTTAGGTCTAGAGAACATATCTCCAGGAACAAGCAGGAATGAGTCTTCACATATGGGTACGTTGGTACCGACGGAGTCTGCGCGGGAACGCTCCCCAGTGTCCAATCAGAAAGCTTTTGGGAGCATCCCTCAGCGCCTGCGTGCTGTCTTCCCGCCTTTCCAACTGTCTTTCTACAGTTTTCATTTTTCCGCAGAGCCGGCAGGACGTCCTGTCACCGCAGAAACTTTTTTCTTTAATTCTTGTTTTCTTGTGGTCGCGGCTGTTTTCCCGCCGCCACCGGTACCGCCGGTGGGGGTTTTTTCTTTTCTTTTTCTCAAACTCAGGGAGAGTTTTCCCTCAGTTTCTGTCTTACAATTTTTGGGCCTATAAGGCCTCTCCATCATGGAGCCGCCTTCTCCTAAGAAGTGCCTTCAATGTTGAAATACAGTTTTCTTTTTAGACTCCAGTGACTGGTGTCTAACCTGTTTGGGTCCTGACCCTTTTTCCCCTGAACCATCAGGCTACAATACTGTGAGAAGAGATTCTCTCTTTCGAGTTTCCCTCGATACCGTTTTCCCTCCCTATGGCAGGGCACCGGCCATTTCTTCTCTACAGGATCAGGTAACCCACAAACAGTCTGTTAAGATTAGCCAATCCTTGAGTGGTAGGTCTCATGCCAAGCATGCTGACGGCCCCGGCCTTGCCCTCAAGACCCCATTGGCATTAAAACCCCAGCGGGAGTCTTCGGGCTCCAAAGCATTTCAGGGGTTTCAGGTTGTTCCTGGGGCTCACCCCTCACAGAACATACCTGAGCCATGCTTGGTGGTGGCATCCGCTTCGAGCGGTACCGATACCCCTGCATCGGCACCGGTGTTGAGTGATCCGCTCTTCACCAGGGATCATCATCTGGTGTTCTCAGTACCTTCGGGACCGACCGAAACGTCCCAGATTGACTTTCCAGTATCGGCAGTACCGCCGATACCACCACCAACGTCGGTACCCTCTAGGCATGCATCAATAGACTCGCTTCCTTCGATGCCGAGTCTAGAATCGATTTCTAGTCTAGAGGACTGGGTACCGACGCGTCTCAGAACCGACATTTACCGATTCCACATGCACGGTACCGAGGATAATCACCAGGGGTTTTTAGTTACCTCTGTACCGCTTGAGCAGCCTCCGATGACTGCTTCGGTGTCGGTTTCGCCTTCGATTCCGGCACAACTACCGGTATCGGTATCGATGCTGGTACCTGCAGTATCATTGGAACCAGCTCCTTCCATGCTTTTTTCACCTGGATCGCTCCTCTCTATACCTAGTTTGGAGTCGATACCTGGCATGGATGATGCACTACTGACGGTCTCAACTCATAACTACCAGTTCCAGTGTCCATCCATTAGAGATCCTGTTCTGCACCGGACAGGTACATCCTCCGGTGCCCAGGCTACCTTTTCAAATTTAGCCTGTCCAGGGATGGTTCCCATCGGAGATCCTTCTTTTCAGAAATTTCTCCTTGACATGGCAACCTTCCTTAATATTCCTATCCCTGGTTATGAGTCTTCTCAGGGTTTTTCTGCAGGAAAGGAAAATATAATGCTTCTTTTACATCATTCTTTGCAGAATCTTCTTCTGAGGGTATGGGAAAAACCTTTAAGGGTTTCTTCACCTCCTACAGCAATTGATCTTCTGTATCAGGTGCCCCCCTCTCCAGGATTTAAAAAGCCTCAACTTCCCCATCATTCCATTGTAGTGGAATCAGCAATGAGGAAGGTAAAAAGCAAGAAAAAACATTCTTCTTTCCCGCCAGGGCATGCATCTAGAACGCTGGATGCCTTTGGACGTCAAACCTTCCAAACATCCATGCTGGCAACAAGGATTCTCTCATATATTTTCTATATGAGTCTATCCCTTCAGGAGATCACAAAGAAATTATCTCTTTTGACTCCTTTTCTATCAGAGCCCAAGGCTGCAGACTATTCCTTAGTCATAGCCAAAATATCTCTTGGTTTCTTTCTCATGCTTCCCTAGACTCTTGAGTCTGTTAGCAGAACTTCTGCTATAGCCATAGGAGCACGTCGTAAAGCCTGGCTCCAAGTATCAGACTTGAATAGATGGGCACAACAAAGGCTGGGTAATACTCCTTGTACTGGAGAAAATCTCTTCAATAAGGAGTCCTTACGTCAGGTTGCTCATTGCTTCACTGACTTTCCTGTTTCTG
Source organism: Ichthyophis bannanicus (assembly GCA_033557465.1). NCBI lineage: Eukaryota > Metazoa > Chordata > Amphibia > Gymnophiona > Ichthyophiidae > Ichthyophis > Ichthyophis bannanicus. The sequence goes on along the minus strand of CM066032.1, from coordinate 1,252,562,902 downwards.
AGGGCCATCCTAAGCCCTCTCCTTCCTCAGCAGGTAGGAAATGCCCTACCAAACCTCCTTTCCCTAAAAGAAAGAGGTTTTCCTCTTCTCCTGCCCATCATTCAAATGTTCCCAAGCAGGGGAAGTCTCGCCCTGGTCTGAAGAATCCCATCTCTAGCCAGGCTGAATAAACACAGTAACCATAGGTTTCTGCTTAATCTTTTTATAGCTTCTTTTCAGCAGAAGTTTTTCCATTCAAAACTCTGCTCAGGGATTCCTATTCTCAGGAAATCCATTTACTCTTCAGTATGCTGAACTGTCAGGATTTTCATGTCTATAAGTTACAGGGTTTTCCACCTCTTCCTGACTAGAGGAGAGGTTTAACAACTATCACATGATAGTTCCTCTGTACCAGCATGAATTTTTTCCTTCCAGGGACTTACCATGTGGTAAGTCCTTCTTCAGCTTCTATCTCTACCCTTTTCTCCAGGGTTTCCCCTGTAGGAGTGGTACCATACCATTGAAAGACTTTTCTTGTCTTTCTTTTCACTGTAGAGTTTCTTCTCCTGAGTAAACTCCCTTCTTTATTTGGGCAGCTCTGCAGACAGACAGCTTTCTCTCTTTGTTCAGTCTGTTCTCTCTGTTTGACACAGACCGATTCTCTCTGTTGTCCTATTCAGTAGCTGCCCATGCAGGAGTTCCAGTAATTGACTACTGGTACTTTTCCACAAGTCCCAGTCTTGTCTTCCTACACTTCTGTCTGGCCTTAGTAGGGATTCCAAGACAGTTTTCTACATCTTTCTTGGATAATCTTTCTCACTACAGGCTTCTTACACTATCTTCTACCCTTGCCATCTCCAATCTCTGGGTTTGGCAACGTAGTAGACTTGGCTGTGAGTTTTCTCCATCAGCCAGTTCTACATCCCAGTTCTCCTGCATAATGCTCTCTGCAATCCTACTGAGAAGCTTTCCACTATGGGCCTTTGCTAGAGAGCATACAGTTTCTCTAATGGCTATCCATCATGGTTGAAAAAGGGCTTCCTCAGTCATCCCCTATGACTGGGAGGGTTCTTCACACCCTACTATCTCCTTTTTAAAAAAAAAAAAAAAAAAAAAGGAAGAGGGAACGGGACATAAGCCTTCTTTACGTGAAAGTCTAGGAGTTATCCCATTCCTACAGGGAATATACTCCTTTTTCTTACAGCTTGTCCTCATGGTATCCTAATCCTTCAGGGACAGCACATATTAATCTGGAAAACGCCTGATACCTCCTTTGTCCTTCACGTAGGTCAACCTGGTATCTCATTCTATGCGTTTCTGTCCTTTTACCATGCTGGAGTTCCACAGGACTCCGGACTTGCTGTTTACAGACTAATATTATCCTCTGTTTTTTCACGTAACCATCCTGGTTATTCACTGGATAGCATTCTTTTACCATCATCTCTGGGGGAATAGATTCTCTATATATCTTCTCAAGTAGGTTTCACCTCCTTGTTCTTAGATAAATCTTTTCCCTTCACATCTCCATGTGAATGTCCTGATATGCATAGCTCTGTCTGCTTAGTTGCAAGCATCTATCTTTAGACCTATATAGTCAGGTATATATCTATATCTATACATCTCTGTAGATGTATCTGTCAGCTAAGTGTGCATATGCTATGCCCTTTAGATCTCATATATACACACACATATTTCTACCTATATATGTGTATCTGTCCAGATACTTCTTATAGGTAGATATGTATTTCCATACTTATCTCTCTGACTGTCTATGTTCATTAAGGTTTTTACCTTCCTGTATATTCCTGACAGTGGGCTTGCACAGCTTCATACTGTTCCACAGTATGTTTCGGATATTATGCACACAACCACTGCTGTGGTTCTGACAGCCCTACCATATCCTAGGTTTTTATATCCCTGAAGCTCCATGCCCCAATGTCTTCCTACCTCTCTCCAGTTAGGAATGACGTGGTGGATCTTCAGTGGATTTCAGATTCAATTCCTCAAACATCTGGCCTTCTGGGAGTATGGGGTTCTTCCCATACCCTTTCCTCCTTCAAGGACTAGGTCTGTTGTCCAGATCAGTCAGTCTTCCTCTTTTGCTCCTACCTCTGAATACTTCTGTAGCCAAAAGAGTTTTCAGCTTTCCATGAAGCTTCCCACTGAAGACCTGCCGTTTTTGTGCTACCCCAATTGAATCCTGGGGTCACCTCTCACTTCCAGATGTTGACCTCCACCTTCACTCCAGTGAGGTCACCTTGAACATTATTCTACTGGATCCACAGTAGACTCCATCATCCTTTCTACTTCCTGCAATCCAGTAGGTGAGCGTCATATGGTGATCATGTTTATATATTTTATGATAATGATCATACATACAAGGACTCCTTGTTGGTAGTCCTTTCTCAGGTTTGCTGTTTTTCCTACAGCTCCTCTTTTCAACTCCAACCCTCCATCCTCAGGATGCCTGTCCGTATGAGGTGTAGCATGTTTCAATCTCCAACATGTTGGGGCTCCAGGCATCTTAGCTTGGGAGTCCCCATATGTGAAGACTCATTCCTGCTTGTTCCTGGAGATAGCACAGTTACTTACCTGTAACAGGTGATCTCTGGGAACAGGAATAAGTCTTCACAACCCACCCATCTCCCCTAGGAGTTGTATTTCTCTATCTGTCCTTTCCTCTTTCTCTCTTTGTCTCAGCTATGAAACTCAACTGAAGAGAGACAGTTGGAAAGGCGGGAAGACAGCACGCAGGCGCTGAGGGATGCTCCCAAAAGCTTTCTGATTGGACGCTGGGGAGCGTTCCCGCGCAGGCTCCGTCGGTACCGACGTACCCATATGTGAAGACTTATTCCTGCTGTTCCCAGAGATCACCTGTTACAGGTAAGTAACTGTGCTATACTGATACATCCTTTGCACAGACAGTATCTGTGCGTCATGTGTCAAGGAAATCATTATCAATACTGGGTTCTCCTCTTCGGTCTTACCTTTGCCCCAAGAATCTTCACAAAATGCATGGCAGTTGTTGCTGCCTACCTACGCACCTTGGAAGATATTTGTCTTTTCTTACTTAGACGATTGGCTGAGGGAGTGGATAACATGAGGAAAGATCTACAAAAGCTGGAAGAATGGTCTAATGCTTGGCAGTTAAGATTTAATGCGAAGAAGTGCAGTGTCATGCACTTGAAGCAGAAATCCAAGGGCAATGTAGCGATAGGGGGTGAGAGGTTGGTGTGCACGGACCAGGAGAAGGACCTTGGTGTGATTTATTTCTGAGGATCTCAAACTGGCAAAACAGTGTGACAAGGCAGTGGCAAAAGCCAGGAGGATGTTGGGTTGCATACAAAGAGGAATTACCAGCAGAAAGGAAGAGGTACTAATGCCACTGTATAAGTCACTGGTGAGGCCTCACTTGGAATACTGTGTTCAGTTTTGGAGACCATATCTTGCAAAGGATGTAAACAGACTGGAAACTGTTCAGAGGAAGGCGACCAAAATGATTTGGAGCCTGCGTCAGAAGCCTTTATGAGAAGAGACTTGAAGACCTAAATATGTACACTCTGGAGGAGAGGAGGGATAGGGGAGAGATGATTCAAAATACTCAAAGTGAAATAATGAACAAACAAACCTCTTCCAAAGACGGGGAAGCTGTTAAAACTAGAGGGCATAACATGAAGCTGCCAGGGGCTAAATTGAAAGGCAATGTCAGGAAATACTTTTTCACTGAAAGGGTGGTGGATACTTGGAATACCCTCCCAATGGAAGTGGTGGCGACAAATACAGTGACAGAATTCAAAATGGCATGGGACAGACACAGTGGATCCTTTACAGCAACAGGGTAAAATCAAAATAAACTTAACTATCTAATTTCTCAACAATCAGGGGTGTCCTACACGGAGCGGTGGGTTCACCCCTAAACAAAGACATGGGGAGGGGTGGCCTGCACGGAGTGGCAGGTGCACCTACTCTTGCCATCTTACTGGGCGGACTAGATGGACCATACTGGTCTTTATCTGCCATCAATTACTATGTTACTATGCCCCCCCCCCCCCAAAAAAAAGGTAAAACTCTCCATCGCACCATCACGATACTCCCAACACGCGGTTCGTCATAAATTTCCCAATGTCCCACCTCACTCAAACCCAACATCTCGATTACATCAGAGCACTCTTGGCCACTCGACAGGCCCGAGCTTTTCTCCCACAGTTTTGCTGTGCCCGCCTCATCAAGCTGGGAAAAGGGGTACAACAGCAAAGCCTCATAACTCAAGAGATGCTATAACTAGTGGGACACATGGCCTCCCCCGTCCATGTCGTTCCCTATGCTCTATTACAATTGTGACAAATGCAGTGGACTCTTTCCAGTGGACACAAGCAAAGGGTTGACTCTGATACAAGATCCACATCACCCCTCAACTGATCAAGTCCCTTCAGTGGTAGTGTCTCCCACAAAACATACTAGTTGGGTCACCTTTTCAGATGCCTCCACTTTAATGCACCCTGATGGATGCTTCCAAACTAGGTTGAGAGGTGCATCTGAATGACCTCACTATACAGAGACTGTGGACACAACAAAAATCTGCCCTGCAGATTAATCTGCTAGAACTACAGGCACTAACAAATGCTCTTTGGGTTTTTCAACTCCAGCTATTTTGGCAACCTCATCTAGTCCGAACAGACAACCAAGTAGCCATGTTCTATGTAAACAAAGAAGGGGGAACAGGGTCTCATCCCCTCCATAAAGAAACGATTCACCTATGGTCTTTTGCCCATCTCTCTCCACATCTACCTCAGAGCAATGTACCTCCCGGGTGAACTCAATTTCTAGCAGATAGATTAAGCTCCACACGAATGGACCTCGCATTGGGAGACTACTGCTCAGATTTTCCAAACATGGGAAACCCCACTCATATAATTTTTTTTGCCATGCCACAAAACACACAGCTTCTGCTTTTCTGCTCCAGGGTTCCATCACTGCACCGACAGGCCCCAGATGCCTTCCTTCTCCATTGGGACAGGAACTGCTCTACACATTCCCTCCCATCCTCTTGATACCCAAGATGCTGTTCAAACTACAGGCCGACAGGGGCTCAGTGATTCTCATAGCCCCCTTGTGCCACGTTAACCATGGTTTTCTCTGCTGCTTCGCCTTGTGCAGACTCAGCCAATCAACTTGGGATGTGTGCCCAACCTCCTCTTTCAGGACCACGGGATGCTCCTCCATCCCAGTCTTCACTCCCTATGCCTGACAGCATGGTTGCTGAAGGCTAGTGCTCGCTGACGTCAACCTACCACAGGTGGTCAAGGATGTCCTTGCATCTCGTAAGGATTCCACCAGGCAATTTTATGCCTTCAAATGGCATAGGTTTGCCCTTTGGTGCTCCCCAAAGGACCTTGACCCCTTTTTCTTGCCCGGTGGAGTTTCTTTTACAGTATTTCCCCCACTTATCCTTAACAGGTCATGAGACTAAGTTAGTGAGCATTCACCTTAGTGCCATTGCAGCCTCAAAGACCAATGGATGGACAGCCTCACCCTCCTTACTAGTATGTTTCTGCTATTGTCCAAGCCACCCATTAAACCATCTCTAGTGACCTGGGATCTGATTGTGGTTCTGGCACAACTTCTGAAGCCTCCTTTTGAACATTTAGCCACCACTTCACTGAACTTTGTCTTGGAAGGTCATCTTCCTTATTGCCCTCACTTCAGCGAGCTGCATCAGCGAGGTGCAGGCTCTAGTGGCAGATCCTCCCTATGCTCTGTTCCACCATGACAAGGTGCTGTGTACCCATCCGCATTTATTTATTTATTTATTTATTTACATTCTCTTATATACCGCGCTATTCTGCATCAGTGCGGTTTACATTGAACAAACTGAAATTACATTGAACAAGGCATTATAACTTGGAGATAACTATTTTACAGGGAACATGGGCTATGGAGGGTTAAGTGGCTTGCCCAAGACCACAAGGAGCACCTGTGGGACTAGAAACCCCAGCATTTCCTCCCAAAAGTGGTTTCCTCCTATCTAAACCAGTCGTTAATCCTACTGATTTTCTTAGCTAGACCACATGCATCTTGGGCTGAGGCAGCACTACACACTTTAGATTGTAAGCAATTACTGGCCTACTATTTGGATAGAACTAACGATCACAGAAAATCCTCAATTTTTCATTTCTTTGATCCTAGTCACCTGGGCCTACTGGTGATGAAACGTACTCTATCTAAATGGATAGCAGAGAGCATTTCTTTTACTTATGCACAAGCAGGACTCTCATTGGAGGGTCATGTCACTGCTCATAATGTGTGGCCTATGGAAACATCTGTAGCTAATCTCCATTCAGTAGCCATTGAGGACGTTTGCCGGGCAGCTTCCTGGTCTTCCATTCATACTTTTTGCTGTAGAGTACTGTCTGGACAGAGACTCCTGTCAGGACACTGTCTTTGGCCAAGCTGCACTCCAGTACCTCTATGTGACCTAAACTCAAATCCTATCCTCAATCCTGGACTTCTACAAGATAGCAGACTATCACTGGAATATTGCCTCCTTGAATAGGCCAATGGCCCACAACCCTTCCAGACTCTTTAGCTACTTGTTTTTTGCCTCAGGGATCATACTACTCTTTCCCCCCCCCCCCCCACATACCAGTCTGGTACCTGGGAGCTAGTGAGTCCCATATGTGAAGATACCATTCCTGTTTGTTTCTGGATAGCATAGTTACTTACCTGTAATAGGTGATCTCCGAGAATAGCAGGAATCGATCTTCACAACCCACCCTCCTCCTGTAGGAGTTGTAGGGTTCTTTTATTTTCTTCTCAGCTACAAACTCAACTGAGGGAGAGCAGTTGGGAAGGCAGGCAAGCAAGTGCAATGGAGTGCTCCCAAATACCTTCCTATTAGATGCTGGGGAGTGTTCCCATGTGGACTCAGTTGGTGACGTTCACCCATATGTGAAGACTGATTCCTGCTGTTCCCCCTGCTTTCCAATATCTTTCTTCCTCTGCAGACTCTGTTCTTTCAATTGCCCTTTGTCAAGCTTAACGTTTCACAGAGTATCTATTTTTGGGACATCTTCTGGTAGGCTATGCTCCTCTATTGATATCTGTTGATATCTATTGATATCTGTTAATTGTTAATCCCTGTTATCCATGTTTTTATTCCCTGTTCTCTGTAAACTTAACATTTGTTTTTATGTTTAAGTACAAAACTTGTTAAAATGTAAACCGCGCTGATGTCAAAAGTGCGGTATATAAAAGCTGTTAAATAAATAAATAAATAAATAAATAAATTGATAAGTTTCGTATACAGTCCCGTTTGACTCAGCATTTTCTTGCCCGGTGACGTCCTGTGCCGTGTGTATGGAAAGCATATCTGCAAGCTCGATATACTGATTGGGACTTATCTGGCACTCCAGAAGAATTCTGAGATGTGCAGTCCAGGACTGCATGCGTCTTAACTTTTTCTAATCGAGTGTTTCAATTTTGCCGCATTATACAGTGATTTTGTGTTTTTCTTCAGGATCATACAGTTTTTCAAGATTTTCTGCTTCTTTTTTTAAATGTAAATGTGTATACGTAATTTGAGAGATTTATTGGTAAATCATGCCCTGTTCCATAGCTGGTATCCGTTTTTTGGGTTTGTCTCCATGCCGACGCTGCCAAATTTGAATTCAGGTGAGTTGTGGAAATCCTTTGTTACCGGGGTCCTACAACATATATTTATAGGAGACTGCCAGTTTTCTACTGTCAAGTGGACTGGAGTACTTGCTGTGATCCTTTGAGCCGCAGAGAGTTTCTGTAGCAGACGGTGTGGTTGCCTTCCTATATGAAGATTTGGAGGCTATTTTTGAGACGCCGCCAACTACTGTTTGAGCCATTTCAAAGCTAAGTGTTTCTTTGGGACTGTTTAATGGTTTTTTTTTTTTTTTAAATGAAACATGGCTTGGGCAGTGGAATCAAATAATGAGGCTTTAGGCTTCTCTAGACTTGGTGATTATGAGTCTCTTTTATTTATTTATTTATTTATTTATTTATTTAACAGTTCTTCTATACCGCTCTATTTTAGATCAGAGCGGTTTACATTTAACATCAACTATACAACACCAGGAACTTTGAGTTGTATTTACAATAAACAGGGAGATCAACTTGGAAGTAACTGGGGGAAACTATGTACAATTCTTAACTCTATACATTGTATCACACTGGTACCTGATTTCAGGCAGAACATATCTACATCTTATTTACACTGGGGTACATTCTGAGCGATCAGTTGATTATCCTTTTTCATGCTGAGTGCCTGTTGATGCCGCCACTTTACCCAGCATATTTTTATTTTCTTTAGCAAAATATTTTAAACCCTTTTTTGTTTTGTTTTTGATTTGCATTGTGTGGGTTCGGTTGTTTTTTTTTTTTTGTTTTTTTTTTTTTGCTTTCCACTGAGTAGGCTATTCCAGGCATCTAGTACTTGTGAAGTAAAACAGTATTCCCTCTGAACCTTCAACTTCATATCCTCACGTTGTGGTTCTTTATATATTTATTTCTATGGCAAATTGTAGCTTTCTGTACTTTATTACAATACTTTTCTTTTCTACAGGAAGCAAGAGAGGCCATTGAAGCAAAGGAGTGCTACATGGAAGAAATGGCTGATTCATCTGATGCTATTGAGATGGTAACTCTGGACAAGGAGATGGCTGAGGAAAGGTCTGAATCCCTCCAGCAGGAAGTTGAAGCCTTGAAAGAGAAAGTGGAGGAGCTCACAATGGATTTGGAAATTGTCAAACATGAAATTGAAGAGAAGGGTGAGAGAGCACTAATGGTAGCAGCTAATAACATTTGTCAAAATAAGCAACAGCAATAAGCCAAACTTGTGGGTCATTTTTATCTGCATTGCATATTCTGGGAGATGCTTGCGGGGTTTTTAATGAAAGCTTTGAACATATGTAGAAACAGAATAGATAGAAGCAGAGACTAAAAAAATAAAAACAATTTAAAACTGTGGTAACAAAAGAGCAATTGTTTATGGTTCTGAAATCCTGAAAAAGCTAGTTCCTGATCGTGTCCCAGTCTAGTCCCATAACCTCTGGGTTCCCAATCCAATCCAGCAGCTTGGAGACTGAGAAACTCCACCCTTTTGTGACATCATCCGTATAAGTCTCCGGTGCCAGCCTCATGCCACCAGTTACCTCAGTCTCCAAGCAGCTGGATAGTTGGGAGCCCGGGGGTCCCGGGCTCACAGGAGAAACAACTGAGACACCTTAGTTTATGGGCTTAATTTAGCTGTTAGTTATTTTGCAGTCCTGCTTTGCTGTCTATTTCTTGGAATTGGGAGCACTCCATCTCTTTGGCTCTGGGTCCTCTGTTTCCCTCCTCCCCCCCCCCCCCCCTCCTGCCCTTAGCTACTCTTCGGGGCAGAGCTCATTGCTGTAGCCGGCTGTTTCAGAGGTTTGCCTGAGACACAGCAGCGGCCCGGGCGAGATCCGGTGGGGTAAGTCTGCCTTCGGGAGAGCCGGCGCCACGCGGAAGTCTGTGCCTGCTAGCGCGTTCGGCTGCTCCTACCCCCCCCCCCTTCTCCTCTGTCTCTCCCGCGGTTCAGCGGTGCGGTGAGTTTTACCTTGGGGGGAATCGGAGGGTGTTCCCTAGGCTGGCGGGAGCCTCCGAGCAGCCGCGGGACTGTCTTTAGAGCCGGCGTGGTTTTTGCTGTGCTCGGGCAGGGGCCGCGGCCCGGTCAGTGTTTCTCAGCGCGCTTTCGCGCTCTTTTTTCCTCGCGGCCCTGCCTCGTGGTGACGCCGCGGTTTTTCTGCGCGGGCCGGTTCTTTTTGTTTTGAAGTTGCCCTGCTCTTTAGGGAGAGTTGTGGAAGCATACAGGTGCAGGCAAACTCTCCGATATTACAGCGCAGCAGTTTTTCAGCTGTGGGGGTTTTTTTCTCTGTGCCCTCGGCGTTTTTTCTGCATTTTCTCGGGTGTACCTTGGGCCATTTTCTTTTCACTCACTTCCTTTTCTGTTGAGGCAGCAGTGGTCAGCATGCCCTCCAAACCCCTTTGCATTGTGTGTGGGACACGGAAGGGCACAAGTGCAGGGGTCTGCAAAGAGTGTGCGGGGGAGGCCCGGGAGCTGGATAACCCCCCCTCACAGGCAGTTCCAGCGCCAGGGCTCGAGCCAGAGGCTTCGCCGTCGCGTCTCCCGGCCCTGGCGCATGAGGAACCGCTGCCAGGAACGTCTTCAGGTTTGGGCGCTCCGGCTTCTCCCATGGTGTTCCCCACTGAGCTCTCTACCATTTTTTCTCAACAGTTTGTGGCACTTCTTCAACATTCTGCTTTTAGTGGTTTGTTGCAGGCGGGTTTGCCGAGCGGCTCCAGTGGTGCCAGTAAACGTCCGGCGTCCCCGCGTCGGTCCCTTTCCCCGAGTAGGAGCAAGAGGGCTCGGGGAGACGATACCCTGGGGGACCTCTCCGGGCTGTCGGAAAGCCCTCTCTCGGATGAGGGCGCCCACAGCGTATGTTTGGAGGACGAGTTGGAGGAGGGCGAGATCCCTGACAAGGAGGATCAGGCTAGAGTAGTGCGAGTATTTCGGAGAGAGGAACTGCCATCCCTCATTGTGGAGTCGCTAAAAGCGCTCAACATGCCGGAGCCTGCAGCTGCGGAAGACGAGTCATTGGAAGATCCGCTGCTGCAGGTGTTCCGGAAAACTCAGAGGGCTTTCCCGGTGCACAGGGTGTTTCAGGAGATGATTCAAGAGGAATGGAATGTCCCCGAGGCGCCTTTGAAAGGTGCCAGAGTGATGGGCCGTTTGTACCCTTTATTAGACCAGGACAAGGAGGTGTTTCAACCTCCCAGGGTGGACGCTGCGGTTTTGGCAGTGACCAAGAAGACTACCATTCCGGTGGAAGGTAGCGCGGCGCTCAAGGACGTTCAGGATAAGAAACTGGATGTCTTGCTCAGGCAAGTCTTTGATATTAATGCTCTTTCCCTACAGGCAGCCATCTGTGGCGCCTGGGTTTCCAGGGCCTGCCTGCGTTGGTCTCAGAAAGTCCAGGAGGGCCAGGAGTCTCTTTTGGCGGGGGAAGCGGCACGCCTGGAGTCAGGGGCCGCTTACCTCTCGGACCTCCAGTACGACCTTATGCGGGGGCTGTCCAAGAGTATGGCATCGGTGGTCGCAACGCGGCGCTATCTCTGGTTGCGGAACTGGTCCGCTGACACGTCGTCCAAGACGCGGTTGAGCAAATTGCCCTTTAAGGGGCGTCTGCTGTTCGGCGAGGACTTGGACAAGCTGGTCAAGGAGCTCGGGGAGTCCAAGGGCGGGCGTTTGCCCGAGGACAAGCCCCGGGCCTCTAGGGGGGCATCGAGTTCCAGGGGGCAGTTGCGGGACTCTCGTCGCTTTCGTTCCCAAAGGGCTGCTCCAGGACAGAGGGGGCGTTTTCCCTTCCGATCACAGAGTTTCCGGGGGTTTCGGGGCGCGGGGCGAGGTTTCGGACTTAATACCTCCTCCTTCTCCTCCCTTAATCTTAAAAAGCCCCAATGAAGTGAGGGGGGCCCAGTCGTCCCCCACCCCCGTGGGTGGACGTCTGCGGGAGTTCCTTCCCGCCTGGGCCCACATCACGACGGATCAGTGGGTGTTGGAGGTTGTTCGCGACGGTTATGCTCTGGAGCTCTTGCGTCCCGTGCGGGATTCCTTTGTGCTCTCCCCCGGCAGGACGGTGACAAAGAGGGCGGCCTTAAGGCTGACGGTACAGCGGTTACTGGATCTCCGAGCGATTGCGCCCGTGCCCGTAGATCAGTACGGGTGCGGTCGATACTCCATTTATTTTACGGTCCCAAAGAAGGGCGGAGATGTTCGCCCGATCCTGGATCTCAAAGGAGTCAACCGCTGTCTCCGTGTGTCTCACTTTCACATGGAAACCCTGCGCTCCGTCATAGTGGCGGTGCGACAGGGGGAGTTTCTCACCTCCCTCGACCTGTCCGAAGCTTACCTTCACATTCCAATTCGGCAGGAGCATCACAAGTTTCTCAGATTTGCGGTCCCGTTCGGTCATTTTCAGTTCCAAGCATTGCCCTTCGGGCTAGCGACCGCCCCGAGAGTCTTTACAAAGGTCATGGTAGTGGTGGCGGCGGCTCTGCGAAAGGAAGGCATCCTCGTGCATCCTTATCTGGACGATTGGCTGATCCGGGCGAAATCGCACGACAGCGTGCAGGCTACGGCCCGGGTAGTCTCTCTACTGGAGAGCCTGGGTTGGATTGTCAATCTGGCCAAGAGCAATCTCCAGCCTTCCCAGAATCTGGAATACCTGGGGGCGCGCTTCGATACGCGGAGCGGAAGAGTGTTTCTTACCGCCCAACGGGCCTTGCAATTGCGGAATCGCGTTCAGGGGTTTCTCAGGCTCCGGACGCCATCCGCGTGGCACTACCTGCAGGTGTTGGGCACCATGGCGGCGGCGATAGAGACCGTCCCCTGGGCGAGAGCTCACATGAGGCCCTTACAGAGGGCTCTGCTTCGTCGGTGGTCGCACCAGCGGGACTCCCTCTCCCGGAAGCTGGAATGTCCGGAGGATGTTCGTCAGTCTCTACGCTGGTGGTTGCTCCCCCAGTCGCTCGACAGGGGGAAAATCCCTCGAATCGCCGGACTGGGTGGCGGTGATGACCGATGCCAGTCTGCTGGGCTGGGGAGCTCACTGCCAGGGAGCCTTCGCTCAGGGGCTTTGGGACGCTCAAGAAAGCGCCTGGGCGATAAACCGGTTGGAGCTCCGGGCGGTGTCGCTGGCTTTGCGGGAGTTCCGGCCGCTCCTCGACGGGAAAGCAGTCCGGGTGCTTTCGGACAATGCGACGGCAGTGGCCTACGTCAACAAGCAGGGCGGCACCAGCAGTGCGTCCCTAGAGTCCGAGGCCGAAGCTCTGTGTTCCTGGGCAGAGGCCCACCTTCTGGACCTGTTGGCAGCCCATGTAGCAGGGGTAGACAACGTGGAGGCCGACTTCCTCAGCCGGGTAAGAGTGGATCCCAGGGAGTGGGTCCTGCATCCCGAGGTGTTCGAAATGGTGGTCCGACGGTGGGGCAGGCCGGTGGTGGATCTCATGGCGACCTTTGCGTCTGCAAAGTGTAACCGCTTTTTCAGCAGGCGCAGGGAACGAATGTCGGAGGGTCTGGATGCTCTCTTGCAGGTCTGGCCGGAGGAGCAGCTTCTGTATGTCTTCCCTCCGTGGGTGTTGATCGGCCGAGTTCTACAAAGAATAGAGGGCTTCCGGGGCCATGTCATCTTGATTGCGCCGGATTGGCCCCGGCGTCCTTGGTACGGGGATCTGGTGCAGTTGCTGGTGGCCAGGCCCTGGCGTCTCCCCGACCGAACGGATCTGTTATCTCAGGGGCCGCTGGTCATGCCTCACGTGGGTCGATTCTCTCTTACGGCCTGGCTCTTGAAAGGGCGCGGTTGACCTCCCGGGGGTATTCTCCAGTGGTTATCTCTACCTTGGTCAAGTCCAGAAGGCGTTCCACTTCGTTGTCCTACGTCCGCATTTGGCGGATTTTTGAGGCCTGGTGTAGTGCGCGGCAGTACCAAGCGTTACGAGCTTCCCTCCCGCAAATTCTGGAATTTTTGCAACATGGTTTCGAAAAGGGTTTGGCAGCGGCTTCGTTGCGAGTCCAAGTGGCTGCCTTTTCTTGTTTCAGGGGCAGGCTGGCGGGTCAGTCGCTGGGGGTCCAGCGGGATGTGAAACGATTTCTCCGAGCGGTTTCTCTTGCTCGGCCTCCAACCCGCCCAGTATTTCCCAAATGGAGTCTTCCGTTTGTTTTGGAGACCTTAGTGGGGGAGCCCTTCGAGCCGCTGGCTAGAGCCTCACTCAAGGATCTTTCTCTGAAGGTGGCCTTTCTCGTGGCGGTGTGCTCGGCCAGGCGTGTTTCAGAATTACAGGCTCTTTCCTGTAGGGAGCCCTATCTTTCCTTCTTTCCGTCTAAAGTGGTGTTGCGGCCGGTGCCGGCTTTCCTCCCGAAGGTAGTCTCGGCATTTCATATTAATCAGGCGATTTCCTTGCCGGTATTGCGAGGTGATAGCAGTAGTTTTCCAGCTACTCGGTTTCATCGGTTGGATGTCCGGAGAGCTTTACGGAAGTATCTCAAGAGGACGGAGTCCTTTCGGAAGTCGGATAGACTTTTTGTGCTTTTCGCGGGGCCGAAAAAGGGTGAAGCGGCCTCTAAAGCATCTATTGCTCGCTGGATTAGGGAAGCCATTGAGTCGGCTTATGTGTTGAAGGGCAGAGTTGTGCCGGATGGGGTGAAAGCTCATTCTACGCGGGCTCAGGCTGCCTCCTGGGCGGAGGCTCGTTTAGTTTCGCCGGTGGATATCTGTAGGGCGGCGACGTGGTCGTCCCTCAATACTTTTGCTAGGCACTACCGTCTGGATGTTCAGATGGCGGAGGAGACCTCCTTCGGATCAGCGGTTCTTCAGGCTGGTTTGCCAGGTCCCTCCCGTGTGTAAGTGTGTTTCACTGCTCTGGTATAGACCCAGAGGTTATGGGACTAGACTGGGACACGATCAGGAAGGTTAAATTAGACTTACCTGCTAATTGTAGTTCCTGGAGTGGAACAGTCTAGTCCCATATCCCTCCCAGAGTTCCTGGGCAAACACATGTCCGGATTGGCTCAGCTTCACAGGTAAGAGGGGCTTCTTTCTTGGTTCTGCTGGGTCTGTTCCTTACTTCAAGCAGGGGGTTGGAATGCTCCCACTTTCTCTTAAGTGCTACAATGGGCTGGGAGTTTCTTGCCCTCAGTTGCTATTTTACTGTTATCAATGTTTACTATAGTCTTTGGCTTACTTGTTTCTCCGGTGAGTCGTCTTTGTCAATAGGTTACTGGTGGCATGAGGCTGGCACCGGAGACTTATACGGATGATGTCACAAAAGGGTGGAGTTTCTCAGTCTCCAAGCTGCTGGATTGGATTGGGAACCCAGAGGTTATGGGACTAGACTGTTCCACTCCAGGAACTACAATTAGCAGGTAAGTCTAATTTAACCTTCAGAGTAATATGCCTTCAAGGCTATTTTGAATCTTCTAAAAAGATTCCAATCGGGTGTATTCTGGGAGAAAATTCCAGAGATGGGGTGCTAAGAAATAGCAGGCAGAGTAACGGATAGATTCAAGTAATGATGGATCTTCCCTGTACCCCTTTCTTCAGGCTCAGACGGTGCAGCATCCAGCTATCAGGTCAAACAACTTGAGGAACAAAATACCAGGCTGAAGGAAGCCCTTGTCAGGTACTTCCTTCTCCTCCTCTCAATGCATCATATCTAAGATATAGGAATACATTGTATATGCTGTGTTGCTTGGGATGTTATAGAATAATTTTGCATGTGTGCTGCAGCATTGAGTGTGTATACATGCATGTGCAGAAATGTAGTGTTGATGTTATATATACTTAGATTTTCAAAAAGCTTTTGATAGGTTCCCATATCAAAAGGCTTCTTGAAGCAGGAGCAATGAATAAGGTGATCAAACCTGCACATGAGACAATTATTCAAAGTTACTAAATTATAAGCAGAATGTTTGAGAATTTGCAGGAGGTCCTTGTGAGACTGGGACGCTGGTTATCCAGATAGGTGAAATTTAATGTGGGCAAGTGCAAACTGATGCACCAGGGAAGAAGATTTGGATTTAGCTCATGCCTTTTTTTCAGTAGTTTCTCAAGGTGAGTTACATTCAGGTACAGGAGGTATTTTCTTGTCCTCTGAGGGTTTACAACCTATGTTTATACCCAAGGTAATGGAGGGTTAAGTGACATGCCCCAAGATCACAAGGAGTCTCAGTGGGATTTGAATCCTAGCTTCCCTGGTTCTCAGCTCACTGCTCTAACCATTAGGCTACTTCTCCATGTAGGGTAGAATAACTCAAACCATAGCTACATCATGTGAAAAGGCTCTGTGTCAGTGGGCAAAGTGCTAATCTTCTGCTCCACATATGAAGGTGGCCACAAAAGAAAAGAGAATGTTAAGAATTAAGAAAAGAATGAAGAATAAAACAAAATATCGTAGTGCCTCTGTATCACTTCATGTTCTGACCGCTCCTTGAGTATTGTTTAATTCTGGTCACTGCAATTCAAAGAAGATATAGCAGAATTAGAAAAGGTAGAGAAGAATGACCAAATTAATAAAGGGGTTCCATATTGTCCCTCCAGTCCAGTCCAGATGTATGGGTTATTTCCTTTCACCAGCAGCTGGAGACTGAGCATGTCAAGTTTTGGTGATGTCATGCTAGGACTCTATACACCAGTCCCAAAACCACTATTATCAGTCTGCGTCTGGACTCCACTGAACAGAAAAAAAAACATAGGAGAAATCAAAAGGAAAGGAAAAGATTTGAGAGCACATACAAGAGGAGTAGGGCTAAATGGGAGAGGAATGAAAAAAAGAATTAGAAAAACCCTGAGACAGCTGAAAGGACAGGAGGGACTAGAGTTCCCTATCAGAACTGGGACTGTTGAATCAGTCAGGTTCTATCTGGCGGGTGCAATACCTGATGGTCCAGGTCCCTCTCCCCTCATCCTTTCTACTGGGCTTTCTGTCTGAAGCAGTAGGGAGCTCCAGGGCTGCAGTCTAGGTCAGTACAGTTTTCTTTCTGCTGTTGTGAAATAATAAAAAAAAAACCAAACCCACCTGTTTTCAGTTAGACTCTGGGGGCTGTTTTTTTCTGCATGGGAGGTTTTTCTGGCGTTTTACTTTCGTTTTTGCAGTACTTTTTCTGTGAGCTGTCGGCTGGTTGCTATGCCCTCAGGGAAACAAACCTGTGCCACTTGTGGAAGCAGACTCAGCTCTGTCAGCCACTGGTTTCTGCCACGTTGTGAGCTGGAGTGGCCGGCGGCAGAAGAGGTGCTATCCGGGGCAAGGGCAACTAGGGGGAAGCCGTTTTATCGTCTGAGTTTGGAGCTGACATCAGGGAAAGAAGTTTCTCCTCCAGGGATCCGCTGTTTTGGCAGGAACCATTGCTGTTCTGTAGTAGCCCATTTCAGTCAGTGGGAGGAAGTTGGGATTTACTTGCTGCTTCCTCCAGCAGTTTGGCTGCTTCAGATTTGATCCATTCAAGCTCTCTAGCAGTGCCGTTCTTCCCTGATTTTGTGCTGCTCCTCCATCAAGCCTATGTTAAAGTAGGGGCTGGGGGACAGCAAAGGGACCAGAGGTGGTCCAAAGAAGAGGGGGGGAGCCTTTGGCCTTAGCTCCGCAAGGGGCTTTGCCGAATCTAGGAGACCCTCCAAGTGACACTGTTTAGACTTACTCTGGGAAGAGCAGGCGTTGGTGCACTTGGGAGGGCTCTGAGGACCCCCTGGAGTATTCCTTTAGTCTCTGGAGGGACGCCTCAGTGGCAGAACTAGAGGAAGGTGAGATTCCTCCAGGGGAGGACCCTAACATTATCAAGATATTCCGTCGAGAGGAGTTGGTGGTGCTGATTGCTCATTCACTAGCGGCTTTGACTGGGTGACCAGGGAGTTGGACCGAGAGAGAGCCCTAGATGTGGTGTATTTAGATTTCAGTAAAGCGTTTGACACCGTTCCTCGCAGACGACTTATAAACAAACTGAGCACCCTAGGGATGGACTCTAAAGTTACTGCTTGGGTTAGAAATTGGTTGAGTGGGAGGTGACAAAGGGTATAGGTAAATGGAGCTCACTCTGAGGAGATGGAAGTTACCAGTGGTGTTCCCCAGGAATCTGTCCTTGGTTCGATTCTGTTTAACATCTTTGTTAGTGATATAGCGGAAGGGCTGTCGGGTAAGGTTTGCCTTTTTGTGGATGATACCAAAATCTGCAATAGAGTAGACACCCAGGAAGGTGTAGATAACATGAGGAGGAATCTAGCTCAGCTTGAAGAATGGTCTAGAATTTGGCAGCTGGGATTTAATGTTAAAAAAAAAAAAGCAAGGTTATGCATTTGGGCTGCAACAATCCAAGGGAGCAATATAGTATAGGGGGTGAAGTACTTTTGTCCTCTAAAGCCGCTGTTCAGATCATCAATGTTGGCCCCCCCTGGTGACGGCCCCCCTTCTCTGTCGAATTGATTACTGCTCTCCCCCTTTTTGTTAAACCGCTTTGACCCGGTGAAAAGCGGGATATAAATACAGCTAAATAAATAAATAATAAAGAAGAGCGGGACCTAGGCGTGGTTGTGTAAAGTAGCTAAACAGGTAGAAAAGGCGACAGCAAAAGCTAGAAGGATGCTTGGGTGCATACGAAGAGGAATGGCTAGCAGAAAAAAGGAGATGATAGTGCCTCTGTATCAGTCTTTTGATGCGACCTCATTTGGAGTATTGTGTGCAATTCTGGAGACCGCACCTTCAAAAGGGTATAAACAGGATGGAGTCAGTACAGAGGGTGGCTACCAAAATGGTTAGTGGTCTTCATTATAAAGCATATGAGGACAGACTTAAGGATCTTAATATCCCACCTGCCAAACACCTTAGAGGAAAGGCGGGATAGGGGCGATATGATTGAGACATTTAAATACCTCCGTGGGATAAATGCACAGGGTGGAAGAGCCTCTTTTGATTGAAAGCAAGTTCTGCTACGAGGGGACATGGGATGAGAGTGAAAGGGGATAGATTCAGGAGTGATATGCGGAAATATTTCTTTACGGAAAGAATGGTGGGTCCGTGGAATAGTCTCCCAGTGGCGGTGGTAGAGATGTGGATGGTATCTGATTTCAAAAAAGCATGGGACAAACACAGAGGATCTTTGTGGGGGGGAAAAAAGGGGATTGTTGTAGTTATGGAAAGACAGACTAGATAGACCATGTGGTCTTTTTCTGTCATCATTTTTCTGTGTTTATATGTTTCTATTCTATAGGATACCCAGGCCAGTGATGAGCTTCTAGAGTATCCACTGCTGCAGTGTATCAGGACCTCTCAAACTGCATTTCCGATTCATAGAGCCATGAAGCAGATGATAGAGGTTGAGTGGGAGGTACTGGAGGCCAGACAATGGCTCAGTTGTATCTGATTCCGGCGGGAGAGAAGGAGCTATTGAAACTTCCTAAGGTGGATGCACTCATGTCAGCAGTTACTTAGAAGTTAACCATTCCTGTTGTGTGGGGGTGCAGCGTTGAAGGATGCACAAGATCAAAAACTTGAGGCTCTTTTAAAACAGTTTTATTGAGATCAATGCCTTGACATTGCAGGCTTCTATTTATGGGGCCTATGTAACACGGGCATGTTTATATGGGATGCAAGGCTTGCCAGACTCTAAGATAGAGCCTCAGCAGCTGGCATCAGTGGCCACGAAGTTGGAATCTGGTTCTGCTTACTTGGCTGATGCCTTCTATGATCTGGTGAGAGAATCTGCTAAGAGCATGGTGTTGGTAATAGTGGTGTGGTGGTTTCTTTGACTGTGAAATTAGTTGACAGATGTGTAGTCTAAAATATGCCTGAGTAAGCTTCTCTTCAACGGTAAACTTCTCTTTGGGGAAGAGTTGGATAAGTTTGTCAAGGATCTGGGAGAAACCAAAGGAGCTAGATTCCTGTTGGAAAAGTCCAAGAGTGGAAAGTCAGCTGCCCAGCGAGGGGGCAGTCCCAAGATTTCCAACTGTTTTGGGCTATTCACATCACTCTTTATCAGTGGGGTTGTTATCCCACTAGGGGTCAGTCCTTTTGGGGCCTGGGTTACCACCAATCAGTGGGTTCTAGAGGTCATTCGAGAGGGCTATGCTCTGACATTGGCACGGCCTATCCCCAACACATTCATGTCTCTCTGCAAGACTCCATCCAAGGTGCAGGCAATAAGGGACACCCTCCAGAGACTGTTGTAACTCAAAGCGGTCGTGGAGGTCCCCTCAGACCAATTAGGTCAAGCTTGATACTCCATTTATTTTATAGTGCCCAAAAAGGAGGATTCCTTTTGCTCTATTTTAGACCTCAAGCATGTCAACAGATCCTTGTGAGTGCTATGCTTTCACATGGAAACTCTGCTTTTGCTAATAGTGGCAGTGCGAAAAGGCAAGTTCGTCATGGCATTTGACCTTATGGAGGCTACCTCCATATACCCATTCACCTGGATCACCAGCTGTTTTTGCAGTTTGCAGTCCCAATGGATCACTTCCAATTTCAGGCGCTGCCATTTGGTATAGCCACAGATTTGCAGACCTTTATGAAGGTGATGATGGTCATGGTGGTGGTACTGCATTCAGAAGGGGTTCTGGTGCACCACTATCTGGGCAACTGATTGATCAGAGCAAAGTCATTAAATGAAAGCTACAAGGTCACTCAGTACATGGTGGATTTCCTTCAACAGTTAAACTGGGTAGACAGCTTCACCAGAGCTACCTGGTCTCGTCGCAAGATCTGGTGTATCTAGGGGTGAGTTTTGAGACAGGCAGGGGCCTTGTTTTGCTTCCCTCAGATTAGGCACAGAAGATGCAGGCCCAAGTTCTGCACTTCCTCAGGATGACTGTGCCCTCAGCATGGCATTATCTGCAACTTCTCGGCTCCATGGCAGCGACACGAGTTGGTTCCTTGAGCCATGGCTCAAATGTGGCTCTTGCAGAGGGCTTTTCTGTCTCGCTGGTCACCGCAGAAGCACCCTCTTGAAACATTTGCCCTGCCCTCTGGACACAAGGTTGTCTTTGAAGTGGTGGATGGTATCAGAGTCTATTAGCAGGAATGCCGTTGGAGACTTCTGATTTATTTATTTATTTAATGGTATTTATATACCGCCTTATCATTCAATCAAAGTGGTTTCCACGGCAAACAATCAAGGGGCAAATGTTTTCATGCAGTGTACAGAGTGGTGTGTGTGTTGGCAGGGATGTGATTATTGGATGATTGTGACCACCGATGCCAACCTCTCTGGGTAGGGAGCACATTGCATGTCGCAGGTATCCCGGGGCATTGTTTTGTGGCGGAGGCCACTTGGTCCATCAGTGACCTGGAGATGCAGTCAGTTTTTCTGGCCCTGTGATTCTTTTGGTCCCTCATTCACAACAAAGCAGTGAGGGTCTTCTCAGACAATGCCACCACTGTGACTTGCATTAGTTGACAAGGAGGAACAGGAAGTGTCACACTTGCGGACAAGAGGGGATCTTTGCCGATTTGGACAGAGGCAAATCTCCTAGCTCTTTCAGCAGTGCATGCGGCCAGAGTGAGAGATGTGCAGGCCAACTTCCTCAGCCAACATCAGTTAGATTCATGGGAATGGGCTCTAGACCTGGCAGTATTCTGCAGTGTGATGAGGTGCTGGGGCAAGCCGATCATGGATCTGATGGCTTCTGTCGGCAATGCCTTGGCAAACCGACTCTTCAGTCGGTGCAGAAAGTGGATGTCTGAGGGGCTGGATGCTCTTGCGTAGTTGTGGCTAGGGGATGTTCTCCTGTACATGTTCTCTCCTTGGCCACTGATAGGGTGCCTTCTCCAAAGATAGAGGCCCATGGCAGGCCTGTGATCTTGATTGTGCTGGATTGGCCTCAGAGACCTTGGTATGCGGATCTGGTGCGGTTGACAATAGGCACTCCATGGCGTCTTCCCATGAAGGTCAGTCTTTTAGTGCAGGGTCCCATTCTCATGCCCCAAGTGGATTGATTCTAACTTATGGCCTGGCTCTTGAGAAGGCTTTGCTGAGAAAGTAAGAAAGGATATTCGGCCCAGGTCATTGCCACCCTATTGTGGGCCCGCAAACATTCCACCTCGTCATATGTTTGCGTCTGGAGGATTTTTGAAGATTGGTGTTCCAGTAGCGGCTGCTGGGTGCTGTCTGCTTCATTGCCAAGTGTGCTGGCCTTTCTACAAGTTGGATTGGAAAAGGGACTTGCCTTGAATTTGCTGCGGGTCCAAGTGGCTGACCTAGATTGTAATCAGGGAAGGTGCAGGGAGTCTCCCTGGCCTCCCATTCAGATGTGGTTCATTTCCTCCAAGCAGTCAAGCGAGTTCATCCGCCGGTTCAGCCATTGGTGCTGCTGTGTGATCTTAACTTGGTCCTGACAAGACCGCCCTTTGAGCCTCTGGGGGAGGCTACATTAAAGAACCTTCCCTTTAGAACTGTTTCTGGTGGCTATTTGTTCAGTACAGAGAATTTCTGAGATCCAAGCTTTATTGTGCCAAGAGCCATTTTTGCTTATTGCGAAGGAGAAGGTGGTGGTATGTCCAGTGTCCTCCTTTCTCCCTAAGGTGGTTTCGGTGTTCCACCTGAATTGGTCAGTGTCCTTTCTGGTTTTCTCATCCTTGTACTCCACGGAAGACTAACAGTTGAATCTTTTGGACATGCGGAGAGTTCCTTGGCAGTATCTGAAGCAGACTAAGTCCTTCCGTAAAGTGGATCATCTTTTTGTACTTTTTGGAGGGCCACACAAGGGGGAAGCGGCATCCAAGGCTTCGGTAGCGCAGTGTTTGAAAGAAGCTATTACTTTTTTGGCATACTTGGTGAAGCGCAAGCCCCGCTCCTCCTTCCCCATGAGGGTTGCATGTGCACTCGACCAGGGCACAAGCTGCCTCTTGGGCAGAGTTCGGTCTCATCCCTCCATTGGATATCTGCAAGGTGGCAACTTGGTCATCGCTGTATGTTTGTGCGACACTACTGCTTGGATGTGAAAGCCAGAAATGATGCCTGTTTTAGAGCCAGTGTTCTGCAGGCCAGGCCCGCAGGTCCTGCCCTGGTTTAATTACTGCTATGGTACATCCCACATGTCTGGATGGGACTGGAGGGACAATATGGAAAGAGAAATTAGACCTTACCTGCTAATTTACTTTCTTTGAGTCCCTCCAGTCCAGGACCCACCCATTTTCAGCTTTCAGTTGAGGGCAAGCCTAGCTCTGGAAGTCTATCGAGTGTTTATGGAGTCAGGGTTATGCCCGCTTGATTGCTTTTACAGTCTTTTGTCGATTAGCTTATGGGGCTCCTGGGTCAGTGGGCGTGGAAGGCACCGGTATGTACAGTGTTGGTTCTTACAAAAGGTGCCTTGGTTCGTGTCCTGCTCTATTGAGCTGTTTGGTATCATTGCCCTGTCTGGGCTCTATTTATATATATTTATTCTTGCTCTTTGGGTCATTAGGGTGCTGGTCTTGGAACTGGTGCACAGAAACTTTCTAGTGTGACATCACCAAACCCTGACATGCTCCGTCCTCAGCTGCTGGTGAGGGGAAATAACCCACATGACTGGACTGAAGGGACTCGAGGAAAGTAAATTAGCAGGTAAGGTCTAATTTCTCCATGGAGTGACTCCTCTATGAGGAAAGGCTTAATAGATTAGGGCTCTTCAGCTTGGAGAAGAGACAGATGAGGCAGGATATAAGGAGGTCGATAAATTTGAGTAATGTGGAACAAGTAAAGACAAATAGATTTTCAGTGCTTCGTACGCCTTGTAGCGCTATACAAATGGGTAGTAGTAGTAGTAGTAGCAGCTGTAGAAAGCCCAAAGACTAGGGACGCATCATGAGATTAACTACAGCACTTTATTTTTCTTATTTTTAGCAATAAACCTATAATAACATAGCAAAGTCAAGGTACCTACAAACACAATTCAGAAGAAACACATTAGATACATAAACATAATTCTCTTATAGCCCCCATCATGGGGAGAAGGCAAAGAAAGTAAAACCAAAACCTATAAAATAAAAGGAGCCAACACTAAACTTGTCTAACCCCATCAACAAAGCCTCATAGCATTATAATTATAAAGGATAAAGAACAAACTTCTTAACTGTCTTTCAGAAAGATTTCCAATGCAGTGGATCATAAGACGTTTGTCCCATGATGAGTAATCAGACATTTCCAAGGAAATCTAAGAAAAGTATCAAGTAATAAAATCTTGAGCGTCTATTGAAGAAATGGTCTTTGAGCTTGGGTTACTCTAGACCAGGGATCTCCAACTTCAGTCCTGAAGGGCATCAAACCATTCAGGTTTTCAGGCTGTCCCTAATGAATATGCATGAGATATATTTGCATGCACGGCCCTATTGTATTCAAATTTATTTCATGCATATTCATTAGGAATAACCTAAAAACCTGAATGATTTGGTGCCCTCTAAGACTGGAGTTGGAGACCCTGCTCTAGACACATCAGGGAACACGTTGATTTTTTTTTTGTCTGCAAAAGGGGACATCTCTTCTGAAAATTTCTTTTTTTAACACAATCAATTTATCTGAAGACTTTTCTAAAAAAGGAGTTAAATCTTTCTTGTTGATCACGAGAGCTACACCCTCCTCTGTCTCATTCTTATTGAAGAAACATAGTTTTGAAATAACCATAGAATCCCACATCAACAATTCCTAAGACCACCTGAAAATTTCCTGAGCAGTATCTACTGGGAAATTTAAAAAAACACACATTTTTTTACTCTGATCATCATTTTCCAACTATTTGCTTTTCGTGTGGAGTTCCAGACTATCTTTAATATGAGACACTTCTGCATTCTGCATTGTCAAAACTTGTGTGTCCAAATGAGATAATTCAGGGGTGGGGCTGATAGAGATCCGTTTATGTTGAGTTAATTTAGTTATGGTTTCCTGTGAAAAGGCAGAGATCTGTTGGAAAAAGTCCTGCAGCATTAAAGTACCTGTAATAATTTTCCAAATATCTTCGTGAGGCATCACCCCTAGCAGCAGTCTCAGGAACTTCTTATGCTGAACCTAAAACCCCAGAGGGAAATCACCCTTGGCAAGGGAACCATCCCTCCAGGTAGGATATCAGCAATAGGAGAATGGCCTGGTCTAGTTTTTTGCGGGGTGTGTTTGGTTTTTTTTTTTTTAATTTTATTTAAATCAATCAATCCCAGTACAGCTCCTAACGACCCGTGTCCAGCCAGCTGGATCAAGGACATGCGACATGACCTCAGTCAAATATTGAGCAAAATACTGAACCAGTCCTTCTCAACAGGTTCCTTCCCGCAGAATCTAAAACGCACTTCCATCAAGCCCCTACTGAAAAATAATAGACTGGACCCATCCAAAGTTGATTCCTTCAGGCCTATTTCGAGCATCCCACAGCTTGCAAAAATCATTGAGAAGGCTGCCCAACAACAAATCCAACATCATATTGACACTGAAGCACCACTAGATCCATCTCAGCATGGCTTCAGGGAAGCGCATGGAGTCGACACAGTCCTTACAACCCTGTTCAATGTTCTGGTATCAGGAATAAATAACATACAACAGGGTTTCGTCCTCATTTTCCTGGACATCTCCGCCGCTTTCGACTCTGTGAGTCATGACATACTCCTACAACGCTTGAAAGATAAGGGGATTCAAAGCACAGCACTCGAGTGGTGTAAATCCTACTTATCTAACAGGTGGCAACAAGTAAAAACAGGCCACGAATCCTCAGAACCATTCCTGCAATCACAGGGAGTACCCCAAGGATCGTCCCTATCGGCACTAATGTTTAATATCTACATGCAGCCGATATGTGACTTGATCAGATCCTTTAATGTACAATGTCTCGCATACGCAGACGACATCCTCCTATATATGCCGTTCACAATTGAACACCCAGTATTCTCCCCAATAATCAACTGTTTTGAAGCTGCAGCCGAATGGTTACTATCTCAAAACCTTCGGATTAACCACAACAAAACTGACGTTCTTTTTGTCACAAGGAACCGTAAGTTCATACCTCCTCCATCTCTACTCGTCAACAACATAGAGTTGAAATCAAAAGCCACCATCCGTTACCTCGGCATCACATTGGATCAGCACTTGGATATGACAACGCATGTCAAGAACATCACAAAAAACTATATATTATAAGATCAAATCGCTACGTCACCTCCGCTCCCTACTTGATCCCACAGACTTCCGAACAACCTTCCAGGCATTAATCCTCCCACACCTGGATTTTGCCAACATCATCCTTCATGGCCTCCCTCAATCAACTTTGAACCCGCTCCGCCTAGCCATGAATACAGCCGCCAGAGTCCTTTCTGGCTCATCAAGATCTGACCATATAACACCCATCATGAAAGAACTGCATTGGTTGCCATTACATGCCAGAATCCAGTATAAGTCTTTAGTCCTTACTTTCAAGGCACTAAATAACTGCCCCCCTACGCCAATCAGCAAGCTCATCCATGTCACCCTGGAAAACAGAAAAAAGGAGAACCACATCAATGAACACCTTAATAGTCCCAAAAATAATAACGAAGTGCACTAAGGCCACCTCCAACAGGGCCTTCTCCTTATTTGCACCTCTAAACTGGAATGCGCTACCTCACGAAATCCGTGCTATCAAAAACCTAATCCTATTTAGAAAGGCATTGAAATACCACTTGTTTACAAAATGCTACCCAGAAGTCAACCTAGACATTATCAAAACTAGCTCCGCAATACAACCTGAAAAGGGCTAGCTGGTCAACCTTCTCTCTAGTCCTATTAGTGAACCACATTACAACATCCAAACGAGTTTCATATTACTGTATATAACATTAAGTTAATCTGTACATAGTTCCCCCGGTTGTCCTATTGTTGAAGTTCCCTGTTTAATGTAAAACTCAATGTTACTTGTATGCATTGTAGTATGTTCTTGTTCATTGTACACCGCACTGATTGTAATAGCGCGGTATAAAAGAATTGTTAAATAAAATAAATAAATAAATAAATAATACTCTTTGTAGGATGCGTGATCTCTCTGCATCGGAGAAACAGGAGCACATGAGGGTCCAGAAGCACATGGAGAAGAAAAATAACGAGCTGGAGTCTTTGTGTCAGCAGAAGGTGAAGCTGCAGCAAGAAATAGAGAAAGCCGAGAAGACCATCGATGAGTTGAAGGAGCAAGTGAGTCTGAGGAAGGAGTGAGCTGCTACTCTGTGTTTAAAGAAAAAAAAATCCAAAAGAAACCAACTAGTGACCAAACCAATGCATCTACTCTTCCTCTGTTTGTGCATGCTACTGTGTAGCAAGCACCATACAGCTGAGTGCTTCATGCAGAAGGCAAGCTTTGCAAAAACAGTTTTACTACAAAGTGTCATTGTGAGGTTTAACCTTTACTCCTTTCTGTTTGTGTGGGGCATTTGTTATATAGGTCGATGCTGCTCTAGGTGCTGAAGAGATGGTGGTGACATTGACAGAAAGAAACTTAGATCTAGAGGAGAAGGTTCGAGAGCTCCATGAGACAGTCGGTGACCTGGTGAGATCATTGGCGAGGAGAAAAATATCTTGGTAATAGTTGGGCAAGCATGATTTTGACTAAGTTTTACTACTAAATAGGAATGGAAGTCGGACCTTTTATTTTCTAAAAACATCCATATGTGAAGTCCATTACTAGAGGGACTGCCACTTTCATTTTTTTCAACCCAATAGAATGTTTACAAAATACAGAAGGGGTTGAAAAAATGTCTATTGGTATGAGTCACTGAAGATTGAATGAGGCCAAATTTGGCTTGGAGGAAAAACTAATGAAAAGACACAATTTGAAAATGGGCTAGAAGGGATTTGGGGTTTATGGAGAAATAGTTCCCCCAAAAATGATACCATGGATTTCTGTGAGAGAAGAGTTCCAACAGCAGCAGCATGCTTGCATGATTCACTGAAACGTAGGGAATTACACCATTCAAACTGCCTTTTCCTCTCATCTCTCTTGCTCAGACACATAGAGCCGATACATGTGTGTGCACATACACAGGCACAGACAAAATAGAAATACATACATGCACATGCATATATAGAAACATGCAAACACACACAGTAACAAAACAATAATATGCACATACAAATGCCACATACACATTCATCCACACATACACGTACACTGTGGCTGGGAATAATTCCATGAGGCATATTCTGCAAGCATTTTTTACCATGCATCCCTCTCCATCCAATGCCGCCTCCTTTCCCTTGTTGGGCTTGCTCTTAGTGATCCAGGTATGCGTTTGATTTTCTGTTAATTTCACTGTGAAACCTAGTGCCTGAACCATATAGTTTGCTACTGATAGATATCTATGTGGTTTCCTAGTGCTGGAGAAGCATGGCAATACTTGTGGCACCCTGTGATTAAACTGTAAAATCCATCATTTGAAATCTTTTGACAGTGGCATCTAATATGTTAACAGACTTGGCTTCATTTTATTCTTTCCATACCAACAGAATGTTTGGCTACCATTTCATTCTAACTGTCCTCTCCTCTCTCTCCCAGTCAGAGAGAGAGAGAGAGAGACATAAGCTATACGGATAAAAACACAAACATTTGCGAAACGCACATGCAGAAGGGTTGAAAGAATTGAGTCATGTTCTGCATGCTTTCTCCATTTGTTTAAGATAAACCTTTAACTTCTGATGATTCTAATGCCAGCTAACTGAGAAACTGATGCTAGTAGCTAATGGAGAGACCAATACATTATTTGAGCTACTAATACAGAACAAATGCTTCACCATGTTCCATACCACAGTTTTCTTCCATCTAGCTCCATTCACTTTGGCTGTGCAGCCTTGCAATAGCTAGCTCAGGAGTTCTCAACCCAGTACTTGGTACGCCCCTAGCCAGTCAGGTTTTCAGGATAACCACAATAAATCTGCATGAGAGAGATTTGCATACTTTGCAGGACTGGATTGAGAACCCCTGAGCCAGATGTACTGCTGTATGGATCTCTTGTGCCTCTTCTTTTGGCCTTAAGTTTAAGTCGTCAGTTTTAGTAATTTAGAACACAAAGTCCTTGAGTTTAGGATGTTGCAGAAATGTGCAACAAAATCTGACTTCATTTGTTACCCCTTTTATTAGGAAGCAATGAATGAGATGAATGATGAATTGCAAGAGAATTCGAGAGAAACAGAACTGGAGTTGAGGGAGCAGCTGGATATGGCTGGAGTTCGTGTACGAGAGGCTGAGAAGCGTGTAGAGGCTGCTCAAGAGACCGTAGCAGACTATCAACAAACCATTAAAAAATATCGTAACCAAACAGTAATGCTACAGGTAACTTGACCCACATTTATAGGTAATTGTGCAGCATGTGGGATCACTCAGTCCCATGTTTCCAGAGAAAATTTTTTCTTGCCTGTAATTAGTATTTCATCTTTTGTTTTAGAATAAGATCAGAGAGTTGATGAGCAAGCAGGCAGCTTCTGTAGAAAAACAAGAACCTCCTCTTGAAATTTTTGACTTCAAGATCAAATTTGCTGAGACAAAGGCTCATGCTAAGGTACTGTTACTTATATTGTAGTATTGCTTTTGCTAAAACCCTGAGAGGAGCAGTAAAAATATAAATACATAAATGAATCTTGTATCTGGACCATATTAAGACTTATTTTATATATAAACATTTCTGGCATTACTCAGTTTAGCTATTTGAGTCTGAAGCACAATGGATCACATTTAGGGAAGCAATTTGGCATATAAAAGCTTTGCAACTACAATTCTTTCTGCCGACAAAATCTGCCTGTTTTCTGTTTCCGCCTTATTCTAAAATGTATAGCTAGATATTTAAAGTCTCTCTAGATATCTTTAGGCTGTTTGTTTATTTCACGTATTTTATATACTGACGTCTTTACACTCTATGTACACTCTGACATGTTCATACGAAAGGGCTCAGGTCCAAATCTCTATCAACTATAGGCCTCTCTTTGGGGGGATTGCCATCAGATTCTGACCTTCTGAGGATAGATATCTAGATAATATGTACTTAGAAAAGTAATTCACAGTCCTTAAAGTAAAAACCTTAAAACTTGATCCTGTATGTTGTTGGGAGCCAATATAAGTGCTCTAAATAGGATGTAATATACTCATGTACGACATCCTTTTAATAGGGCATTAGCATTGTGAGTTGCTTACAAGGTGGTGGTTCTGTTTTTTGCCCTATCCGACAATTGCCATTCTCTAGATAAGTGCTTTTCAAACAGTGTGCCTTGGGAAAGGCCTCGGTGGTGACAGGTAGCAACAGGTTGGGCTTATGAGGGTGTTGTCCCATTTCTGTTGGATAATGCCCCAGACAATAGCCCTCTGCTTCCTGTTCCAGCATCTCTTCCAGCCAGCATGTAGAGAACAAAAGGGGAACCTGAAGAAGATGAGCAAAGAGGTGCCACTCTGCTCCCTAATTTATCTCTTTTTGTTATGAATGGAGTAGAGGGGTGTGATTGCAGTAAACTCTGCATAGCAATGGAGAGCCACTATTCTTCCTATTCCAGTCCCTTTATCTTCTGTCAGAGCCAGAAAAAGCATCTTCTTTTCTCAGTTCAGTGATTAAAATGTGTACAAAGTGATCTAGTAGCTGTTCAGTTCCTAGAGTAAACTGGATGCTCTGGAATGTAGCTAAAATCTCAGAATTGAAAATATCTTCTATGTGGAATTTACATGTTGGACAAGGTTAAACTCTGCTGGCTGTTTTTTTTTTGTTTTTTTTAGTGGTGCCTACTTAATTCTCTTGTATGCAGGACATACCTGCCAAACTTGAGGCTTTTGGATTGGACCTAAAAATATTTTGTGTAACAAAATTTTAAAGAATATGCATCAAGTATACGTGAAAGTAGGTTACTATAATTTTACATGGGGCCAGTCCAGTAGGTTCTTCCATCCTGCCTTCAAACAGCCTAGTAGCCTAGTAATCTGGGTTTGATTCCCACTGGTGCTCCTTGTGACCTTGGTCAAGTCACTTAACCCTCCATTGTCTCAGGTACAAACTTAGATTGTAAGCCCTCGGGAGACAGGGAAATACCTATCTACCTGAATGTAACTCGCCTTGAACTACCATTGGAAAGACGTGAATTAAATACTAATAAATAAAATACTTGCTTAGTATTAGCACTACAGAAAAGTATCTCATAGTCATTCACCAGAAATCTGGTAGCCTTAGCCCCCCTTCCTTCCCTCCTATGACCTTGCATATACGCACACCAGATAGAAGCCAGCAGAATGAGACCACATAGGCAAAACCTTTTGTCCTCTTTCTACCATGGGGATAGACAGAGGGAATCATGCAAAATTAGGTGGAACCTATGTACCTTTTTGGGAACATGTTGGATACTTGTGACTTGGATTGGCCACTGTTGAAAACAGGATACTGGGCTTGATGGGCCTGGATATGACCCAATATGGCATTTCTTATGTTCTTATGTAGATTTAGTGTGTCTCAAGAATTGCATGAACTGAAAAATGCGCCACAAAATAAAGATTAAGTACTGCCCTAGATCCACTAACCCCAGGCCTGGATAACTTCACAAATCTGTCTAAAAACTTAGATGGTTTGTAGAAAGCAACTTTAGCCACAGACTGAGAATCCAAGATAATTTCCAGAATTTCAACATCTTTATATATTTAATGATTCTGTAACTGTCACTGGGCTGATACCAATTTTGTTCTTATGGCTCACACTAAGGACCTTTGCTGCTAAATCTCACCAAAACAATCTGTTTCTAAGACAAGTGTCTCAATTCTAGCTAACAATTTTCAAACAATTGAGGAGTTAACCCTCCATTGCCTCAGGTACACTTAGATTGTGAGCCCTTCGGGGACAAGGGAATAAAAAGTACCTGTTAGTATACATGTAAACCGCAGTGATTCTAAATAGCGTGGTATTAAAAAAAAAAAAAAAAAAGTCTTATGCCATCATTTAGTTATACTGTAGGTATTGACAGTGGGATATTATCTGCACTTATATTGTACCAAGCACCTTTCTTTGGCTCAAAAAGATACCGAACAAAATTGGGATAGGACTGTTTCTTCTTGTCCTGATTGGCTGCTTTAAATAGGAATATTATATCCCATCCTTGATCATTCCCCAAACCAGTCCAGATGTTGATTTTATGCCTCTTTGGCTACACAGCTCCAAAAAAAGGATCTGACATGCCAAACAGCAAAGGAACTAGGTTATTGTAGGACTGCACTGCAGGCAAGTGTAACCGAAGCTGCACTCTGAACGGCACTGTCTGAGGAGCTGCAGGGCTGTTTAAAGTCTGTGGGGGTAATTCTGAGCCAAGCACTGAAGTGCTGTGAGTAATGGCAGTGTGGTAGGTGCTGTAGGGAGCTGCAGTGTGTCAGAAAGGGGGAGCAGGCACCAGGTGGCATTACAGTACCAGGTGCAGTGTCTGAGGCATCTCACAACATTCCGCCAAACTAGCATATTTCTCCAATCTCATATCCTCTTCCGCAAACTCCTCTCGCCAGCTCTTTTCAGTCCTTCACACTCTCCCTTATTTCCCCTGTTCCTCACCCCCCCCTCCCCTGTTCCAGACCCCGCTGTTCTGGCTTCACACTTTGCCTCAAAAACGCCTGCTCTTCCCTAACTGTCCTCCCCCCTCTCCCCCCCCCCAACAGTGCCTTCCCCCTCCGGCTCCTTCCTCTCCTCTCCCCCAACAGCTCCCATTCTCTCCCCTGTCCCCCCCCCTTGCCCTCCTCCCCTCTTCGATAGTTCTTTCGCTCTCTCACCTCTGGTCTTTTCAACCCATAACCCTTTCAGACCTTACCAAGCCCTACACTACTATGCGCAAAACCTCCTGCACCGCTGACCCTATACCCTCCCGCTGGCTCCTAGACCCCTCCCTAGCACTCTCTCCTCTTATTCTTTCCATCATCAACTCAAGTCTCTCCTCGGGTACATTTCCCCCCTCCTGGAAACATGCCACAATACGTCCCATCCCAAAGAAATGTTCCCTAGACCCCTCCTCCCCTGCCAGCTGGCGCCCCATCTCTAACCTCCCTTCCTCTCTAAACTTCTGGAAAAACTGGTCTTTACCCAACTCTCTTCTCACCTTGAATCTTCCCTAGCACTCCACCCCCGTCAATCCAGTTTCCGTCCTGGCCACAGTACAAAGTCCATCCTTCTCTCCCTTCTTTACAAATTACATACTGCTCACAATCAGGGTTCCTATTCTATCGCTGTCTCCTTAGATTTCTCTGCAGCTTTTGACCTCATAGATCACCGCACCCTTCTTGCACACCTTCGCTCCTCTGGTCTCTCCGGTTCAGTCCTTCTCTGGTTCCGCTCCTTTCTTTCCAAAAGTCATTCTCAGTTTTCTCAGGTTCTTCCTCCTCTCCTTCCACCCCTCTCCTCTGTGGTGTCCCCCAGGACTCCGTTCTAGCCCCCCTTCTATTCAACATTTACCTCGCCCCCTTACCCTTTTGGTACAGCAACACTGTATATATCTGCTTACTACTATGCAGACATCCTTCTCTATCATACAGACGCTTCTTCACCTGACATCAGCCCCCTCAATTCCTGCCTGCCTGCCATGGCCCTCCTGGCTATCCTCAAACTTTCTACATATCAACCTCTCAAAAACCTCGGCCATCTGGTTCACCTCTGGAAACCCTATTCCCCCTCTTGTCCCTCTTCTCTCTGCCACTCTCATCCCGGTCGTCTCTTCTCTACGTTATCTAGGGGTCACCCTTGATTCTTACCTGTCCTTCAAAGATCACATTTCCTCAGTAGTTCAGCGATCCTTTTACACCCTGAGACAACTCCGCATGGTTCGCCCTTTTCTTTCCGTCCCCTTCCTCACCACCCTTCTTCTTTCCCTAGTAGTATCCCGCCTCGACTACTGTAATATTTCCCTTGCCGGCCTCCCCCAATCACAATTATGCGGACAACTCGTGCATAACTCTGCCGCCCGCCTCCTGACCCATGCCTCCCGCTCCGACCACATCACCCCCATCCTGATCCATCTCCATTGGCTCCCAGTTCCCTTCAGAATTCAATACAAAGTGCTTACGTTTGTCCACAAATCCATTCACTCCTGCTCCCCCCTTTATCTCTCAGACCTTATTCGTCTCCACACACCGCACCGCTCTCTCTGGTCAATACATGCTGATCGTCTATCCCTCCCTTCCCCATCTCAGGCCCATCTCGAATCTACCCGCTCCTCAGCCTTCTTTTTCCTGGGTCCCCTGGCTCTGGAACTCGTTCCCCTCCACCCTCCTCCTCGAATACTCCTACATTACCTTTTAAGGCACGACTCAAAGCCCACCTCTTCTGCTCCGCTTTTGACCTCCCCTCTCGCCCCGTCCCCTCCCCCCGCTGACGTCCAGCGTCCCCTCCCTCTCCCCTGAGCAGTGCACCTGCCTCTTTGGCACTTTTACGTCTATCCTCTTTCCTATTATTTTATGGCATTCCTAACTTCCTTTTCCTAGCAGTACAAATCCTTTTATTTTGTAAACCGCTCTGATGCACCTCTGTCTGAGCAGTATATTAAGACTGAAATAAAGATAAAGGTAGTTTGGGGGAGGGCGTTTGGCTACACCTTTTGGTAGCACCTTTTGGAGCAGAAGAAGCAATGTTCCCATTGTGGTGGCTGCTACAATAGCACTAAGCAATGCAGCATTGGCCTTGGGAGTGCAGGTCACAGGAGTCGGTGTTGTCATATATTTTGGAGGTGATTTGCAGCCATTAATTGAAGCAGCGGACAGATCAGCCAGGAGTCTGCATTGCCCAAAGACCAGGGGAATTGTGGCCATTTTGAGTTCAGTCTCTCAGGGAGGCTCTTGCTTCTCCAGTTAACCCAGCCTTGCTCTAGGTGGAGTTTTGGCAGGGCCTGCACAAGTGGTCCTAGAGGTTTGTGGTACAAGGGAAAGTCGTGAGATTTGTCTCCCCACCCCCCCCTTGAATTTGTCCCATTGCTGCACAGGACATCTGTGCTTTCAGACTCAGGATTCTGCTCCTAACTTTTGATCCAGGGCCCGATCACATGCTTCTATAGAAACTGATTGAGCTGAGGGCCTCTTCATAATCTCAGGATGAGAGGGAAGACCAGTCCATGGCTTCAGTAAACTTGATCATTAGGGCTCCTCCAGTCTTGGGGAAGGGCGGTGCTCTGAGAGTCTATATTTAATAAAGAACTCCAGTGAGGGAAGGTGGTGCTGCCTCAGTAGTTACTCTTCTGGAGAGAAGAAGTACCTGCTATGACAACCCAGGCGCTGGAAGCTCTGAGTATTTTAGAGGAGCTGAAGAAGGAGGTTAGGCCTCTGGATATCCCATTTTGAAAGGTATGCATAAGCCTACAAAGTTATTTCTCATCCAGACCTAGAGTTCTGATCTCAGCAGCATGGGAGGCTCAGGAAGCTGGTCTGAGAGCAGACAAAGCCATGAAATAGGCTATACCCATTAGCACGCGAGGAATAGGAGAAGTTGAGGGTGCTCAAAATGGATGCCTTGGTTTTGGTAGTGACTAAAAAGGCCGCCATTCTGGTTGAAGGAGGAACAACTCTCCAGGATATCATGGACCGGAGTATAGAAGCCTGATTGAAGCAGGTTTCTGAAATGGCAGCCCGGGATTGCAAGCAGCAGTTTGCAGTGGTTACTGTCCTGGACTTATCTGAACTGCATTGCACTGCACTCTGTCTTTGAAAGAGGGAGACTTGCTTTCCCAGAATACCACTCACTTTGAAGCAGGACTGGCGTATGTGGCAAATGATTTTATTAGGACCTTTTCCCGAGGAATGACAGTGGCACTTTCAGCCAGGTTTGTTTTAGCTCAAACTGGGTAGCAAATATGATCTCCTAAGTTTAACCTTGGTAAATTCTATTTCACGAAAAGCTCCTGTTGGGGGAATAACCTTGAAAGTTAAGTTAAAAATGTGTGTGAGAGCCTCATCTGTTGCCTAAGGAAAAGCCCCAGGAGCTTAAGGTCAGGCTCGTACAAGCCAACATTTCTTGAAGTTTAGGTAGGATATAGTTCTTTCATTTAGAAAGGAAGGGGGTACAGTAGGCCCTGAGGCCACTGGGCCCTTTAGATGCCCAGTGATGGGCTGGGGATCCCCCTCCTTGACTGAGCAGATAAGAGGCAGATTGTCTGGGTTTTCATGAGGAATGCATCCAGATAACATTGGACCAGTGGGTTCTTGGATATGGCAGGAATATGGTATCTCCAGGAACAAGCAGGAATGCAGTCTTCACACATGGACGAATGTCACTGATGGAGCCCGCATGGGAACGCTCCCAGTGTCCAATAGGAAAGCCTTTGGGAGCACTCCACTGCACCCGCCTTCCCAACTCCTCTCCTCTCCTTAGTTTTCCATGGAGCCAGTAGGACACATCATCCTGTAGCCGCCAAAAAAACTTTTTGTGCCCTTCGGGGTATGTCAGGCTTCAGCCTTCCTGTCTATGCTGGTTCCATCAAGTCCAACACTGGTCCCGATAATTCTTCCTTTTTCAGTTTCAATTTTTCTATTTTCTATTGATTTTTCACCACTGTTCTCGGCACTAAACTAGGCCTCTAGGCCTCCGTAGCCTTATCTTCAATCTCCAAAGACAACCTTTTCAGGCATGGAAAAGCCTGTTAGTGGTTTCAAAAAATGTACTGAGTGTTCCAGTAGCATTTCAACCACTGATAAACATGACTGGTGTCTAAAATGTTTGGGTCCTGAAAATGAACCACCTACTTGTCTTTTGTGCCTTCAAATGACATAGAGGCCTCAAGAACCAATCCAGACAGTTTGGGTCATCATTCACCTTGGACTCTGTTTCAGTGGCTTCCACTTCATCGAAGGCGTCAACTTTTTCTTAGGTGGCTTCAACGTCCAAATACAAAAGTAAGTCAGTTTCTGGCCATTTCCAATTCTTTGGCATCGAAGACTGATTTTCGATGCCAGGGAGAAGTCCCAGCATAATCATAGAGACTCCCCTGGAAGTGATTCCAATGCAGATCGGCCAGCTAAACAACCCCGGCAGGAGGATCTCTTCTCCAAAGCACAAATGGGGCTCCAGGATGCTCCGAAGGCATTGATCTCTAGAGCTACCGGTTCCATGTTGTGGAACCGGTGGCTTAGATCCTCATATGTGATTCCACCCAGACATCGGCCATCTCTCTAGACCAGCACATACTGGCTCTTGAGAGGAGTTTGGCGGCACTCCTAGCAGCGTTTGTACCGATTTAACGTAGAGAGCTTCAGGGAGTGCAAGCTTAGACACCGAGCCTACAACCAGGTGTATTAGGCCTGATGCCAGCCCTTGAACCGGTATCATCAGAGCACCCAAGGCCAATTCTTCTGTTGGAACCAGCTGATGTCCCTGGTATCCAACAGACTCAGACTCCCATGCTTCTCTGTTCTGATATCACTGAGTATTGGCATTGACCATCGACTTCCACAGAGCATTTAGGTCGAACCCAAGACCACCAAAACTTTGATTTTTTTTTGCCAGTCTCTGATTCAAGTTCTTCAGAATCTAATGGGGGGAATGCTCGATTCCCGAGAACTTTGACATCCCTTCAGACCCTTCGACACCTTAACGATGGCGTCTGTCCTCATCAGAAGATTTGTCCATACTTGATATGGCAGTAGGGCTCTCCATCACAGTAGCCCCTGAAAGGGAACAGAGGGTGGAGAAATTGGAGATACTCCAATACCATACCACATTCAAGGAGGCGGCTACCTTACTGGTGCATCGTATTCTGCAGGATGTTACACTCCGCATGTGGGAAGCCCTGCTCACATTTTACACCTGTCACAGAGCCCAGTCTTCCAAAAACATCAGCTCCTCCAACTCTCAGTGGTGGTGGAATTGGTGATGTGCCGAATAAAGAGCTCAAAACCATTCATTCATTCCTCCTGGCAGAGACTCGAGGACCCTCAGTGCCTTCGGGCGTCGATGTTTCCAGGCATGCATGTTGGCCTCCAGAAGCAACTCTTATATGCTGTACATGGGCATATTTCTGAAGGATATCACCAGGGATCTGGAGACTTTTGCCCCCCTGCTTCCTGAGGATAAGCGGAGTGCATTCCAGACACATCATGCAAGGCCAGAACATTTCTACATTTCTTACCATGGCCTCTTGATGCTTTTTTAATCCACAAGCAAGAGACACCAGCAAGCTTTAGAACATCAAAACACTCCACCAGCAATAGAGCTTTCTCCCTTTATGCTCCCCATCTGTGGAATGAGCTACCCAGCACATTACGTGCAATCAAAGACTTACTAGACTTCAGAAAAGCCATAAAGACCCACCTCTTCATGGAACACTACGGTCCCAACTATGAAGAAACAAATCATGTGACCTCACTGGAAGCAACTAAATATCCAAGATCTCTCATTAAATCATATCACTTCTCATCAACATAATATCATTCTGCCATATCTCTGTATATAGTTGTATATAGTTGATAATTTAAATGTATTCATTATAACCCATGTAACCCTCCTAGTTGTAACTCCCTGTTCTATGTAAAGCTCGTTGCTATAATTATATGTAAACCACTTTGAATTGACAAAGTGGTATATAAAACCGGTTAAATAAACAAGCTGAGCTTCAGCAGTCTACATTGGGGCTCACAGAATGGTCTGGTTACAGGCATTAGATCTCAAGGAATGGGTCCAGGATAAACCAACCAATATTCCATGTACTGGAGAAAACCTTTTTTGACAAAGATTGGAGGAAAAAAGCAGGAGAGATTGAAACAGACGATCTCACCCTAAAACACCTTTCCAGGAAAACAGCTGACCCTTCCGAAAGGAAGGTTCTTCCCAAGAAATTGTTTTATTCTAAAAAGAAGAGATACTATCCTTCTTACCTGCCTTCTGCAGCCTTTCAACCTCTGCATCCTCAGCAGAGGCAGCAGGGTCCTCGCCAACCTAAGGCTCCTAAGTCTCAAACAGCTGCACAAACACGGCCTACACCTGTTTTTTGACTCCTTCCTAGAGAGCATTGCCAAACTGCCCCTGAAGGGCCCCCCAGCCCCTACACACAGCAGGCAGACTTTGTCATTATGCCCACAGATAGCACCTCCTAACACTTTGAGACCTTACCCCCATCTGCTTCACAGGGGATTATCCCATACAACCACTTCAAAGCACTCTTAAAAGAAGTAGTGACCACTTTCTTGTCCCAGGGTGCCATAGGAGTTCCTCCTCCGCAGGAGAAGTTGGGCTTCTACTCTCCATACTTTCTCATTCCAAAGAAAACAGGAGGCTTCAGGCCCATCTTGGATATCGGATACCTAAACAAGTTCCTGGTTCGAGAAAAATTCAAAATTTCTCTAGGAACTCTTCTGCCATACCTCCAGAGACACGATTGGCTATGTCCTCTAGACTTATAAAAGGTGTACACACATCTACTGATACATCCCTTGCACAGACAGTATCTGTGCTTCATGTTTCAAGGACACCATTATCAATACTTCGGTCTAACCTCTGCCTATGGGTCTTCAAAAATGCATAGCAGTCATTGCAGCTTACCTAGGCACATTGGGGTATTCATTTTTCCTCACTTAGACAATTGGCTGATTGGGGGAGGCTCCCTCTAAGAAGTAAAACTCCCCCTTTATCGCACTATCACAGTGCTCCAACACCTGGAGTTTGCCATAAATTTCCCAAAGTCCCACCTCGCTCCATCCCAACATCTGGAGTTCATTGGAGTGCTCTTGGACATTCGACAGGCCTGTGTTTTCCTCCCACAGGATCGCTGTGCCCACCTCAGTGAGCTGGCGAAAGGGGTACAACAGCAAAGCCATGTAACAGCTCGAAATGCTACAACTATTAGGACACATGGCCTTCCAAGATCCATGTCGTCCGCTACGCTCGATTACACATGCGACAAGTGCAGTGGAGACTTTTCCGAGTGGACACA
Organism: Ichthyophis bannanicus; assembly: GCA_033557465.1. Taxonomy (NCBI): domain Eukaryota; kingdom Metazoa; phylum Chordata; class Amphibia; order Gymnophiona; family Ichthyophiidae; genus Ichthyophis; species Ichthyophis bannanicus. The sequence continues at coordinate 1,252,523,508 of CM066032.1, read as the reverse complement.
AACGGAGGATCAACTCATAGACAAGAGCCATATCACCTCTCAACTAATAGTCTCTTCAGTGGTGGTGCCTGCCACAAAAACTACTTGTCAGATTACTTTTTCAGATGTTTCCACTTTGATGCACCCTTATAATGGATGATTCCAAGCTGATTTGGTGGGGTGCATCTGAATGACCTGAATCTGCCCTGAAGATCAACCTGCTTGAACTATGGGCACTGAGAAATGCTCTTCTGGTTTTTCAGCACCAATTGTCAGGCAGCCTGTTCCAGTTAAAAGGGACAACCAAGTAGCCATGTTCTATGTAAACAAACAAGGGGGAATGGGGTCCCTTCCCCTCTGTGAAGAAATGCTTCACCTCTGGTCCTCTGCCATCTCTCACCGCATCCACCTCAGAGCGGTGTACCTCCCGGGCAAAGTTAATGGACTAGCAGATAGACTAAGCCATATCAGTCATCCCCCACGAATGGACCGTGCATCGGGAGATGGCTTCTCGGGTCTTCCAAATGTGGGGAACCCCACTCATAGATCTCTTTGCCACTCCACAAAACATGCAGCTTCTGCTCTTCTACTCCAGGGTTCTGTCGCTGCACCAACAGGCCCTGGACGCCTTCCTTCTCCATTGGGGCAGCGACTTCTCTGCACATTACCTCCCATCCTCTTGATACCCAAGATGCTGTTCAAGCTGCAGGCCGAAAAGGGCTTGATGATTTGCATAGTCCCCCTTTTGGCCCTGTCAATGGCGTTTCCTCCACTTCTTTGTCTTGCGCAGTCTCAGCCACTCAATCTGCGATGTGCACCTGACCTCCTCTCTCAGGATCTTGGGACGCTTCCCCATCCTAATCTTCACTCCCTATGCCTGACAGTATGGCTTCTGAAGTGCTAGTGCTTGCCAACCTCAGCCTACTACCGGCGGTCAAGGATGTCCTCGCATCTCGTAAGGATTCCAGGTGATCTCATACCTTCAAATGGCACAGGTTTTCCCTTTGGTCCTCCCCAAAGGAACTTGACCCCTTTTCTTGTCCGGTGGAGTGGCTAATATAATATCTCTTCCACTTATCCTTGACAGTGTTTTAGACTTTACTCAGTAAGAGTTCACCTTGGAGACATTCCGTCCTCACAGATCAGTGGATGGGCAGCCTGTCTCCTCACACCCCTTAGCATGCTTCATGCGGGGTCTACTGTTATCCAAGCCATCCATTAAGCCATCTCCGGTGGCCTGGGATTGGATTGTGGTTCTGGCACAACTTCTAAAGCCACCTTTCAAACCTTTAGCCACCACTTCATTGAACTTTCTATATTGAAAGGTCATCTTCTTTGTTGCCCTCACTTCATCTTGCCACATCAATGAGCTGCAAGCTCTAGTGGCACCCCCCCCCCCCCCAATACTCTGTTCCACCATGACAAGGTGGTTCTATGTACTCATCCGCGTTTTCTCCTTCCATCTAAACCATTCAGTAATCCTCCCGATCGCTTCTTTCCTAGACCACATGCGTCTTAGGCTGAAGTAGCACTACACACTCCAGACTGCAAGTGAGCGCTGGCCTACTACATCGGAGAACTAAAGGTTACAGAAAATCCTCTGAATTGTTCATTTCTTTTGATCCTAGTCACCTGGGCCTACTGGTGACAAAACGTACTCTATCTAGATGAATACCAGATTGCATTTTCTTTGGTTTATGTACAAGCAGAAACCTCTTTGGAGGGTCATGTCACTGCTCATAATGTGCGGGCTATGGCAACATATGTAGCTAATCTCTGTTCAGTAGCCATTGAGGACATTTGCTGAGCAACTACCAGCTCCTCACTTCATAATTTTGTTGCATACTACCATCTGGACAGACTCCCGTCAGGACACTATCTTTGGCCAAGCTGTACTCCAGCACCTCTTTGGGGTCTAAACTCAATGCCTACCCTCCATCCTGGACTTCTATAAGATACCAGACTATTATTGGGGAAGTATCACCTCCTGGAATATTCCAATGGCCCACAACTCTTCCAGACTCTTTGGCTGTATGTGTTTTGCCTCAGGGATTGCACTACTCTTCCCCCACCCTCCCCCCATTCCTGCTACTTGGGAACTAGTGAGTCCCATATATGAAGACTGCATTCCTGCTTGTTCCTGGAGATAGTGTAGTTACTCATCTGTAACAGGTGATCTCTGGGAACATCAGGAATCTGTCTTCATAACCCATCCACCTCCCCTAGGAGTTGTAGGGTTCTGTTTTCTTCTCAGCTACAAACCCAATTGAGGAGAGAAGTTGAAGGCAGGAAGGCAGGCACGCATGCACAGTGAAGTGCTCCCAAAGGCTTTCTCATTGGACTTGGAGTGTTCCTGCATGAGCTCCGTCGGTGACGTTCACCCATATGTGAAGATTGATACCTGCTGTTCCCGGAGATCAGGGGCGGCCCAAGGGGGGTAAGGGGCCATGTGCGGAGACTCGGAGCGGGGCCTCATTTGCATAAGGGGCCTTATTTGCATATGTCACCATACACTAGCTTTTAGTAAACATGCCTCTTAATGAGTGTATGGATAAAGAAAGACTAAAAGATTTCTACATTACTATAATCCAGTGCCAACCGCCAGGCACATTAGGAACCACTACAAACACTGCCCATTTAGAACCCATAGCAAACCCGCCGTATCGTAACAGCACTAACAGGACTCACAAAGCACCAGACCCTACCTATCAAAAGGCAACACTGCAAATATTAAACCAATACATTTCAGAGAATAACAATACATGACCTACTGGGGAAAGAGAACAGGTGACGCTGTCAAATGAGGTATTCTGTTTATGTAATTCCTATCTCAGTTACACATGCAGAACCGTCCTAGACCATCACCAAACAAGGAATCACAATTTATAAACAGGAAGACAATAATTAAACTGGGAACCCCAAAAGCCAAACTTGGAATGTACAACACTGTAGAAAAAACTATAAATTAATTTCCTCTTGTACTAAACAAAGCGCAGACGTTAATGATGCACATTTCGCAGAGCTGACATATTCCAGTTAATAAATTCAAAATAAAGAGAGATCTTTCTACCGTTTGTGCATTTTTTTTTCAGTTGCAATTGCTCCAGCCACTTTCTTCTGGTTTCTTCGTGTCTTCTGCTAACTCTCCATCGTCTGCTGTCCATTTGTCCTTTCCTTCTCTCTTGTAGTTTTTTTCCATTCTCTCTCTACATCTGCTTTAACATACTAATCTTACCCCTCCATCCTCAATCCCCACTTACTCTCCCAGTACCCGGCCAATTGTAGATTTTCTTCCCTCCCACACAAAATATTTTCCCCCCTCCATTTCACTCTCCCAGCCCCATCCCATTCTAATCCTTCCCCAGCATCCGCTCCCTTCTAGTTCCAGCCCCACCCAGCATCCGCTCCCTTCTAGGCCCCGCATCAGCCCATTTCCAGTCCTAGCCCCCCCCCCCCCATCAGCCCATTTCCAGTCCTAGCTCCCCCATCCATTTCCAATCCTATCCAAGTCCCTCCATCAGCTCATTTCCAATCCCAGCCCCCATCAGCCCATTTCTAGTCCTTTCCTAGCCCCCCCCCCCCAATCAGCCCATGTCAAATCCTAGCTCCCCTCCACTCAGCCCATTTCCATTCCAAGCCCCCGTCCCCATCAGCTATTTGCAGTTCAAGCCTCCCCTTCCACTCAGCCCTTTTCCAGTCCTAGCAACCCCCCCATAGCCCATTACCAGTCCTAACCCCTATCACCCCATTCCAGTCTTAGCCCCCCCATAGCCCATTACCACTCCTAACCCCCCCCATCAGCCCACAGCCCATTACCAGTCCTAGCCCCCCTATCAGCCCATTTCCAGTCCTAGCCCCCCCATAGCCCATTGCCAATCCTAACCCCCATCAGCCCACTTCCAGTCCTAACCCCATCACCCCATTTTCAGTTTTAGCCCCCCCATAGCCCATTACGAGTCCTAACCCCCCATCAGACCATAGCCAGTCCTAACCCCCTTCCCCCCCCCCCATCAGCCAAATTAAACAACAAAAAAAAAAGCTGGCTGCTGCTGCCGCCGTGGCAGTGGCAGGATCGCGTGTCCGCGGAACCCCCTCTGCCCTGCAGAGTCCTCCCTCCCTGCATCCGTTCCCTCCCGTGCTGGCTTTCAGAGCCACGAAGGGGAGAGTTTCTCTCTCGCGGCTCTGTTAAGCCCGCTAGGGCTGATGGGAAACAGGCATTTCCTGTTTCCCATCAGCCCCGTGCCCCGACAGGCTTAACAGAGCCACGAAAGGGAAACTTTCCCTTTGCGGCTCTGAAAGCCAGCGTGAGAGGGAACGGATGCAGGGAGGGAGGACTCTGCCGGGCGGGGGGGGGGGGGGCCCGCGGACACGCGATCCTGCCACGGCAGCAGCGGTAGCAGCCAGCTTTTTTTAAATTTACCTATGCAGAATGTTCTTTGTGCGTGGCCCTGTGCAAAAAACATTCTCGCTCAATGGACGGAGATTACCTGTTACAGGTAAGTAATTACACTTTTTTAATTTTATTTTTCTTAAAGCACTGATTCTCTCATCCTCATCTAGATGTACCCCCTGGCCAATCGGTTGCTCAGTATATCCACAGTATATATGTATGAGACAGATTTGCATGCACTTCCTCATTACATGAAAATCTTATACATATTTATTGTGGATCTCCTGAACCCCCCTGACTAGCTAGAAGGTGCACCAGGACAGGATTTAGAACCACTGTTTCAGTTTTTCTGCCACATTGCCTTCTGAATTCTCTGCAAGCACAATTTTTAGGTACTTCAATAAGCAAGATGTTAAATATAACAACTTGGGCAAGAGCATCATTTTAATACTATTGGTGTGGCCAAACCAGAAGTTTCAACTTCCACCAATGCAAAAGGTCAATTCCCAGATGGGCATATAATTTCAAACTGGTTCACAACCAAGGACACATGCCTAAGTAGTGGATCGATTCTTGGTTTGAGAAAAGGGGAATTTTTTGAGGTTCTGTTTGTGCGTCTGAGTTAGCAGATACATTCAGTATCTGCACTTTAGCCCTGAAACACTCCCAAAAGAGTCCGTCCACGTCTGTCACACACTCAAATGATTTCATTGGATTATGGAATATAAAATGTTATCTTCAAAGAATGAAATTTGAATATTATTCACTGTCTGCTTTAATTCCCACATGCCTGCAAGATTCTACTGAAGATTATTCAGCAGAGACTACAACCGTACCTGGAATGAGAACTGCCTGAAGTGCAAGCAGGGCTCAGGAAAGGGCGAGGAATGAGAGAGATCATCGCAGATGTGAGATGGATGCTTGAAAAGACTAAAAAATACGAAAAGGATATCTGTTTTATTGACTACAGCAAGGCTTTTGACTGCGTAAATCATGAGAAACTCTGGGCTACATTAAGAAGCATGGGTATACCAGAACCCCTGATTTTTCTCTTGCATAACCTTTACATTGATCAAGAAGCAACAGTTTGAATGGAACAAGGAGAAACAGAATGGTTTAAAATAAGCAAAGGTGTAAGACAAGGCTGCATACTTCCCCCTACCTGTTTAATTTATATGCAGAACAAATCATCAGAGAAGCAGGATTGTATGAAGACAACAGAGGTGTGAAGATTGGTGGAAGACTCATCAACAACCTTCGCTATGCTGATGATACCACATTACTGGCTGAAAGTGAAGATGATCTGAAACATTTGCTTCTCACAATCAAAGAACATAGTCTCAAAATGGGCCTGCACCTTAATGTAAAGACAAAGATCATGACAACTGGCATAATCAACAGGTTCATCGTTGAAGGAGAAGAAATTGAAATCGTGAACAACCTTAACCTACTTGGATCAACTATCAATAAAGAAGCAACAAGCAGTCAAGAAATCAGACGACGCATTGCTCTTGGCAGAATGGCTATGAAAGACCTAGATAAGATTCTCAAGAGCAGAGATGTCTCTCCATACAAAGATTCGACTTGTTCAAGCCATGGTATTTTCAATAACATCATATGGATGTGAAAGCTGGACAGTGAAAAAGATAGACAGGAAGAAAATTGATGCCTTTGAATTATGGTGCTGGCGGCGAATACTGTGTATACCATGGCCTGCCCGAAGAACAAACCAGTCAGTACTAGAGATCAAACCTAAGCTTTCTTTAGAAGCTCAGATGACGAGACTTCAACTTTCATACTTTGGACACATCATGTGAAGAGAGAGATCATTAGAGAAAGACATCATGCTTGGCAAGAAAGAAGGTCAATGCAAAAGAGGAAGGCCAGCAATGAGATGGATCGATACAATAACTGAAGCTACAGGTACCAGTCTGTCAACATTGAGCCGCCTGACTCAAGACCAAACAATTTAGGATAGCTATCCAGAGGGTCGCCATGAGTCGACTCCGACTCGACGGCACTTAACAACAACATACCGCCCTTTGAACAGGCAGTTTTAAAAAAAAATTGCTCCATCCCCATTTTTTTCAGTTCACTAAATTAAAGGGCTAGTGCACCGTATTGAAAGCTTTTTCTGCATGCACAGTCAAGAGAACATAATCTTTACCTCCATTCCCCTTCTATATTAGGTTTAGAATTATCCTTATATTGTTGGATCTATGCCTGCACAGGATAAACCATTATTTGAATGTACCAGATGACACGAGGGGAAGCAAGTGATTAGCCAACGGCTTTACAAATATTTTTAAATCCACTCTTAAACACCCCTAAGTTGTAGGATCTTTCTCTTCCTTGAGTAGCATGGTCACTCCATCCGTTTTCATGAATCAAGGCATTTTTGTATTCTCTAAAAAGCTATTATACACTCTTGCTAATAGGCCCATCAGCTGATTTTGAAATAGTTTATACTAGTCTTGGTGAATCCATTCAGGCCAGGAGCCTTAGCTCTAGGCAGAAATTTTATTACTGTCAAAACCTCTGTAGCAGTAACCGGCCTAAACAGTCATCCCACTTCTCTGTAGTAAGATGGGCTAGCTCATACCCCCTCAGATAATGGCCAATCACATTGTGGCACGGCAGGTTTTCAGGGGAGTAAATATCTTGATAAAATTCCACAAACCACCTCTTAATTTCATCAATATCTCTAATCTCTTTACCCTATTTATCTCATATTTCTGAGATCAAAGTCCTGGTTGGAAAGTTATCCTCTTCCATGCCAAAGATGTCTCACTTTATTATCATAATCAAAATTGATTTAGCTGATCTAAATGATATTTAATATCTCTTAGTTTAATACTCCAGTAATCTTGATCTGGTTTCCTCTAACTTGTTATAGTCTGACATACTTTTGAAGAACCAACAGATCCTTTTTCTCATTTTTATTTTTTTATTTTTTTATATGATCCTAGAGAGATTAAATGACCCCGAAGGACCGCCTTTAGGCAATCCCAAATTACATCAAGAGAAAGCTGTCAGATATTGTTGGTTTCAAGATATTCATCATTGACTTTCCAAAGCCATTTGCAATCTTCATCTCAGAGAAAACAATTTAACCTCCATAACTGCAGTCGTCTATTACAAGTTTGAAAGTTGGTCTCCTGCAAACTGGGATCAAGTGATATCAGTTTCACACTTAGATACCTGTGGGACCATCCCCTTCACCCAAAGATAATCTAGGAGAAACTCATGACCTTGGAGTAGTAGGTGTAGTTATACCCCTATGTGCCTCTTCTGCCATATATCAACTAAATCAAATGCTTTTGCAAATTCTTTCAGTTGCTGGCAGTTCTCCAAGGATTCCCGCCACCACTTCTCTTGAGGCATTTACTTTTAGGACTGAAAGTTAAGATTAAAATCTCCCCCCCCCCCCCCAATTAGGTGATTCTTCAGGAACAAGCAGGAAGTCAATCCTCACATATGGGTGACGTCTGTGCTGAAGGATCTCCCCAACTTTCAAAGAAAGCCTTTGGGAGATGCACTACCCACGCATGTGGGGTCCACTTCCTGCACAAGGGGGCCATCTTGCTTCACTCTCCTTTTTTCCACAGAGCCCTTCAGACGCTGTCCAATCTGATTTTATTCTCAAGTTTTGTCTGATTTGCGTACCGGTTCCTTCCTGCTCCTGAGCCAGCTCACCTCTGCGTCACTCCTTGGGTCCATTTTGTTTATTTTTTCTTAGTTTTTCAACGAGGTCTCCCTCGATTGGCATTCATGCCCTTTTTCAGCCGAAGGCCTTGGACCCTGCTGGGAGGCAGGGACCCCTCTTTTTTGATGGCCTCGTGGCTTTAAAAAGTGTGACCGGTGAGGCAAAATGTCACTCACAGACTCACACGACTGCTGCCTTCAGTGCCCAGGTCTGGAGCATGATGACTCACTGCGAGCTCTGCAGAACCATGACCCCAAAGGCCTTAAAGCACCATCAGCAACAGGAAAAGTTCTTTCAGAAGTTCAAGTCACCCCAGAGTCCCCAGTGACACCATGCTGCAGGGCCCCCTCTGATACCTCTGTGCCCTGTGAAGCCAGGGTCTCTTCGTATTCCCGCAGCTGTGGTTCCTCCGAACGGAAGTCCCTGGAGGTGGAGCATAAGAAGAAAAAAAATTCTCAGACTGCCTCAGAGGACTAATCTGGGAAGAAGGTGAAATCCCACCCCAGGTCCCGCAGTCCAAGGCGTGAGTCCAGGGAGTCGGGGCAGGAGTGTGGCCCACCAAGATGCCCCGCAAGGAGTTGTCAGCTCCCACCGGCCGGCCTGGAACCTCTGAGGCCATCCTCATCAAGGACTCTCCCTCGACAGTACCTGTTGGGCCCGAAGGCTGTGAAGCCAACTGGCATGGAGGCCAGAATGGCAGCCCTAGAGAGCAGTATATCTGCCCTAGTGGCCATGAAGTAGGCATTTGTCCAGCTCGTCCGATTCATCCACCCCAACAATGGGATCCTTGACATAGAGGGCTTCCCCAGACGTCAAATCTTTCCCAGAGTGCCACCAGCCTTGAGAGAACCCCTCAGCCCCAGTCGAGAGCCCAGTCCCGTTCCTCCCCAGCATGCTCCCACAGCTCGGACCGATGATCCTCCGGAGGTCATGCATCGCAAAAAACGGTCCTCACCTGAGGTGATTGTGCAGCGTCGGACTTGGACTTAGAGTTTGAATAGGAGATAGAGGACAGAGTCCCTGGACACAAGGCACCACTGTGGCGTGCCCTCAGACCCGTCTCCCCAGGCTACCCAGTGCTGTTCCCCCTCCCAAGGATGTGGCATTCCTTGATTTCATGAGAGCTATGGCCAAGACTTTCGCTATAGAGACTGAGGCTGAGGAGGACCTGCGAACTGAGGAATTGGAGATCCTCCAATACAAGACACCCCAAAGGAAGCCCTTACGGTCCCAATGCCCTTGATCCTTGACCGCCTCTTACGCATGTAGGAAACACTGGCATCAGTACCAATCGTTAGCAGGCGCCTCAACGCCATGTACCCGGTATGCAGAAGCCCCGGGTTTCAAAAGACTCCGCTTCTTGGTTGTGGAGTCAGCCATGTGCAGGTTTAAGAGCCAAAAAAGCCATTTGTTGGTGCTACCTTGCAGGGAGGCTTGAATCCTAGACACCCTCAGCCGGAAAGCATTTCAGGGCTCGATGCTAACATGCCAGTCCTACCAACTCTTCATCGGCATGTATCTGAAGGAACTGTTGGAGCTCAGGGGATTCTCAGCAGGCTTTGATGGCGAGCCCCTGCAGAGGTTCAAGACACTAACCTCGGCAGTAAAAGAATGCTCGAAGTTTCTGTCCCGAGCAGTCTTTGGGGTGCGATGCCAAACATGGCTGCAGTCATCCGACCTGGAGCAATGGGACAAACTGATCGATGTCCCCTGCATTGGAGAAAACCTATTCAGGAAGCCCATGGCGAAGATAGAAAAAGAGTGTGTCATGAGAATCGGGCTCTCGAAGAAGACCTCGGTGCAACCCCGAAAGAAAACCACGGGGAAAAAGCCCTTTTCCCTGAGGCTTCAAGGGGCCTTCATCTTCCCTTATTTGGATGACTGGCTCGTAAAGGGGAACACAGCTACAGAAGCACAGTGCGCCACCAGACGCACCATTAAGACCCTGCAGCACCTGGGGTTTGTCACAAACTACCCCAAGTCCCACCTCACTCCGGCTCAGTGCCTAGAGTTCATAGGGGTGCACCTGGACACCCTTCAGGCGAAAGCATTCCTCCCTCAGGAGAGGTCAGAATGCCTCAGGGAATTAGCTACAGAGGTGCAACGGCACGGGACACTGCCCACTCGGCTTCTCCTCCGCCTTCTGGGACACATGGCCTTCACAGTCCATATTTATTTATTTATTTTATTGAACGGTTTTATATACCGCCTTTCAGAAAAATCAAAGCGGTTTACATAGAACAAAACTTGAACATTACATTGAAACTTATTCAAACAATTGCAATTACAGTGAACATTAAATTGTATATAATAAAAATGGTAATTTGAGGGTTACAATGCTGAGTAAATGCTGATTAGGTATATAGGTAATTTAAACATATATACAGATTTAAATATTTACAAATTTCAAAAATCTTATCTGAGCAAGGAAAAATGTATTGTAGTTCACTAGAATTATTAGTGTAAAGAGTAAATGTGATAATGTGGAGAATTGGGTATTGTAAGATAGAGTAAGAAAAAGGAAAAAGTAAGTTGTGAATTAATGAATGAGTATACATGAGTTTAAGAGGGAAATATTTCATCTATTGGGAATGAGTCTCCAAAGTACTCTATAAATAGGTGAGTTTTAAGATCTTTTTTTTTTAAAATATTACACCAAATGCCTGCCTGCACATGAGCTGCCAAATGGTGCCTCCGCTCTGTGGGCCAAAGCCATAGGCAGGCTCAAGGACAGAGTGCAAGTGGCCTGACAGCAGGCCCCCTTGGATGGTGGCAGAACCCATGTCACCTTCAGGCCGGGATGCCTTTCCAGGCACCCAACTCCCAGAAGGTCCTCACCATGGATGCCTCTCTAATGGGCTGGGGAGCACGTTGTAAGAACCTCCAGACACAAGGCTGCTGGTCCCAGGAGGAATCTGAAATGCAAATCAAGGGCAATATTCCTGGCCCTCAGCCTTCCGCACCAACTACAACTCCATGCAGTGTTGATCCAGACCAACAATCAGGTCATGATGATCTGCGTGAACAAACAAGGGGGAACAAGGTCGTACACTCTCTGCCAGGAGGTGGTAGCCCTCTGCTCCTATGCTACATGCAGAGTGATGCTTCTAAGAGGACTGTCTACCTCCCAGGCCAGGACAATGTCTTAGTGGACAAACTGTGCAGAATACTCCAGCCGTACGAGTGGCACCTGGACCTAGCGGTAGCCTTGCGGCTGGTCAGACTCTGGGGCATAGCCGTGATCGACCTATTCGCCAGCCCGGACAATACACAGTTGCCCCATTTCTTTCTCGCCAACTGCACCTGTCTTGGGTAGTGGCAGATGCATTCCTCACCCCGTGGATGGAAGGCCTTCTGTATGCCTCTCCCCCCCTATGCTGCTGATAGCCAAGACCCTGTTCAAGACTCAGCACGACAGAGCATCACTAGTGCTGATTGCCCCTCAGTGGCTCAGACAGCCCTGGTTCCCACTGCTCCTCTTCCTATCAACGGTACTGCTGATGCCCCAGGACTACTCTCGTAGGAGCAGGGCTCTCTCCTACACCCCAACCTGTGGTCCCTTTCGCTTACAACTTGGCTGCTGTGAAAGGGTAGCATTAGCCTCCTTTAATCTCCCACGAGACATGGAAGAGATTCTTCTGGCCTCTCGTAAGGCCTCCATGAAAAGGCGTACACCTTCAAGTGGTGCTTTTTCTCTTTGTGGTGCACAGAAAAGCAAGTGAACCTGTTCTGCTTAGCGCATGTGGTACTCCAATACCTGCTCCAGCTTTCGCAGGCAAGACTGAAGTCCAACTCTGAGTACACCTGCGTGTCATCACAGTGCATCACCAATCTGTCAAGGAGAAATCCCTCTCAGTTCAGCCCCTTGTGTCTCTGTTCCTACAGGGACCCAAGTTATCCAAACCCCCCCATCCACCTTCCAGTGCTGGAGTGGGACCTTAATGTGGTGCTCTCACAGCTCACCAACCCTCTGTTTTGAGCCTCTGTCCACCTGCGGAACCTCTCCTGGAAGGTCATCTTCCTGGTAGCACTTGCATCAGCTCACAGAGTCAGCCAACTCTAGGTTCTGATAGCAGGGCCTCCTTACATGAGGTTCTACAAGAACAGGGTGATACTCTGCATACACCCCAAGTTTCTGCAGAAGGTGGTGTCCCCATTCCACATCAGTCAGGAGGTGGTGCTCCCCTGCTCCTTTCCCAGGCCTCACGCCAGTAGGGCAGAGACCGTTCTCTGTACTCTGGATTGCAAAAGGGCCCTGTCCTCCTACCTGCAATGGACTTGCGGCCACTGCAAAGCTCAGCAGCTTTTTGTATCCTATGACCCCAGCCATCTGGGGCTCCCAGTGACTAAGCGAACTCTGTCCACTTGGATGGCGGACTGCATTATTCTTGCCTACGAGCAAGCTGGGATCCCACTGGACCAGAGTCACAGTGCACTGCGTCAGGGCCATGGCCACTTCCGTGTCTAACCTGCGTTCTCTCCCCATGATGGAAATTTGCCATACCGCCACCTGGTCTTCGGTCTATACTTTCACAGCTCACTACTGCCTGGAGAGAAAGTCCAGATGGGATGGTGCCTTTGCCCAGGCCATACTCCGTTATCTCTTTGGGGAGTAAGCAACTCCTGCCCTCTGACTCTTCTGTGTTGAGGCTACCGGAGTACTGGTTTCACTGGACACTTGGGTCTTACGTGAGTCTGTTTTGGGATTCAACTGCTGCTTATGGTTCACCTTTGCAGCCCGCCGTGGCATTATTTTTACATGTTTTGGTAGTCTGTAGCTGGGGAGTCCTATATGTGAAGACTAACTTCCTGCTTGTTCCCAGAGAATGTATAGTTACTCACCTGTAACAGATGTTCTCTGGGGACAGCAGGAATCAGTCCTCACAAACCCCTCTCCTCCCCTTGGAGTTGCTCTTTACCATCTTTTATTTTGTACCATCTTAGGCAAGATGGCACCCTTGGGCAGGAAGTGGACCACGCATGCGTAGTGCATCTGCCAAAGGCTTTCCTTGAAAGCTGGGGAAATACTTCTACGCAGGCTCCATCAGCACTGACGTTACCCATATGTGAGGACTGATTCCTGCTGTCCCCGGAGAACACCTGTTACAGGTGAGTAACTATGCTTTTCTGCTCATGGAACTGTCAAGCACCTCCCAGGACGTGACACGAAGAGGAAAATTAATCTGAAGTCTTAAAAGGTTATTGCAAACTGTTGGAAAAACACCATATACAACATCCAAAAAGCTTAAGTCTGACCTGTAGCAATCTGGAGTGGTGGTTTCAACCCACACCATACACCACACACTAAACAAAGAAGGATTTCATGGGCAAAGGCCAAGGCTCAAAGACAGACATAAAAAGGCATGCCTGATGTTTGCCCAAAGCAACCTTGAGAAACCACAGTCCTGAGAAAGTGTTCTGTGGACAGATGAAATCAAACTTGAGCTCTTTGGCAATGTAGACTAGCGATACATTTACAGGGGAAGAATTGAAGCCACTCTTCCTACAGTTAAATATGGTGGAAGTTCCATAATGTTGTGGGGCTGTTTTATTGCTTCAGGAACTGGAGGCCTGGAACATATTAAAGGAATCATGAAGTCAGAGGATTACCAAAGTTTTTTGGAG